>JAZDUA010000103.1:382500-982500 GCA_038098605.1 Gryllus longicercus | reverse complement strand
TATAGCTTGGACTGTGGTTTTGGTTGCGTTTTTCTCTGATGAATTTTTTTTGAAAGGGTTTGACTTTTTCGCGCAATGTATTTTTTCCACATCGAAAATGAGTTTTCGTTTCGTTGCGCATTATGTAATTGCTCATTTGTTTTGGTATTGGAATTAAGATCGGAGACACGGCTGTGACACAGCGCGCTACTGTCGCATCGACGTACGCAAATTAATACACTTTCCGCATTTTTTAGACAGCAGTGTTGCGATGTCATGGCGTACACATAATTCCTAATTTGACATTCACAAACATTCATAATTCCTCTAATAATACCCGCGAGTTGTTTTGTACTGTTTTTGTAACTAATCAATTTCGAGTACGAAGCTTTCTTAGCAATTAGTACATTTAATTGCCAAGTGCTTACAGTTGCATTTTTAGCTTGGCACGTTGCCAGGTTTATGTATCTTTTTTAAATTGTATTGAGCATACTTTGTAATTATTGTGATTTGAGAACCGTCGCATGATTGATGTGATGGTTACGAAAGTTGGTTCTCGTATGTTTTTTCAATATGTATTCCTCAATAGTTTAGAAAGTAGTGATTCCCCCACACACATACCATAATACAGTGTAAGAAATTACATTGATTGAATTTGCCACAAGGCCGATTTTCACTGAGTTCTGTTCTGTGTGAAATAACTTAAACAAATGGCACAGATTTTCTCGTAATAAAGTTTTCTGATTTCCTTGGTGTGGACTGCCTTTACGGTTTTGCCCCATCCTCTAGTCAGCCGCCATCTATTGCCTTCCATATTACTTTTTTTTTTAAATTCTCAATTATTCAGAATCCTAATAGTAGAACCAAAAAATATTAATTTCGGAATATTAAAGAAGAGTAAAACCTCGACTTAAATAGCAATTTCATTTGAAGGCATTTATAGCACTTAAAGTCGTAAATGCAGTAGTGTTTACCAATTGCTGAAAATATGTATATTAACGGCATGAGAGATATTAAAAAAAACATTTTGTCATAAAAAGAGCAAAAGAATAGAGCAATTTGGCGTTTATGTCATCTTACAGGGTATATTTTGTTCAACGTCTACCAAAAGTTAAAAAAGAAATTGGAACCGTTTTCGATAATATTTTGTATTTGTTATTTTTTAATAATGCACACATTGCACACAATATTGTGAGAAAACTACTGAAATTGTCAATAAAAATGTGCATGACCTAGTTGAAAGAACTAATTATGAGCAAGAACTTTCATCTGCAGGAAAAATCACCTTCTTCAATTTTATAGTGTTGAGAAGACGTCGGAAAAAACTCAAACTTTTGCAATTTTCGAAAAATTTCAGTGTGAACCCTGAAAATCGGCCATTTGCCACGTTTGTGTGTATTCTACTGTATTCTGAAAAGAAATTACAAGAAAATATCTGGAGCGATTTTTGAGTAAATTTTCAAATTGTTCCTGGGGCATCATGTTAAGTTCCCGCAAATTTTAAAGAAAGTTTTTCAAAAGCGCAGAGCCTCGAGTGCAGCCAGTTTGAACGATGAATATTCATTTTGGAAAAAAATCCTCCGTATGGTTTAAATGCTAACGGTGTCTACGGTCAGACGGGTGGACGTTTAAAAAAAAATAATTTTTCGGTACACTAAAACGTGTGTATTTCCTTTGAATTCTCGAAATGGATTTTCCGCAGCATGACATAACAGCATTACATTACTACGTATATTACTCCATATATACGTACGTATGCGAGTAAGTAAAAGAAGGAATATCCCATACTCTTGTTCACAAGTCGCCTTACTTTCTATGTATTGTTTTTTCTTCAAGAATTATTCGAAATCCCACTTGAGAATTTCCTACTTCATATTTTTTTGTAAATTAAAGTGCTTGCAGTAAATTGTTGTACAAGAACAACTCGAAATCCTACTTAGGAATTTGCTACTTAATACTTTTCGGTGAATCTAAGTCTATCGCCGCGTCGGCGTGCGGAGGAGACCTCGTCGACGCATCCTCATTGGCGCTCGCCGCCCATGCGTCAACGGGGGCTTCGGCGACGCAACGCGGCGCGGCGCAGCGCCCCCGGGCGGGCGTCGAACCAGCGCTACCTGGCCCCGGGGGACAGGCGAGGAGCGGCATGCGAGGGGCGCGGACGTCCCTCGGGCGCGCTTTCCCTCCCCGCCCACGCTCCGCTCCACTCTCTCGCCCGCAGGCGTCATAGGGGCTTATCGCCGCCGTCTCCCCCGTGGAGGTGGGTCTAGTCCTCGTGTTCTTCGTATTCTAAATAATAATTTGATAACAAAGATCACTCTTTAAAACGTGGAAACTACTTAAATAATTCCTGGGATTCGGCAATTTCCAGAATAAATGAAGAAGAATGTTTTAAGGGTAGGTAAAATAAAGGTAAATTTCGATACTTACAAGCTGCTGTCATAACTGCAACCAAAATATACGAGAAGATAGAGCATTGAAGAGAAATTAACGTTTTCACGTAACGATATGAATGAGGCTTTGCAATGAACGTTACATCTCACACATAGTACCGGATCTACGTGGTGTATCGCGCTGTTTAGGGCGTGACTTTTGAAGTTATTCATTTATATTATGGACATTTTTTCAGTTTCGGTTTCAGTTTCAATTTAAAGAAATAATTCAATCTGCCAACGTTTCGGCTTTTATTAGGCCTTGTAATACTAGCCTATAACACAATTTTGAATAATTATGTTTAAATTAAATTCTAATGTTATTACATGATTGTACATAGTGAATAAGTAAATCCCTTTCTTCGCAGCCCTGATGAAGGCTTAATAAAAGCCGACACGTTGGCAAATTGAATGATTTTTTACTGAACGAAATTCAAGAAAGTTAGATAATATTAATCAGCGCGTTCAAGAAATCAAGCACGTGTTATTAATTCACTGCGTGGCATGAGTTTCGGCAATGAGCGTAGAGTCGAAGTCAGAAATCTCAACAGCGCCTTTGCTGCATCTCCCCCGCGAAGGCGTTTGTGTTGGGGTGCAACCATGGAGTAACATGGTGAAGAAGATGGTGCAATATGAGGCACGAGGTCCGGAGAACCCCAGGAGATCTGCCCAGGACCGCCTTGTCCACCAGAAATTCCTCGTGGATTGGGCGAGGATCGAACCCCGGCCACAGCAGCGCAAGGTGATTGCTCTGACCGCTTCACTGTGAGTCGCCACATTCAACGGGCCCAGTTAGTATTTCTAAAACATTAACAATTCAAATTTTTGGAAAGGCGAAGATTTGTTGTTCCTTAAGATTTTTTCTGTTTCTACATTTAACGTACTAAATTATCATTTTTATAGAATGACAAATATAAGTTTTGGAACGTGGGGATCATCTTCTTTCTTTAGCGGTCTCTACAGTATAACCTCCTACTTATTCTACAGTGAAAGTCTTACTCCTAACCTATTCTGATTGCTTATAAGGTGTACTATAATTTTGCGTACTTCACTTTCCGAACGTATCGCTACATTTTCTGTGTTACGCATTGCTTTCTTCTGCCTTTAGGACTATCACCATCCCTCTGTTCAGCCAAGCTCACTTCCCGTTTCCATTTCTATAATTTGAAAGCCACCGGCGCTTCATTCCTACAAACCCTCTCCATGCAGTTTACTAAGCACCGTCTTGCCCACCGCTTCTTCCACCGCCGTCTCTCTTACCTCCTTCCCTACCTCTGTACTCGTAATGGAGTCAGGTGCGTCGGGGCGCCCATTACCTGGCGCCATGGGAAATGAGCTGATACACACACACAAACACACACACATTACCGCCGCCTCTGTCCCGTGTCCGCCCAAATGGCGGTCGTTTGGGACAGTGACCTTGGTCGACCGCCGACACCAGGCTGCCTGTTGGCAAAGAACAGTCTCCGCTCGACTACGGACTGAGTACTGCAGGCCATTGGAGCCAACTAGACTCGATGAAAAAGACTGAGAAAAAGGACGGCAAAATTCAATCAGTATTGATGTGTACACTTTGTATAAATATGAATAACGAATTAATTTTTAAAAATCTTCTTTTAAACACACATCGTATCTAAAACTTCTGGGGGAGGAGAATTGGTAAACGCGTGATGAATAACGAAATGAGGAATTGGCTCTAAACTTGACGGATGTGGTGACCTGTGAAAAGGAACGCGCGAAGGAAAAGCGACCTCCGACAGCAAAAGGGGCTTTCCGCTGGTCAAGAGGGCGTGTCGGGATGGGCGAGCCGGCGCGTTGGGCGGTCGCGATGTCTTCCAGAAGGGCGCGAGAGATGCGAATGGAGGTCTCGGGAGGGCGGAGAAGGTCAGCGTGACCCAGGCTGCTTTCGCTCCGGCGCGGTGTGCCTAGGGCGAGGGGGGTTGGAGGGGGGCGGGGCAGGCAATCGTGGGCGGCGAGGGGGGACGTGGGAGGGGGCGCCAAGAGTAAAAGCGACGCGGCTAGACGCCGGGAACTGTTAGGGCGCCGTGTTTACGTCGCAGGCTAAGATTAGCCGCCCCCGCCGTCGCCGCCGCCGCCGCCGCAGTTGGAAGCCACGGCTCGGGCCCGGCGCGCCCCATCGCCGCCTATTGTCTCCACCGGCCGCTTACCGCCATTTCCAACAGTTTCTCTCGGCCACTCCCAGTTGTCCTAGTCGCTTCTCGTGCTCTTTCACGTACTTCTCATTTCCCGCCGTCTACCTTCTTCCCTCGCTCTCTCCTCTCTAACACCACCCCCTCTCTCTTTGAATACTCTTGCTCTCTCGTGCCGTCCTTCATCTTCCCCATTTCCTATCATCCTCGCCGTTGGCTCTCGTTTTGGGCGTTTCACGTCTTCCATGTTAGCTCCGTTGCCCGCGACTGCGGAGCGCCGTCGAATTCTTTGTACGATCTCGGGGTCAATCTTCGCAGCCGCTTTGCCCTGCGCTTTAACCGCGGCGCTATCACGGCCTGTTTCATCGCTACTGCCGTCGCCCAACCCTCCCGCGCCGCTATCTTCTTTCCCACCCCTCTCCGCCTCTCCGCCCGCCGCCCCGCAGGGTCGTTGGAGCTTTGCGAATACGTTGCACCTGGTATCTCTCGGATTTCGCTGACCACGGCTTTACTGTTTCTCCCGCGCCGGGGGTCGGGGCTCGGGGCCCGGCGGGCGCGTGGGCGCGGAACGGCTTGTGTGCGGAAGCAAGTCCCAACTACAATACCCATTACTTGGGGTGACACTTTCTGTATTGGAATTGTTGGGTGATGTGGTGATACGTAAGCCATTGTAGATCCGATCTGACTACGTAGCAGCTTTTCTGGTTCGACTGCGATCGAACGCGGAGAACCATTTTGACGACGAACACAAGTGGGAAGGACGTAAAACATACGAGTGTAACGCAAAACTCTTACCAAGAAGAAATACCCTTTCACTCTTTCCGAAATAAATTCACAGATCTCGATCGAAAGTAGAGTTAACGTGTAAAAATACCTCTACCAGCCTACTAGAAAGTAAAATTATTGTTAGTGAATTTTAAGTAATTTCAACTGCCTTACGAAATATTGTGTGTTTTATACACTGACCTTTGCATTTTACAATTCAAAAGAAAATAAATAAAATAAACAAACGAGTGATACGCGTTGAGCTAAGGGAAAATAGTACTATAGTTTTGCCGTAACCTGCAAGTTTCGAATGTTAGGAGTCAGACAACAGTGTGCCGTGACGGACATAACTCGTCTTTGAAACGAAATGATATTATTTCAATTGGCACTTGACGACTTTCGCCTTGGATAATTTAGTTTACTGTGTTTTGAAAGTTCTTGGAAAGTTGTGGAGTTTTCTTGCCTCTTTAGTGTTGGCGTAGGTCTCAACCTATTGCAATGAACAATAACCTGAAAAATCGTACTGCTTTCGAGTTATCCATGATTATCGTGTCTTCTGACGGTGAAGATTGTTATTAGCTTCATTAAAGTTAAACAATGTTCGTTTCTGATGAATTGTTGGAATAACATTACAAAGTGAAAGTAAGATGATTATAATTAATAGAGATTTATTATATACTTGTTCTTAGTTATGTCTAGAAGAAAAAGCCATGGATAGCTAAAGCCCACTTGACGTCACAGGCAAAAATTTGGAAAATCACCATTCTTACGGATAAATTGAATGTAACTGACTAGATTACAATTATCCTCGAGACCTTGGCTGCTCTCGTAATAGCAGTAAATTGCAATAATATGTTTGTTTCGCATGAAATGTTTTTTCTTAGCACCAATAATATTAAGTACCAAGTAGAGAAAATTAATTTGTTTTAATAGACTTTGCTTTATTTTATTTCTCAGTTGTCAGCAGCATAAAGGGACTATCGTTCCGCCAAAAAGAGGAACTCGCCGAACAAAACTTTAAGGTGCGCACGCTGCATTTTCGCGTGGACGTGTGAGCGCCGAGTTAAAGATCCCCATAAAGCCGCATCCCCGAAATTAACCGCTGCCACGTAAAGTGCCGAACAGCGCTCGGCCTCGTCATTAACCCGTCGTCTTCTTTCCGCGCTTGTGGCGAGACGCAACGGCGCAACTTCGCCGCCTCCGCGGAGGGTCCCTGCCGCCTCGCGCGCAAAAATAACAGCCTCGCGCGCGCGAGGCGCTTTTCTCTTGTCTTCCTCCCCTCCCCTCCCCTCCTCACCACTCCCGCCGCGCTGATTGACATTTACGTCGGCAATCTCCCGAAACTGTAATTGCGCAGCCTTTCGCGGTCCGAATTTTCTTTCTTCCCCGGCGCGAAATAGCCGTCCGTTGCGCCGCCTCGCCCGTCGGCGGCTGCGAGGCGGATAATCCGGTTTCCGAGGAGTCGAGACGAACTCGTCGAGCGCAGGCGCCGCCGCCGCCGCCGCGCGATTTTCTTGCTATTCGAAGTATTTAGAAAAGTTTCTTCTCCCCGCCGGTAAAGAACGGCGCGGCCCCCAGCCGCCGCCGCTGCTGCTGGATTGCTAATCTCCGCCGCCGGAGACCGCATTCCTCGGCGGCGGCAGCCGGGGCTGATGGCGGCAGAGATGAAGCTGCTTCGCCCATGGTGGTGGTTGCGCTGGCGGAGATGATGGTGATGGCTGTAGTGGAGGTGGAGGTGACGGCGACGAGCAACGGCGAAAGAGACAGTGACAATGATGGCTGTAGTGGTGGTAGCGAAGAATATATTATTATTGTTGTTGTTGTTGTTGTGGGTGGTAGTTGCGGTAACGATGATGGCGTGGGTAATGATGTCAATTTTGTACCGAGACGTACCATTGCGTAGATTTGTAATACTTTCTCTGAATTTCTGTAGTTTTCAGAACATTTCTTTTAAAGCTTGCTCGGTTGTGTAAAATCGGAATTTGTTAGAAATCGATGAAATGTGGTAAAATGTATGCAAAATGACTTCTCACAGTTACAAAGTCTATGCAATTACTGATATCAGCAATGAATTTAGTTAAAAATCGTCCTGAAAAGTTGGAAAATTCGGCTGAACCTCTATATTCACTGCACATACAGAAATGTCCTTCAAGTACTGTACGAATTGAATTTTTTCTATATGTTGTTTAGATTTTTGTTTGGTATGTTATGTATTATTGACAGAAACGCCAAGTTACCTGAGGAAAATGTGATTTCGAAATGGGTAAAGGAAATAAATATATTATGATGATTAAGTGGTCCAAGAAAACGTGTGCTTCGGTGAAAAAATATTTATTATGTATTATTTCATTCTATTCAAATTAGTACTGTTACGTATTATTATTTTTTTGTTCACTAGTTTGGCGTTCTTAAAAATGTGCGCTATGTACGAAATGTTTCGAGTGACCCTAAATCAACTGAGGACAGTCTTCCTTTCACTTTCAATAACGCCACATTTCACGCCGAGAAGAGCTCTGGCACGTGGAGTGGCCGTTGAGACGAGGGCGTGGCGGGTGCTGCGCTGCCGAGCGCGAAGTTTGCCCGCGCGCCGCGTCGCGCCGTTCCGCGGAGGAGGCAGATCGCATCTTTACGGCCTCCGCTTTGCGTCGCGCCCTCTCGTCTCCGCGCCCCCGGACAAATGAGCGCGGCCCACGGACGCGCAGCTGCACGTGACGCGTCCCACCCACGTGGCAACGCCGGCTGCCGTCAATTGAGATGTAAGCCCGGTATACACGGTACGGTTGTCGTGCTTATTCTCATACTTTTTCGTCAGCTTTTGTACAGAAAATTTAAGATCCCGAACTGGACGTTTAAACGCCAAAAGTCGTGCATACACGGTCTACGTTTTCTGCATGAATTCTGTATGAATCGCGACAAGACGCCGCTAGGGGGTCTGCCGAGTAACAACTGAATTGCGCCACCCGAGTAATTTCAGTTGCGGTATTTCTGTGCGTGCGTTACGCTGTGTGATCGTGATGAAGTATTAATTAACCTTGACGAGCATAGAGAAGAAAATAGGAACGCAGGACTGGGGTGGGACATAGTTTATCGCAATACCACGTTACACAAACGCACCTAGACATACCTAGCCACGAAATCGAAATGGCCGATTACCGTCGTGTCTGGTCCTATTTTTAAATCCAAATTATCCAAATCCTATTTTTACATCAATGCGAAGTAAGAAAGTGAATACTTGGAGCTGGGAGGTTTTAATTACCTTGTTTTTAAAGATCATCTTATAAGCAGTGGACTCGCACTCAGAGCTAAGAAAGAAGTAACGGATATTGGAAGAGTGCTTAGTACGTTAGTATGTGGCTTAGTCGAGCATATTTTCTGATTTACAATTATATTTTGACTTCATTTTATAGCGTTCTAGGTAATCTGGTACCTTAAAACATTGCAAGTATGCAACTATGTGATACATTTCACTATATCACTCATGACTATCCAGTGATGACAAAGAATTCGTTTGAACCTCAGCCTATCAGCAAAAATGTCTCATTTCTCTGTCAGTGTAAGAGTACGCTACGTGTACCTGTTTTTCCTTCATTTCTTTTATCTACTGTGGATGTGAAAATGGCATTGTTTTATGAATAAACAATCACTATAAGTATTCAAGTCATATGAAATATTTAGGTGAAAAAGTTTTGACGTCATAAGCAATTAAGTGCTTCAAAATAGTGTAAAAACAGCGGTAACGATTCTAAACAACCCCGGCAGAATTCTGCTGCGAAATAAATTATGAAGTTTTATCACAAACTTCAAATGAATGGAGATGTGGTACTTGTCTGTAATTGCTCATTTAATTCAATTTTCTTTTTTTGTTGCCTGATATTTTAATATCTGTTTCTTGTTTGCTTAATAGGCATTTTAGAATACTTTACAAGATTCATTCTAAATATATTTTCTTAGCGCAACTTCATGTCGTATATGAAATCATTCCAGGAGGAAGCGTTCTTAATTAACATGTTTTTAATGAACTGGTATGTTAAACTTATACGATCTATTTTATCTTATTTGTATATATAATTTTTTTGTGTATTTATTCGCGAAATAATCATAGTAAACGCAAGTGCTGCGTTGGTAATTCTCGATAAATCTTATGAATCGCGATTGATAGTGAGAATTCGTGAAGTTGCTTATGAAAATACTGGTATGAAATCCTTTTCTGTCATTATTCTGTATGCACGTGACCGTGGAGATTTAAACGGCAATTGAAATAACAATTAACATTGTAATGTGACTTTAATAATGACATCTTTTTGCTGAAGATTACCCGCCATTGATGCATGGAATGATAATCCTGTGTTATTCGTTTCAATACCAATATGAATGACTAAGTCCTTGCGACAACTGGAAATCATTTGTTGTACTTTTTGAGGTTTGGTTTTGAAGACTTCCGTAGCTCTTATTCACCAGCACATTAGCCCAATTCTTTCAAATTTAAAAGTATAGGTGACATCCCAAAGGTGTCATTTCACCAGTTCGAGCGTCACGTTAACGAAACGGGAATCCAAATTACAACGTGAATATTAGGGCGTGGCAGTTGCTGAATATGGGCACGTTCTGCTTACGGAAAGCGGGCGGAAGTCGAGCGTGAGGTCGATAACAGACGTTTTCGCGAGCGGCGCCGGCCCGCCAGGCCAGCGGGCACCTCGCAATTTGTCGTGCGAGAGATAACTCGGCGACTCGGCGGGAATGTGCGATTCGCCGGGAGGGAACAATGGCGGAGCTGTTTGCGGAATACCAAGTAGGCCCCCGCGGGGCGGCCTGACCCGCCCCCGCCCGCGAACGCCGCCCGGGCAGGGAAAGGGGCTGCTGGTGCCCTCACTTGCCCGTTTGGGGCACACAAAATTAACAAGATTGTTTCCTAAGAAGGTGGCATGAATTTATTGAGTTAAGTTTTGAAACTTTTTTAAACATTTTATTTCGTGCTCTATAATTGAAATGTAAGTATTGAGGTATATAATACATAAACTAAACAGTACAAAGTGAAAATACAAAGTCTCGAATCATATTTAGAAAAAAATATTACACGTCACATAAAAAAAATATTAATTTCCAACGATTTTCCCTTTTTGACTTCTGGCTTTCATGTGCATTCTGAAGTAGTCCCGTGTACAAGAAATTTTTACACTGTGAAGTAGTCCAGTGTACAAGAGAGACTTTTTGAGAGACATAAAAAAACATTTTTATACAAATATCGATCGAACTTTTTTGCAAGCTAAATTATGTATATTTTCAAAATGAATTGTATTCACGTTCAAAAAATCAAATTGGCGTTTGGCGAGAAATCCGAGATCTACATTGCAGTACAAACAAGAGCCGATAATTTCGTTTTCATATGTTCGCATGTTTCACGGAACCTGAAAAAAGTATTATTTGCCCGAAGTACATTTGTTTACGACTTAATTAAAATATTAATTCAAATGAACAGTTTAACAAGTTCTGTTGTAAAGTCTTAAACATAAAATATGAATATTATGTATATTAAAATATTGCCTTTATCAATCAAAATTAATTTCTACTTTAGAAATTTCAGAGAAGAAGCAGTTTCTATCCCTCTCCCAAACTACTGCTAAGTTAATAATTTCATCAAAAATATCCTTTACTTTCTCATACTTACTTTTTGGTTGTAAACAATGTGTTATTTATTCCATCCATCACGTTCGAATATTCTCATATAAAAGTCATTCTGATGTGATCACCGTTATAATTTATTTGTTCATTATTGTTTTCAGCGTTAATAAGTATTAAAGTAATCCATCTACGGATTCAGCATTGTCCTTGACGTTTTAAAGTATTCGGAATTCTAAATTTGTTTCTGTAAAATTCATCTCATTCAATTCATCCCATTCATCTCATAAAAAGTACATTTTTATTAAAGCATTTATTAGTCCATGAAGATGAAATTCCCTTTTGTGTTTTTAATATTTCAGTATTAACGTTCGGGTTTTATAGAAACGTTATTGTGCTGTCCAGCCATTGTTTCTAAGTTCAAAATACAACATATTCCACCGTATGATCCCGTAAAACACAATGGCGTTTAAGGCTCAGGACGTCTGTCGGCGCGTTTTTGTCTATCGGCGAACTCTCCCAACATTTTAATTCGTATTCTCTCAATTGTGTATAATATTTCTAACAGTTTTCAACCCGTCATTCTCCAACAAAAAACAGCCCCAGTGTTTTTCACACCGAAGGCCATTTACGTCCGCTCGCGCTTGAAAGAGAAGCCAGTAGAGACTGCTGGGGAAGTACTCGTACAGCCTTTACGTACAAACTGTGTGTTACGCAAATTCAGTATAGGCCGAATAAAATAAATTTCCTTTTTAATGCTGGGTTCATTTAAGTTCACATCCGATGCACTTCGCGTCCGATCCTCTCCGTCCCGCGCCTCCCTGTAACACCTAGATGCAACGCGGTTTGCATACTCTCCTCCAGATACTAAAACCAAATTCCGCCCTTTCAAGCGACTAATGACGAAAACATTTCGTGCTTTTAGTAGATACATACCAATACAAACCTATTTCCGGTTGATTCACACCGATTGAGGAGGCACAGTGCATCAACTGATGTCACTGCAGTCTCTCGGACCGGGAGGTCCTAGATTTCGAGACCCGACAGTTGCAGGGCTTTCGAAATTAGCTGTCGAATTCAGTCGCCGTCTGGAGTAAAATTCTAGCGGTCGGTTGCTCTGCTTCGTAGTTTTCCATGGATTCCTCATTCATCACCAGGTGAATGGCGGAGCAGTACCCTACCATACTTCGTTTCTCTTCCTTGTCCTATCGTCGCCCCCTTACACACACACTTACACTTATTCCCTACACTACCACACACACGCCTGACCGATCGTGGAGCATAAAGCTTGTCTCTTCTGGAACGCTGCTGGTGAGAGATAAATTGATGGGGACCCCCCCCCCACCTGACATGTAGGTCGGTGCCGTCTCTTACCATTCATCGGGGATAGAATACAGCCTCCTCTCCGGATAAACATGCATTACACTTACGGGAATAACGACCACGGCCGTTGACGCGCCCCGAAACGCGAAATAAATAATCTGTAGATATATATCTGCGTGGATACTCCGTTTATCCTTTTGTTAGAAAATGATTATGACGACTGGATTGCATCATTCTTTTGCATCAACTGAGGATGCCAGAGAAGTTTGTTTTCCACCTCCAGCCCGTTCCGGGCCTGGGGTGTGGGTGGCGGTGCTGGGCGGGGGCGGGGCGGGGGCGGGGGCGGGCAGTCCGCGCGCGGTCGCTGGAAGGGAGCGTCTCATGCGCGTCGCCTCGTTTCTCTTCGTTTGCGCCATTGAATTTTTGCTTTGCGGCCGGCGAGCGTCCGTTGTTTTGCGCACGAGATGCGATTTGCGCGCTTTGTTGTGGGCGCGCTGCGGTCTCTGCGAGAGGGGAAAAAAATATTTTAAAAAAAATCGAAGAGTGAGGGTGCACAGTGGGCGAAACGGTATCAAACAGCGCAAGTCATGTTTTTTTTATAGTTTTGTGGAAACGACCGAACTGACTGGAAATTAAAATTCTAAAATATGTAAAAATAAAAATAAAGAAACGAAATAAATGATGTCGGTTTTTCATAAGCTCTTCAAGGTTTGTTTCCTTCTTCGGTATAATGAGAGATATTCGAATGTAATTTTTGTTTTCAATTTACACGTTCAACGTTCCGCAACAAATGTTTAATTCATTTCTGCGTCGTTCTCTTCCACATCCTTCCGTTACGCATATTTTTCTTTTAGGGATTCGTCTCATACGCCTAGCTAATCGCTTGTAAATATTTCAGTGTGTATACTCTAATTCATTTTTGTGATTTGGCTTCAGCCTCGCCGCAGACATTTAGACACTTATCCGCCGCATCCTTTTTGTGCACACTTCGAACCCCGTCGGATGTCTGTGCGGCAGCGGCGCGGCGCTGGCGACGGCAGTTGATGAATTCTCCCGCTTGAGAGCGTTGCTGGCGCCGACGCGCGCGCCGTGACGCTTTCATATCGCCGCTTCCGAAAACCTTGACGGCTGTCGCGCCCGCTCTCCCACACGCGCCGCTGCGCAGCTGCTGCGGGGCTCTCGTGGGCGCTGATGGGCACGGCGTTGGTCGCGCGGCGCAGCCACAATGATTGTGCAAATGTTGATTTTTGCAATTTTTTTTTGTTTTTTTGCACTTTTGGGAGGTTTGGGTTTGAAGAGGGGTGAGAATGCTGTCGATTTACCCCAGTTGTGCTGAAATGGTCGGGTCCTGTGACTATGTAAACGGAACACTAGGAAATTATTTTAAAATTTTTATTTCGATTTTATCTGTTGATGATGAATGATGCGGAATACGAAGAGAGCATTCTTAACATGCTTATTTACCAAGGATTCTGGGTATCTCTGTTTCACTGTTAAATTCACAATTACATTGCGCCGGTATTCGTCGAAGAATTAATTGATTATATTTTTTCTAGAAATAATCGTTTACTGTCATGCCTTACCTGATGGCATTCACTTTTCAGAATTCTTTACTAAAATTAATTGCCTGTACCAAGAATTCACGCTCTTTTAATGTTCGATGCATTTCTCTAAAGACAGGCTTTCTTCAAATGCGTAAAGTACAGTGTATCGGCCTAATTGTCAGATGTATTAACGAGATTGCATAAGTAATGACGGAAATGCCCAAACGTTCCAAAACATTGGCACATTTATTCTTTATGCTACTTTCCGATTGAAATCTTCCCTTCCACCAGTCACCTGGGCCTGACCCATCTCGAATCACTCCGTGTAGAGGGGAAGCATACTATAACATTATCTGTACTTGAACTGTTTGGTGGTAACTAGCTGTGGCCGTCGAGGTTAATTTTCTCATCGGCTGATTTCCCCGGAGCCCCGAACTCCGCCTCGCAAGCGGGAGCGGTGCCGCCGAAAGGGGTGTTGGGGTTCGGGGCCTCGCGGCTCCGCGCTTCCGGCTGTAAGCATTTCTCTCTTTCAATTTGTCTCGATGGGGGCTGGGGGGCAGGAGGCAGTGTAGCAGAGGCGGACGCCGCAGCAACCTGCTGCAGTTGAGCGGAGCGAAGCTCAGTCGCCTGTGAATGAAATCTCGTTACGATTGGAGAGGGTGGCGGGCCGGCGGGCGTATCCCTCGACTCCCCGCCCCGCCCCGCCCCGCCTCGTCCCGCCCCGCCCCGCCCCGCTCTGCCCCGCCCAGCCCAGTCTCGCCCCGCCCCGCCTGCCGCGCTCCCCTTATCCCGCCCAGCCCCATACCCCGCCCCTTCCCTCTCCTTTCCCCCCTCGTCCCCCCCTCGCTTCACCTACCCTGCCCCTCCCCGTCCCGCCCTCCTCCTCCCTCTCCACCCTGGCCCGTCCTGCCCCGACCGCTCCGAATGCTCGCTTCCCGCGTGGGGTCATGGAATCTACGAAGATTACTTCTACGAAGCGCACTCAGAAAGTAAATTTCCGTAGGTCTGCAAACAAAAAGGAAACACAATTTCTTGGAAAAACCTTTTTACTAGTTACATTACATGCATTTTTTTCTTCAGATAATCAATACTAGAGTCGAGACCTTTACCATACCGTGAGATCAATGTTTGTATCTTTGTCATAGACGTCTACCGCTGGAGTTAAGATACCAGAGTTTCAACAGCCAACTGCAATTCTGCGTCACTGTGATAGGCGTAATGATGAAGGGGCAGGAATTTGCCAAGGGCGATTCAGAACAAGCAACGTAGGATGCTCGGGCAGATGTCTTGCTGTACGATAACGTTTGGCCACATCTTCAGTTCCAGCAGATCCGTTGGGAGGTGTTTGACCATCTACCTACTCGTCCGGATCTGCCCCCCCCCCCCCCCCCCGAACGATTTCCATCTTTACCTTCGCCTCCGTACATTCTTGCCTGTCCAGCATTCCGCGTAACGTAGAGGCGCAGTAACACAGTGGCCAATTTCAGGGGACTGTCAAACACCGGTTTTCGCATCTCAGGTATGCAAATGTTTATTCCGCGATATCACAAATGTCCCAATTCTAGTGATGATTATATGGGAAAATAGTACACGTGCTGTATTTTATACATTAGAGTTTATCTGTGAGTTTATTGTTCCTTGCGATTTTTAATTATTGGATGCACCTCTATTGCGTTTCTATTAATTGATAACGGTCCTCACGTTGCACTTTTTTGTTCACCCGCTCTATTCTCTCCATGTAATTTCAAATTATCTATCATTGCAATTAAGATGAACACTTTAAATATTCAAGTACACTCTCCAGCGTATTTCAGCGTAATCCAACTCATTATGAGATCAATTTAACTTATCTAACTTTTTCATCTAATTATAATTACCATTTATCTCAAGTTCTCTGTAACGAATTCTTCTTACTCGTCTCCAACCATGACATACGTTTCTGTTGAGCAGCTTGCACGCAGAAAGGAGCAGACATTTAATAGCCCCGAGTAGCTCGGCGTGGGCGCGGATGCTGACGTAGTTCCGTCGTACTCGCGCGGAGCAACGGAGAAACATTGCAGGGAAAACGAAGGAATGCAATGTTCCTTCCAACCTTTCCCGCTTATTTGTTATCTGTACCCTCTGTTGTCATGTCGGTCTTGTCGCTGTACAGAGATTTGTACGTAGCATGCTTTTCAAAATTTCTTTACCGTTACACTCGAGCGTGCATGCGTGTGTGGCATTATTCCAGTCGCTCGCTTGGTTGTCTTATCACTGTTCCACGAATCCATCGTTTCGCTCCACTCGTATCACAAAATGCAATTTTCCATCACTTTTTCTGTTATCCCCGCTTATCCCTCTTCCATCAATTTTCCTCTCAACATCCATCTCAGTTTCCTCTCCAATACCAGTACACTTCCCTTAAATTCACGTTCACTCGTCCGCAACCTTCACAATACTTTCATTATGTTCCTTCTAGTTTTTTCTCCCTACTCTCACTCCATTTTCCTTTCCTTCGCTTTCCTTTCCGCCCTGCAATGTTTCTCCGTTGCTCCTCGCGAGTACGACGGATCTACGTCAGCATCCGCGCCCACGCCGAGCTCTCGGGGCTATTAAATGTCTGCTCCTTTCTGTGCACAAGCTGCTCAGCGTGGGTGCGGGGAGAGGGGGAGGGGGGATTCGGGCTGAGCTCCGTCGCTGCGCCCTAGACGCAGGGCGGGAACTCCGCGAAGGATTAGGCCCCGCAGTCCTTCGCTGCGCCTGCGTTCGCCCGTGGCCTCCCCGGAGAGCTCTCGGAAATTATGCCGCGGCCAGGCTCCGAAATTTGACGTGTGGTTTCCCAGGAGACTGCGTTACGAGGCGGTTTGTACCCCCTGGGACCCTTCCCACGAGCAGATGGGAAAGCGAATATATTGTTGTTTTCGCTGTGATAATAATTTGTCTAATTTTATTTATTAGCAACTTTCAGTTTTGTGTTTGAGTATTGTTGGGCGATTTATCTATTTTACTATTATATCTTTAAAATTGTTCATCTCCAAATAATTGGGACAAATAATTCCAACAAAAGTGTTTAAAAAATGTCGGAATGGAAGTAAAAACATTAAACTGCGTGAAAACGCCTCAGACGGTCGTCGTTTTGAAAATAATTAGCTCGTCTTCGTGAATTATTACAGTACACGAAACATGAATCCATTACTTCGAGGAACACAATAACAAATAAACCGGTATGTCGCAAACTTGAAATAAACTGGTTTGTGTCTCGAAAAGAAATTCCATGTCAAAAACAGTATCTTTCCATCGCAGGCTGTGTTCCCATCTTCCGTCTGAAGACGATTTGATACGGAAAATACTGAAACGTAATAATAATCGTTGTTAGTTCGATGTTGCTTTTTTTATCGCGGAAAACAATTCTAATTGCTAAATACGTAAAATTATTGTACAAAATGCATGTACATGAACCGAGAATTCTCTCAATATAGGACTAAACAAATTTGTTTGTAATAATGGAGAACGCTTATTTCCAAATTCGGCATCTGTATGTGGAATCGGTGTACTCTTCTTAACGTTGCTATCTTTATCATTAAAAGTCGGGATAAAGCCCCCTATGGGAGTGGAGCTTTAGGACCTCCAGGTTAGAGGGACTGCAGAGTCATCTGTTGATGCCCTGAGCCACCTCTCCCGGAGTTGAGGAGGAGTTGAGAAAGAAGCACGCGAGGGCGGTTTGTTGCTTGGCTTGCGCTGAGTTGGAGTGGTTCGACGTGGGCGGGGCTCCGGTGGTTTCAATTAGGCGCCCCGTGGCGCGCGGGCGCCAGCCAGGCGCTGTTTCGCAAGGTCGCAAGGCCCAGGGCGACCGCGGCCGTCCTTAATCACTTTCCCCGCGCTCATTTGCAAGTAAACGACACTGGCAATTGCTTGATGAACCCGCAATGCGTTGGCGGGCGCCCCGACCGACTGCCGACCGCCCCGCGCCGCCTCGCCCGGCCTCGGCCAGCCCCTCCCCGCCTTGTCCCTCCCCTCCCACCCCGCCCCACCCCACCCCACCCCGCCCCACCCCGCCCCACTCCGCCCCACTCCGCCCCTCCTCGCCTAGGTCCAACTCGCCACCCGCCACGACCCGCTCCTCCCCCTACCCTCTTCGTCCGGCCTCCGCCCACCCTGCATCGGCCCAACTCCTCCCACCCCTTCCCACCCCCTGCCTCGGCCCGTCTCTTTCTGCCCCCCTTTCATCCCCCCCCCCCGCCCTCATTGCGCTGGGCTCCTACGCCTCGTGATGCCTTGCCGTCTGCTCATTTGCCGCTGCTTCTTTTTTTTTTTACCCTCGATTCGCCTCTCGTTCGCTGTGTTAGCCCAACGATTCATTTCCCAAATTTAACATTTTCACGGTTCTCGGCAAATGTTCTTTTCGTTTTCCACGTTCGTCTGTAAATAACTACTGTTCTAAGACGGGATTTTGCAGTTTGGTCCCTAGGCTGAGAGTTATCTCGTCTGTGTTGATTCATGATATTCTTTGTGTTCGTCAGCAGTGATCGTCGCTTTTGTCATGTGGGCTATTCTCAAATTTGAAAACTTTTCTAGCTTTTCACTTCGTTTCGAATCTACATTTTTTTTAGACTACATATATATTTTCTGTCTTACGTTTTGCCACTGATTTTCAGAAAAGCCTTTCTGGTATTTTGGTTTACATGCATATATTCTTTGTATTTTTTCAGTAATAGTTTTTTTTCTATTTTTTCTTATTTTACCAAACACTTTCTAGGTTTAGAATTTCAATAAAATATTACTTTTCAGACAACGTACTGCTCTTTTCATGTGATTCATTCAGCAAATTGCCTATTTTTTCGCTAGATCTACTCAAACCTTTTTACAACTCGGTTGCCCAGACTCATCAGAAAGAAAACAAATGCCCGAGACATTAACTTCTTTTTAAGTATTCCCGGACAGTATTGACAATGAAGCGAGGTTTTATTTTGGTTCTGTTTACGACGAGTATTCAAGTAGGTTTTCCCCAGCCAGTAGCATAGCAGAAGAGGAGCTAGCCCGAACGTCGTGCTCAAGCATCGCATTAACACTACTGTAACAGAGCTGTCTCCGGATGGTAGCCGTGAGTCAACTCTATAAATTGTGCTGTCAACGTTTCCTGCCGAAATATTCGTCCTAAGTCTCCGAATAAGCGAAATTACGACTCAATCTCGGGTCCCTCAGGGGTGATCACCAGTTACTAAGTCGACTGCTGGTCTATTATGTGACCCATCAAGCGTATTTCATTGAAATTGTCACCAAATAAGGCAAACTGCCTAACGAAAAGTGCCCATGACTGACAGGTCGTGAGGTTATACGAGTATTTTTCCGAAAAAATGTGTTTTTAAAATAACATTCTTTACTGTGAAGTTTTAATTAATGAGCTATTTTAACGGAAACACGATTAAAGTTACATTAAAGAATTTAAAAAAATGTTTCTCTCTTTGCTTATAAACTACAAATGCATTTAATTTCTATTCCTTGATTTTACTTTTAAGTACCCGTCTAATTTCTACCGGAATTAAATATATGTGAGACAAATCAGTCTATCTTGAAAATTAAAATAATTATAATTTCTCTGTTTGACACTTTTCTTTACGAACACCGTATATTTTGGTTAGAGAGGGCTTCTTAACATATTAAGAATAAATGCAGCCTGTTGTTGCGTGGCGATGCGTTCTATAAATCAGCCTTCCATCTCGTATGTTTTTATTTATTGCACAACGGTCGGGGATTAAAAAGATAAATGATTCAAAGGCTACATACAGTGCAGTGTCACACTGCCAGTGTGCTTTCGTTGCATATTAATCGGCTCTTGCTGAGAAAAAGCTTTTAAAACAGCTGATCACGTGCAAATACTGTTTCACTAAGCGGTTACATTGCTGTATTATTTATATTTCTGTTGCCACTGAAACATAGGTTTCATATGAGTTATGTTTTGTAAATTCCCAAAAATAATTTAATGATGGTGTTGTCATCCTTATTATTCACGAGCTAATAAATTAGTAATGTCGGGTCTGCTGTGATCTGATATCCTTGTACATGTTTTGTTACTCCATTGCAGGGATGTGAAACTATTTTAGAATTAGCCACATTTCTAGTTAATATTTTTTTGAAGTGTAGTTAGAGTATCTTAGCTGTATTTAGGACTTTCAGTTACTTTCTGACAATTTGATTTTTGCACCGGAAAATATTGTGTTAGAACTTTTTTCCGTAAAATATCGTTCCACAAGCTGTTATTCTGTAATCAGTGGCGTACCGTACAGTACATAAGTGTGTATATGTGTGTGTGGGTGTGTGTTGTAGGGGAGGGAAAGTTAATTCCCCAACTAAATGCCATTGATGCGTATTAAAAATTTACTAATTTTTACTAATTTTCTATACTAAAAATGTCATTTAATATATCTATTGTTTACGTTGTAAATATTGCTACAAGTAAACAAATAAAAATAGATTTTATAATCAGTATAAATGGAAAAAAATATTTATAAGAAAACATCAACTTGGCTGCACTGTAATCACCTCTCCATCCAGAAAACATCTTGAATGCGCCTCTATCTTCAATAGAAAACATTTAAAAGATAATTAAATTTTTAAAAAATGAGCAATTTGAAAATAACAATGAGAACACTGAAACGCACCGTACTCATTTTCGAAATTATAGTCGTTATCTCGAACATCGAATCGACTTCGCTTCTTGTGCTCGAGAATCTAAGACCACCTCCTTCTAACGTCAGGTTCTAGGCTACACATTTCACCTTGATCATGAGCTCTGCCTTTTCGTATTATGCTAGAGGTATAATTAGACGCTCCCAGGAAGAAAGGAGAAAGCAAATTCTGAAAGAGCAACTTTTTGCGGAAAACAAGGATTCCGAGTTCTTCGTGGCTGCCTGTTGTAAATCCTCCGCCTCCGCCGGTGGATCCGCGTTTATTCCAATTACGCCAACCGCAGGAAAATGGCTACGCCCCCTCGCGCAGAAAGCTGATATCCCAATTATGACCAGGAGAATGGGGGCGCCGCAGGGAGTGCAATTAATTTCAGAACCTTCTCGGTGACGCAACCTGTTTTCACATTGAAGTCGTAGGCTTCCGCGGCCAGAGTCATGTGGGTGATCTGGGCTGTCCGGGTGACGCCGCGTCGAAGGCTGAGCCCAGATCACCCTGTTTTCACATTAGTGACCAGCCGCTGTGTCCTGGCTATAGCTGTCGGTTGGTAGAGGACACCAAAGAGACTTAGATAACAGCTAGTAAATGGGAGGTTTCTAAGAAGTTATTGTTTAGTAATGGAACGCAAGGCGCGAACATTGTGTTGAATAGTAAAATAGTGCATCCATGAATCTTGTGTACTTTAAAATAAATGGAATCAGTTTAAGTTAATGGTTTCTGCCTAATTTCGTGTTATTGTATATTTTAGAATGTTCAGTAAAACTTGAAGATAACCACAAATAAACTTCAGAATAATTATTCATTTTTGTTGATTAGTGCGCAAGTGAGATAGGCAAAGGATTTAATAGGTATCTAGAACTAAGTGAATTAAAAAGGATAAAAATAAAAAAAAAAGAAATGGAAAACAAACATCAACCTTTATTACGTATAGAGGAGAATGTATGTTTGATTTATGGATAAGCTCTAAGAATACAGTGTAAAAGAAACGTAATTTTTTCGAGCTGTAGAACTAAGAATAGTATATTATGCAATTTGTTTGTAATGTTAAGCTTTATTGCGTGAGTACATGTTTTGAAAACGAGTGATGTTATGAACTAGTTTTCAAATTTGTGCGAATGCAATAAAGCAACATTATGAAATAGTGAGAAACATTATTTTTTTGGATAACATTATACATTTATGAGGGAATCAAAGTTAATATTTGGAAACTTTATTATGACGTCAGAGCAATTTTATATTGTACGAAAAACTGTGGTCGGCTGTTCGGTTAACCGCTACCACCCCACGATTGTCTCACTGCTATTGGCTGAATGTGTGATGACGCAATTATTCTTGCCGTAAATGTCAAATGCGTCATAATCTGTGGCATGTCATATCGTGAAAATTTTCTTGTATTGAAAAAACTCGTTTATAATGCTGGAACACAAAAAAAATCTTTTATACTTCAATAGTACTTTCCAGAGGTCGTCAATTTGAAAAGAGCCCTTGGATTTCCTTCTGCCGGCCAATGACCCTGCCCAGACACGTTGTTGTCGCCGAGAAGACCTTCGCGCAATACAGTCTGTTGACTTGTGAGGGGCGCCGCTTGGCACTGGCACTGGGCGCTGCCTAATACACAGCGGTGGCGGCGGCCGTTGCCCTGGTCAGCGCTCCCAGACGTTCGAAGCGGCCTTTCGAAGCGTGTGCCGCAAGCCTCTGATGTGTGGACTTGCTGTGGCCTAATACGAATATTCTGGGTTGCAAGGAAAGGATTTTGCGGCTCTCAGACATTAAGAGACTCCTTTTTGGTGTCGACCCCCTTTCCTTAATAGATCTGGTAAATATTAGGGTCACGCGCGTCGTGAATATCAGTGACGGTCACATTATTGCGTGTGATACGTACCGCGTATCAGAGCACCAATAGTTATTAATTCGACCATATCTTCACAAATCCCAGTGTTTATTCATTTGCGGGAACATTGTGTAATTCTTATCCACATAATAATAATAATAATAATAATAATAATAATAATAATAATGATAATGATAATGATAATAATAATAATAATGATGATGATGATGATGATGATGATGATGATGATGATGATGGAAACGGCTAATGAGAAAAGTGCCATGAAGAAAGTAAAATTAAAATTTTTAATAATTTCCTAAAACTGTTCTAGTTCTTCTGCGATTTCAAATTGAAACTGCTATAAATTGTAATCTGTCAATAGAATTTTCTTTCTGTAAATTGATTTTTTTCCCCGAAATTGGAGCTTACTTCTTTTATATTCATCTTTTCGCGAAGTTTATTCTCAAAATAATAATATTATTCTGCCTGCGGTACACGAATAAATCTTCGCTCCTAGGATTGTTTAAAGTAGGAGAAAGGGTTTGAACTATTGTAAACGACGTGAATCATGTAATCGATAAACACTCTAGTAGTGCATTTTTAAAAGTAACTGCCACACACTCGTAAACTGATATTTGATGGAAAACGTACAAAATATTTGTAAACTGAAAGATTGCTATTCATTGGAAGTAGTGTTGAAACGTTGTAAGAAATGATTTATATTTTTATGAAACGATTCCGGAAAGACAATGAAACGGGTGATTCAAAGACTCCATTCCCATTTTTCCTGTTTTCCTGTCTCGCTTGCCCGCTCCCCCACTTTATAAACGAAAGTATTTGCTTGCCCGGTCGCCGGGGTCTTTTCATCCTTTCATCTTCTTCTATTTCGGGCGCCGCCTTCTCTATTTGTGTCTGCGCTTTCCCGCGCGGCACCTGAAGGCGTTGCCGCGTCGCGTCGCCTCGCCTCGCGTCGGGGGCCACGTGCTGTAGACACGTGCCCGCTGCAGCCGCCAGCCGCCGCCCGCGGCCGCAGGCCTGGCTCAGCCCTGACCCCGCGCCCTTCGGATCGGCTGCCTCGGAAGATGCCCGCGCCCGCTTCCCGGAAGCTCCAAGTTACTCCGTGATTTAGATCAGGGCTGTCCAACTGGCGGCCCGTCGTGCCGTTTCTTGAGGCCCGCGAAAGGTTATTGGACAAACGAAAGTGCGCATGCATCTATGTCGGGCGGGAATATTGCGCCTAGCGAACGCGCCCTGTCGGGGTCAACTCACCCTTAATGTAAAAATAGAACTAGTTTAGGTTTAAGAATTTTTTTGTAGTAAATTCGGAAATTCAGATCCTTTTATGCATGGTGGAGCCTGATATGCATGCCCCCCTTCCCGTTTCAGAGCAGCCGGACAACAATTGACGGGACCTGACGGAATCAACAATTCGTGATAGTCAGGTGTTGGTCGTTGGAGTAAGGAAAATATGGCCCGCAAACTATTAAAGGATTCGGTTGTGGCTCTTAAGGCCTTGCAAGTTGGACACCCCTGATGTAGAAAATAGTTTTCTGACAGTGTTTAAGGTGATATATTAAAGGACGTGTTTTTTTTGTCCATTTACATTACAGGGTTTTGCCGCGGGCAGTTTGGAAGACCGGAGATGAAAGGAATTTGAATTTCTTCATGATTTTCAAAATAGAACATTAATTACACATAATGATTTGCATTACATGTTTCAAGAACATGGGGATATAACTATTTAAATCTATATGCTTTTCATGTATATAAATATGATAAGAAATACAAAATAAAATTTACGTAACACAAACTTCCTTCTTTGGATGGGCTCATTTTTCTTACTTATCGCTCGCTTACATTGCGTGCTAGATATTTCCATTGACATTAAATTAGGACGTTGACAACCCTGACAAAACATTTCAAATTAATATTCCGTGAGGTACACGAATCTCGTTTTGTGACCCTTTCGGAAGGCGCGATTTTTTCCCTTCTGCGCAGAACCCTGGGGCCGATTAGGTTCGTTCTCGAGTCAGGAACGATTCCGAAGGAGCTCTTGGTGATGTCTCTTTCCGCACACGCGCCGCCCCGCGCGCGCGCGTGAGTGCGCGTGTGTGTGCGTGTGCGACGTGCGTGAGAGAGGAAACGCTGCCCGACGCGACGCGTCGCGACGCGAGGGCGACGCGACGCGAAGGCTGCAAGGAGGCGGCGGGGGCCGGAAATTGGGAATCTCTTGCTGTCGGCCGCTTCGTATGCGCCCCTCGTGATCGGGGGAGGCAGCCGCGCGGCGCGGGAGAGAAGAATCTCGCGCGGGGGCCCGCGGGGGGCGCTGCGGTCGCCCCTTTGTCGTGTGATGGACCCGCACGGCGGGGGATACATCCGGGGGGCCGTCAGCGGACACGCACTTAGCGGGATGGACTCGCGACGACTAGGACGGGGTTGGCGGGCGCCGGAGGTCTGGAGCGGCGACGGCGGCGCCTTTCAGATTCTGCTCCTCCGTCGATGGGGTCGGATTGGGTAAGAGTGGAAGCTTGTTCTCATCTTAAATTGTCCTCAGACGGGAAACGCATGAAAGGCTTAGCAGAAATTTGCCTATTAGAAGTTTGGTATTAATGAAGGATTGGGTTGGTATCAACCACAAAACATATTCTGTGGCTGGTACCTCCTCAATCCATCACAATATCTCTGCTTCACCACGCAATTTATTAGAAATTTGCCACACACTATTTTTTACTTGAAACTCAATGAAAAGTATGAGACCAGTATGCTAGGACGCTATGATATAAGATGTGATGGGCAAATTCTGGGAATGATAGTAATGAAACACGATAAATTTAAAGTACTGTAACATAGTTTTCCTTAGTCAATTTGTCACTTGTATTAAAAGAAGGCCATCTTATTTCTATATTGTTATCTTCCCTAAACCAAGTATTTGTTGATTAAAAAAAGAGGTTCTAAAGGTTTATTTTTTTAAAATCATTTATAAATGTAACGCTTAACAAAAAAAGATGTCAACATGTTTTAAAAGTAACAAAAATAACACCCAGATTATTGTAATTAACGGAAAAGTCTCCTGCGATCGACAACTTCGAGTGAACTCCTCTTAACGATGTGATGACATTTGATTGTGTGTGCAGAGTTTGAGTACAGTTATTAATTCAAAGAGATAATTTCAAAGCTCAAAATGCAGTTTGTCGCCAATCAAACCTCACTGTGCCATTATACCAGAGAATAAACTTCATCATAAAATTATTTACATTTTTGAAGAATCTCATTTGAATTGAAAGGAGCGACACAAAAACACTGTAATAATGTCAGTCATTAAAATCAAAATATTCAAAAGTACTGCATTTATTAGGAGAAAAAGGCGTATTTAAAAATGATTCTGAATATAAAAACATTGTGGTATTAGTAAGAGATGGGAGTGTTGTAATGCACTACTGCATTATTGAATGCTACATATGAAAATAGTGAATTGAATCCGTACTCATCGAAAACGTCTTTCGGTCATGCATTTTTAATTGGACGATGCGGCACATTGCTTTCTCGTTAAGTACCGGTATAAAAAACACTCACACGAAAATAAACGCTCAAAAATTGTTCCGAACTTTTCGAGAATAAATTGGAAATCAGCGAGGGCGATCACAAAAAAAGTTATTTACCCATCGGAGCGAGATTATTCCGTGAAAAGAGCAGCAGGAATCCTGCCATTTTTATGGAAATACAATAATTTCGGCATTCTAAATCTGGATCCCGTCGCTGGCGACGGCAACGCCGCCTGCCGACGGTCGGTGGGAGGGTCGATGGAAAAAGGACGTGGCGGCGGTTGGGGGAGGGGGAGTGAAAAAAAGAGGGAGAGAGAGTGAGGTCGTCGGCGGTGGAGAAGGGGGAGGAGGAGGAAGCAGGGACGAGCAAATAAGCGGAGACGTCGGACAGCAGATAGCGCGCGAGGAGCGACGTGAAATAATGTCCGGGTCCCGGAAATAAGAACCCATAAAATGGAAAGAAAGTTCCCTTCCAGCCAACACTCCCTATCTCGCCGCCCTTTCAATAGCGCGTGCGGGCGGGCGGGAAGGAGAAGGACAAGGGTGCGAACGCCCTCCGCGTGGGGTGGGGCGCAGGGAATCAGCCGCCGGGCGCGAGGATCTCGAACGCCTTACAGCCTTAGATATGAGATAGAGCCGTCGCCGACAAGATGCGCCCTCGCCTGGGCGAAGAAAGCTTGGAAAGGGGGGGGGGGGCGCAAAAAGGGGAAATGTTGCGTTTCTGACTCACCCACGCAGCGGATCGCCGACAGCTCCAAGAGGGGCCGTATGTAAATTCGGGACAGAAGAATCCCTTCATTTTTTACCGCGAAACTTACTTTCTAATTCTACATGTAAATTGGGGACCAAGCCAACCCAATATAACGAAAAGGACTGATTGAACAGGTAAGCGCTTTAAGGTGGTCGCCGCCGCACTGCCGGCCAGCTTTTCCTTGTGCTTTATTGAAAATCTTCAATTTCGCTCCTATATGAAAATGAAAAGCAAATAAAGCACTAGAAGTATGTCCAAATTTAATGTTCAGCGTTATAGAATATTACCTGTATTGTAATGACAGACGTTGTGAGTACTACGTAATCGACGGTTCCTGTGACGTTTATCGTATGCTCGAGAGTAGTCATGCGACATCGATAACAAAATATCGACGTTACGAAACATGGATATTCAAAATTGAAGCATCGATGTTAATAAATAAAGCCCAAAAGTTCAGACATTCATTTTGCGTAAAATAGTCAGACAAAAGACATTTATTTTTACTAACCTATACACGCAAAAGGGCAATTCTAAACGGCATGTAAGCAATAAAAAGTCATACATTTTAAGGAATTATTGTAAAAAAATAATTACAATCATTCAAATGTTAACTGTATCTTTAGAATTACATCAGCACTTGCGTAGAAGGCAACTCAGATGATGTAAGCTCTGACCTCAGAAGGGATCCAAGACCTCAGTGAAAAGGGATTAGAGACCTTAGGATGGGATTATTCGTAAGCGTTCTCATTTCGATTTGTAAAATTACTTGGCCCTCAAACCTCCATTTCCAGAGGACAATATCTTCATATGTCTTCATGTTGTCCAGGCTTGCGGGCTCAAGCTTGGTCGCGAACAACTAAAAATAGGGTTCAGAAGCTAAAATATGCAAAATAATTATATCTCCTAAAACAACTCCAGAGGTACAAGTGGTTCCTATTGCTAAGTCATAAAATCGTAACTCTCTTTTCTTTTTTCGTTCCCGTTTGCTCTGCACTTCAAATTCAACTGGTAAAATGTTTCTTTGGAACCTATTGAAAGTTCAGTCAAATGTTTCTCGAGTAGACACCCCATTGAGTGGTTTAGCGATTACTGATATTTTTATTCAATGATGCTGATATCGTACAATTTTAATGTTGAATAAATTATTCCATTTTTTGAAAACACAATTATTGAATGAAATTACCCCATCTCAATTGAGAAAGAATGTTTTCATGAAAAAATGAAAATGGGTTTTTCTTGCTTCATCACAACAAACATGAGCTTTTCACTTATAAGTATTTTCAACGGAGACGTGCGAGGAATTCAATTGTCCTATTTTTCGAATTTTAAAAATGAAAAGTACCTCTTCAAATCGTCTGCCAGTATACACTAGTTTAAAATACCACCGTCTATTTTGTGCTGAGAGATGTTAGGGGAAATAATATTTTTGTTTGAGCTCATTCCCAGGGAACCATTTTCCACGGATCATACACGAGCATCTGGTTAAATTGCACCAGCGTGATGACGTTCAACTGTTTACTTTCACCACACAATTGCCACTATACCTTACTTCATGAATAAATAACACGATTTATCTATTACGGATTCTAATATAGTTGTAATTGCTATATAGCAGTGAACATGCAGCCCGCCTCCAACTTTATTTCCCATATTGATACTCGCTTCTCGTCCAGGCGAATGACATTGTCTTACTGGCTCGGAAACAACGAGGTTTATGTAGCTTTCCACCCCACCGACCCCCTCGCTCCCTCGTCCACGGTGTGGTTGATTTTTAGCAAGGCTCCCCGTTTGGATGATACGAATTTCGCAGACGATTGAGTTGTGGTGGTCGCGAATATTTGGTTTGTGTATGGGGGCGATGGCGAAGGGAGACAAGCTGCGGAAACCGAAAAAGAATTTCTGAGAGTAGGACGGACATTGTGTTCATGATGGCTTTGGCGTTTTCATTATACTTTAAAATGGATTAATTTTTTTCTTTCGAGCTGATGAGAGTAATATTTGCTGTTGTCAGTATTGTATCTAAATATATTCTTGATGATTAGTGTCCATAGTTCGAATCTATGAAAAAGTAACCCAACATAAGTCACACCACATAGAGAAAGAGAGTGTAGGCATCTACGATCAAAGTCTGTTTATTTGAAATTTCTGACTGTGACACGCTGCGTTCTAGATTGATGTGCCAATGTTTCGGCAGCCATTCTGCGACCTTCCTCAGCAAATCGCCCTGAGGAAGGTGGCAGAATGGCGGCCGAGAGATTGGCACCTGTACCTAGGACGTAGCGTTTCCCACTCGGCAAAGAAGTTACAGAATGATCCTTGCTTGTTGAGAGCTCTCATTCGTTGGCAGAGCTGGTGTTCTTCAGGTCTGAGCCCTCAGAATGGGTCCGGTGTCTTCATCTGGCGGAGGCAGCAAGTGGGCTTCCGAGCGGGGCGGAGCAGAGTGAGGCGGGATGAGACGAGGAGAGGAGTGTCGTGGCGGGACGGGAAACGGTGGGGCGATGCGTGGGGTGAGGGGAGAGCGGATCGGGGCGGAGCGCAATGGGAAGGGGCACAGCGGAGCGGGAAGGGCCTGGATGGGAGCGGGGCGTGGCGTGGGAGGGGCGGGTGGGGGTGGGACGAGGCGTGGTGGGGAGGGGTGGAGCGGGACGGGGTGCAGTGGTGCGGAGCGGAGCGAGTCGGGAAGGGGCGGGACGAGAGGAACTGAGCGGGACGAGCCGGAGTGGGCCGAGGCAGGACGGGGCGGGGCGGGGCGTGGCGTGGCGGGGAGGAGCGGGCCGAGGCGGTACGGGGCCACCGAGGCGAGAGACGCGCTTGTGTTGGCGAGCGTCCCGGGCTGTCGCGCTGTCCGTTGGCGCCCGAGAGACGAGACGCAGCGGCTTCTGCTTGTCACTCCGCCGCCGCGCGTGCGCTCGCGGTGGGGGTGGGGGAGGGGCGGCACGGCGCTGCACTGGCTTTACACTGGTGCGGGAGAAGGGGCCCTTCATTTTCCCAACACTTTCGATCGCCGAGTTTGCCAAATTCTTTCGCTCTTGGCAGTGCAACGCTGGAGAAGGCCGCGTTATGTCAGCCACAACGACGTAAACGCGGCTCGTCACGGTCAGCCAAGATTACATGTGTATTGCAAGTAAAAAAATATTACGTCGATAACACCGTGTAACACAATACATATTGCATGCAAGTATTTCAAAAGCGTGGATCAAATATAAACCGACCTTTATTTTTAATTTTTACTCTCTCGGTCTCTATAAAGAAAACCGAACATACTGGTGTGGAGTGTAAAGTCAATACAATAGAGATGAAAAGGGAGAGAGTGAAATACTGGAGTTTGTTGGATGCATTAGATAAAGATCGGTAGAAGCGATGGCGGTGAAAGTAAAATTATGTAATCTTTGGAACGACGAACATTTATTAACATTAAGTAACATTTTGAAGATTCATGTCCCTGTCACCGGTCCTAGTCGGCGTTTTAAAGAGTGGGGGTATTTACTGTTGTGGGTAGCTTAAATGCATTGCCGCCAATACACACACATTTACATTTTACTTACAAACCTTGGTGTGATTTGTTATTATTCACGGTGTGAAGCAAATAATGACATATATTTTTCACTTTTAAGTATTTATAGTATGGTTATGAAAACGCTTCTTATTGCCATGCCAGCTGAAAGTCGACCTCCTACGTGATTTTTTTCGAGCGGCAAGACAGGCCGAGGAACCGGGGGCGGGGCACGGCGCCGGGCTTGTTAGTTGATTGATTAGTTTTAATCAATCGAGTGCTACGTATAACCTCTTGCGGCCCATCAATAACGTGGAATAGTAGTGGAGAATCGAGCGCCGGCGGCCGCAGGACGTCCTCGAAATTGCGTAACTCTCTGCAGACAGTGATGAATTAGCTCGCTCTATGATAATGTCGCGTTTTGTTGGTACCCCTGCGTCTCGTCGCGCCGCCGCCGTCGCCGATTGGAAAATCGGAAGAATTGATTAATTTTGCGGCGAGGTTACGATCCCGTGCGCGCGTGAATTCCCTCAAGGGGACGCTTTTCGGAGAGCGCGTGGTTCCTGGACCTTATTTTTACTTCCTCGCAGAGTAGTTGCGTAGTATAGAGAATGTATTGTAATGCTGCAGCATGAAGCAGCGATGTTTTTTTCGAAAGAAAGGCCGGTTATGTGTCCCTGATAACGAAGAAGTGAGTAATTCTTTTGTTTCTTTTTTTTTGTGTGTGTGTTTCTAGTTAGTGTCTGTGTTGAATGCAATTTAAAAAAATAGAAAATAATACATTGATAAAAACGTAAACGTTTACTCCTAGCAGTGTAGCCTTTACATCTGAAGTTTCGCACATCGTCGTATGTCATTCTTCATTACTTTTGAAAGAGCGCATATGATGTCTCCACAATGTTCTATGCTACGGGGCTCCTATTTTGCGTGCTAAAATAAAAACATCCAAAATTGAAACCACAGAGGTAAATCTTTTTTATTGCTATAATTGTTAATTTGCTTATAGGATTTATCTGCTACAAAAATCTTTGGGCACCACACTCCTCGATCTCAAACATTAAATAAAAACACTTCCGGTAATACTGATAATATATTGAAGAGAGCTCTTTTAAACGTTTACTTTTTTATCTGACACTTAACAATTAAAAACGTCAAGTATACAAACATGCAACATACAAGACAAAACTTCAATAATATACAAAATAAGCTACCAACATTTTAGTCGATAATTCACCCAACAATAACATGAATAAGCCCCAATGACAACTCGGCAACAAGTGTCACTAAAATATAAGACCCTGATTCATTAGAGATAATCTAATGGATTGTTAATGGCTTCAATCAGTTAATTTATTTAAAAATTGAACCCAATATTTCATTGACAATTAGAATTCCCATCTTCTACCACTGCTTTCAACCGTGATATATGCGCAAATACAAAATTAACCATTCATTCACATTTTGAAACTGTCTTTTCGATTCCCTTAGATTCTCCCAGTAAAAAAACCACTTCCCCCTATTTCACACAAATTCAGAGTCTCTTCAGATAAGTAAATGAAATATCGTATTCTAATGCAGTTTTGCCGTGGGGCATAGCTCATACCTACAAAAATAAGATAACAGGAACACCTTTACGAGAAAATCCGGAATGTTACATGTTTTGCATACCATTTAAGTCCCTGAAAAATATGTATTAAAAATTAATAATAAGTAAATTTAAAAAAAATAGAAGTACAAAAATAATAGTACTTACTTTGGCTTCTCCAACTCAAATGAAAATATGTAAAATTATTGAAGAATAAAAGTTATATTTAATAGCATTGATTACCGAAGCGAAACAACAGGATGCAATAAGAAAATGTTTGGAAGGCCATTCGACATTGAAACTGAACCTCATTGACTGAAGAACTGAACCTCAATGACTTTGATCAGTCAAACTTTATTTGAACATTATTTCTGCTACTTATCTGTGGGTTCGCGTTGGTAGATTACAATTCCGGAATGGAACGTGATCCCACATGGTTGTTAAAACTCACTATAATATAAACCAAACACAAAATATTACTTTATTGTTATTATTATTTTTGTTGTTGTTGCTGTCTTCCGATACGTGCGTGGTAAGGACCGCCTCACGAGGTAGCCCCTGTTTCGGAAGGGGCGGCGCGGGGCGCTGGGGTCGGGGTCGCCTGCACCTGCTGGGGTCGGCTCCCAATCACGCCTCCGATCGCTGATGTGCGTTTATTGACTTATTGTTCCATTACGAACAAGAACTCTAATAACCGCCTTGTTATAATTAATTTGCGTTCGTCCAATTAAGGTTCTTGAACTTCAATATGCCATTAATTACTCTCCATCGACTTAACACAACTGTGTGCTGGGGCGCGAGGCGTCGAAAATAAAAGGTGTTCGGGATAATGCTGATTAATTCGCCGTAATTTTCCTATTCTTCGCAGGCAGCCGTATGCGTTACCTAATCGTTAAGACTCGTTTTCGTTTTGGGTTGGAACAGTATAGCAAATTGGATTTCGCTCAGATATTTTTTTGGGACTTGGACACATTTTTAACTCTGAAAAGCAATTACTTTTTTAGTGTTTTCTATAATGAACAAGTTTCTTCAAGGACTGTTTTGGGTTGAACGAGTCTATTCTTGTTTGTGCCTGATTGCCTTCTGTGGGTTGTCATAAATTTGATTTCGTGTTATTACTTAGCATAATAAATTTGAACATAGTATTCGAGTAATTGATTGGTTTCTCAATTAAACCTAAATGCAGCTAGCCGATGATACATTTACATATTTAGATCGCTGCTGTTATAGCGGTTGGGATAACTGAACCCCATTATGAAATTGTCTTTGCTATAATTGCCAATCCAATGTTAAATTAGAGTAGGATATTTTAATAGTGTAATATAAACATGTGCATAATAATACATGTTTATGCATAGCACGAGTATGCAATAATTTAATACATAATTTGGAAGTTACTGGAGGAATACATTATCTTAACACAGACATTTTGTCATTTTTACGTCACGAAAATATGAGGTAACATGTCATTGCAAATCAGACGTGTCATGTTCAATTGTTGTTTTATTTTAATTATTCGAGAATTTTCTCCACACAGTCCTAGACTATCAACCTTTTTTCATTCTCTCCCTCTTCCTGAACTTTGAGTAATCTCGACCAAACCGAGAGATTTAGTGAAACTATGTAACTGGAGTCTTCGTAAAAAAGAGACAGAAGTACATCAGTTCAAGCTCCCTAACTTGTATGTCTTTACATTATTTTAGAAGTTTTGAAGTTCAAGGTCACAGCCTTTTTAATGTCACTTTTCTTCTTTCTTTCTGCTTTCTGAGTAATTTCTTTGATAACAGTATTTATGGTTGCCCAACTTCCGTTGAGGAGTGTTCTTTATTTATTCTCAGCTTATCTTCTTTTGCCAAAATGTGTAATCTAATTGAAAGTTCGTTATCTCTGTACTTCGAATTTTCTTTGTTTGCCATTTATATAATGAATAGCTAGAAAGAACTGTGGTGATTGATGGATTTCGAATTAAACTTTTTCAGAGTTGGTGTTCCTGGAGTGTGCGTTCTTAAACCTTCATTAAAAAGAAAATTCGCTGGTCGGTCGTGTGGTTTCAAAATGATGGTGACATCCAGAAGTTGTTGTAGAAGTGATTCTTAATTCTCACTTATTTCTTGTGTATGAGTTCTGTTATCCCATTTTAGCTGCAAGAAGTTCCTCCATAATTGAATGCCTGTTAATGAATGTCAGACCGTCGCGCGTTTTATTTGCTGCAGTTGCCAAGTTTCATTCATGCACCGTCCTGCTCTCACTTGCGAACGGGTCGCACTATCTAGCGGGTAGACATGTAACTACATAGCCATGCAAACACTTCGAACGTAAGATTTCGTGAATACTTTCTCCCCTCTTCCGTAGTTCAAAACGAAGGAATTTTGTTAAAAGAAAAGGACAGACCAATCCGCATATACCTCACTTTGTTATCAAGTTTCGCCCTCCAGTGGAACGTTCGCCTTCAAATTAGTAAAGTATGCGTAACACAAATGACATGTGTAGGATTCTTTAATGTACTAATAGAAAAGTATTAATTTTTCGAAACACGGACTCTATTTCCGTGCCTGGAAATTATGATAAGTGTAGTTCAATATGTGACTGTTTAATAGACACCACATATATACTGCGAATCTTCTCCAATGAAGAATAGTAATCCATGTTGTAAATATTATTATTAAAATTGGAAATATATTAATAAACATTAATTATTATGTACTCAAACATTTTGAGAGCAAGAAAGAAAATGGTTTGTTTATAATTCTATCATCCTTTATTTGTTGAGTCTTAAATATTTATTGAAAATAGTTTTGTTTTGCCTAAAATCTTATTCAGTGTACTTTGATTTTTCCATAGTGGCCGACGACATTAGGTCATTGTTATACCTCGTGCCTTATAAATTAATATTTTTAATTAATTTGCGAACGTCCTGGGTTCGTGGCCTTAGAACTGTGCTTACCCCTGTTTAAAAATACTCAATTTATAAGGCAGGTGTAACAGTGACCTAATGTCATCGATCACTATAGAAACGTCCAAGTAAAAGTAGTAGTTTCTTTGTTTCCGAGCCTTTATCCGTTTCTTCCTCGTCTCATTTTACCGATTTGAATCAATCAAAAGGGTTTCACCTCTGGCATCGCGCCCGTTGCCGCAGCCGCCTCCATCACCAGCGTCACCCCACTGCCTCTGCCTCTGCGTCTGCGCTGCTGCTTTCACTGCTCTCGGCTGCCGCCGCGTTAATGCGCCCCAGACGCCACCGTAAATTATGGAGCGCGGCAGACACCGCGCGTTTTAAAATAGACGCTCGCGGACGCCGCCTCCCGCAGGTCTGAGCCCTCAGCGACGCGCTCCTGGCTGGCGCCGGCAGGTGCTCGCAGCAGCGGGCAGGCAAGGCGTGCGGCACGTCGGGATAGTAAGAAGTATCAGTTGTTCTTCTTTAACACTATGCCCAATGCAGAATGAAGAACGTCTGTAACAGGTAAATTTATATCCACCGTGATGTCGTAGGCTTCTGCTTCATGAGCTGGGATGTCCGGGTGACGCTGCGTCGAAGGCTGAGGTCCCGACGTTTCAATCATCATATCGTGGTCTTTTTCAGGGCTGTAGTGTCTTATACACCTTTTGCGAGGATGTAGGTACAGAGCTGTAGTGCCTTATCCAGCGTATTGTATCCACCTTTTCACGAAAAGTATCATGAGTTTAAAACTGTAGTCTTGTGCTTTGCTATTGATTAATTGTTTTATGCCCTTGTAAATGTAAAGTGTGTTTCCAGTTTTGTTGCTGTAGTTTACAAGTAATGAATTTATGGAACTTTTATTACTGTTCGGTTTTGAATTATCCACTCCTCTGACGTGTTGGGATTTTGCGTAGGCTGTTGGAGCGGAAAGAGAAGGAGGTGAAATGGGAATGTCGTAAATGGCTGGTTGCTCGTAGTTTAGGAGAGTAAAGTCATGGCCACGGGCAGTGCGCCTCTTTCGGGTCGTATGTAAGGGTAAGTGTGTGTAACTAAAAGGTTACACACACTTACCCTTACATGCACTATACTATCACACATACCGGGAGGTTAAAGTTTGTCCCGTTGTTTGGAGATATCTGGTTGGGGAAAACCCGGTAGCTGACCTGTAGGTCGGCGCGGGATATATCCATCAAGCGGAAGGAAAATCACCTCAATCAATAAAAACCAAACACTATACTTACAGGACTAATTACCACAGCAGTTGACACCTGGAAACATTAATCAATATATCAGTCTTATCAAATCACCAAATGTAGAAACTCGGTTTCTCTCTCAAGAGGCAAAACTCTAACCGAACACTGCCGTTCGGTTTCATGTTACTCACGTGAATGTGTACCATCTGTACAATCGGCATTCGGTGGGTAGCGAGCGACTGTTGGTCCAACCCCGACCAGCCGCGGTCCGCGGCGAATGTTCGCTTCCTTTGATGTGTCCCTAAGACCGACGCGGCCGGCACCGAATGTTTGGCACTCGGCAAAGAGCAATCAACCCATCCACACGTCGAGGATCCAGCGAGCGGTCCTCGCTACACGCCGAATGGAGAATATGTGGAGTCTCCGTGAGCGAGGAAACGCTGGAGCGAAGGGCCTGTGGCTTTTGCCGTGCGCGAGTTCCTCCAGCGCTCAAGCTCCCGCCACTGCCACCGCCCCTGACCTCCTCGCCCGTCCTCGTCTATCCTCGCACGCCCTCGTCTGTCCTCACCCGTCCCTCCCTCACCCACTCGCCCTCGCCCTCCCGCCCTCGCCCACCTACCCTCCTCCGGCAGCCTACCGCCCACCCTCGCCCGCTTCCAAGCCCGCCCACTCTTGCCCGCCCACCCTGTCCGCCCGCAGCCCGCCCCCAGCTCGCCCCCAGCTCGCCCCAGCCCGCCCCCAGCCCGCCCCCAGCCCGCCCCCAGCCCGCCCCCAGCCCGCCCCCAGCCCGCCCCCAGCCCGCCCACAGCCCGCCCACAGCCCGCCCCCAGCCCGCCCCCAGCCCGCCCCCAGCCCGCCCCCAGCCCGCCCCCAGCCTGCCCACAGCCCGCCCCCAACCCCGCCCCCAGCCCGCCCCCAGCCCGCCCCCAGCCTGCCCACAGCCCGCCCCCAACCCCTCCCCCAGCTTGCCCCCAGCCCGCCCCCGCTCGACCCCAGCCCGACCCACGCCTCACTCCAGTCCGACCTCGCCCTCTGCTCCGCCCCCACCCCCTATTCCGACCCCTTTCCCGACTCCTATCCTCACTCCTACCTCGACCCCGCCCCACCCCGCCCCGCCTTCGTGGCGCGACGCGACGCTGCGCGGCGCGGCGGTCGAATTAATTTACGAGCGCTCGTTGCGCGGTCTGTTTGTTAATTCGCCGCGCCGCCTGCCCCCTCGCGCTTAGCCTCGCCGCCCGCGCCGCGGTCAAATATTCATAAAGGTGAGGCGCGGGCGCGGGCCCAGTGAGAAATTGCATCGGAATTAAAATGTATCCTACGGGAGATTTCGCTAATGAAATTTTTCATGTTTTGGGCGGTTGCTTTTTTTTTGTTGGTCGATGCGCTGGAAGAACTGGATATGCAATAAAGCCGGCTTGCGCTACCCAGTTGCTCGTTGCTTGTACAATGTATGTTAAAATATTTGTGATGTATTTGGGTTTAGCTCCTCTCTTCTAATGTAGCTGTCTCCCCGGCGGTGGCGTTTGTAGATTTGTCCGCCGCCCGCGTAGGACTGTCCTGTCAAGCGGCTTGCGACGGAAACGCGTATTTTTTTGTTTTGTTTTCGTTTCGTGTTTTCCTCTTCCATTTCTGAACACGGCTTCATATAAACTTAATGTCAATTTAAAGCGCTGTTATTTACCCTCTGAATTCTTCATTAGCGTGAATGCGCACCGACCACATTTCGTGTAACTTTCATGGAGAAATTTGCCTTTTCGCAGCGTCCCTCTGAAGCGGGTTAATAGTGTTCCTGCGCCAGGGGGAAGTTTATACGCGGAGATATTGTGAGGTGCAGTGTAAATTTGCTGAAATAAGGAAGAGAAGAAAAAAAACGCAGGTCTGTAACAAGGTGAAGGGAGTGTTACTAAGAGCAAAAGGTTTTACACAAGAAAATACCGAGAAAAGTCTGCAGCCCTAATTATTAAATTTTAATTAAAAGAGCCCTGCTTTTTTGGAGGAGACCGGAGCCGCATTTTTTTTTCGGTCCGAAAGTGACAACTTGTAGCCGCGGTAATTCGGTGGGCAGCGAAGCTTTTACCTTGGGTCTCGCGTTCAGCTTTGCACTGGGCCAGAGTCAAGTGAAACGAGAGGTATATACGGGAACCTTTTAACAGAACACACACGGACGCCCGCATTCACACGGCCTCCCCCGCACGCTCAGCAAGGCGGGCCGGCGCGCCCCGGCGCGGCGGTCGAGTGCCTGGAACGCGGCGCGCCGGGCGAAAACAGCGCGAGGGCCGCCACCCCCGGCGATGCTCTTTTGTCGAGAGCGACCCGAGATGCACCGGGCCGTTGTCGCTCCCCCCCCCCCCCCCAGGTGCGCCTATCGGCTACCCTCCCCTAATTAGACCCTCCGCTATTCGTCCGCTCGCTGCGTTCGCGTACGCTCTCGATTCACGCGTCGATGGGCCGGCGATATCGATACCGTTCGACTCGGCGTCCGTGCGTTTAATTGGGGGGCCGATACAGCTCGGACGCGGCGCGCGTCCATTGTGTCGCGTTAGTTTTTTGTCCCGGCGCTCGTAAGACTTGCTTTTGCTTTCTTTCTCGCGCGCTCGTACGTTAGTTTGCGCCACCGCCGCCGCCGCGATAGAGTTGTCCGATACTGGCAGCGCCACCGTCGGGACAATGGCGCACTTCATTATGGCGGCCGTTTTAATGAACAAACTTGGGGGGGGGGGAATATGGCGGCCGGGTAGGCTGATACCGGCGCTCCCGGGAGTTATTGGCAGGGGGTGTCGTTTGGCGCGAGCTGTGGCCAACGCCGCAGCCTTTTGTGCAGTAACGCGACGCGGCGCGCATGCAGATTGTTTTCGCACTAGTTCCCGCTGCGAGTTGTGGTTGGTGAATGCGACTATAGAACGCAGCACTGGGCTACCCAAAGCGTGCTTTTTTTTTCCTCTCTCCTGGAATTGCTGCACAATTGTTTTGATCGAATTAATGAAATGTACTCAACGATGGTTGGCAATAACCGAGAGTATGATCGCTTGCGTCAGTCATTGCCTGCCGATTTATTATGCTCTCAGTGTAACTGCCGGGTGAGATTAACTCAGAGCCAGGATTGCCGCTCTTTTCACAGCAAGCCCGACCGAGAGGTCCTAGGGTTCAGGTCCCGGATTTTCGACTTGAGATACATCGGTATGTCAAATCCAGTCGCTGATTGAGGCGAATTCTAGCGACAAGCTGATCAAATGGGTAGTTTTCAGTGGTTCTCCTATCACTCAGGCGAATACCGGTGCAGTATCGTATACAAACGGGCCACAGACCGCGTGATCGCTTCTTCCTCTTCCTTGTTCTATCCTCTACTCGTATTTGCGCACTCTTACACTTAATATGATTAGTGCTGCATCATCACTTCTTGGTCACTGTTGACATTTATGTTACATCATGTAAATTAACTTTTCAATTATTTCACCTCCCTTGTACGTTTCTGCGTGATTAAAAATTCAAATTATATACCACAGTGGTAATACAAACTTTTCACTGAATTAATGGATTTTCGTTTTAACTTCAACATCAATTTCTGGCAAATACAAATTTGGATTACTTGGTAACACGTTTATTGCCACACTGCTGCCGTTAAATGAAGATCTGAAATATTTCTTGTTGAGTTCAAAATGTTCAAAGAATTTATAGATTTTTTTGGTGGAGGTTCTGCGGCGGCGAGACGGCTTCCTCCAGCTGTAGGCTTCCACTGCTAGAGTTCAGGACTTCTTGGCTGTCCGGGTGACGCCGCGTCCTTGGCTGAGTGGCCAAAGGCCTAAGTCTCTCAGCCAACGACGCGGCGTCACCCGGACAACCAAGAAGTCGGCTTCCTCCATCGCCCCAGGCTCGCGGCGGGGCTTCGTAATGTGTTGGGGAGTTGTAAACGTATGAAGGAAATCATGTAGCCACCTCGCGGGCAGCGCTGCCGACGGCGTCTATTGCGCGTGCGGCGCGTCGGTGCAGCTTCGGACGACCGCGAAAACACGGCGTGCGGCTTTAATGAGCCCCTGGCCCCCCGGGCCGTCTCCGCTGCCTTCCCCCCGGCCTCTCCGCCGTTCTGCGGACTAGTGGTGGAGTCGGTGAGGCGCATAATACATATAATAATGCTATCTTTAAAAAATGATTTATATTGAAATATTGAAATTATGATAATAATTTCTTTTTGTACACAGAACAAAGATTGTGATCAAAATATTGCTGTAAAAAATGTTCACATTACTTTTCATTTCCTTGTTTAATATAATACACACACACACACACACTATATATATATATATATATATATATATATATATATATATATATATATATATATGAGAGGGAGGGGAGAAGGGAGAGGGAGGAGAGAGAAGGGAGAGGGAGAGGGTGGAACAACTAAGTGATAACACTCCTTGAATCTCCTCAACCGTGCAAGATACATAGATGCCGTTCGGACAGACGATTGCGTTGACAGGGTCTACTTGAGTGCAGCATATATCGTCTTTCCTCAATTTTTTATCACGAATATGAAAGGTCAATTTTGTTTTTTAATGGGAACCAATGCTAAATTTTAGCGTATCGTAATGGGCTTAAAAATACGGTTTCAAATATGTTTATATCTTCATATTTAAGCGAATCGTTTTTAAAAATCGATTCTTAGTACCTTTTAAATATGCCGTTTGAAAGTTATCATTTATTATATCAAGCATATTCGATAGTCAGCGTTTTGAGAAAATGTAACGAAAGGTATCGGAGGCGTGCCATATTCATATCCTTGTGCGTGCCGTTTGCTGAGGCATTGATTTCTGTGAGCGCGTGTCCAGGAGGGCGCCGCTGGGCCGACGCGCGATCGGAAAGCGTTTTCGCCGGCCGGAGGGCGACCCGTCTTTCCTCACCCGCGATCTTTACGGCCGCCGCCCCCGCGTCATCAGCATTTCTTGCAGTCATTATAGACGGCGTTACTTCTCGCAACTGGTTCGCCCACCCGCCCCGACAATTATTTCCAGTCCATCACGGCGCAATCGATTTTGAAATCTGCGCCTCTTCTTCTGAATGGATCTACCCGTTCACCGTGGAATTCAGAAAAAAAATCTTGTTTTTTTTTACTCCAATTCCAATTACCAAAAAATCACACGATATTATGCAGAAGTTCCACTCATTATCTAAATCGATCATCATCCTATCCTTGCCCCAAGATCTCCTATCCATTTCCAAATACTCTTCCTGCACTGCCACCCACCGTATCGATAGCTCGCAATGGCAGTCAATATCGATCGACGTCCGTGGCCTGGGTGGTGCTCGGCCGCACTAAATTTCAGAACCGGTCAAAGAGCGATTAGCGATGATGGAAAAAGAAACGGCGCCACGCACTTCTTTTTCCTTTCGCGCTAGCGCTTGCGCAGTGTGTGATGCTGCGCGACCAACGGCGACTTTTCGTCAGAATGGTGCAGGTCTCAGTTTCGTTGAAAACTGATTTTTCGAAAGTTGCAAAAATTCAAAATTAATTCGGCGTCTTCCTGCAACTACAATAATGAAGATGAAAGTTTTTGCCTCATGAAATCTGTTCGTTAAACATAGATTTTGAAATAAGTTCATGTGCAATTTTTCAGAAATTTGAGTACTTTTCACGTAACTTTGTGTGAAAGTACGTGCTGTTCTAACATCACTAGTTCTCGTGTGTTCTCTTTCTCTTTTTTTATTTTCTACCTGTCACCTTTTCTCGGTTTTCCGTACGTTCTCCACAAAATCCAGTCGACAACATGTAGGAGAAATAATGAGCACGTGCGAGAGATCTGGCTGCAGAGGAGGCAAGTGAATGCGTTCCTTCGTTATGGTTGTTGCGTGAAAGCATCGTAATGCAGCGCCGTGAGCGGCGACAGAAGGAACTGAAGCGATCCGCAGCTTTCTTGATTATTGTTTGTAAGCGTTTTGAGAGCTACGCACGAAGAGTCTACCACAAAGCATATTTTATGGTTATTCGAAGCTGTGTGTTATTAAGGTAGCCTCTTGCAATCAGTTGGCGAGTACTGAGGTCACACATTCCTTGTGAAGGGTTTTATATAAAAGAAATGTTTTCGCCAGTATTTCTCATAATCTCGCTTTTAATGTGCGTGCTACGTACTGCGGATCACGTAATTATTGTAAGACTCTGAATATTTTATGCACGAGCGCGTAACTCCATCACTACCCATTTAATTCGGTCCAGTTCGGTGGATTGTTCTTTAATAATAGATCATTAAATAATGTTTTCAAACTCCAGATTGTCTGTGTGTGAATACTTTCAAAAGGGCAATCACAATGCTTTTACAAATGAAAAGAAGATGCATAATACTACAATAGATTCATGCACATCCTGCTTTTGGAATACTGCAGACGAAGCTGTACTTCTGTCTAAATGTTTTTCCTCTCTCAGTATTGTTATATTGTTCGCAACAGACTAATCTATTTCAAAGGTTTTTCTCCCGATGACGAATTGTGAGGATAGCTTCTTATTATCAGTTAGCCACTGAAGTTCCTTTCTTAGCAACTTTCTGGTAATGTGTCATTTACAATATTTACCTTCGAAAATTATTTCAAGTGACATCAACCTCTACTTTCCCCACATACCTCTACTTTCAGTAAAATTCGGAAAAGTCGAATTGATGGAAATCGGAACAGAGAGACTTTAACTAGCATATATTTTTATTCAATTTCGATGCAGATGCTATGTAAAGAGTCTAGGATAAAGTAAGGAACCGGTGGTGCCTCAGCGCCTTCACCATACTTTTCATGTAAACAAAAACAATCGTCAAAAAGTAGCGTATTCCAAACAATTATCATATTGATGTATTCATTAACGATGAATATTTTCTTCGGCAGAAAAAACGCCAACCGAATTCAGCAGTTCTTTGGACAAACTTGGCTGCGGCTGCACGTCGCCGAAGGCAAAATAAATGAGTTTTTATTTTTACGTTGGTGGAAGAGAACGAGGCGGCGTTGGCCTCAGCAGCGTAACAGAGGTTTGCGAGGATAGAGCCAGGTCTTCGGTGAGGAGAAGGTTTTTGCCCTAATGAGATCCGTGCACTGGCTTTTTTCGCTGCGGTTCTTGGCTCGATGCCCGGCCCGGCCCACGCCTTGACATAGTTCCACCACGGCACACAGTGTTGTTGGCTAGCCCACTCAGGCGGGAAAAAAGGGGAAAGCTCAATCACGAAATTAAATATTTCATGTACGCCATATTAAAAGACGCCATTGGAGCTCCAGTCTACAATTGTAAGTGATAATCTCTTGGACTAGAGGATACTAGTAGTCGTGAACTCTCCTGATAGTACCAAACGGTGTGGTGATGGCAGTTTGTTTGGCGATGAAAACTGATCACGTTCCTGGATGTCATGAGTGTTGAAATCAATATTGAACTAAGATAACTCTGGTGTTGAAAACATGAAGAGCGAATCAGTTATGCTTGTTGCGTCTGGTTCACTAGTTATTTGTATCAAAAGTTCTGTGAGTTAGTCTAAAAACCGGTGACTCCAGCATTATTGTAAAACTATCATTTTTAAATTCTCCAATACAAAATTTGAAAATAAGCTTTTCAGTATTGTTACTTTGAAGAATCTAGTGGCTCGCTATCAGACTGTCTTGCAAAATGTTGATTGACTTGCCGTGATGACGTTAAGGTAATAACGGGTGTTACAATTCCGGTCGATATTTCACAATCGCAGGGGCTGTATGCAGCCATTCAAGGCTTAATATTTGACGGCACGGCGGGTTGCCTAGCGCGTCTGTTCAGGGTCGCTTGAGTCATCGTAACCACGAGTAATCAACAACAACGCCCCCAACATGAGCAATGTAATTCAAACTATTTAAATTCTGACGGTAGTAATAAGAACAAAGTGTAAAAATTTCAGCGCAATCGGTCGAGAAGTTTTTGCATCTGTATGCGACGTACATACGCACATTCTCTTTATATACCTATGTGTACAGTTCCCTCTATTATAGAACATTTATCCCGATTTTAAAATACTTGTTTTAAAATAGCTTCATGGCGTATGTGCGTTTCGGTGCGTAATCTGCTCGCTCTCTTTTCTAGTCGTGACGGTCATCACATGACCCTTGCCTGATGGTGATTCGGCATCCCACACAGGCGTCTGTCCATGTCTCTCAACCTCGCCAGACTCGATGTGTGCGTTCATCGCCGTGGTGTATTCAAATGAGACGCGCATACAGCTCTCGTATGTGTTTCAGCGCGCATAGTTGTGAACCGATGTGTATTACGCAAGAGGGCTAAAGTCCGCACTTTATTATTGGCATCTACTTTCATATTCATCACCGGGATGTTGCCTAATTTTGCAAAATGCCCTCGAAAATCACAATGAGGGATCGAAACCAGGACAAATATTGGTTCTGTTAAAACCCTGCCATGTCGGCGAGTGGAGAACGGATCATGTGAAACGAGTTTGTCCAAAAAAAAAGTCAACTTAAACACCACATCGGCTATTGTGTGTAATAATAGGGGCTAAAATATTAATGCATCAACGCACGGCTCCCGAACACGTGTCATGAAGCAGGCAGGAATACCGGGCACAGAGGGGTAACGTGTCAGAATTTGGCGCCGGACGATTTAAGCCCGGGTTCGCGAGCCGGCGATCGGGAGCTGTCGGTAGCTCTCGGGGTATTTTTGTTGGCTCGCGCAAGGTTAGTTTTATTATAGTTCACTTGGCTATCTTCAATTTTACATACAAATAGTAATGTTACGTCCTTTTTATTTGAGATCGGTGGGCAATTATGGGTAACAAAATAAACATCATTGCTATTTTATGTCATTTATTGATGTATTTTTCACGTTTCAGGGAACAACTTTTTTCCCCACCATCAGGTGTACGCTTTGTGTAGTCTGCATTATAACCCTATGTTGTATTTCTACTTTCTTTCTTTTTTATTCGACTTGAACGTCTTATGAGAGGCAGTTCATCTACAGTCATGCCATGCTGCCCACTGTACAAGGAAAGTTTTAGTGTCTGGCCAGCTGGTTCTGTATTTTTAAACCGAAGTAGGCTTCACTGTATCATAAGTTGCTTCCTTCATTGTAGAGTTTCTTCAATGTAGTTAGCTAAGCTGCACTGGAAACTAGTTTCGTAATGACTGATTTCATGCGAGCGAGGTTCGCTGCACTGTGTAATAGCCAATTAAACTTTGATGATTTAGTAGATTTAGTCATGATATAACTGTGTAATATGCATTTTAGAGCTTTTTTCTATTTAACGTTTTACATATTGTGCAAGTTTTGAGTAAAGGCGAGTAAAAGAAGAAAAAAATAATGAGATATATTTCTTTAAAGGTGAAGGGAAATAGTATTTGTGGTTATTCGTTAGCAATTGAAAATTCTCTTCTACGTCATAAGATAGGAAATTGTGATATGGTTAATGTTCCTATTACTTGGGTAATAATCGTTTCTCTCAATAACAACAGGCAAGATTGAAGCGGGAACAGAAACATCAGCTGTAGCAGTGCTGTTTGAGGCGTTGCTGCTCTTATGATTCAGATGGTCACTCTCTGCAGTCGCTTGCACGTGGAATGAGGTCCCCAAACTGCTCCCAAACATCTCACTTAAGCACCGCGCGCCACAGACCAGAACATGCAGGCCCCACCGGTGCCGTTTTATCGCAGTTTAAATGGGCGAGGTCTGCTTCATATAGGCCTGCGTTGTTCTGGTGCAATGCCGTTTTCGAAAGGTTGCTTCCACTGAGTTACATTTGGGAAATATAGGTGGCTATTTTTATGCGAATGTGTGGGCACCGGCGTGTGGGCCTAACAGTCCATTGTTTTGAAGGGTGAACTGTGAACAGTGTTTGGGTCACTGCGCTTTCATGACCCGGTTTTTTAACGGCTTAATTTAAAACGCCAACCTTTTAAACTTCTTTAGAATCAGTAGGATCTACTCCTATGTTTTTGTCTATTCTCTGAGGACATATTGAATGTACATAATTATTTAATTTTAAAATGTATTTAAAGAAATCTTTTAGTATTAAATCATTTGTTTCAATTCCAGAATTCATATACTAGGTACTTGGATGTACAAAATACACGTGCATATGTATTTTCTTGTATTTATGCATGTATCTTCACTCATCAGTATCTGAGAGAAGTACGACGGTATACGGTGCTCATGGGCACAAACATTTTAAGGCGTTACGAGTTATAAATTTTTGTTAGAATTTTAAATCTGCTTTTTAATTTTACTTCGCTGTTCAATTAATTTTTATGTGTAAAGTCTTATTTTAGTCTTCGCAAGCTCTGTTCAAGCACAGGTTTTGAAAGTGTGTAACTTCTGTATTTTATTATCTTATTCAAAACGTGTATGGGATATACAGTTGCAAAAATGTGTTGCAACAGTTACTGAAATTTATCCAATAGATGAGTGATATGAGAAAGGCGTGCAACGTTGTGAAATTAGAAATGCTCTGTCTGAAAATAAGAACATGTTAACGTGAAGCAAATTATTCATTTCGTTTTTACGCATAAATTGTCAGAAAACTCAGCAGCCTCTAGTCATGAGAGATGTTTTTGTTAGATATCCAGGAAGATTGAAAGGATCCCAAAACAAATAAGTAGTTTGGATTTTGATTAAAAATGCAAATATTTGATCATGTTCACCTACAATTTTTCATACCTGATGTTACGAATAAATTCTCGAACTCAGTGTCTCAGCGCTTACGCCGCAGCAGACGTCAGGGATGACGAACTTTCAATATTTGCGTGGGCCGTTTCAGAAAACCTAATTTTAGCGTTTCGAAGACTTTTTTTCTTCACACTCCACCGCAATATGTTTTGCTGCTGTAGGCCGCTAATATTCCTTGTAGACAGCAGAGAAATTCAGATAAAACAAGAGCCCTGGGCAGTTGATCCACGGGGGACCGGATATTTCAAACAAAATCTCTCAATTCAGAAACAAAATTCATTCCTCCATGCCACAAACATAACTTAGAGCGGTTAATTGGAATTATAAGTAAATACATTTTTGATGTGTTCTGAATGAAAAACAAGCGAACTTGAGGCTGAAATGAATTCGGGGCCTATAGCGTAAAGGAAAGAAGCTTCTGTATTCACGATTGCCCCAGTTGCCGCCTCTCTGCGCCGGCATCGCCCGACTGCATCCCGCGGACTGTTTTCCCTCACTTTCACCTTTGCTTCCCAACTTCCCCTTTCATTTTCCGATTCCCGGGAAGGCATAGCTCGATTCCAGTGTACTTCGTCGCTATGCCCTTTTGGTGAGGTACGTAAACGGCTTCGCAAAAGTTGCCCGCGGGATGCAGTCCGTCTCCGCCCCTCTGCGCCACCGGCAGAGCGCAGCACGAGAGCCCTCGCGGAGTGGAGGGAGGGGGGGCGTGGTCGTGTTTGCGATCGCTGCATCCACAGCCTCCTCAAACAGGCGCCTCGCTCGCGCTCGCGCGCGCGGGCTGTTGGTTGCGCGGGCGGCCGCCGCGGCGCTGCGTTCGCCGCCCTTGCTAACGCTCGTCTCTTTTGCCCACAGGTGAGTGGCGCTCCACACACAGGTGCGGTGCCCGCCCGCCCGCGCTGTGTGTGTGCAAATGTTGGTGCGGGGGTATGGGTGCCCACGGCGCAGCTGCAACGAATGTAAGTTCTCAGGGACTTGCCTCAATATTATCTCTTCAATCACTGACGTTACTTTTGTTGATTAAAAGTGACTCGGTGAAAGCATTTTCATAAGAAATTGTCTTTAAAATATAATGGGAACCCGAAAGTTGAGTCTATTTTTCCCAATTGTTTTCAGCTATATATTTAGTAGTTATATCTTCTCATTTCCATCTTTTTTTCTTGAAGTAACTTCACAATATTTAGTTTGTCTTCTCTTGATTGCTGCACTGCTCTCATCATTTCTCTTTCGCAAACAAGAACTATTTTGAGCCCGAACCTCTTGCACAGTTACGAGATATTTATGTACGTGAAACAGTAATAAAAACATACATCAAATAACATTTCTGATATTGAGTTAAAACTAATTATAGATTTCGCGGAGTCAATAAAGATGTTTATTTTTACTTATAAGCTTTGGGTTGTTGTTGCTTTTGATACGGAGCTCGATACACACAGCGTAACTTAACTGGATCGAGAGCAGCGTGGTTGCGAGGGAAGTATGAATACGAATGATACACCATGTCCTCGTGCAGAGGGAATTATGGAAGAGAAATATCAAAAGACAAACCGTCATATCTTGTTAATTAGTACATAAGTAAATCTGTATCATTAAAATTAGATAAAAAAAATCTTATATCTACCATGGGCGTTAACCGGTTCCAATGATCTCTGGCCACAAAATGTCCTCGGGCTTTGTGTCGTTGCTCGATCATTAGAATCCTTATAGCCCCCTTGGTGAACAAATATTTATTTTAATTTCAATCTACATGCCTTTTCATTTTGTTTCCCCGGAAAGAATTGCGAAGACGGAGTGTGCAAAGTAAGTAACTCTTCTTAGTAGGTCCTCTCGCGGTTCATCTCCCTCGTAGATCCAGACGGTAGCAAACTGAATTGCGAGTACTCTAGTATTGCGTGCCAGAAAATCCTGCCTTCCAGCGTGCTGGCTTCATTGACGTGGTGGTCAATGGTGACAAGTCCGCTGTTGGGGGTCGGGGAGGGGGGGTTGGCCGGGGTACGCGGGAGGCTTATTTCGCGGCCGAGACGCCGCGTGATCGACGACGGGAAATGATCCCGGCCCCGCGCGATACGCCTCTCCGGGCTTCCCGCCTAAACAGCGCGCGTTTTTCTTTCTCTCTTTTGCCCCCCCCCATCTTCTACCTACCGCCCCCTCCCCGTTTTTTATCTGCGTGTGTAATGCCTTCCGCCTCTCGAGACCGTTCCCAACTCTTTTCTTTCGCAATTCAATATTTCCCCCGCCCTTTATCATCGCCTGCGCCGCCGGTCGCCCCCGTTTCGTTTCGTGTCGTGCCGCTCCCCTCGCGTGGCCCCGCGCCTGGTGGCGGTAATTATAACATCATTACGCCCCGCCTGCGGCCGGGCCCGGGCGCGGGGGCGGGGGCGCGGTCTGGAAAAAGTCGCCGTGCGACCCGCCGCGGCGCTTCGGATGCCGGCGAAGCGGGCGAGCGCGGTTGCCTGAGGAAGGGCCCCGGCGGATCTGATAAAGGCTTAGTTTGCGTGCTCGCCCCCTCGGTGCCGCCGCCGTAGCCCCTGCTGCTGCTGCTGCTGCTGCTGCTGGCTTTATCTACTGCCGTCACCACTTCTGCCCACACTTCGTTGCCGCCAACCGGCGGAGGTGGCTTAGGTCTTCAGTTGATGTCACTGCTGTGCCATTGGCCGGGAGGTCCTACTCCTAGGTTCGAGCCCTGACGGTGGCAGACTTTTTCGACTCTACCTTGAGAGCTAGGTCGAGTTCCGCCGCTATCTGGAGGAGAATTCTAGCGGCCGACTGCTCTGATTCGTAATTTTCCGTGGTTTCTTCACTCAACGGCAGGCGAATGCCGGAGTAGTGCCGTAACAAACGGGCTATGGATCGAGCGATCTTGCCTTCTTCATTTCCCTATCCTCACCCCTTACTTGCACACATATTCACATTATTTTTCGTACACCACCACATATTTCGGGCGGCCAGTCTGGAATTTAGAGCTTGTTCCGGGTGGGGCTTTATCCCCTTGGTAGTAGATACGTCGTTGGGGAAAACTCCGCGAGTCTGATAACCATTGACACAAGATAATACATAACTGTTGACAAAGATAATGTAGCGCTTCGCCGAAAGAACATGTACCCCTGATTTTCGATTACTCGATTTAATTATTTCATTTGATTCTTTGATTTGGGTTTTTTATATACGTATGTCTCACTGATTATTAAGGCCATACAATTACTAGTTAAAATAATATTTGAGTTATATGTACGTACGTGGGAAAATCATTTCCCAAAAACTGGATTGTGTATGTTATGCAACAGCGGTCATTAGGATAATATTTTGCCACCTCATAACTTCCAAAATAAAAATAATTTTCACAAAGGTGTTAATTTCTTTTATCAGAAACTTCCTCCAGTATACATATTTTCGTGCCCCAACATTTTGCTCCTTAAAGTGTTAAGCTAAAAAATCATAATTTACTGGATATGATGTATAGTATCTGTTACTCTCCTATTGATCATGCACAATTCTGCTAGCGGTGATTCAGTTGGTGAGTACATTGCCTCGAATTTCTGTGTTACCTTTATTCCGAAAATACATTGTTGCTGATAATTGTTGGAAATTATTGGTGTCATAACGGAAGGCATTACACTGTTTAGATTGAGAAAATAAGGTGCAGATCGGACGGAAGAAAATAAGGGGCCGATGTGAGTGAGTGCCTTATTTGACCGAAACTACCGTTCACATTACTGTTGTGTATATTACATTGTGTAATGCACTTAATGCTGGTTTGTTATGGTCTCGTTGGAACCTTTTGTGGGAAGTGTACTTTTCAATTGCTGCACATACGTTTGTGAATATAAATTAACTTTTTGAAAACAAAAATTAAAATTTAATTCATTGAGGCCACTTGTAAGGCGTGGGTAACATCCAACCCTCGCTGGCCGTCGAGACCTTGCCATCCTCGCTGTAGAAAGAGCGGAGCCTTGTGAACCAATCGCGAGAGGAGGCGGGCCCCGTCCGTCTCCAGACGAACACAAGCCCTCTCAATTGACTCACTAAAGACGGCTCCGGGTTCTCGAGAGCCTCACGTCCTCGGATAAAATACCGCCCTCCTCACCCGTCCGCAGCCGTCCTCGCTCCCCGGGGGGACGTCGCTCTTTCGGGCCGGCCGGCTCATCCTCCGGCCATCCGCCGAGGAAGCGTCGTGCCCGCCAGAGGGCGCCAGCGCCGTCCGGCCGCCGCGCCCATCCGCCGGCCGCCCGCTCGCGGAGAGAGAGAGAGAGAGAGAGAGAGAGAGAAAGAAATTGATGAATTTATGGGCTCCCTCGCAGTGTATCGGGAGTCGGCCGGGCGGGCGGCATGGCAGGAAGTGGAAACACAAGCCATTCATCCCGCACGGCGGTCCACGCCCGAGCTATAAAGGCTCGTGTCCTGAACTTCTCACCTCGCTTTATCACTTTCGCGGAGTCGCTTCGTCTTCAGACCCGGGCCCTCCGTGAGGGTGGGGGGTGGGGGGGTTGGTTCCGAGAGGGTGGAAGTGGGGGGAGGGGGCGGGGGGGAGGGTAGCGGGGAGGGTTGGTTCTGGAGGGTAGTGTGGGGGGTTGGTTCCGAGAGGGTGGAAGTGGGGGGAGGGGGCGGGGGAGGGTAGCGCGTCCGGTGCACATCCGAGCGGAAGGCACCTCCCTCATTCCTCCCCCCCCCGCCCCTCCGCCCGGATCCGCGCTCTGGGCTTCCGCTCCCCTGGAGGGGCGGGGCCGAGCTCCGTTTACCCTTTGCCCCCGCCTTCCCCTGGGGAAGGAGGTGGCGGGGGTACTTGCCCCACAATGCGTCCGGTCGAGCGCGCCGATTCCCCTTTGTTTGTCCCGGATGCCCGGTTGCTCTCTTCCCTTCAGGGGCGGGGGGCGGGCAGGCAGTGCGAAGACTTCTAATGCGCGGGTCGCAGCCGAGGTTTCTTAGCGTTTTTGTTCGCTCATTGCGCTGCAAGACTCGCTGAATACGTGGCTTTTTTTCTTGTATTCTGCTGTAAACGGGCGGTTTCTGAATCAATTTTCTTCCACAACGCAGCACCGCACCAATACTATTCGCGTGTATTTAAGCCCAACGATCATGCACTTTTTGTTGGTTATACATATCGCAAAAGTGTGTCCGTGCGTCGCTAATGATCTTGACTAAAACGCAATATGAAAAGATATTTTATCTGGGCGATGTCTTAGCCCCCGATTTTTTGGAACGGATTTTTTTGATTTCCGTAGAGAATTTACGAGCAGGACTAGATCCTAATATTAGAGGGGTAATTGAAATTCGCTTAAATTCTCCAAGTTTAAATGGATAACGTTATGGATTAACAACTATCTAATTATTACTCTTCAAATATTCAACTGTGCAAAAAGAAGTTGAAAAGAAAGTTAAACCGTGTCTTTTCGAATGATGCCTTTTGTGACATCTGAAACAACGTTGATATAATTTTGTTTAAAATGACGATGCTATTAGTAATCTTATACAAGATCTGCCATTATAAATATTTGGAAGAAGATTCCCAAATTACGTTGCTAATGGTATTGTCGTGGGGGAGTAAGTAAGGAATAATTTCCTCAACTTCAATACTGCAATGTGCTTCTGAAACCTGCAGTATTACGTCTTTATTAAGTGCTATTTCTGTATCATATGCGTTATGTATCTAAACAGGCAATGAGGGTCCTTCGGTGAACATCGTGCATCTATTTCTGGGCGGGCGCTCCCCAAATTGGGCATTGCCGCCCGCCCCTGCCTCTTTCGCCGCCTCGTCGATTTCACACCATTCGTCACGGAATGCGGTAATTTCTTTCGCTGCCGCTGTATGATTGGACTTGTCAGACGCCGCCCTGCGCCGCCCCAAACGGATTGGGCGGCAGCTCCTGATGATGTCACGAAGGGGCAGCCACGACTTGTTGGTCCTGGAGCTTCGTCATTTGAGCACTTCTGGAAAATTGAGTTAGAAATTGGAGGTTCAGCTGAATTCTAGGGAATGACAGGTGTTTTTTCTTTCAAATAAAATATCAAGTGAAATTTAAAAAGTAATGAAATTAAGTAGAGTAATATTGTTTGATATTTCCAAAATGTACCCCTAAATCTTGATGTTTTAAAGTATGCAATGAGCCTTGTTTGAGAGTGATACTAGGACAACCGTTATTTAAAAAAAAATGTAACGTGTGGAACTCTTTCAAATGAAACTTCCCACTACTTGTTCTTTGGCAAAAACATAATCTTCGACCGCTGTACATGCTCTTGAAGTTAGTTACATTTATTCTGAGACAGTTGTTCTACAGTAAAGATGAGACTGTGACTAATACACTTTAGGGAGGATCGTTTCAGAGTTGAAAGAGATTACATGAGAAAGTAATAGAAAGGCTAATCGTGCAGATAATAGGCATGCCTTTCGGTTTTCGAAAAGAAAAAAAAAACAACCTTTTTATCGAAATTGGAAATGGAATTTGACCAACATTACAAAGAAGTAAAAACGGAAGATGCGTGATTAATTGTTTTATTTACTTTGAACATATTATTCCAAAATTATTTCTGATATGTTCTTCCAGTCTCCATTTAAGAAATCGAGCTCTGAAGTTTAAAGCAAATTTTAAAATGTATCTGGAATTTAGAACTGAAAAAAGTTTTTACTTAAAACAGTGATATTTGACTTGTGTTACTAGTATTTATATAATAATACAATGTACTACTTATATACACAAATAATTGGGGACATGCTTAAATAATTCATACTCAGTGCATCTGCGAATACGGAGATTAAAACTAATCCAAATTTTGGTATGAACTCTTCTCTTTCGTCGGATACCTCACTTTAATGTTGAAATTATGAATAATATATTTTCTGATGTTCACTGTTATGTAGTCTATAGAAAAATGCTCATTTAACGGAGATCCAATCACTCAGACCCTTTTGGTCTAATTATTCTCTTATCTAAAATTTCCACTCCCGCCTCCGAATACGAAAAACACAAACGAAGCTGCTTACTGGAATCCTTTCCTTTTTTTATCTCTAACAACTGGAGTCAACTTGCGAGAAAGAGTGCAAGGGTTGAGATACTTCTTATTCGCGTGGCCCTATTGTGTCTTTTTTAGGGGGACGCGCCGTGAGCCAACGCTGCTTAAAAGGCTCAAGTTGCCGGGATCCCCTTTTATTCTCCCGATTCCACTTCGCTCGAAATGGGGATAATCCCTTAACAAGGCCTAATACGCGTGCGCGGCGAGGCGTCGCGCCGGCGGCGGCGGCGGCGGCGGCGGCGGCGGCGGCGGCCCGTCTCATTTCGCGGCGCCCCGGCTCGGAGCCGGCGGACACGCCAAGTTCTCGGCCCGGCGAGATCGGTGCATTTGAACGGGTCTTTTGTGGATCGGAATATTTGACCGGTGTGCTCTTGTTGATTCGTACATTTGTCCGGACCTCTTATGGATTGGTACCCTTCACCGGTCTTCATGTTCATTGGTACATTTGCCAGGTCTTGTTGATCGAACCCGCGACCTTTGGAACCAAACCTACCTAGGCAAATCCGCCTAAGAGACCTTGATTTAAAGTCGAGTCGGTGATGAGACAATGTCTTAAATTTAATTGGTATGTTTCATGAGAGTAACCATTTTCGTCGCCAAAATCCAAACCATCAGAAGATGACCAAATTCTAAAGAGGTCTTCCAGTCACCGTAGTCAAAATGCCAAAGTACTAAATCGCCTTAATTGACACTTGCACCAACACTAAACGCTCCTTACTAGTCTACGCCTCGCCGTCATCTCGCTCTGCTGGGTTGTCTGGGCCACTCTTCCATCGCCAAAGGTCGAGCGATGAAAGGTTGCGGGTAACGCGGAGAGATGAGCTGGCGAGCGCGCGGCCAGGGACAACGGGCGAAGCCTTCCTCGACAGGCGGCTGCGTGAATCGGTCGCCACACATGCTACACAAAAATTCGACTTTCTCATCTATTAAAGTTAAGTCGTTGTACCTTGGTTTTCTCGAATATTATTATTATTACGTTATCGACCCGAAACCCCCCTAGAAGCTCTTGGTCGTCGCGTTGCGGAAGGGTTCTGAGGGGCGGCTGCCCCGTGGGCGCGTGACCGCATGCTGGCGCGACCGCCGCCGCCGTCGCCGCCGCTCGTTGATGGAAACTAATGATTGCGCGTCGTGAGCACCCCCGAGCCGCCCCCACCCCCGTGGTGAGGCCCGCGAATCAATCTCACTCAGGCGGCGCCGCCGCCGCGGGATAGAGCCGTACGCGGCGCCGCTGTTTTAACCCTCACCTGCGGCCCCCGTCTCTCACTCTTTCTCTCCACCTCTCACCCTCTCTCTCCTCCCCTCTCTCACCCTCTCTCTCCTCCCTCTCTCTCCTCCCCTCGCTCACCCTCTCTCCTCCCGTCCCTCTCCTCCCCTCTCTCGCCCTCTCTCCTCCCCTCGCTCACCCTCTCTCCTCCCCTGTCTCGCCCTCTCTCTCCTCCCCTCGCTCACCCTCTCTCCTCCCGTCCCTGTCATCCCCTCTCTCTCCCTCCCCTCTCTCTTCTCCCCTCTCTCTCCCTCCCCTCTCTCTTCTCCCCTCTCTCTTCTCCCCTCTCCCTTCTCCCCTCTCTCTTCTCCCCTCTCCTTTCTCCCCTCTCTCTTCTCCCCTCTCCCTTCTCCCCTCTCTTTTCTCCCCTCTATCCCTCTCCCTCTTCCTCTCTGTCCCTCTCTCTTTCGTGCGCTTGTTCCAAATCTACCTCTCTCGTTCAACTCCCCCTCTCTTCCTCCCGCCCGCCGGGACGCTTATTCCAACTCTACCTCCCTAATTCAACTTTCTCTCCTCCCACTCGCTCTCCCGCTCTCTCCCCTCTACCCCCCCCCTCTCTCTCTCTCTCTTTCGTTGGCTCGCTCGTGCACTTGTTCTAAATCTACCTTTCTCGTTCAACTCTCCCTCTTTCCCTCTCTCCCTTTTTTTATGCCGCCCGCTGGGACACTTGTTCCAATTCCACCTCCCTAGTCCGACTTCCTCTCCCTCCCCCTCCCCCCCTCTCTCTCAGAGTAGTTCTTGCACTGCTGTTCTCAGGCCCATTTTTGCTTTCTATTATTCTGTATCTCACTTTAAGAGCTAAAAAGCCAGAAAAAAGTTACACGTATGAGCATTAGCGTTTTTTTTATTTGTGCTCGATTGAAACAAGCCGGGCGATAGCCGGTGACATGTGTAAAAGCAAATATGGTGGTCATTTTGTTTCTTTCTGAACACTGGATATTTTTGATCACGTTGAAAAACTTCAAGGAATGTTGAAGCTTGTTTTATTTTATTTGTTTCGCAAACTCTGCAAGTCATTTGCACAGTTGACCATTGCTGGCAGTTCACCATATTAAAAAGGACGTGTCATTTCTGATGCGATTTGTATCAATTCGGCAACATTAAAGTGTGTTGATGTTCGTTTCAAATCAATTTACATCTTGCTGCTAAAAACAATTCAGTCGGATACAAGTAATATAACATTATCAACTTGGAACTGTCACTCAAATTTAGTTATTTCATTACATTCAGTGTGAAAAAATACATCTAAAATCACTTTTAAACCAGATGTCAGCTTTGTTTAACTGATGCATAAACATTTCTTATTTAATTGAGCTATTCAATATAATTCTATTTTGTGTGTTCTTACTTTTTATATATTTCAATATTCATTGTTTTCTGCGACAAAATTGTTTAACGGAAGAATTCACTTCACTTCGTAGCTTTTCTCTCACTGTCATTGGAGGGGTGAAGTGCTCTCTGTTAACGGGCCATGTATTCGCACCGCCCAAGATGTCTGATAGGGATTTATAATTGAATACTCTACGGACTAAAGTTGTAGATTACCACAATTTTATTCGATACAGTTGGTATTGTTTGTTGGGTGAAATACTATTCTTGAAGTGAAACTGTTCCTGGAGAAGGCTGGCCCGTTGAAGCCTCGCATGCTGGCCACCCGCCGTACGGCGAAGGTTTTCCCTCGGAGTTGAAGGAGACGAGTTTTGTTGAGATGAAAAGGTGAAGCTGAAATTACGGAAAGAGCATCATTAATCAGAATTCACTTGGTTTGTCCTCATTGGGATTTAAAAACGCGCGCTTCCTTTAATGTCTGACGAAAGTTTTCCAAACAGCAAATGAGCATACAAATGTACATTTTCTTTAAATAGAATCTATGATTGTGTTAAATCAAAACTTCTCTAAATGTCGTGTGAAAACGTAAGAAGAAAGCAGAAGAAACTCAGAGCATTATTGCCATCGAAACGAATTAATTTTAATGTCATTCAGACGTATAAATTACGTTTCTGAATAAATTAAGAGTCATGCGTTCATTTTCCATATGTAGGGGTTGGTACAAGACGGACTCCTGAGAAAAGAACTCAAAAACGCTTTGCTTCAAACAATTTGGTTTAGACGGTTTTGGTAGAGCCCACTAATACATTATTTTTCTAATATAGTAATTAAATTATAATTATATCCATCCGTACAGATACACACAAATGATCTTTGTGCTATATTGTAGCACTTTTGTCCGTGTTCTGTTGTTCCCAAAGTTTCAGAATAATACACGCATTGGTTCGCTGATTGCAGCAGTTTCAACTTGTCTCATCCTCCAATCTCTCTTTGTTCACATTTCAGTAACGAGACAGTCATCCAACGATTCTCGTTTATCCCCACTCAGTGTATATCAGTAATATGGTTGTAGATAATGATCATACCCCCCTCTTTTGCTATACATATCTTGTGCGTAATGAGAGATCGAACAAACCCCAGGAGGTACAGGCTGGGCAATTTGGCTGGTTTGTGGGAGCAGTAGGAACTGTGCCGAGCTGATATTACGTTGTTTAGTAGGCACACTCCACGTCGCGTCGTTTTCGCGAAATCCGAAGCTCCTCATATATTGTGCGTTATCTTGCGCGGCGCGCTACAAAGCGGTAGTGATTGTGGAGTGAAATGTGGCTGAGAAAATTGCCTCCGTTTTTTCGTAAAAAATGTATCTTTTTTTAGGAATAACATTGAAAGGATGTATGCTCCAGTGCTTAGAAATAAAAGCTCTGGAAATAGAAGTAGATACTTTTCCTCTTCACAATGTTATGATTCTTATTGAAAGATTTGAAATGATTAGATGACTACAAAAGTACAGAGCTGTGAAAAAATGTAAATATGTACGACAATATACACATAGTGTCTCTTTTGTGAATTTTAACAAAGGCTTAAAATATCCAAACTCGAATTTTGATTGAAAATCCCTAAAGCATAAGATAATTGTGTCAATGTTAAGAGATTCGAAAGTGGTATGTAATATGCATATTGTAATTGTGGTTACTGAGAGGTAAAGCAACTGGGCTTACGGAAAGGAAGTGGTACACTCGTGGGAATAGCAACAGACAGCACTGCTGTATGTATCGAACGGCTCGGCGTCTTTTTGCGAGTCGCCTGATCTCGCCCCGACAGCTAGCGAGCGGCCTGTGGTGGCCACGAGAATTATGGCGTTACAGTCCTGCAAACATCGCGAAACAAAATTGTAACTTAATTCTAATTGTCTATTTTTCGAACGATATTTTCGTGAATACCTCCGTAGCTGCCCGTATCTTGGGCGACGTCGTTCTCAACATCTCCGAACTCCACAAACCAAATGAGAAAGAACCGTTACAAGGGAAATTATTTTAGCATCGGATCAACAACGCATTCTCAGTCTTCTATGGCAAAGCCGGCCGCGACGTCGCAAAAATTACAAACCCACGCACGAACTCTTTGGAAACCGATGCCCCGTTCTTGTGAAGGGTTTATCGTACCTTCCATGTTTATTTATATCACCGTATTTACAGACACGACAAACATGAGAGTTATGCATTTAAGCCCATCGCTTGCACATTGTTGAATTTTATTTAAAATAAAATTGGCGCAATCCGATCAGGTCTCGCGGGGCTGGCGGTACGTGACTATTATTTTGAGGCGACTGGTTACTGGGGTAGTCGGTTGAGACCGGAGCGTATTTCCAACGGACCGGTTTCTTTTCTCTCCCGACGCGCCCGGTCGCGTGGTTTGCCCTTATTTGAGGCGGGCGAACGCAGACGCTCTGCCGACGCGGCGGCGACGTCTGCGATGGCGGTGCTGTCCCCCCCTCCCCCCTCCCCATCCCCTCCTCCTTCCTCCCTCCCCCGCCCCCGCCCCGCCCCGCGAGCTTGACTAATACGCGACGAGGGATTCTTTATGTGGCGTCTTGTTTTTGGGCCCTGCAGGGGGGGGGGGGGGGAGCGTTCCGGGACGCAAAGCCCCGGCGCCGCGACGCCGCCGCCGCCGCTCTGCCTTACTTGGCGGCCGGGGCGCCGCGGCGGCGGCGGTGGCCACGACCACTTGCCCCTACTGGCGAACGCTTGCCGAGCGGACTTCAGCTGCCCCTCTGTCCGTGTGATATTACTGCTGCGAAAAGGGCCGGTTTTCGACAGAAACCTTGATTTTTCTTCTTCCTGTGTATGAGTTTTCTACTTTATAAAAGGTGTTGAATAAGCAGATTCCGTTTTCTGGGGTTGTTCATACCGAAAAATCGTTGTCGAAAAAACGTCAGTGAGTCTGTAATTGCGTCTCCCAGTCCGTCTGTCTTTCCGTCTCCAGGTCCGTCCGTCTTTCTGTCCGTCCTTCCCGTCCGAGTACCCCTACGTCCGTCCTTACGTCTACCTGTCCTTTCAGCTGTATCCGTTCGTCTATCCGTTCTGACTTATCGTCCTGCGAGACCGACCTTTCTGTAATTCCTGCCTCTCCGTCGTCTGCCCGCCCTGTCTAACCGTCCAGAAAATGGCTGCGCGTCTTACGGAGAGCAAAAACCCTGGGCCGTGACTATGTGCACGGAGACTGATGATGGCCATCAACTGAAAGACAGGCTCGCTGCAGCACCGCGTAGCAGTTTGAAAATACCGATGATATTCTGGGTATGTTAACCGAGGTACTTGTGTTCATGTTTTATTCCTTGTAAGTTGGCGACCCTGCCGCGCGTTGTGAGCGTCGGCGCGGCGCGGCGGGGCGGCGGCGGCAGGGGCTCGCGAGCCGTCAGCGTGCCTGCGCGGCCGGCGAGTGCAAATGCGAACACAATGTCGCCGAGCATCTTTACGAGAGGTTCGGCCGTCGGAATTTATAATTACGAGGACAAGGCCCGTCAGCCCAGGACCGTGACGCCCCTCCAAAAATGGAGTCGTCTTGAGTTTGCTTTGGATATTAGGGACCGCCCGATCCGGACCTCACCGCTGCGGTAGCTACTGCAATGTTTTTCCACGAGTTTTAGTGTTTTGTTACGATTCAACTGTCAAGGATGAAATCTTCAATACATCCCTATGACTTTACTTTATTGTAAGCTAGACAATTGTACTCTTTCAGCTCCGGGATTGATTTGATTTACCGTTCCACGCTCATTTGCCATTGGATTGGATACGTACTACTTTTAGTGTTTAGTTAAACTCAACACGAACAGGAATTAGAAATGTATAAAAATAAAATATATCTGTTCCAATTTTTTTAGGCATAGCTCTAAAACTAGCGGTACATGGCGAACATGTTCTGGCAGTAAGGGCCGAAACATAGGGTTTAAACTGTAAAGTATACCCACTCTTATGCAAACAATTCCTCCATATAAATGTCCTTTGTATAGTGTAGTTCCTGTTTAAAATTAGAAAAGGAAAATTAAAAATAAGAGTTATTTAGTATTTGTTATGAACATGTTCGTTTTGTCAAATTTCATGTGTATTAAGAACGAAAAAAAAAAATCCAAGATAATGGGAAAGTCATATTTAATAAATTTTCGGCTCTGATAATCTAATTGCATTATAGTTGAGAAAAGTGCTAATTCGCAGTGTAATAGGAGTACCTCAGTGTGAGAGAACTATTTGAAAACAATATTGTTAAACTGCTTTATTGACAAAAAGTCTGTCTATTAATTTTTCCTAGCTCTCACAGAAACAATGTCAATTGTGAATTGCTCATTCATTTATTGTCCGTAATATTGTCGAAGTTAAAATCCAGGACCATGAGCCAAGATATTTTTTGCACGCTTTCGAAGAAGAGTCTGACAAGACGAAACCGGCCGAGTACCTACTTTCTGCGCGCGTCAGTCTCGTCGCGTCGCGCCACGCGCGAGCCCTATCTGATATGTTACTTTGGACTATTGGATGTTTTTGGGATTTGAAAGAAATACCTCCTCCCTTCTCTGTCTGTGCGTTGTTCTGTGTTCTGTTCGCAGAGGCGAAGGCGGAATTTGAGGGGAACATCGGCAATCTCGTGATTGAGCAGGCATCGCCCGTGAGTGATTGGCGAAGAGGCAGACCTTGCGCGACACACAGTCGTGGCGAGCGGGGCGGGGCGGGGCGGGGCGGGGCGGGGCGGGGCCTGGGGAAGGGCGGGAGGGCGGAGGGAGCTTGCTTTGTCGACGAGCGCGTGAATGCGTGAAGAGCCGAGCGAATTGAAAGCGTCTTCGCAACTCGGGGCTCTTTTTCTCTCGGTCTTTCTTTCAGACCCTCCGTCGCAGCTTTGCAGCGGGTCAGAGGTCATGTTCCAGACTTCGACGGGCACACTGTTGTTTTGGATACGAATGTTTCGGCGAGATTGACTGGGACGTGGTTTTAATCTGTAAGAGACGCTTCATATGTTAGTATTTGGCACGCTGGAGTACCTTTTGATAAGTTAGTAAGCGTTAAGAGCAAAACTCTTCCCAAGAAAGAGCTACATTTCAATTACAGGACTCTTTTTAATATAACTTTTTTGGAAAAACAATAAGAATATACGAGTTTCAATAGAAAATTTGTTAAAAATGTAGTCAATTACTTCTTGGTAAAATTATAATATTATTGTTAATTTGTATTTTCATTATGTGCTTTGTATTGAAAATGTCAGTTGATGCATAACGATCGTGATTAATGAAGCGCCAAGGACAGATAAAGTAGTTCTCTTTGCAAAGATGTGTCCTTCAACATTTCATCTGCCACCTTTCGGAGCCCATGACTGGCAGAATTGGGTTAGAGGTAGGGAAGACATAGAGGGACAGAATCAGAAGTAGAGGTTGGGAAGAAGAGACAGATGCAGCGTGCTCAGTCAGCAGAAAACACGGTGGGGCTTTTTTTTTATCTGACGTAAGAAGCAGATGCTGAACGTCGTTTCGAGGAGTTCCGTGTCTACGGAATCGATACTCCAAGAGCGATACACGTCGACCGAGTTTTCCGATTTCGGTTGGTCTTTGTGAGGTGAGAAATCTCAAAATCCTTCATGGAACTTTTCGTGGAATATATGTGTGTGAGATTTTTTTCACGGTTAAAAATCTAAAGAAAAATCAATTGAACCGAAATCAATGAAGCAAATTTGAGGTACTTGAATTCAAATATTTTCACGTAATGAGAAAACAGGTGCTTGCTCATAACTCGGTTTTCATACGACCAGCAGTGCTACGAGTGTTTTGTTCTCTGTTTTCAAATAGAAATGGGAAACGAAGTTATGAATTTTTTTTTAAATGGTGGGATGTAGGTAATGTAACTTTTTAGTGCAAATACAAAAAATAATTTTAAAATTTGAATTCGATGTAGTATCTTGTTGAGAAAACTTGAATGATTTATTATGACTGTTTTCGTTTCTAATTTCTGAACGAATAGAAAGCAAATGTGAGTGTGTGTTTTAGAAATTTGAACAGTTGTATGAAATATAGGAGTTTTTTAATATTTCGAGATAGCGTCGAGATACTTTTATTTTTAATGGACTCTAAACAACTGTCATTTTTTAATGTTCGTTAATAAAGTTACTTTGTACACCAATAGGAAAGGAATATTTAAATGTGTGCTTTCTTTCCTTTCGGATATTAATAAAATGTACGTCTAAAGAATTCTCTATTTTCGTTTTGTCCCCAATACCCACGACCGACGAAAGTTCGAATGGCAAGTTGCAAATCCGCATCTATTGTGATGCTCGGGCGCTCGCGAATTTCGCGGTGAGGCCGGGCCGCTGCCTTCTCCTCGTCTGTGGCGCTGTCCTGTCCATGCCTCCGCTTTCTCTCTCTCTCTCCCTCCCTCTTTCTCCGTAGGCCTCCCACCATCCTTCCTCCCCCTCCACCGTTCCGGTCTACTCCGCGCCCTCGCTGTAATGTTTAAGGGCAAGGGTGAGGTAGACCACCGTCTTTACAGTAATACATCTGTCAGTTTTCTGTCTTTTCTTGGGACAAAGTGAGTGTTACACCGTTACGTTTTCATTATTAATTATTGGAGAAAACAAACAACATGATATACGATATGCATTAAGCAAAATGTTCCCAATTTCCAACAACGTAATAAAAGCCGCTGATTGTTTGCTTTTAATGGACGCGCGGCTTACAGTGAGCGGGAACGCCATAAAAGTGAATCGACCGACACAAAAGCATCTCGTGCCGTGCACGAGCTTGCGGAGTAAACGGCCTGAAATTCGACAAAACATTGTTAATCTCGCTCGTATTTAAGTGTTGCCCGTAATAATATGCAATTACGTAAATTTGGCGGCGCTGGAGCAAAGGAGGAGCGTAGTCGCAAAGCCCCGCCCCGTCCCGCCCCGTCCCGCCCCGCCCTGCCCCGCCCCGTCCCGTCCCGCCCCGCCCCGCCCCTTCCAGCCTCCCCCGCCCCGCCCGTCCCTCTCCACCCCTCCTCTCTCCCCGCCAGCTCCCCCACGCCCTCGCCCCTCCCCGCCCGGCCTCGGCGCTCCCCGTCGATCTAGTTTAGCGCTGGAATGCAACGTAATGCCTTCCTTTCAGGCGGCGCAAATTGAAGCGAGATTTAGGCGGAAGCGGGTAGGCTGATGTGTCTGATGGCGCTGCTGCGCTGCCGGAAGTCGCGGCTGAAAGGCTGGGAACGCAGCAAAGCGAAGAGTGGATTGGAGTGCACTGGGGAATTGGCTGAGGAAGCGTTGTGTGCAGTGGTCATTGGGATTGGATTAGCAATGATGTGTAGTGGGTTCGTAAGTAAGGCGTCAATCGTGAACTGTTGAAATGAGACTCGCTTTACACTACTCGCTAGGCACGTACTGCCTTAGTTAAAATGTCTGATTTGTCGTAGCTTCGTACATCAACCTTCCGAGGAAGGTGTTCTGCAGAAGTGCCTTTATAAATATTCAGAAGATCGTCTCCAGAAGTAGTGTAAGAGGAAGTACAGTTCATAGTTCTTTCTTTCAAAACTCGAAAAACATATCCAGCAATTCTTAGTGGCAATGCGAATTAACGAACAACAGGAAAATTACAGATTTGTTACTAGTGTCACTCCATTAACCAAATATTCAGCCCATGTGTAGAACATTTATTTTTGTATTCTCCATTTAAAATTTGTGTTTTATTTTATAGTTTAAATGCTGTGAAATAGTTTTATGTTGTCTAAATATTTTCTTTTCACTAGGGTGACTAACGCTGTTCGTATTGAAGATGATTTAAAAGTGTCTAGCGAAATTTGTACAAGAGACGTGATAATTCGATATTTGTTCAAGAGACGTGAAATTCAGATAACTGAACATTCAAAGAGCGTTAAATGTGAGAAAATTAAAATAAACACCTTTTTAACTTTTTTCTTGCAAAGTTATAATCAATTGCTTTTACAAAATTATGTAAAATCTGTTTACTTTTTTATAACAAGCAACAATGTATATTTAGGGAAGCGAATTGCAAACGTGTTCGTAGTATTTTATACGTCGGTTCTCATTACTTACTTTATAGAAAATACATCTAAAAAATTGACACATAGAACCAGATAAAAATAATTATGTGTATATATTACATATTGTTATAACTTTGTATAATTCTGTGAATCGTCTAATGAGAAGTCTTACACGGACTATACATAAGTATGTCCCTTTAGAACGAGACTTCACGCAATACCCTGATCGCCCGATTACGTTAAATTCGGTCTCACAATTACATATCACTGCTACATTTTAATGGGAGTGATGTTAATTTATCTCCTCAAATTATTCTTCCTTTTCCTTAAAAACATTTCCAGGTATCGTGCTCTAGTACTGAATTAAGATATTTTTGTGACCGTCATTTTTGAACATCCTGGAGAGTACACTGTGTATTTTTTTCTCTTGCCCTTCAAATCCGACCCCGCGCCTTCCAATAAGCAAACGTCCCTCTTCATTTTTTTATTCATAATGTCAGGCAACATCTCTTCCCTCCACTTCATTTCATTTCAATTTGAACCATAGTCCCGTAGCGGTCTGGAAGGCGGGAGAAAGGGCGGCCGGGGGAGAGCAGAAGGTTGCCCTTATTCCATCAACCTCCCGCGAACCCAATGAAAGAAAATAATCCAGAATTCCTTCGCCGCGTTCTTTGGCGCCGGAGTAACGAGATGGCCCGGTCGCTCCGCCGCGCGCTGCCGGTCCCTCCGCTCCAATTACGAGAGTAGTTGCGTGAGTGGCCGCGTCGCGTCGCAGCGCTGCACTCGCGCGCTCCTCCGAACGCCGACAGCCGGTGAAAAGGGCCTGGGGTGGGGGTGGGGGAGGGGTGGCGTACGCTGGAGTGTTTGTGTGACGGGGTGGCGAGGGGATTGCAGCCCGCATTGCTTTGCGTGCGCATGAAGCTCTGCCCTTTGTCGCTCGAATGGCTGATATCCCGTTTCCAGTCGAAGATGAGGTTTCTTTGGTTGCTGTTTGTGAATGGAGAGGTGTATGACAGCTGTTTTTGAGATTTACATAATGGATCGATTTGTTCGCACATTTATTTTCATCTCCTTATCAGAAAAATGTTAGTATTAAAAGGAACGAAAAAGAAAAAAAGTTATTTACTTTAATTATTTTGAAGACAATTTTCAAATGGCGTGCATATCATTATACCAAATTATCTTGAAAAATCAACAGATGCTGTAAAGTATTGAGGGAACGGATTAAGTGATAAATTGATATAATCGGTAAATGCATGTTGTTCACCTTGCACAATTTTACGAATTTTCCTTTAGTCAAATGAAGTAAGGCAAAATACTATTTTGTTGTCAGGCTTTCGTGCTTCATTGCGTGTTGCTGCTCTCCACACGTTCCAACCGTATTAGAAGGCGAAAGCGCGTACCAGAGTGTCCGGATCGGATTTTGAGCTCACAGTCAGCTTTGCGGGAAATTTTCGTGAATTGCTGTTGCAGATCAGGGGTGACGCTAGGTGTAGTAGTAGCAGCAGCAGCAGGCGTACGGTTGAAAACTCACGTCCCCACGTTGCTCGGAAATGCTGCCGGGTTGCACCGCTTAGGCGAGTCCGGTCGCGTAATCTCCTGCGGAGCGCGGCTCGCTGCCCCGACCGAGAGAGATTCCTTCCTCTCGCCCTCCGCCCTTCCGGCGCTTCGCCGGAGGTCAACGGCGGCGGCGGCGGCGCACGGCCAGCGAACCCCGGACCCCGCTCCGCTTGCGCACCGGCTGGCGCCATTCTACTCAAAGTGCAATGAAGCGAACCTATTCTTTTTTTTTCTCTCGATCGTATGAAAACGAAAGGTGTTACGTACACGTGAGTCGAGTCAGTTTCTAAGACATCTGCGAAACGTGACGTCACAGTTAAAAACATTTGAATGGTGACGTCATGTTGCCGCGCCAAATAGTTATTTTTATATTAAGTGTGTGAATTTATTGTCTTTCGCACAATCAAGCTTGAGTGGTTTTTACCGAGACCGACAGGTCGAGGCGAAAAACTCTCAATCGAGATCACATGTATCATACGTTTGTTCAATTTGTAGTTTCGGAAATGTAGTAAGAAGATGGGAGATAAACCTCATACGTTCTCACTCGTCGTCGCGAAGCAAAACACACACACACACACACACACACAAAAAAACAACAACAAAAAAACAATGTATTTTGAGGGCATTGGCCGGTGCATTGGCGTCTTCATTGTACGAAGAGCTCAGGTCGTGTGAGCGTTGAGCAAAGGTCTTGTGAGCTCTTCAGCGCTCACCTCGCAGAGCCTGCGTTGCTCGCGTCCGCCTGGGTGTGCAGCGTTGGCCGTTGCTCTCTGCGCCGGATGTGTACATCAGCGCGCGACCGCCGCCGCCGCCTTCAGACCTGCTCCTTCCACCCTCCGCACCGCGTCGCCACCGCTGCGTGATGTAAGCAAGCGCGCAGCGACTCGCTTTTACGATTGCTACGAGTGCGCGGCAAGGAGAAAATATCAGCTGTTCGTTTACTTTCTGTGGGAATTACGTAATATATAATAATAATAATAATAATAATGGTGATAATGATGATGACAATAATAATGATGAGGAGGAAGATGCTTCTGCTTTCAAACGTCATTTACATTTGAAGGTAGACCATAATTCTGATAACTCGTTCATGTCGGTGTCTTGACCCGCAAATGTGAAATAGGGCATGCTATACTGTAACATACGGGGTGATTTGCCTTTGCTCCGGGCTGTGGGGCCTTTGCCCGATTCGAGTTTAACTCTTTTCGTCCACTCAGATGTCCGCGGGGCAGGGGGGAGACTTGAAAGACCCGCTCAGAAAATTGTCGCGGAGTTCCTAACTTCTTTAACGGTACATTTTTCTGCTTCCATAGAGTTGTCTCGGGTGCTACATGTCGGTTACTCTGATTCCACGCATCTTTCTTAACTTCACGAGTGTATGTTGACGTTTGTAATGGACAGCTGCCAGCCGTACATCACCTGAGATAAACTCCTTCAACCAATTGCTGCACATCGTCAGGATACCAATAAGCAAACATTACCGACGTCCACTGCAATTCCTGCGTCGATTTCTTGACGCTTGGATTTCGCCTTCAGAGCGACGCGAGACGATCCATTAAACATGGGTCTTGCCGGTCGACAGGTTTACCTCCGACGGTTTTTGCACCAAGAACAATTTCGGCCCATTTTGGGAGGATCGTTGCGTACGTAACGGAAAAACGAACATGTAAAAGCACGTCACGATATTGCGTAAATCGTTTCGTCCATTTGAAGGCTTCTTCAGCGTCTGAACGGTACGTTCGTTCGCCCAGAAATTTGCTTTTAGGAGGCCACTTAAGGAGATGAAGTTCTTGGCGCCCTGTTCACTCTTGCGAGTTGTTTGCGACTTGATTGCCTACGGTTTTTTTTGCCAGTGGGCTATCGCCCGTCTGCGTGGCTGACATTGGTGCGGCCTCGTGGGGTTGGTGCTGTTCGGAAGCTATAAATCACCGCTGTGGAGAACTTTCGCGAGCAGGTAACCAGCGGTAGGTTTAACGTACTATGATTATTACGTATATTAAAACTTTAACGCCCCGAGGAATTCAAAAACCGACATTCTTCCCTTAATTTTTCTATGTGATATCTTTTTATCTTTACAATTAATTATATTTTAGATTATATTTTTGAAAAAAAATGTGTTCGGTGAAATTTTATGAATTTTACGTGCGTAGTGTTAAATCGGAGATACGAATGGACATGTGTACTTTGGCTTAAGTTTTGTACTTTTTGAAGGAACTTTTGTGCAGTTAGCGTTTTTGAAAGAACATTGAAAGTCAATTGTGTTTTTGCCTGTCGAAAGAAATCTCGTTTTGTGGCAAAGAAAAGTCGCATTCGGCTGTCTAGATATCGTTTGGTTGTTAACGATCATATATTCTTTGTAAATGTTGAGTTTTCCTATAGTAAATACAACTACACTTCAGAAAAATGATGGTTTCTATGTTAATCGCAATACACAAAAAAATGGAGACACTTCATACTTGCAAGTATTGTGAACATGCTATTGTCTGCCTTGCCAGTGATCAGTGATCGCCGACCAGACACACTAGATCAAAGTCTATGTCATTGAAATGGTGTTCCCTTTGGATATACTTTCAATTTTGTTTCGTTCGAAGTAGAGCGCAACCGGAAGTCGCGGGAAGGCGCTCTCTGACCTGGCGCCTCCATTGTGCGCTCAAATACCCCCCACCCCCATCCCCACCCCCGCACGGAGGCACACTTCTACTCCGCGTGGATCAGCGCCTTCCCCCGCTTCTCTTTCTATTTCCGCACGTCATCACTTCCAGCCCTTTCAGCTCGCGTTCGTTCTCCCATCGGTTCAATTCTTCCGATGGTGGCTTTCGCATGCTTTTCCTTTTTCTTTTTTTTTCAATTTCTATCCCTTACTTTTCCTCGAATCTCTTTTGATTACTGTTTTATTCTTCTTTCTTTATCTTGTATTTTCCTATCGTTTACTCTTCTCATCATTTTCCCACTTTCTCTGTTTCTCTCTTTCTCTCACCCTTTCTCTCTGTCTCTGTCTCTCTCTCTCTCTCTCTCTCTCTCTCTCTCTCTCTCTCTCTCTCTCTCTCTCTCTCTCTCCTCTAGCTGTAGCTCTCTGCAACACACATACTTAGTTTCTTTCAGCTTATTTGATACCTCACTGTTGTTTACTCGTTTCCTGGTACGCCTATCCACCCGCAGCGTGTTCTCTGAAAAACGCGAATGGGGTTACCGCGCTCTGGGTCAATGCCGGACCACGTATCAGTCCGCGTGGTAATTAATGGTGGTGGTGGTGGTGGTGTGTGTGTGTGTGTGTGAGGTGGTGCGTGCGCGCTCCTGACGGTGCAGCGTGGAGTTCGCTCTCCACTCAGAGTTTATCAGTCGAAATAACAACGATATTGAGCGAGATGCAGTTATGTTTAGCTTGTCTATTGAAGAAATTCACTGCGTTTAACTTGTTAACTTAAATAGTGTTACCATTTCGTTACAATATTTTTACGTACTTTATTATTTCATTTGGATACTGATGCTGTACAAATTTTCATACATTGGTCCAGTATTTCGTTAAGCAGTTCAAAAAATTGGTGTTTATATTTACGCATGCATTTCAATATAACAATGCATATGTGAGTCATCATTTTTTTACTGCTACTCGTTATCACAAGGAGAACAAAAGAATGCAAAAGCAATAGTGCTAATGAGAGGCTGTCGGAACCTTTATTAAAAACTCAAGAGAATGGTGGTGATGAGATGGTGGACCGTCTCTATATGATTTATTTATTGCAAGAGACTTTACATTGACGTAACATTTTTTGCACATAGTACCCCCACAACCATATTGCTTTCTCAGTTTTTAGCTATTACTCTCTGGAACATGAACTAACTTCGTTCTACTACCTTCGTGTTTAGTAGCGCACTTCGTCACTTTGACAAGGGCCCGTAACAATTTTTTTCACCGTCAGTCAGGTGGCACGGTTGCATGCCTCTCAATTCGCAGCAAATCATAATCGCATTGATGTCGCTCCTGTGCGAGGTGAGTAATGTCCACCAAACCCCACGAGAGCGTCCGCTTGCCGCACCCAGCGCCCGCACACAACGGGCGGCGACCGCGCGCCGCGCGCACCCCGTGATGCGATTTCACACCCGGGGAATTTTTGCCGGATCCGATTTTAATTAAAAGCGACTGTCCCCCTGCCCCGCCTCCCTCGTCCCCACGGCGCCCGTCTTCTCACTGTCCCCCTGACGCCTCCGGCGCAGGCGCGCCGAAGGACAGATGAAATGAACTTAAATTCAATTGCCGGGATTCATTTGATCTGCGATTCCTGGGGGTAACACTCTGTGTGATCACTTGAAAAAGACGTGCTAAGAAAAAGGGATTGAATGTTATTGAATTGGAACGTGACATTTATTAATCACAAATGACATGTGACGCAATCCCATTCGTGCTGAATTTTGTGATTGGAAAAAGTAACATTTAGGATTAAATATAATTAGTATTTTAAATAAATTCGAATATTATTTGAAGTCTATTCTGTTATTCTACACGTTATTGTCAGATCCGGTGTTCATTTAAGGATATTTCTCGTCATTGAATAAAACCTCTGTGTGCCTCGAGTTTTGCTACGGAGAGTTGTCTGTTTCGAAGAGTGGACTTTGACTACGCGCATGAACTCTTGAAGTGGGTTTGTGTGAGTGGGCGCGCCTGACTGCTCCGCGCAAATGTAATTGCTTCCTCACGTAAAACGCTGCGTGTTACAGAGACAGAGAGGGGGATAGGGTAACAGGTGTGAGATACAGAAGTCTGTCTGCAACTGACGAGCCATTTTCCTGCCTATTACTGACTGCGTCAATTCTCGCTGCATTTCCATTACTGGACTTGGTTAACTCATTTGTTTCAGAGCTCTGCCTTTCGCTGTTCCTGCTACGTACAAAAATTTCGCAGTACACTCGCGGTTTCTCTAGCCTATCCTTCAACACCATTCTGTCGATGCAGATGCCTTATTGTTTTGATGAGACTGGCCACATTTCCTCCCCATGTGCATTTTAGTCCTGTAGCCATTGTTACTGCAACTTTGTGTCATTTGTCTGCTATTGTTATGGTTTATTTTGTCTTTTGCACAATCTTTCGTTCCATCTTTCTTTGACAGCGTCTCGTTAGCATCTCGTGAGGTTCTGTTATAAACCATGTTTGTGAACCGTACACTTAATATGGTACACATGAAGTTCTGTGTTATTTTGAAATTTATTTTCTTATTTAGTAGAATAAATGATAAATTTCTAAACTTTTCCATGCTCAGATAAAGATGTAATGTAGCGAGAAAAGCCGATTTCTGTGATTCACCGTAGTTAGTCTCTTTTGCAGTCACTGCATCCATCAGCGTCTCCTCCGACGCAAACCGTCGACCGCGGCGGCCGAGTGAGAGGTTGGCGCGGGAGTTAGCCGAACCGCGCTCCGAGTGGCCTTCGCCTCAGATCAAAGTATCTCCCGAGGATGTAATTCAGTTTTCGTATTGCGCGGGCGAGCGGGCTGGCGGGCGGGCTGTGGTGCGCACGAGTAACAGAATCGCTAATCCCTAAGCTTCCGTGTAACTGCCGTAAGGATTAGAGCCAACAATAACTAAGTTCTGGGAGTAATTACTAAAGGTTTCACGTACAAATGAGTTAGGCGGCCCGCGCGAGGACCTTGCGGAACTCCCCGGCAGCGAAGAGGAGGAATGGCGAGGGAGGGGGGAGCCCGGCGGTGTTGTGTGCTGGATTGTGGCCTAGCCCAAACAATTGTGAAGGTGTTTAAGTTGGAGAAGTTTCCCAGCGGTTGCGTGTAATGAGTAGTGTCCTGGAAGATGTTGATTACGTTTAAAAGAAAGTTCAGGCACTTCGTATTTGCGCGGATAACGGTGCCCGCTAACGTGGGATTGTCTCCTGTGATGATAATATAAAATTTATTGTGATTTCTTTTTTATCCAAAGATATTCCTTTCACATACAATAATAATGTTAATATTATTTTATTATTATAATATTGTTATTCGTATTCTTCTTCTTCTTCTTCTTATTATTATTATTATTATTAGGAGAGAAATATAATATCGTTTACTTTGCGTTACATCCTTTCGTAATCGTTGCAAAATATTTGAATGAATTATGTATGAAGAAAAGGGTGTGGGTTTTCAAATTACATATATTTGAACAAAACTATAGTAATTGTTTCTGTTTTCTCTTGCGTCGTTCCTTTTGGGTGAAAGGAAATATTGTATGAAATATTTATGATTTGAGATTTGTATACTTTAAATTTGTTTGTTGGTTGTAAAATTGTCCAACGCTATTGAATGCGAACATTTGGCTATTAATCCTTGTTGCCGCCGTTCGCCGCAGTTTGATGGGGCCGCGCATGAAGAATGATCGTGCGAGGAGCCCTTTGTGAGCGAAGCTACGGGAACGGCATTCTCCGTTCGACTGGGAAAGACACAAAAATGCCGGAATGGGGCGGGTTCCGCCGCTCGGGGAATCTGATATCTCCCAGGCGGCCCCGGCGGCGGCGGCGGCGGCGGCGGCCCGTCCCCGTGACAAATGGGCCAGCGCGGCGCCAATATCCCGGGAAAGATCTTGAGGAACATTATCTAAAGTGGATTGGCAAGAAATCTGCCGGGAGCGGTTCGCTTCGTGCAGCCATAAACTGCGCGTCATACGTGTCGCCTCGCGCCCGGCCCCTCGCTGCCTCGTCTCCCCACCCCCGACACCGTCTAGATTTCTGTGACAACGTTCCTCTAAGCCAAGAATTTGACGTAGAAAGCGTTTCTTGTGGCGAACGTTATGTAATCGTCCGTTAAACTACACTGGAGCCCGTAAGTCGTGTCAGACGTCTTGTGAAGTCTTCGTGAAGAGGACCACCAGGTACGACAATGCGTCTCGTCACGGACGTGCGTCTCATTTTGCGAGTAGCCTCACACGCGCGTCACCTGCGTCACTACCCAGTGGCCAGACTAATTGGGAAGGAATTAGGACAGGGATAGGGTTTAGGACGCAGTTGGACTAGCCCCTGTGAAGCATCAGACTCGTTTTGTTGGAATGTAGGAAATTTCACATCAGCTTGTCCGGGAATCGAACCCGAACCTCCTTGGTGAAAGGCGAGCTCAGACTTTGCTCTGAACCACGAGCCACCTCGCGTGAGAGCGTGGGCCCCATCTGACACTCGCATCTCCTGTATCCAACTCTGTCGCGACCAGCATCCTAATGACGTATCTCGACGATGCTCGCTCGATTTCGTTTCTCTTATTTCCCGTCGTCCCCGGTCTGCCTTATCTCTCGCCCGTCCCACCTCCTTCCCATCGGTCTATCGTCCGCGCCGCCTTTCCCCCTGACGTTGCTGGGCGTGCAGGCATGTCGGCCGTGCCAGCCCATCCGATTATTATTCCCGCGGTCGCGGAAAGAAACGCCGCTGACAGCTGAATGAGCGAGTGCGTGCCTGGCAGCGCGACCGCGCGTCTGTTGAGCGCGCTGCTCCGACGAAGACCCGGCGGAGATGCGAGCGCGCGTGCGACAACGCGACCCAACTCCACCGACATCTCCACTCTGGGAACTCGCTGGAAAATTGTTTGCAAAGTCTAAAAGAAAATGATCGGAGACGACTATTCAGGGCTCATCACGTAGTGTATCTCGTTGTAAGCTTAAACAAAACTCGAAAACTTCACTTTATATAAACAACATTAATCATTAGCTTGTTAATACACTATGCAAATGACATAGGTAAAGAGAATAACATTTCATGGGTAAGTAACATTAGACGAGCCAGTAACAAATATGAGTAAGTAATGCACACTAGTTACTAAGACAGCTGCGTAGAAACGAAGTCGTGTTCAAGTCAGCTGAGCATGTAGACCAAGGAAGAAATCGTAGGTCTTATTCTTGCCCGATATCCTAGCAGATTTTGTAGGAATACGAAATTGAAACCGATATTCAAATTCTTTATCTTATGCTACTGAAGTAGTGTAAGGAAAGAAACAACAAAAAACGATTGCTGTGCTGACTGCCGCATTGTAACGCCTCTAGAAGTCTAGCAACATTTATATCTAAAACTTGCATAATATTCATTTTACCGAGTAGATCGCGAAATCACATAACTCTGTCTTGTTATTAGTTTGGATTCCAATTAAATTTAGAATGACAAATTATTTGCTTACACATAAGTCTCGTAGAATTTCTCAGTAATTTAAAAAAATAATTACACAACTGAGAGCGTTTGCGTTTTGTGTGGTCTGATGGTGACAACGGACGTATCACATTTGAGATGCTCGTGATTTTTCCAAATATTCGCGCAAACATAACTCCACCTGTGCCTTTAGTTTAGATGCCGATTATTAGTATGAGAAAAACACAACATTCATTGAATTTATCAACACTTTAGAAAACTTTAATTACACAACTGACAGGGTTTGCGTTTTGAGTGGCCTGATGGTGACAAGGGATGTGTCATACACAATATGAGATGGTCGCGAATTTTGAAACTATTCGCCAAAACGTAACTCCACTTGTGTTATTAGTTGGAATGTTAATTATTAGTATGAGAAATTACACATAGGTCACGTTGAATTTCTCAACACTTCATAAAACTTTAATTATACAACTGAAAGGTTTTCGTTTTGAGTAGCCTAATGGAGACAAGGGATGTGTCATATATTAGATGGTCACGAATTTTGAAACTATTCGTGAAAGCATAACTCCACCTATGTTATTAGTTAGGATGCCAATTATTAGTATGAGAAATAATACATACGTCACGTTGAATTTCTCAACACTTCAGAAACCTTTAATTACACAACTGGCAGGGTGGCCTGATTGTGACGAGGGATGCGCCGCATCTGAGGCGATCGCACGCGTGGTAGGTGGGGAGGGGGTGGGGGTGGGGTGGGGGTTGGCGGTGCGGTGCGCGCCCCGCCGGCGCCGTGCGGGGCTGCAGCGCTGTTGCGCCGCGAAGCCGCGGCGCGCGCGCGCGACGTCCGGCGTGTTTTGCAATGCTAATGCTCGCCGATGCGGCGAATGAGCATCGCGACGTTTTGCCTCTGCCGGCGCGGACCGCCGTCCTCGCTTCCCTCGGCGCTGCCGCGCGGGTTGCCTACGGTCGCCCGCCTGCGCTGGCGCTGGCGCTGTCATGGCTTTCGATGCGCTGACTACATGGCATCTGTTTCCGTGCCTTTGCTTGCCTGTCGTGTTTAATATCATTTACACAAACAGACAAAATCCCACTTTCAGGTTACCCAAAAATTAACAGTTTTACCCCAATTCCCTTGCCAGCTGCTGCCTTCTCAGGCTCGTAACCGTCATGACTACCCTCGTTTCTGTCATCGGTCCTGGTGGAGCACTATACCTATGCAGGCACTTTCGTTCATCAGTCATGATACAGTGATTTTTATCTTCTTATTTAATAAAAAATGTTTACGGATTACTGATAAGCACGTTTGGTTATTAATATGAAAAGACGTTCATCCTTTCGTATTAATATGTGAGTGAAGACAATTTTGTTCCCACGTGTGTATACCTCTCTCTTGCAGAACTACGTTGCAAAGTGGCAACATGGATTTTTTTTTTGGAGGGGGCAGATGTTTGCTTTCGTGCGAAAGCCAGCCACTGTACAATCTACTACGTATTGTATGAGTAGTCTGGGTGATCCTCCACTCTTATTTAGTCGATGTCTTTGGACCTATCACTTTAAAAATTTCTGACTGAAAATGATCAGTGTGGTATTCTTCTCATTTTGTTCCGGGGCGAAAGTTTTTTCCCCCCCGAATATACGTTACGTTTGGGGCGAGTGTCGTGCCGCTTCCAGGTATCAGCGATAGCGAGTGCGGTGGCGCCGGGCCTGGGCCGATGGTTAATCCCGCGATGGCGTGACTGGCCGTGGGCCGAATAAATCTCTTTGTTCGGCGGTGAGGCGAGGGTGGGGAGGGGAGGGGGAGGGGGCGCCCCTTGCGGTCATTAGACGCCCCGAGCGGCGCCCGCTCGCCCTTCGATCTCCACGCGAGCGAGCGAGAGCCAGTGGCCGCCGGCGGAGGCCCACAGCGGCCGCTGCTGCCGAGGTCGCCAGCGACCGATAAAATGGCCTGCTCCCTTTTATCCCCGCCAGGTCCACCAAAACGAGGCAGCGGAGACGTTGGCCCGGGAGGGGGGGGCGGTCCCGCGTAAGGTCAGATACCTGGAGAGGGGTCAGTCTCAAGCCGATAGGTCGGCGCCGGATCTCACAATCGAGTGGGGGAGGAACACCGCTACCTCTCGGGATAAAACCTACACTACCCTAACGGGACCATGGAAGCACACGTGCCGGAACATCGATCAAAGTAAATTGATCAACCAATAAGGTGATTTTCATGAACCTTAAGTAGTATGAGACTTCTATCGTATTGTTCTCTATCTGAGGAGTTTTCCTTCAGATTCATAGTAGAATGCTATTTGGAGATGGTATTGTCGTATTACTGGACCATTTCATGTCTGATGTACTATTTGTTTTTGAAATATAGTGCTTCAGTATTGTTCGTAACTTCGAAACAAAAGGATTGGTGGTCACAAAGTGGAAGGTAGTTCGATAGTCTCACAAAAAGTGACATTCCTTTCATCGGTTGAGTGAATTGGTCAACAGTTATGTTGATATTTGACAATTACTAAGCAAAAGTTTCAGTTTGAGTGATCTGCTTAGCAAGAAGGGAGTTCCAAGAGTAATCACAATGAACTCTGTACCTTTTCACATTAGTTCGATATCGATAGGAATACATCCCGCTTTCTGTCACCGTTCTGTCTTTGAGAGCACTTTGATGATGGACTGATGACTAGAAAGAGAAGGATGCTTTCCCCACCATTCATTTAGTGCCACTGTTGTTGTTGTTGTTGTGATTGCCAATGAAAGCGGTTCACTCTTTCTTCCTTTGGGCCAGCTGGGCCTCTTCACCTGCATCATTGTGACGAAGTCACTTGTCGCGAAGCTGCATTATGAGAAACATCGCAAAGAAGCAGCGTTGGCGAAATAAAACCTTGTGAATTTGAAAGAGCAATTGCATATCATGTTGTCAGTGTATTTCGTTGATGTGTCGTCCTCGTATAGCCTCCTCCGCTGCCTTCTTTATAGGTCCCACGGAGAGCTGGTCGCATTGCGACTAAAAATTCAGCTTGGCGGGGTTATCCTCCATCCGCGCGCTCGTTTCTTTTCTTAAAAAAAATATTTGCTTTCAGGTGTACTGCATCTCTGGCAAAGCGTTTGAATACATTCGATATATAGTTATTGAGTTGAAGTACATTTAAAAGTCATTATTTTCTTCGAATTGTTTAGAGGAGTTGTATGTACGAGGGGTTTAGGATGGGTAGATTCCTGCAGATGCGTACTCTGTTTTTTTTTCACTAATTTGGAAGTGGATGGCTTGTGGGATTGAAGGAAAGTTATGGTAAAACTTAGGGCAAATTGTTGGTGGTAATGGGGGGGGGGGAGTATGCCGAGCTCATGAAGAAGAAGAAGATCATGGGTTTGAAGTAAGGTCATATGGCAACTGAGCCCCAAATAAGACTTGCGTGTGTTAGCATTGGTCTGATCCTAGCTTTGCAAAGATGGGTACTACCAGTTTGGATTTGGAAGGGAGACGACAGACGTAGTATTGGGAAGAGCTGGTGACTTCTGTGTGTTTTCCTCTTTTCCGTTTCGATTTCCGCTGGTCGCCAAGCGAGGTCGTGGTTGCCGGCGGCGTGCATGTCGCCAGAGGTCGCCAGGGAGCGCCAGTGAATCTCCATTAGCAACGCTTGAGCGGTGCCTTGGCAGACTCCGCTGTGCAAACACAAACCCACGCGCCACGCCACGTCACGCCACGCCACGCCACGCCGCGCCCGCCACGCCACACCTGGCTGCTCCTTTGTGCCACCACCGCGCTGCACACACGACAAAGAGCGCAGGAAAACTCAGAATGCGTTTCAGAATACATGATGTAGATTATAAAAAATGTTCTAGCAAATTATTTCGTAGATGATAAATATCAGAAATAAAATCTGTGGTCGCGTGGTAAAAGCCGTTAAGTTAATTTTGGGCAAAATTGGGTTAAGTACTGTAACTACAAGTTAAGTATCTATATTCAAGTAAAAAATGCCAAAAATGCGTGGAAAAATGCAGCTCCAAATACCACTCATCAAAATCGGCTCAATAATCTAACCCTTGTTTTCTCCAAACTAAAATTTTTGACTTAAGAACTTTTAATAACAGAAATAATGTAATTATCGTATGCAGTCAAAAGTTGATGCTGATAGGATGTTGGTTTACAAAGTGTGGTATATCTATCAAAGTTAACTAAGAATATTTTTGTGACAATAAGCAATTCGCACTAATTATGAATTGGAGTTGTTTAAGAAACTACTATAATGGTGACGCTACTGAAGATATATCAACCTTTCTTAATGAACTTCGCTTGCGTGCAAAAATGAAGTGTGGTTAGAAAAGTGACATGAAAGCCACTTGTAACAGACATTGAAAATAATAAGGTATTTCCTTAATGGTATTTAAAGCGGTTTGTACATTTTAAGGACTCCCGCTTTCATATACGTTACACATTTGTAAAATTGAAATGTTTCCACTGAATTATTAGAAAATGAGTCACAAGAATGTAATTTTAAACCCAATGTGCGTCTGTCTCTTAACTAGAAATTCTTGTACAGAAACCGCTAACGCAACCTCAAGAGAGTCCAATCTTCTCAGTAATTATCATCATCGTAACTGCCACCACCTTATTGGCGCTACATTTTCATGCTGTTCAAAAGAACGTCGTCGTTAATGATAGCGCATTTATTGGCGCTTTCGTTTCATGGCCGACTTCGCACCCCCCTATCACTGCCACGCTGGTGTACCCACACGTTCATGAGGGTTTTAACGTACCTAAGAGTCGTCGAGTTTGAGATATAGATTAGCATTATTAGCATAGGTTTAGATATATTGCGTATTTTCTATCCTTTTACATTTTACTAATTGCTGGAAATGTCATCTAATCTATGAAATTCCGTTTAGAGTATTTTATTTTATTTTTATTTCGTAAAACATCATCTAGTATGTAGAGGAAATTCACAGATACAAGAATTAACCCATACTCTTCCAAATGATTAAAGAGAAGCTGGTGTTCTTAGCCCAATGAATGGAATGGAATTTTTCTCGCAGAGCTCGTAAATAATAATTGAAGCTCATGTTAGGAAAGTACACGTAGCAGCTCGTCTTCGTTTCTACATTTAAACTAAACATTCTAATTATAATAAATGTATATGACTAATACAGGGTTAACGAATATCAATTAGAAATATCATTTAGAATTCTTTCACAGCGGTACGACCACTTCGTCGTGCATATTCTGTGACGTGCATCCAATAGTATCTCTTTTTCGCGCCGGAGTAACTGCGTTCATTCGATGAATTCATGCATTCGCCTCAAGCGCGGACTAACAAACCTGGTTGCGTGGGGGCGGGGGAGGCGCCGGCGGAAGCGGGGGCGCAGCGCCACCGGACACGCAGCGGCCGCCGGCCGAATTATTAAGGGGCCTCCCCGCAGCAGCGGAGGGCGGTGGGCGGTGGGCGAGGCCGGCGGGGGAATTATTTATGCATCAAGGGTCGGCGTCCGGCCGCGATTACCTTGCACTTTACCTTCACCCGCGCCTTACCCGAGGCAGGGGCACCGCCCGGGGCGCGGGGGGCAGCACGGCGCTGGGGCGAGTCATTTCGTAGCTGAGGCCTGCAGGGCAGAATATGTAGCGCGAGTGAATGTCGATCATTCATTAAGTATAGTAAACCTTCATTAACACGAATTCCAAGGAAACCGAAAATATCGGAATTCGTGTTATAAAAACTCTTGTTATCCGAGTACCTACTTTGCTACCGGAGAAGGAGATTGTATTGTCGGTATTACCGTAATCCCTTGCCGGGACCGACGTTTTATTCGTGTTACGGCGAAATTTGTGTTAAAAGAGCTCATGATAACGAGAATTTACTGTATATCATTGGTCGAAACGAGTTACACGAAGCAAGGTGCTTGAGATAAAATGAGATAACTTCAATTTCGGTTTAATTTAATACTTAGATTGTTGACCTCACGCTAGGATCGTGTATAGACTCAGTGCTTTGGTCCGAAGAGTCGCGGGTTCTAGTCCCTCCTTGGACATGGTTGTTTGTCCCTTGTCTCTCACGTACGTGATGTCGCGGAGTGCCTCGCGTTCTGCTGACCCCAGGTCGGAAGAATCTGCAAAGTGTGTTGGTGCCTAGTGTATGGTCGAACATGCTTCCTGTCGGGACGAAAGGGTAACTGGCTGTTGGCGGGATTAAAGCCCTTGACAAAACAACAAACAAACAAACGTAGATTATTGGTGAACTGAGATCGACCACAATATAATTTTATCATAACCCAACAATGCAATATCACAAAACAACTGTAACACTTCTAGTTTTTAAAATATGTACACTATTATTAAACATTCTTCAACGTTTCATTCGAATATTGAATAAAACAACAACGTATTTTACGAAAAACTCTTACTTTTATTCCAATGAATGACACATCTCTCTGAACTCGTTCCCATAAAACTGGTGAGTATACCCTCTCTCTTTCTGGAGTCTGGGAACACAAAAAAACGCTCTCGGCAGAACGGAAAGCCAATCGGAGCCCGAGTCGAAAGGCGGCCGCAGCTCCTCTCGCGTCCGCGTCGCGTCGTCGCCTTGGGGGGAGTCGGCGACGCGTCTATTTTCGGGCGTCTTCCGCGTGGAAGGCCCCTCCCCCCTCGACCCCGCAGCCGCAGTGTTTTCCCCATAACCGGATAATAACGATGATGGATGGCCACATAAAATGAGCTCCCTCATCCTCATCCGCGGCGTCGCGACGCCCGGGGCCCCGCCCGCGTCGCCTCGGAGCGCCCCGCCCCGCCCCCGCCCTTTCCGCCCCGCCCCGCGCCCGCCCCGGAGGTACAAAGGAGTCTATCTCGTATCCATCTATATAATTACGCCGCCACCCCCCGCGGGCGCGCGGGGGGCGCTGGAGGAGGGCGAAGGCGGCGGCTCAGGGCTGGCAGAAAAACTGACGGAGAGTACTCTGCGTCTTAGAGGGGTCGTGAAGCGTATTACAGTGGCCGTTTTGTCGCCGTGATGCTGGGAAAATGGGGATTGTGGTTCAACCAGCGCCTTTGTTCTTTGTCGCTCCCGCTTATTGTTTTATCAACATTTGTGCGGCCTTCATGAAGAAGATCTTACGTCTGCTTTCTAATAATGTCACGACATAAGTTGTCATCCACGAACTCGCATTGTATAAAAAATGTGTAGGTTTTGGTCTAAAGATACGATTTTTGAGGTGTTCAGAGGGCGGGACTTTAATTGTTGGTGTTTTAGAGCAAGTGGTTTTGACATTCTTGAAAACATTCTTTGAAAAACGTGATTATTAATATTTATTTGGGGTCATCTTGAGGTTTAGAAACGTGAAACTTTTTTCTGTAGGACATGTTTTTGGGACACTAATGCGCTTACGTTTCAGAAATGAAAAAAATGTTGCACCCTAGGAATATACTATTCGTCAAATATGTCATTTTTTGTTGCACTCATTAACATACTTTCTTGTTAACAGTTTCTTTCTCTCATTGTTTTCACGGTTGCTTTATTACAGAAGAGGCGACAAAATGTTTGTCCGTCTATTATACACGAAAGAATAATGGATTGTGTGTGGCAGCTTTGTAAGAGTACTGTGTTTTTTTTCCCTCCAGATATTTTAACTCAAACATAGAAAGCACCTTTCGGCCATGTTCGTAATTAAAACATAATTTCGAAAACCGCCCATTATTAGACTTCAGTTGCATAATTCATGCCCTGTAAATTACTTGGCGCGTCGAGCGGAGTAGCTATACAAAGTGTGTAGCACCTCACCTCGGCCTTTATTAACCAAATTTATAGCATCCTCCGCCAAGACCAAAACCTTCGTTGAGAGAGATATTTCGTTGGTCTTGAAAGATAATTATTTTCGTGTGAATATCCGGAGAAGCATTGGTTTCTTCGGCATTTTTAGTTTTACAAATTTGCTGCCCTCTTGGCGGATGAGTGGAGGCTGCTCGGTTGCCAAACATTTTTAGAAGCACATTTATTGGGACTTAAGTTCGAATAAAGAGTTAAATTTTTTCTGTATGAAATTCTAAACACCTCGCATCTTGAAGCGTGTAATAAAAAAAGATAAGTAATTTCATACTTAAAAAAGCTGTTTTTTTTTATTTACCTGTTGAACAATATGCCAATTGTCCTGATAATATCGTTGAGTAGAAGACGAATCAGGGAGTAAATGGGAGTAAACAAACTTGATTGGTGATTAAACGGAAGACAATCACTTCCCTAAATTTAAGATAGTGAAGTAGTGTAATTCATAACAAAAGAACATTCAGTTTTTGTATGGTTCAAAGAAATCTAGCTAACGATAGACAAATAGAAACACAATAATTAAATCACATGTTTGACAGGTTTGAGCGATATAATCGTGTATACTTTTTGTTCGATTGACACTGTCGTAAATATAGGAATAGTATAATATGATTTGTGAAATACAACAAAATTATTAATAAATTAATATTTTTAATAATAATAATAATAATAATAATAATAATAATAATTCGTTCCGTCGTCGTCATGAATGACAAACATTGGAGGTCGGCGCAGATCCAGCAGCGGCGCGGCGGCGGCGGCGGCGGCGGCGGCGGCGCGTCGTATTCAATGAACGGGGGCTCATTTGATTCCGCTGGCAAGTCGTTGGTTCCGGGCCAGGTCGCTGGCGCTGCAGGACCTGGGGATAAGGCGGCGGTGGCGCTGCCTAAGAGCGCATGTGAGGCCATGAATAATGGATGAATCGCGACGTCGCAGTCGGTTCCGGCGCGGCGCGGCGCGGCGCGGGAGGGGGGAGGTGGGATGATTCGCGACACCCTCTGCCCCCGCGCGGGCCTTTGAATGGAGCCCCGAGAGGTAATGAGGAATTGTGCCTGGCGGGCGCCCTCGCGCGCAAGGCGGCGGCCCTCGCGACGGAAGCCGCTCCGCGGGCTGAATTCGCGGAACTGCTGCCGCCTTCTACGTGCGCTCGCGAGACTCGCTTATTACCCATTATTTGTCAGCCTTGGGTTGATTATTCGGCAAAAACTCTATTTTCAACATTTCCTAATAAACCGTCATCATCCTCCTCCTCTTAATCGTGTTATATATTTTCATTTCTGTATATTTATCGTAAACTTAATCTTTTTATACCAATTAGTCACCTCAGATTTTAGCGTGAGTCGTAGACAATAACGCCACGATGAAATGAATGGCAAGGAATATCAGAGACCTCATTCAAAATTTGCTCTACAGGCTGAGATAACGTAGGGTATACCTTTTACCACTGTTGCGACCCTTATCTGGAGATCGGATAATTCGAGTCTCGAAACTCTAGCTACATTAGCTGGCTAGAATTCTACCTGTGTTCGGAGGAGTTTTCTAGCGATTGGCTACTCCGATCTGTAGCGTTCCGTGGTTTCTCAATGTCAGAAGGTCATCAATACCGGGAGAATGCAACAGCAGAACCTTATCAACGAATTTTTTCGCTTGTTCGAGAGTTCTTTCCTTGCTCATCCTGATCCCTTTACACAAAGACTAGCCTTCACGCATTGCACTGCCGCGCACGTTGGGATGCCAGTCGAGAACTTAGAGCTTGTCTCGGTGGAGGCGGTGTTCCCCTTACGGAGATACCTCGAGAGGGAAATCTAGCGAGTCGACATGTAGCTCGACGCCGGATCTCACGTTAAAGCCCGGGAGGATCACCGTATCTCGCGAAGAAACATTCACTACGCTAATGGGATTAATCAGATCCATTAGTTAACGCGCCCGGGAATAGAATATAATGCATCAATCAATCAATCAATCAATCAGAAATCTGCTGCGAACTTGTTTGGCACAGCATTCGTTTAAGTTAACAGGTTTATTGATTGGGTTTCAAATATACTCTGGATTACAGTTTCTAATAATAACACCAGATTATAAGTTCATCTGTCAAACTACGTCTTGTGCCAAACATTTGTCCTACGTTGAGGTACTTCCTCTGCACGTCCCCTGTTTACACGAAATTGACCAGTAGTGCCAATTAAAAATGCAATTCTGTTGAATGGTTTGCAAAAGCGTATTGAGTGATTCAGACGTTGGCTAGACAGAATAGATGGGAAGGAAAGAATGATGGCAGGGATGGGAGAGGGAGAAGAAAGAGAGCAGTAGCCCGACAGCTCCTCAGCTCTTCCTTCCGGAGCCTCCTAACGCTCTGCTACTTGGCGCCTTCATTATGACGCGACGCGCGAGGTCCTCGCGCGCCAAGTGGATGTTTCGCTGGGTGCTTCCGCTGACGGCCGCTGGAGCGCCAAGGCGTAGGCGTAGAATTTCCCTTCTTGCCGCACAAGCTTCGTTATTCGCATCGGCGTTGTTTCTCTTTGAACACGGAGACGAGTTATTTAAAATAATGTACGTGCGTTAATGCTGTCCAGTAATAAAATCATCGAATATGAACTTCCTGTTTTCTTTCTTTACATCAGAAATCGTACACGAATCGTTTTCTTGGTTTTAACCACCATATATTACTTTCATGGGTGCTAGATTCTCTATGACGTGAGAATAAGGCAAAATCGTTCACTGATGCATTGTTTTCGGTTTATTTCTAGTCGAAAAGAAAAAAATATAGATTTGTGTTTCAATTCAAGGTATGTATAATTAGAGAGGATTCACGTGGTTTGAGAACCGTTGCAGTGATTGAGTTGCGTTCCAACGGTTGTGGTGTTGTTGGCTGACCTGCTGATATGACAGCATCAAATTTTGGAAAGTTTCCAAGCGTCACGTCACCGACAATGCACACCGATAGCTGAAGAAGCGTGTCATGCACGGGTCTGTTTGGCTACTACTTGGAAGCTAAACATCAAAAGGACATTGCACTGATTTTCGTGTTCTATAATAAACACAATTAATTCTGTTAAATGTTATATTGTGTTGATTTTTCTTTTTCTATTGTGGTTGAAGTTTCACTATTTACTTACATGTTATGTTTTTGTTTATTATTATCGTGATTTTTTACTCCTTTTTTTCCTTTTCAGGTAATTTCCTGTTGATTTTCTTCTTGCATTTTGCAATTTACAAGTTGCAGTCGCCAAAGAGTAAGTTCATTTTTCTCTACAAGCGCTTTCGCCACGGTCCCTTTTTGTGAAATTGTCAGCAGACGCGATTGCTTGTAGGTTATATTTCTACTCATTACTGTTATACCCAATATTTTGCCTAATAGATTCTAATTCACAAATGTGTGGACAAAATATACTCTAATGAGCCATTGCATTATATTCATCCCGACTAGAGAACGTTTTTTTTTTTCGGCTAGAACGCGGAGACTACGAAGCGTCGACAAAATGATGTTATGTATGTCATCTCCACAAGCTCCCTCTTCATTGATGTCTGCGGCGTCAAAATTGGAAAAGCGGCCCGTCTCTCCGAGTTTGAATGAGGTCAGACCGTGATGTCACGGCGCTCTGATATTACAAGACCTAAAATGGATCGTCTTGTTGACCGTGTTGCTGTTGTGAGCACCTTGTCCTGATGCCGAACGAAGCGTATTGTTGCATGGTTTCGGTGAGTTGACACAGATGTACACAAGCGGTTCTCAGGATAATGTTTCACCACTGTAAATGCAGCTGCGGACTCCGATTCCAACTCGCACGCCGTTGGGGTCTGCATGCCACCCACAGCAGCGCTTCAAGTGGTCACATAATCATCGACCCTAGGCTGTGAATGGTTGGGAAAAGGTCTTTTGGTCAGATGAATCCTTTGTTGCCTCATTAAATGTTAGGCAGAGTCAGGTCGGAAGAGTGAAATGACGATTTGGACTGCGTTTTCGTGCAAAACATTCTTGGCCGATATTCCATTACAATAGTCTTCTACTCCCATCCAGAATCAGTAAATTATTACGGTCCTGCAGCAGGACAGTGTCACACTTTCAGGAATATGAAAGACCATTTCTAGTAACATGACCTTGAAGTTGCGTTAATGCCATTCTCACATACGGCGGTCAAATTCTGACATATGGAGCAATGGTTCGACAGTATCATTAAAGAGGTTTCAAAATATATCATGACCCAACCTCCTCACTCTTGAGAATTTGCTGTTACGCTTGTGGTGCCAACACCCTCCTCTCTGGAAACCTGTGGCAATCGTGTTAAAGCGATATCTTTCCGAGTGGGTATGATTCTAAATGCTCAAGTTGATTCTACACAGTATTATAGGCGGTCATGATGTCAAGCTTATTGGTGTAGAATTTCAAATTCAAATTTTTAACACAGAAGTTCTGTCTCCATACATTTTTGAGTGCATTTCATTGCAGCGATGCATCCATATCACTTCCGTGTTGAATGTTTTTCAACGCTTCATTCCGTATCGAGTCAACCTGCGCTTTGATCCAATTACATCGATTTAAGGGGCACCTTCCTCGACTCCACCGCGCCTTTGCCTTCCCAACGCCTCTCGCCGTCGGATCGTGACAGGCCGCCCGCCCGCCCAGCCCAGCCCCGCCCCGCCCCGTCACCGCCCGCCCGCCCCGCCCCGCCCCGCCCCGTCACCGCCCGCCACGCCCCGCCCCGCCCCGTCACCGCCCGCCCGCCTGCCCGCCTGCCTGCCTGCCCGCCCCGCCCCGCCCCGCCCCTCCCCGCTCCGCCCCGCCCCATCACCGCCCGCCCGTCCCGTCACCGCTCTGTCGCGTCGGCTCTTATCCCGGGCCTCGTCGTCTTCCCCACCACTCCAGCCATCGCTGCCGACGCCGCCGCCTCCTGACCGCCGCAGCCGTCGCCGACGTCTTCCAGACAAGCTCATTAAAAGCTCCCGCTTTCGTGGGGCGCCCGCGGCGCTGATATTAATGGAAGTTAATCTCGCGCGCGACGCCGCCTCCGCCGTCAGGAGTCGCTCGCGCAGAGAGACGGCGGGGCAGTGCCCCGGGCGGTGGCGCAGGTTTGCGAACTTCCAGGAGCTTCGTGGTACCGACGAAGGTGTCCACTTGACGTTTATCCCGGTGCGTTGTTTCTTGCCTGGTATGTCCTCTTCTGCGTCTTAGACGCTTATGAGACGCACTGTAAGTAAAGTGTGTCCTTAGAGAGACAAACTTACCTTGCAAGTTGATGAAAAGGACAGACATTTCTGTACAACGCCACCCAGCACTTCACGTTTTAGGACTAATTTGGTTGTTTTTTATTGAAACATAGATAAGCTTTACGTACGTAGAGATGAAATGACAACGTTTTTTACCTTCTTTATTCATTTTCCAGATAGTACATTTGTTAAGTACGTATAGTTTAGGATGTTTCTCATAATAATACAGAAAAATCTTTATTTTCTTGAAATTCATTACGAGAATCAGAATTTGAGACGTCGTATTAAGAGATCGTTTAGATTAATGTCGCAGTTTAGCTGCATATTTCAAATGACTGGTAAAACAAACTCAGCGGATAGAAAGGAGCATGATAGTGCCGCAAAATATTTACACATTTGTTTCTGCAGACGTAAAAATGTTCGTTTCTTGCAGAGTCGCTGCGTTCGACGTGCGTACGTGACAGTTTTATAAAGTTTTAGTGCCTGTTCTGCCGGCAGTTACTCAATTTTGAAAATGTCCTAAATCGGACGTGTAGATATATTTCCTTTATGGTGTCGTTCTTTATAGTTCGAAGTGTGATATTTGTCGTCGTATAAAGCATTCGCCATGCATTTTCAACATCATTGTAGTGTAGTTTATACAAATCTATGAATTTCGCGGACAAAATATATCTTAATAATGTTAGTTTTCATGCATTGTGCTTTTATGGAACAATGCTTTTATGCAACACACGAATATGTAAAGCATTACTGATGGAAAGGATTCAATGTTTGGCGAATGGTTTGGCGTGGAATATTTCTGTCAGGAGTTTCGGTTAATTCTGACAAATGTAATACGATTCCAAAGGCTTCGTCGCAGTGTTTTAGTGCTGCTCTGTCACTCCATCATGTAGCAATATTTTTCATTACAATTCATGGTATAAATACGAACGCGTGTCAGTAAACGTTGATTAGAGGTACACGATTTGCTTTTCTTGAAGAAAATTATTTTTTTCGCGAATTCATTTACGCTCTACGCACCTGTCGCCTATAGAATCGTGGGGCTGGGACTATGAGACCTCCCATTTCTTGAATTTCTTTCCGTGCCAGAACCACTTTTCCTGAAATATTCTCTTTATCATCCATTCTTTCAAATATAACATGCGATGAATATATCTAGTACATGAAATTGGAATAAAACTCCGTTAATCTGCATGCATTTTATAAATAAAACAAAAAATGATCATGCATTCAGACGTATCTGACCCACTTTTGCGCTCTATTGGAGGAAAACTTGGCTTTGCAAGAAACCGCCTTTGTCGCCGTCGAATTAGTAACTTGGTCCTCGTCGCGACCACATCAAGACGTCCTTTGCCTCTGGCGCTTTCCTCGCACGCGCGTCTGCGTGCCGGACATTCCGAGGTCCCTCCCCTCCCCTCCCCCGCGCCATCCTTCATCTCCACCCCGTGCCGCCCCGACCAACCATTCGCCTTCCGATTCTGACACCCGCGCCCGCCCCGCCCCGCGCCTAGCGCCCCGCACCCCTCCCCGCCCTGCCCCGCCCCGCGCCCCGCCCCGCCCCGCCCCGCCGCGCGCCAGCCCAGAGGACCGCCCAGCGCCTCTCCGCCCCGCGTCGCCCGGCTCCACCCCGCCCTGTCCCGCCCCGCCCCTCCTCGCCACGCGCCACCTCGCCATCCGTCCTCCCTCCCCTCTCCATCCCGTCCCTCCCCGTTCGCTTCCACTCCTCTTCGTTCTCTCCCCCCTCTCACCCCACTGCCCTGCCCCACCCATCACCACCCCGTTTCGTCTCATAGCGCCGCGACCCACTAGTCCGTCGGACCCCTCCGCCCGCGCCGCCCCGCGCCGTCCCGCTCCATGCCTGAGCGGAGCGGGCACCCCGCCCCCGCCCCCGCAGCCGCCGACCCAAACGAATCGCCTGGCGCCGTGTCCCGGCGGCCGACCGCGGGGCACCCACGGGAGGACGCCGTTTGATGCGGGAGCGGAGCCGCGATCCCTGCAGGGAGGAGAAGGGTGGGGGTGGGGGCGGGGCCCGCGGGAACCGCAGCGCGCTCTGGAATCGCTTTAATGTGGGAATGTGCCCCCGCCCCGCCCACGCGATGCCCTTTGAACCCGCGCCCCCTGACGAGACGAGTGATTTTGGAGATGCCGCCCTCTGCATTTCACGTATTGGCGTCGGGAACACCGGTCTGACGGGGAAAGACATAATTTGATGTTAAGCTTCGGAGCAACCGGCAACGTAAAGCGCGGGGAAAATTTATACGAACAAATCAAATTGTGCGGTCCGAATGTCGAGCCATCCACAAGAATAATAGATGTTTTTATTTTGCCCGATGAATTCAAACTACAAGTTTTCAAATTCGTCTACACATCTATTTAATATTTCTTTCTTCTCATATTCCCTTAATGGAGTGCCTCTTCTTGTCCACACGAATTGTAAGCGTATAAATGTAATTTTCGTAATTCCTGCTCCTTCCACTTCCTTTATCAACATGATGGCTCTTACTAAGCGCTATATAAATGTGAATAACAGATACCTATTTTATATTGTGTGCTCGTTGTTCCATATTCTTCCCACTCGCATTACTCCACGCTTTGAATTCCGTTCATTTCCTGCCCAACAAAACGGCAACTGCCGACTCGTCCTTACAGCCACCTGCAGCCGCTTCCGTGCATCTTGCGAGATAACGCTCCGGATGCTAATAGTCGTCCACGGTGATGGCACACAGGGAACGGGGGAGGCGATTTCTGAGCCGGTGTGGCATAAGCAAGGAGCGCATTTCTAGGGCACGGCGGCGACCCTCGCCCTCCGCCCACGCTGCTCTGGCGGTGCGTTCTGCTCTCGCGTGGCGCATTCCACATCCACTGGCTGCGGAAGGCCTCAGTGGAGTTAGGTGGTCTCATTTGGTCTACAAGAAAAGTGAAGCTGGCGAAAGAAACGGCACAAAAAGAAATGACGTTCTCATTGCATGATAGAGCAACATAAATATTTTGAGTATACATAACAATTGTTTGGAAATTTATCACATTCAAAATAAAGCCTGTTATATGAAACTTAAATGATTACGATTCTTCTTTTTCCTCCCGAATCTATTTGCTCGAAAATATTACCCATTTATACCATAAACACCCGTCTTCTGACCTTAGCGGAAATGCAATTTATTGACGGTCAACATATTGCAGTTTCTTACCGCAGTTTCCGACGCGCCTTGAAGTCCCAATGCTCGTAACATTATATTATTGCGATACGAGCACCACAGAATGCAGTAGGCGCCTTTGTCGGCGCGTAAGTGTCTGCTGTCGATTGGGTGGACAAAGGCGGGCGACAGATGGTCGGGCGCGAGTTGTCTGCGGCGACGGATCCGTGCAATTACGCTGGCGGCGGCCCCTGCGGGCCAGACGCTGCCCGGTCGGGGCACCTGGCCCGGCCGGCGCGGCGCCGCCAGCCACCCCTGTAATTACACGCCTCGCCACGCGGGGCGAGAGGCCGCGCGGCCGGGAAGGCGGAGCCGGAAGCGGGCGGTGGGAGCCGCAAGAGGCGCGCTCGGCCCCGCCCCCGCCCCCGCCCCCGCCACGGTCAGCGTCTCAGATTCAGCCGCACTCGCGTCCGGTCAACCTTCCTGCTTCACTTGCGTGCACGTTCAGCTTATGGGGAGCAATATGGGTCGTATTAGTCAACTTGTGTTCCACATTACGTTATAACAAACAAATGAATTAATGTCGTAACAACAAATAATAATTTGTTTTTCGACCCTCTCTCTTTAAGTTACTATGAAAATCATTTGTTTTTCTAACCGTTTGAAACTTTGTGTAGTGCCCGCTTAAAAGTTTTTTTTTTACGATATCATTCGCATTTTTATTTATCTTGTCTTCACAGTCGACTTGCCTCGAAGGCCGCGTCATAAATAGTACATTACAATGATGCGAAACGGCCTGGGGTCACAGGAGAGCACATTTCTTTCTTACAATAATTACTTACTTTTACTTTACTGAGCTCACATTTCATGTAACAGTTTAAATAAACAACACAGAATAAGTTGTCCGAAGAGCAAACACTTCTTTATTATGAAATACCTGTATTTTTTCCTAAATGGGAAACAAATAATAAAAAAAAATCAGGAATTTCATGAATTTTGAATCATGAATTTCAGTTTTTAAATGAAGATGTAAGAGAACCTTTTGAAGCAGTTTCAAAATGGAAACCAAAAACAAAATACGATTGTTAACAGATATTGAAAACTTAAATGAAAGATTTTATATACCAAAAACGGAATGATATTTCAAACAGTTTGACGGCATGCTCTCGTCGAAACCATTGTACAAAATATTAGAATTTATAAACAAAGTGTACGTTGAAAACTATGACTCACGCTGGAGAAGATGAAAATACAATTTTGACGTCTGCTCAGATATTACAATGTATTATCAAATTGTGTTTTATTAAAAAGAGCATTTCATTATCCCAGTTACTAGCTTACAAATATTCATTTTCATGTGTAACTTCTGGGTAATGAGTAGAGATGATTTCTCTTCATGTAATATCGTAATACGAATTTCCCACGAGTTACGTTTGAAGTCCGTAGAATTAATTCCATCTTCAGGATAATATCTCAGCTTTACTGACATTTGGGGTTACCACCGCCCTCAGCGACAGCCAGAACTACCCGCACCGTCACTAATAAGCCAATACTCTCACCCCCATGCTATCCGGCCCCATTGCAGTAGACCGCGAATTCACACCTCGGTCACCTGCACACACGGCCCGCATCCCGCAGCGTCCCTCGCGGCTCATACGGCCACTGCACGCACCTGCATGCCGGCGCCCTCTCCGCCCCCTCCCCGCCCCCTCCGCCCCACGTGTCCCCAGGGCGCCGCCCCGCCCCGCCCCGCCCCGCCCCGCCCCTTCCATCGCCCTTTCTTCCTCGCGGCGCTCCACGCTTCCCCGCCCCGCGTTTCACTTCTCTCGCAACAAGCACCGCTCTATCACACTCCCTGTCTCCCTCTTCACATCATCGTTCACTACTTTTTGTTTTCAATAACCTAATCACTAAGTTGCCGCTTCGCACTCCTATTCTTCGCTTGTTTTGTACTTCCGATCTCCAATTCCTCCCCATCCATTTCATGACGTCATCTGGACCTACTCACTGTACTGCGATTTATTTACAGCCACCTCTGACAGATCATCAGCTGTAACGGCGTCATCCAATCGGGAGCGTAGCCGTCAGTACAATGATGTCATTATGGTTCATTCAACCTTCCTATTGGATGAATCGTAACAGCTTTCTCTTCTCAATTGCTCCTCATCCATTTCATGGCGTCATCTGGACACATGTTTCTCGTTTCCCTTCTCTCTCCTATCCTCTCTCTACGATTTCGTTTTCCAACTTTCCACTTACCACATCTGACCCCTTTTCGTGAACGCGGTTTTGTTCTCCTGTCTTCCCTCGTCGCTTGATGCCTCTTCCGCCTCCGCCTCGGCGTAGTCACCTCGCTACAGAGCATTAGTCGCTAGCACAACCGCCCCTCTCCACCGCCACGAATGCCCTCAGCTGCCTCCATCAGCGCCCCCGCTCCCCATCAGAGAGCTCGCGCGGGATGCGAAACCGTCGGCTCCAGCGATTACGCGCCTACACACGGCCAGTGCGACTCAGGTTTATGCGCGTCGCTAACGGCCTCCCCGCAGCGCCAACCAGATTTTATCTCTGACACCTGTGATAAAATGCGTAGCTCTGCTGTGGAAAATGCTTCACATTTTCGTGATAGCGTAGCGTAACTGGAAATGGAAAATAGTTTTTAGTACTAATACGGGAGGGGCGTAATGTTTGAAGTGCTGAACCGTGCGCGTGATTCTTTTGTGCGCCCGTTTAAAATAGAACAGAATTTACGCAGTGGTTTATATTGTTACGACGTGTCGGGTTGTGACAGAAAGACAGAAATAACAAAATATTCTGATATAAAGTAATATGCTATTCAATTCGTGCCTTTTCAATTTACACAACAAATACCAATGAAATTGTTACGTTTCTGACACTGATTTAATTTTTGTTATGAAAGCTTTGTGAAGCTATCTATTACTATTTTAGGTATATAAAATCGAAATGTCAGTGAGGAATTGAATAAAAACTTCCCTTATTTCGTTCTATGCCATAGTAAACGTGATAGTTGGCTTCATAAAATGGTTTAAACTTTTGACTTTCTTTTTTGTTTTTATTATTATTATTATTATTATTATTATTATTAATTATTATTGCCAATAAAGTAAAAAGAGCGCTTATGTTGAAGTTGTTGTTGTAAAAGGAGCGTAAATGTTGCGAAATTAATGTAATTTATTTTTACTATGCATCGCATTTTCGCATACGTCGACGCGTAGTGTAGGTCTTTACAGTTTCTTGTTCCCTTCTCAATTCCCGGCTGGAGAATGGAACAGCCCATGCTTCCTCTCCTCGCACCACGGTTGGGAACCCGCCGCCCTCCACTTCTGCACCTCACACTGACACAATCGCAACCATTTTGCATGCGCTTCCTCGTTGCAGTCTGTGCCAGAATCCAATTTCATGAAGCGGCCATATTCTTTCTTTCGCCGCCACCTGAGGTCCCGGGCAGCCCTCGCCGCCTTCTCCGATTCCGCTTCTCGCTCTCTGCAACAACCCTTCAGCACATTCTCCTCTGCAGACAATTATCGCAGACTCGCTACACCCTGCTCTCCACCATCCACCACCCTCCTCTACCCAACCAACCACTAGCTACTGTGCGTGACCCCCCCCCATCCCCCCTCCCGTGGGGATGTTCGCGCCTTCCTCTCCGTTGCCTTCCCCGCCACGGCCTTGTTTTCACCCCCTCCCCCGCACCACCACAACCCGCCCGCCCCCGCCGCGCCGGCCGTTCCGCGGTTTTAGTCGCCCGCTGCAGAGAGCGACCCGCCCGCTTTGCCTGCAGGCGCCGCGCCGCGCCGCGTCGGCTACCTGCTACAAGGCCCCATCCGCGCAAATGGAGGCAGCGGCGGGCGCGGGCGGGGCCGAGTCGCCTCTTCGCGGAATCCAATATTAAAACCGCAGAAATGTTCCACCCCGAGAAATACACGGTCGCGTGAACACGACCTTTTAAAAAGTGCAAAGCCGCTCGGGAAGGCTGCGCACGTTCGAGGCGAGCTTTGGAAAGGAGGCGGGCGGGGGTGGCGGCGGTGGGGGAGGAACGTGAACTGGTCGCGGCTGAGGCGAAAAGAGTACATAGGAGGTGCGAAAATGCTGAGGGAGTGGAAGCAAGTACGTGGTGCATTAGGGGAGATTTGGGCGTTCTCTTTCCTTTGTGTACACGAAAAGCGTGTACAATTCGATGCAAATGTGGAGCAACACCATATCATTGAATGTTCGGGATTTAATTTATACTTAATAGAAGAATTGAAATTTTTATTGTTTTATAGAAGTAAATTATGGAATGTTTAAGAAATGGCTGGTTTTGGTGTGTCGTGTTCGAGTGGTCGCAGGTATATAGAAGTACTCATGTGTGCATTACACCGAATGTGTGTATCACTGTCATAATTTGAAAAAGAGGAACGTTTAATGATTCGAAGTCTGGAGAATTCGGAGGTACAGTAAAAATTGGAGGAAGAATCTGTAGAAACTGAATTGTAGACTTTACCCGTGCACGGTAAATATGGTTTTTCAAATGTTCAAATCTTTAATCAGATAATTTTGAGTTGCATCACCCTTTCGTTGCAGGTGGGATAAGCGGTGGCAGAATGTGAAAGTAGCGATGGGCTAAATTGTGCTCGGGAATGTTTCTTAGGAGGAGGAAAGAAGGTAGCAGCATCAATCAGTGAAAATAAAATTAATGAATCACTTCGCAAATTAGATAATATGCGTCGACTTGCGACGGCATCGGAGAGAAAGATCTGCCTGTTCGATTTGTCCCTTCTACGCAGCTTCCACCAGGCCACATTGTAAGAATACAAGTGCCATCCTCTGCCCTTAACGTATCGCATTAGTTCGCACTTGGTTGAAATAGCCATTGCTAAATGGCAGGACAATCAGGAGAGGAACTCCTCCCTCTGCCCTTCAGGCTCCATTAAGTGATTTTCTTTTGGAAGCTCTGGTGCACTAGGGTATGGGCGATTGACACAGGACAGAAGGAAGAGCTGGGAGTTCCTCATATCAGAGCGATTACGATAGTTTTCGCTTCCATGAAAGCGCACGTAGTTTAAAATTCAATGAAATTCAATTTCCCATAGCGATCAACTCAAGAAATACATATTTTCCCCCGAAAATACCGAAACAGATATTTTATTTGTTAATTACATTTTGAAGAGGACATTCCTCCCTTCTCTAATACTACAGACACAGACCACTGCAATCCTGGCTTCCCAGGGCTGCTGCGGGCGAGAGGGCTGTGGAAGAAGAGACCCGAATCGAATGTAGCACCAAGCGGCTAAACGTAAATGGAAGCGTTCTCGCCCCCCCCCCCACCCGCCGCATCGGGATTCGCGTCGCAAACGTTTTAAATTTGCAAAGCGTGCTTACGTGGTGAATAGTTAAAATTTACTCTGCGGTGCAGAGAGGCGACCTACCGTCGGGTAGGGCTGCGCTTTTGTATTTGCAAGCAGTTTGCTCTCGGAGATTGGTAAGTGCTTCCGAGCGTAGCGTGTAGAGTGAAGGAATGGAAGCACTTGTTAAAAGAGTTTACGACGATGTGGAATTGCAATTTTTGCGTTTTATTCTTGTTTTAAGCAAACGAGGAAATTGGAATAGAGAAAAGTTGCATGAAGAAGGTACGTGTATTTTCCTGAAACTAAACTGTTTGCAGTGACAAACTGAATTAAAGGAATTAAATATTACGAGAAATAGATTCTAGAACGCATTTGCTCGTGATTTTCAATGTAAAGGACTAAATATGAAGCACTTTGAATTTAAATTTTTTAATGTGTTTTTTTAATTCACACTGTTGAAGTTAATGAACGATTTAACTTTTTAATGTCTCTGTGACATCAGTGAAATGTTCATTGTGGATCCTACAGTACATCCTCGCAACTCATACACTGAGAACTCCTGCTGTTTACGCAAGCGGAGATGTTTTAGTCCTGACTGTTCCAGAACATCTTGTTAAATGTTATGTAGAATTTTGCTCCGTCTAATTCGTTCCTATTTCGTTGACTATGTTACGTACGCTGCGAAGCAAGAACAAAACGTGGGGGAGACAATCATCCTAATTGTTTTATGATCTCTATGGTTATATGCTGTGGATTTCACTGTTTTCTTTCGAACATTGGGCTTAAAGTGGGTCACTTGAGTATTTCATGTTTCCGGATGTGTCAACTATCTATCCCTTTTCCGCATCCCAATTTCCATGCCTCTTTATCCCATACATCGTTTTCTTCCATTTCTTTTTTTTCCATGGCTTCAGTTATTGCCATGTTCCATGTTCTTCTCGGTCTTCCCCTGTATCTTCTTCGATTTGGTATCCACTCCCAAACTTTTTGAGGAAGTCTATCCGATTTCAACCTTCTCATATGTCCATACCATTTTAGTTGTCTCATTTCGATTGTATCGTTCAAGGTTGTTTGCACTTTCATTTTATTTCTTATTTCATCATTTCTTATTTTATCTAACAGAGAAAGTTTACAACATCTTCGCCAGAACATCATTTCTGTTGATTGAAATTTGTCTTTCAATTTTTTTGATAGTGTCCAGACTTCTGCCCTCATAGAGTGTGGTACTCTATGAACGAGCTATATATGCGTTTCTTTGTTTTCATTGAAATAATTGAGTTCCATAGCACTGGGTTCAACTGCCTCGTGGCTATTTTTCCTCTTATATTTTTATTTTTCACATCCTGTTCGTCTCTACCATCTGCTGTTAGTGTGACTCCCCAATACTTATATTGTGTTTTACCTTTAATTATGCCTACACTAGTCTCTAAATCATGGGGCATACCTCCCACCACCATATATTCAGTTTTGTGTAAATTTGCTGTGTCAACTACTTTGTTATTAGTCCCGTGAGTGTAGTGCATGTTCTATTCGGGATGTGGCGGTGTTCCTGACCCGCTGGATGGTGACTTCCTGCACCGATCTACACGCCGGCTTGCGATCTCCCTCTTCAAGGCATCGCCCCAGCCGGAATCTGTACGCTCCCGTGTAATCTCCTGATGTGTGGTAGTGCAGTGCGAGAGAGCGTCAGGGTGAGTGTGTTTGAATGTGTGTGTAAGGGAAGAGAGTATAGGACAAGGAAGAGGAAGGAAACATCACGCTCGGCCTGTGGCTCATTTGTTCGGGTGCTGCTCTGGGATTCGTGGGATGTTGATCGGAGGAAGCACGAAAAACTATCGATCAGAACAGCCGACAGTTAGAATTCTCCTCCAGACAGCGGCTGAATTCGATAAAGCTACTTAATGTAGAAAATGTTTGTCCGTGAGGTCTCGACCGCTAGGACCTCTCAAGAGTCGCCGCAACAAGTTGAGTTATCATTGAACCATCTGAGCCAATCTGTAGGCTTGTAGCTAGTGCGCGTTCTGAAACGTTCAGCGCAACTGCGTCAGCGCAAGCTTCGGCCACTTCGCGCGCGATGGCAGCGCCGTGGCGGGAACCGGCGTAAAGCCGTTCCCGACAGGAGCGGAAGCGCCGTGGGGGTGGGGGGGAGGTGATATCCCGGCCGCTACAGCTGTAGCGCATCATTCGCACGCGTGTTTTCCGGCCGGAGTCGTGCCCGCGCGGGCGTGTGCGCGCGCGTCCGCTCGGCGTGATGCGTGTCCCCCCCGCCCCGCCCGAGGTACACGGCCCGCGCGTGTAGGGAGCCCTCGGATCACTCGACACGCGGCGATCGCCGCCCCGCTCCCGGGCGGCGCTCCGCACCTGCGCCGGGCGGAATGCGCTCGCACGCGCGCCCCGGGTAAGGCCCGGTTAATAACCGAACGGGCGGGATCAAATGGAATATGGCGTTCTGCTGGAAACGGAAAGCCCGCTCGGTTCGTACGCGATCATTCGTGCAATTTGCGACGGTTGTGTAGTGTATGTATTGATCTGATCATATTTTAAATGTACGCTACAGCTTCTCAGTTCGCGGTTGAACTGCTTTTGCTCGTTGTGTCCATTTAAATCTACTATTCGAATATTTTATATATAACAATTATGTATTATGCAAAATTAATTGTTATACAATTAACAGAATACAACAGTTCTAACAGTCGTAACAACAATTGACGTAGGAGTCGCCAAATAGCGTCACAGTTTAGGAAGAATGGCACAAAAGTATGTGATTATTCATCCTGCTGGTAAAAAAAGAGTAATACCCGATTACAGAATATAAGATTAGTACCACTAAAGAGTAATGCAACAGAATGGATCGACGGTCAAGATCGGAAGGCTGGAACAGTGTGGTGATCTCAGAGGAAAAGGGCTGCAACTTCGAATCTCACTTCGGCACGGACTTCTACACTGTATTGTGTGTCTTGACGGACATACCCACCTTCGTATCATCAATCTAATTTAATTCCAACGTTCTTGGCCTATCCGGGTGTCGTAGGGGTAACAGGTCCGCGTTGCACCTGAACAGTTCCATTCTCGCCCCATCCCCGCTGTTAAGTGCAGGGTCGCTGCTGCCAGTTCTAGCGCTGCAAGGGCCTGCGAGTCACTGCTGGCTCTACGTAGGAGCGGCCATGACGCCGTAATCCGCTAATGTCGGCCGTGACCCTCTAATCCGCTAATGTCGGTTCAAGCGGAGAGGGACACGTGGGCTATGCTTGCAAGGTGTAGCAAGAACACTGGTAGTCTGGTCCCGTGGGCTATACCGGGTTCATCAGGTGATCCACAGGGAGCGTAGAAGGAATCAAGTTGGCCACACCTAGATGATGAGCCAACCGCATCTAGTTGGGACAACATTGAAAATGACCACCCACGCAGTGCTTTCTTCTCTAAACAGTAGTTAAGAGGCAAATAGGTTTTCAGGCTACCATATCTCTGATTAGAATCTCTTTAGAACCTCTTACAAAAGTAACTGTGTCTCAATTATTAATACCGTACTTCCGCATTTATTTATTTATCTATTTAGTTTTCTAACATGCAAAGAAGGGATTTGGAACACCCCTATTACTAATGGGAGAAAACACCTTGAAAATTATTAATAAATGCTCTAGTTATTGCGCCGACTAGGGTGTGACTCTATCTGAGATTTCTCTAAGCAAGAGTGCTTAATAGATAATGTATTTAACAAATTAAAACGAAAATAAGTCAAAAATAGTTCTGGATACAGTAATATATGTCGGCTTCAACATTAATACATAAATTATATCCTTTTTTATATGAACATTTCATTTTTTCCAAACGACTGATAGCACGTATACGTCAACAAGTATCTGCACTAACCCTGGTATTAATCGTTTTTAGAAGAAAGAAAATATTTATATGAGAAAGAATCTAATTTATGTAAAATATTAATGTTGAAGCACACATATATTATTGTATCCATAAGTCAATACGTATCTGTACTCAGTGTTTCAAATTGATTGAAACAACAGTAGAAAATTGACTATACGACCATTTTTCATCATATTTTGTAAAGTTCATCATATTTTGTAAAGCTGTAGGAACAACAGTACTTTTCAGTAAAATTATTTCATCGTAACACCAGCTTTCCGATACCCACAATCAGTTGCATTTCCGTGCGAATAGATTTATTTAACAAGTAATTTATCAACTTCTAGAAGAACAAAGTAATTTTTGGTACGTAACGATGGACGTTTGGATCTTGTAATTGATGTTTTCATTGTCACTTTCGCCTGTTTTTTGTGTGAAAAACTTTCCAAAATTTAGCAAGACCAAGTTGTTTTATAAACTGCTTATAGAAACCTTTTTCATTTTGTACGTTTGCCTTTTCAACATAATATTGCATTTATGCATGTGTTTTCTGCACCTCCAAGTAATAAAAAATAATGTACGATAGGATCATATGAATAATTTGTCACTGATTGTTGAATCCAAGTGATATTCTTAATCCTTATCGGTATAAGTTGTAGGAGTAATATAGACGCGTTAATTAGCGCGGTATGAGGTGTTTCCTCGCCGTTTGGTTGGAGGGCGGCGCGTCAAAGCGAAGCCTCCCGTGGAGCGGCCGCCCCCGCGAATTAGCAGCGGCGGATTCCGCGCGCATCTGCCATTGTTTGACCGCACTCCCCCCCCCCCCACGCCCTCCGCCGCCCGCAGATTAATGCCTGGCAGACTAATTGCGGCTTAAGCTACGCGCAAAGGTGTAACAATCGCGCGCGCGCCATCGGGGATCTCACGCGGCGGTAGCGGGGATTTGGCCGCCCCCGCCTCCGCCCCCGCCTTTTCCCACGCCTCCGCTCCCGCCTCCTCCCACGCCTCCGCCCCCGCCTCTGCCTCCGCCCCCGCCTCCGCCCCCGCCCCCGCCTCCTCCCACGCCTCCGCCCCCGCCTCCTCCCACGCCTCCGCCCACGCCTCCTCCCACGCTTCTGCCCCCGCCTCTGCCCCCGCCCCCGCCTCCGCCCCCGCCTCCGCCCCCGCCTCCGCCTCCGCCCCCCTCCGCACCCGCCTCCGCACCCGCCCCGCCCCCGCCTCCGAGCCCGCTTCCGACCCCGCCTCCGTCCCCGCCTCCGTCCCCGCCTCCGCCCCCGCCTCCGCCGCCGCCCCCGCCCCCGAGGCGACGACGCTGCGCATGCGCGCCGCTCTCGGATGTCTCGGCTTACGAAGAAATGACGCAAGGAATTGCTCTTGTCTTTTTTTATTTTTTCATTTTATTCTAGTGGACCCGAAAATGTTTCGCTATTCCTGTGGATTACACATCACCTGGTCACGTGATTATTCAGCACGTTTTAGTCCACGCTTTCCAAAAAAAGCTAATAAACGAAAGGCTTTTTTGCGAGTATGGTTTTGTACTGTCGTGATCCCTCCCAGTTAAGTATCCTATTGTTAAAACAGTATCCCTCTAATTGGGGCATGCGTTCGCTATAACACTATATTGGAGAAATTTGATTTACTAGTCCGAGATTCAAGTAATAATTTTCGCCAATATTTCACAATCGCAGAGGCAGAATAGTTGTATGCAGTAAAAGCGCGCTTAATCCATGACTGTGCGGCAGGTTGCGTAGAGTTCAGGGGCACTTGAGCCGTCAAAACCGAATAAATCGTAAACATCGCCCCCATGTGTCCGATTAATGCAAACCACTCGTTAAACATTCCCATTACTACTAATAATAATACGAAAGTGTAAATTTTCAGCGACATTCGTCGAGTAGATTTAGCGTTTTTGTACGACACACATACGCACTTACCTTTATTATTCCATGATTTGTCTAGTAAATTTCTTCACATGTACATATTGTCTCTGGCCAACAATTTTCAAAGACAATTGAATAACTCACTGCATTTGCTTTCTATTGTTTTTTTCTGTTTCTCTTCTCGCGGCAAATATCCTGCAATCTCAGCGGAGTTTGACGTTGCAGTCGTCTATGAAATCTAGAGTATTCAATGAAAACTGAAAATCCAGTATATGACCCCCCCAACATTCGGCTGAAATTCAATGCGAAAATGATTTGCAGAGGGGAAAAAAGTGTGTTTTTTTCTTTAATAAACTAGCGTCTTCTGCGTTTATGAAGAAAAAAATATAAACTGTTTCGCTGGTTCGATTTCTTAACTAAATAGAGCCCTCTAGCCCACGCACGCGTCTTCAGGACGGCGCGCAGCTGCGACCGCCGTTGCACGCGCGCCCATCGCTGCACGTCACGATTCTTTGCTGCAGCTCTTGTGTGTCACTTGGTGCACTACACACGAGTGGAGGTAAGGAAAGAAAATTTGAGCGTGAGTGACGTAAATTGATGGACGTGTGCTAGGCGACGAACGTATTGGAATCGGAATGACGCTTCATGCCTTGGCTCTGGTGACCCAGCATACGTTACGAAGAATGATGTTGCATTATTTGTTCACGGTCCAACCCCTCTCATTCTTCCCGCTTGCAGCGCACTCTCGTAGCAGTCACCCTCAACAGCCTTCGAATCGTTACACAGCATTACTGTGCTCCACGCTGCTGTGTTGTTGAAGTGACACGAAATATTCAATATTCGTATGTGTACATCTTGTAGTGGGTTAGGCTCTGGTTCTTTTGAATATCAAACTGCAGAATCATATTGTCACCCATCGTTATTGCGATGTTCTCTACTGTACTTTGTTCGTGTGTCCTCTCTTACGCCACAGACTTCCAGTCACTACAGTAACATATCCTGCTTTGTTCATCTTTCAACCTCCGCATAATTTCCTACATAACCTTAGCTACTTCTCATTCAGTTCCGTGTTTCCTTACATTATTAGTACTAGGTCTTCCGTACACTCTTTTGTGCAGTCTCGCACATTACTGTGATAACGCGTTAAACTCTCTCGTTCACTCCCTGTCTCAGTTCACAGTTTCTCCCTTACTTGCTTGTTGCTCGGTCTCCGCTTTCCCCATCTGCAGCAGCTAGGGCCGCCCCGCGCCTTGTCCGTATGAGCTCCTCATAACCTCCTCCGCCTCCGTCTCCTCCGCTGCCGCCGCCGCCGCCTCCAGCTCATCTGCACGCGTTGGCCGCAATCGACGCCCTTCTGCCCTTCCTCCTCCCCCCCCTCCAGCGGTCTATCGCCCGCCTCCCACGCCCTAGGATTAACGCGCTGTAATCTTGGGAGCATGTTTATGGAGTTCATTATTATCCCATATCTGCCGGCCCCGCTTCGCTCGCTCCGCCCCCGCCCCCGCCCCCGCCCCCGCCCCATCGACATGCCGCTCCCATCTGCGCGTAATCTCTGCTCAGACTACACAGACGTGCTCACCTATTGGCCCTCATTGGCTCGTTTTCTTTCTTTCTCTCTTTCTCTTTTCTGTCGTGGAATGTAAGCATCTTCAAACACATTATTTTAACGTTCTTTGTTCTTAGCTACGTACTTACGTAGTAAAGGAAAAGTGTTGTGATGCTGCAGCGGAAAGTACAGAAAAACGCGTATGGTGTGGCCCTGGTTTCTCAACAGTGGATAAATCTTGTTGCTGTAGATAATAAATTACATTTGTAAAACGTGTAGTAACGAAATCTGTTTTTTAAAGAGCGTGATTTCAGTGTGAAGTTGGAATTGAGCTTAGAAAATATTACGTTGCTTGGCTGTAGCTTCAGGTACGTTTTTTTCACGTACAAGATTTTTAGAAACCCAAATATTAATTATTTAGAATTTCTTTTGTGCTTACGATCATCATGTCTTCTCTGATTTATTTGCAATATCACTTGAAATATTTTTGTTGTCTCGTTTCGTAATAAGCTAATTTCTCATTTTATGGAGTATGAATATTCATTATAGATTATCCTTAAAACTCGTGTATTAATATGATGCAATTCGTTGTAGTGCGAACAATTTTGTTAATTCACTCCCATTTTCTCATAACGCCTTTTTTAACAATATTTTGAAATATTCGTAGAAAAATATCGTTGCCGGTTTTGTACGCAATTTTTTTTTTAAATCTCCGATTCTTTTTTTGCCTTCAGGTTGCATTTTTCCTAAGAAATGTGCAATCCCTTTTCATTTCTCTTTATTGGTCCCTATTCACTTCACTTTGTTTCCACCCCTTTTCGGGGAAATGCGCCTTATTTACGCGAATTTCCCCGAATCACTCCGCTCCTCTGTCGGCCGCGGAGTCTACTTCGCGATTGCGCCTCCCTCCACGACCCGTTTCGTCGCTCCGTTTGTAACGAATCTCCACGGGGCTGCGCCGGCCGATGGGACGTTCGTTCATCGACGAGAAAAGGGCCAACCTTGTAGTGCTCAGCGGCGAAGACGCGTCTGGCGGTCCGTGTTTCCGGTTGAGAAGAGCCAGCTGTGAGGATGCGTCCTGAATGCCATTACTTTTGGGAGGTGGGGGTGCGGTGCTTTTGTGAGGAAGTCGAGAAATTGAGATTTTCAGGTATGATTGTCGAATCTTTGATTTATACGTGGAGTTTACAATATCATAATTTAACTATTGTGGTCTGAAGAAATAGTAGACCGCCAAAGATTTAGAGAACAAAAAGGGTTTCTACACCCAAAATTAACTGAGTACAGAAATACTCTAATTCATCGTGCTGTTCCGTTCAGCGCCTGTATTAGAGTGAATATTTTGTACAAAACAGAATTACATGCATTTCAAAGTATGTGAGCCATTTAAATAGATTTTCACATCTAATTGTGATTTTTCTGATTCCAAAAACTCATCAGATATTTCATCAATAGATATCCTGACATGCGTGGCATTTCTTTCGCTCGCAAAATGAATGAAGTATGTAGTAATTTGTCTCATCTGCAGAGGTGATTTCGAACAATGACGTATGCGAACTATTAGGTTGAAATTCGAATTTAAAAGAAAATGGCTTAGGTGACTCAGGGTATCAATTGATGCCACTGCTGTGTCTCTGATCAGGAGGTCCTGGGGTTCGAGTCCCACAGAGGCAGGATTCTCGACAGTATCTAGACGAATCCACCCGCTGTCTGAATTCTCGCGGCCGGCTGCTCTGATCGGTAGTTTCCCGTGGTTTCTTCAGTCAACAGCTGGCGAACGTCGGAGCAGTACCCTAACAAACGACTCACGGACTGCGCGCTATCTTTCCTTCTTCCTTTTCCTTTCCTCACTCCCTACTTCCACTCACATGCACTACACCATGACGCTTCTGGTGAGACCAGTCAACAGCTTAGAGCTTGTTTCGGGAGGGTTGGTGCCCTGCTGGTGGGAGACACGTGGTTGGGGTAAAGCCAGTTATCCGTCGTGTAGGTTGGCGCCGTATCTCGGCGTACAGCCGGGGAAGATCACCGCCATCTCATGTACTAACCTCACTGGACTAATGACCTTATCAGTTGACATGCCCCGAATCACTAGTTAATCGTATAAAAACGGCTGGGAGTGAGATGGTGCAATTTGTCGTCAGGCGTGGTGGGGGGCAGCGGGGGCCGGCGCATTGTCCCGGCGCCGAGGGGCGTGGGCGCGCGGGCTGCCGGACGTGCGGGTGGCGCGGGTGCCGCCATTGTGGGCTGCACAGGCGCGGGGGCGGCGCCGCCGTCTGTTGTGCGCTCCGCCGCTGCCGCTGCCGCCGCCGCGCGCGCGCGAGCGAGCGTTCCGCGCTATTGTGGCGGAGGGCGCTAACCGATTTGCATGAGCCGGTTTGTTCGCGTGTTGTGTGTCGCTTGAGGTCGCGTCTGGCCACACGTGTGCGTGCTGGCGTGGAGCTCGCGTCTGTCCAGTGTGTTAGGGCGAGTGTGATTAAGAGAAGTCCTTCGGCAACTCTTGTTCTGGTGAAGCCGAGCGTTTGAAATGAGTTAAACTTTCATGTTTCGTCTCGCATTATTCTGGATGATTTTCTCGATTCAGTTTACGTGAGAATACACTGTGGAGAAGGGCTTTATGTAAGAACGATGAATGACTGAAGAATGATCGCAACATTAAAGGATTACTGCGCTGGCCCTTGACCATTTGTAAGAGAAGTAAGTGTACGCAGACAGTCAACACAGTTCTTGAGTGTGCAAGCCTTTAAATTCAGCTATTTCTTTGCCAGTAGTATTCTTCGCTTTTCATTTAATAGAAAGTAAATTTTCCTCCTCACATCGCACTCATGAGAGAAGTATTTTTCTCTCTCACTCTTACACACACACACACACACACACACACACACACACACACACACACAATCTTGCGTAACCACAGCCGTTGTATGAACAGGAGCGCCTCCCTCGAACATGTCGGGAAAGCATCTGCAGGCACTCAATGAAATGAAAATGAATAATGTGAATGCATTATGTAATCACAATGTTGAATACTAATGTGCATTATTACAGAAAAACTGTTTCATGAACACTCGAGTTTAAAAGCTTAAGTTCGAATACGATGTTAATTATTTAAAAGGCACAAGTGATGGACGCAGCGCGCAAAACTATTTTAAAATTAAAATACAAAATATGCAAAAAATGTACAATTTTCAAGAAAATAATATCGTTTTTCATTTTTAAAAAAATTTGGTTTTCTTTCTCGTATTGTCACTCGTTTGATTTTTTTGACATATTGATGTCATTATCTAGTAACTAATTTACTGTTAACTGAGTTCACAGGGTATTTTGCAGTTATTAACTTTTTATTCTTTTACTTATTACTTTTTATTTTTTTCAAACTTTGAAACTATTTTTTTAGAAATTAGTCTACTTTGAAAGGGGGTTTCAAATGCCAGGCTTTACACTGGCTCACAGACAGGCCCGCCGATAATCGTGGCTCGCGAACGCAGTTTTCACTGTACAGCGATTTCGGCGGCGAGAAACCAGTAGACCTGAGGCTCGCGAGCCGCGCTTGCTGGTCTATGGGCCACCTAAGAATGTTGTAACGCGCCCCCCCCCCTCCCCACCCTCAGAGCTCACTGGTATTGTGGACCAGAAAGAGACCTTGAAACCAGTAATCATTTATATATTTGGCGCAGTATTTACCGTTAGTGCTCGTAATTTTGAGTTCATATGATGACAAACTGTGCCTTTTATTAATAAAGTAACACTCGTCTTATGAATATTTCGTGATTTGTAAGGTAACACTCGACTGCATGTAAATTTTCCCCGATTTCTAGTGATTCTTCTAAAAATTCCCTGACTTTTCCCAAGCAATAAAATTCCTTGATTTTTCCCGGGTTTCCACGTTTTCCAGAAAGTGGCCACCATATACGCATCAACTGTGTAGTAAGAGTATTGCTGTACGAATGGCTGCGCGGTGCGGTGGTGGCTGCTGGTTGAGGGAGGTGGAGGGGGTGGGGCTAGAGGGAGAGGGGCGGGGCTGCGGGCGCCCTAATGACAGTCTTGTCGCGCGCCGCGCGCCTTTTGTCTCGCCAAGTCCGTTAATTACTGGGTCGCGTTGGCGCCCATTGTGGCGGGAGCTGGCTGCCTGCGACGCAGACAGACTAGGGCGCCACCTGCGTTGAGCATGAGGCTGAGATGAAAAAAATCAAGTGGCAAGGTAGCCGGAGCAGTGGAATGAAACGTGTGGTGGGTTTCGTCTTGAAGGAGAGTTTTGGCTCTTTGGGCTAACTTTGGGTTGAAGATCTTTTTTTAAGGGTGTATGAAATGGTTTGCTTAAAATTTCACGATGCATCGGCAGAAATGATGACTAAGAAAGGTGTTGTGGAAATGGTGTTCATTTGATATTGGAAACGTGAATGAAATATTACAAAACATATCGTGCGAAATTACTATATCATTGCTGTAAGTCTAAACATCAGTCTAATGAGTATGTAACGGAGATGACAGTTCTAGGATGGCCAAAATACATCTGTCTTCCAAACAAAGGACCGCTGCAGTTGCTCCTACGTGAACAATCACCGATGACAGTCGGAGGCGTCCAGAACGTCAGTGGAGTTGCGGAGGCTGCAATGTGCTCTCCCAAGGCGTATTAGATAAGGCACTACCACTGCATTGTATTCCTGCAAGTGTCTATCTCGAAATGTTGGTGTTATAGAAATAATTTCTTTAAAATAATTATTAAGCCCTGTTCGACTTATTTAGTCTTTCAAGGGTTTTCATTAGAAATATCTGAAAACTATTCAAAAACCCCCTATGTGCATTCGTTTATTCATTCTTTGGAGCGTTGTGAACAAAACCGATTCTAAACCGTTCGACACCGTTCTACTATGTTACTAAATGTGCGTTCTGCTGGTCATTTGTCTCTACATAGTTCCGGCAAATTTTTAGTATTTGGCAGAATCTATTTTTTAATAGATATTTTACATTATATTTCCAATTTTTAAAAGTTCGTAAATTTTTGTAGATTTCGTTATTGAAACGCAGTATTTTCAATAATGTCGTAAATCTCCTGAATTAATTGACTCTTTCAGATGATTTCATTCTTCTTCGTATTATTATTATTATTATTATTATTATTATTATTATTTCAATCATCATCATCGTCGTCGACGTCTTTAGGTGTGTAAATGGTGCTGTAAGCAAAAGTGCCTTGGAGGGGGGCGGTAGTGACCGCGTTTGCCTTGGCGCCCCTCAACCAGATTGAATCAGCCCCTGGGACAATTATGGAAATGCGCACCCCCGCCGCGCCGCGAGTGTTGCTCTTCCTAGTTTCGCGCCCGGCCGCGCCGTGGCGCCTCCGCCCCGGCGCACGCAATGCAGCGCAGCGCCTATATGCGCCCAGCACGTCAGCCCCTTCGCACTCTACGACGTTTACACGTCCGCACTCGAACCGGCCCCTTCACACCGCACTGTGTGTACACGCCCACGTGTAAGCCAGCACCTTCACACCGGACAGCGAGTACACGCCCACGCAGAAGTCAGCACCTTCACACCATACAACGTGTACACGCCCCCTCACACGTCAGCCCCCTTCACACAGGACAGCGTGTACACGCCCACTCACACGTCAGCCCCCTTCACACCGTACACCGTACACGCCCACTCACAAGTCAACCCCTCCAAACAGTACAGCATTTACACGCCCACGCGTAAGCCAGGCCCTTCACACGCGTTTTTTATGCCCACTCACAAGCGAAGTATTTCACGCCGTAGAGCGTTTACACGTCCATACACAAATCAGGCTCTTTACATTTATGAAGTGTTGTGTTACGTGGACAACCGTTGATTACGGGTCCCTAAGAAGTTGGAATGTCTGACGAAATAATATTGTATGATATGATAACCATTTTATCAAATCCTGAATAACAGGATGAATTCGGGTAGATAAGAGTTTTATCAGAACCTTTTCTTTGTGTTTTTCGGGGAGGGGGAAATATTTGAAGAAGACGTATTATTGATGAGCAATCGTCAATAATATCTTCGTTTTTACAAATCTGTTTGTGCAAATTAATAGCGTACATTCATGTTCTGCCGTGGTCGATTGATGCAGTCACGAAAAGTCTTTTGAGTGCACAGTGTATTCATTTATTCAATTTAAAAAAATGTCGTTGTACTTTTCCTCAGAAGCTAAAATTCTCGTTAACTAGTTTTCTATTTAATCCGTACTTATTGATATTTCTTTATTTAGACAAAATATGTATCTATCCTAAAAATTCTCAACTCCAGTTTGGTACGCATTGATTCATTATTATTGCTCATATCGTTATTCCAATTATATATATAAGATAATAATATGTATATCATACATAATTTAAAATTAATTGTGTACTCTTTGTGTTCTTTAATCTTACACATTCACTAAAATATTTCTCGCAGAATAATAAAACTGATTTATTATGAATATTTAGCCGTGTTGGGCAAACGTATTGGACATTCGCGTAATGAAATACTGGGGCAATAGCCCAACGCTTTGGTGCAAATGTATTTTGCCTCAAGGGCTGTTCTGATTTCATGCAAATACTGATTAGTATTTTCTTTTTGCATGTTCCAATGGTGATAGTTAATGAACCCATGTTTGCGGTTCTTTGTTGCGCACTAATTAAATGCGGAAATTGATCCGGGGCTATGGTATTAATATACATTTCCTTTCATTTACACGAGTTATTCTCGAAAAATTAATTTATCAGTTAAAATTAATTTTCATTTTTTTAAATTACGAAATTGAAAATTAACAAATAATTGGAAAAGGTTTCAAGTTTTAGGCGTTTAACTTTGAAACTTAATAAAACAAAATTATTTCCACCGAAAGCTTGTTTTAATTGCTAAGAATAATTGTTTTAAGCTAAATGTTAAGTAAAATGAATGTTTCGAAAAGAATTTCACAGACATGTCTTGGTTCATTACAGCTAAATTGCAGTCTCCAGGAAAAACGTATGTCATATTCCATAGAACAATATTTCACAGTTCTGCTCTTGACATATTTGGGACGGATAAAATCTTCAAAAACTCTTAACATGGTTCGTTATACGTAGTCATACACTTTCCTTCATCGTAATGCAAGTAATTCAGTAATAATTATTGACAGACGTTTATGATCCTTAAATATAGGAAGATAAAATATGGAACGGGGCCACTGTTAGCTGTCAGAAGTGGTGTGGAAGAGATGTGAATCGATTCTAAGCAAAGAAGTGAACTTTGGATGGCTACCTTTGAGACGCAGGTCCCCCGACCACCTTCGCCCACCCCTATGAGGCGCGAGGCGGGATTCCCAGCAAAGCATCGCCTTTGTGCGCCCGTTCGCCCGGGCATAAAATTCGGGGCGCGATCGCCCGAGTGTTTCGGCCGCGCGCGCGCGCCACTCGCCCTGTGAGTGCGCTTCGTTAATATTTCAGGTCGCTTCTCGCTGTGCCGCGCCGCCTCGAACGTCTTCCCGCCATCGACGTCTCTCGCGCTCGAACCCTCCTCCCACACTCCTCCTATTCCATCTCGTGCTGAATGCGCCAGTGTTTTTTCCAGCAATTAAAACGTAATATCGTTCTCAAGCTTAGAAAGTGAACGTCTGTAAATATTTTACGGGCAAAAAAATCAATGTTTCTCAAGATTTTTTATGTATTTTCATTATAAACGCAGTTGTTATCGTTTCGGTGGTATTCAGCTGCTTCGGTGGTATAAGCGTAGCGGTTATATCACGGTTGATGTATCGGGGGTGTTGTACCCAAGTTTCTGGGTTCAAACCGGACCGAAGCCGTGAATTTGTAAGGGTGAAAAAGTCCTTCGTTCGGCTTCCTTCGAAGGGGAAATAAAGCATACTGTCCCATGTTGTAGATTTATCACATGTAAAATATTCTCAAGCCTAAAAGAAGTCTTTGAGCTAAATTGAAATCGCCTGTTTGGTCGTGCGAGTGATACCTTCTTTCTCCGCCTTATGAAATGAATATTTTTAACAGTGGTAAGCATATTTCTGAAGCCTCGTTGAGGAGAACGTTCGCAAATTAATTGAAAAATATTCATTTTATTAGGCAGGATGTGAAGTAATGACCTAATGTGATCGGAGATTTTTAAAAAAAAGTAGTATATCTGGACATAGTTGTTTCCTAATTTTGTCGCGATTTCCAAGCTCTTCTGCATAAGTCGCCGCGTCTTTCACCCTCCCCCTCCCCTTCCCCCCTGTCCACCACACCATTCCCCCTCACTTCTCCTATCTCCCTCTCTATTCCACCTCTACCCCCCTCCCGTGGAGTCCCACGCCTCATTCTTCTTCGCTCGGACTTCTTGCCGCCCGACTGCAGCCGCTCGGGACCCCGCGGGGCCCCGCGCCGTCGCGCAACAGCCGGCGCATTCGTCTTCGTCGTTACCTATTCAGCGCCGCCCCACCCCCAGCCTCCCCCTCCCCCTGCCCGCTCGTGAATCACTCAGACAGCGCGTCTTGATTTGATCTCGGCTGCCTCAAAATTTATAAAACGCGAGTCGCCCCCGCCACCCCCACCGCTCGCCACGCCCTCGCAGCAGTCTTTTCTTTCTCTCGGGCGTTCGTCGGGTACTGTGGCTCGGCCCGGTGTACCGCCGCCGAGCCATCTATTATGCAGCGAGCAGTGCAGTATAGGGAACACCCGGTTGTGTTGCGCCCGCGATTAAAGTTTGGCGGGCGCGTGCACGCGGCCGCGTGTGGAGATGGGCGAGGAGAGTCATTGCGGGGGATGCGTCACGCAGAGGTTCTTTCTTTGAATCAAACTGTATCCTTGTACGGAGAGCAACCTTTTGTATCCATTGTTTATCTCTTATTGGCCCTCTTTTCTTGGCTTGTATAAAGAAAAAGATTTTTATATCAATTCTGGGGTGGATTTGTTTGTGTGCTTTCCTCATGTAGCTTCACTTTAAATAAATAATGTAAATCTATGTCAAGATGTTCTCTCTTTTGAATTTTCATTTCTGTCAGGGACAATTATTTTAGTCATATTGTTTTAATGAACTTTTAAACAAAAATGCTTTAAGTTTTCTAGTTAAAAAATTCTTCTGCTTTTAATTCTTTAAAAATAGTTGCTGGTAATAATAATTATTATAATTAAAATTATAATAATGACAATAATATTATAGATACCTTGGAAGTTATTTATTTTTTACCTTACCCTTACTCTCCTTATGGTACGATATTAAAGTACAACAGTACTACATTTCGTAGAATTCCTGTTCTGTTTCGTGTGCTTTTGTTCACATTTTCATTACGACAATCTGCTTCTTCTGGAAATAGTACCTGCGCTTAATATTAATCTCCGCACGGTCGCGCCGTCGTGCGGGTGGAGGGGCCCCAGGGGCTGGGCTAGGTGATGGGCGGCGGGGAAGGCGAGGCCGCTCCTGCGCCGCGTTTTTTCGGCGCTCTTTGCGCGGGGGCGGCGCGCGGCTGGCAGCCGGCGGCCGCGAAGGAGGCGGAGGCGGCCCGCGCCCCCTTTTTCCCGGCCGTTGTTGTTTTGGGATTGGTTTTTCCAAAGTAGTCGCAAAGAGCTCATGCAATATTTAAACGCGCGGACGCCCCTCGGCGTCGGAACAATGCTGCGGACGCACTCGGCGCCTTTGTCCCGGATTGGACCGCCGCCGCCGCGGATACCTCCCGCTCGAGCGCTTTCGCTGAGCCCTACCTGCGCCTTACCTCCATTGCGCCTTTCCACCTCCGCCCTACATTCGTACGATATTTCTTTCTGGGAATAGTTCATGGGTGTTAGTTTGCCAACGGTTCGGAACTAGTTTGTTCCCTCCTCAGGGACCCTGTGGACCCTCTATAGCTCTCCGATATGGTTGAATGTAGAAGAACATTATACCATTATCATTGAATCATAGTAAACCCTGAGAAGAGAACAATAAAGACCCGAAACGTTGGCAAACTAGTATTTTCGTTATACGACCAACACCCATGAACTATTCCCATAATTATTAGTACGGTCGTGAATTTAAGAAATATTTCTTTGACGCGCCCTATTTCTCCCCAGTCCGTCCCTCCTTGTCCGTAAATTCTGAAGCGTCGTCTTGTTTTTTAGTCTTACTTTACCGCTTTCTAGCCTTTGCGTTATAATCTCTGATGTAACAGCCTCTACATTTACTACAATCTCTTCCTCCGTGATCACATTGTCTGCGGTCAGTGCCGCCGTGTCCGCCTACGCGTCCAAGGCAGCGACTTCTCCGAGAGCCAAAACCTCAGCGCCTTTTCTTTCGTTGCTGTGAAGTCTTCTCTTGGTCGCCGCAATGGCAGCCGCCCGGCAGTTTTCCATTTTTGCTTTGTTGCTTGTCGTGTTTCGTTTAATTTCGATCCCGGGAATCCGGAGTTCCCTGAATTAAAAGGCAGGTCCTGACCATGTTCTAATGTTAATCTGCAGGGGACGTTCAAATCCATTTGTTTTCGCAATTCATTGCGATTCTGCTTTTGGAGGCGCGCCTTTAGCCGTGCCGCGCCCGCAAAGAGCGGGAAACAAATACCGCTCGCTGCGCGAAAGTTAATGAAGATATTGCGGCTGATTTCCTTTGTCATTAGGTGTTGATTTGATTTATATGCTGCATTTATTGTAATAGGGGAGCGTTCACTTAGTTCTTGCCAGTTTGCTGTGTTTGCGAAAACTCGGAAGTTGAAATGTGATGTGTAAATGAATGTTTGTTCACTAAAAAAGTGTTTTTGTAGAATAAATAGTGCTTCGTTTCACTTCCATTTGTCTAAATGCAATCTTATAATTGTTTTCTGAATTATGTGTAGATGAATGAAATAGTACAATGAGTTGAAAAAATCATCCCACCATGACTATATTTTCGTCATGATATGCACTTCATTTTTGTTCGGTTTCTTCACCGCTATTACACATCAATTTCTCTTTTACTACTAATATACGGTGTCATTTGTGTCACATATACTAATGAAAGTGAATTCAACATCATGAAACCAACACGACATTACAAAAGTGTGTGAATGAGTAGATAAGAAGTTTGTACAGGCTCTTTTTCAGAATTGTCATAGTGTCCTTACAAAGTTTGGAAACGATTAATGTAATTCAAGTGCGGCAAATAAATAATTTAAATAGTATGCTGGTAGATGCACCTCGGTCATTACTTTTCATCTCTCGCTAAGAGCACGTGTCTATTTTTAACACGTGGCTGAAAAAGTCTTACCAGTTCATGGCGCCTTCCATCGGTAATGCTGGAATTCAATAGGGTATTGGTGGTTCATGGCAGCTTCCACTCTCGCAGGCATACTTTCAATCAGGTTTCTTGGGAAATGGCAACCCATTTTTCACCGAGTGCTGCACTGAAAAGAGGTATCGGTGTAGGTCGGCGCAGAGGCCTGGCACGAAGACGGCGTTCCAAAACATCCCTAAGGTGTTCGATAGGATTGAATCGGTACTCTGTGCAGGCCAGTCCATTACAGAGATATTATTCTCGTGTAATCACTCCGCCACAGGCCGTGCAGTATGAACAGGTGCTCGATCGCGTTGAAAGATGCAATCGCCATCTCCGAATTGCTCTTTAACAGTGGGAAGCAAGCAGGTGTTTAAAACATCAACGTAGACCTGTACCGTGCCAGTGCCACACAAAAGAAGATGTGCAAGCCCCCTCCATGAACAACACGACCACGCCATAACACCATTTTGGACGTGTCCGGATAGATTTGATGACATAGTGTGCCTTTCCGGCAGGCGTCTCGATCCGTTTCCCCTTTCCGTCTCCGTTCCTCGCTCTCTCCGCCGTCTCTGCCGCCCGTCCGCGGCGCCATCTCCCCTCTTCGCCGTCGCCGTCGCCGTCGGCTGCCGCCTTGTACTTAGGCGGCTCCCTTGTAATCGTCGCCGCTCCTCGTCAATCCGATTACGGCCCGTAATCTCCCGCGGGGGCGACGAAGGCGGGGGCGGGGCGGGGCGGGGAGGGCCCGCCAACGCTGCGGGCAGTGTGCAGCGGCGTGCAGCCCCAGGGCGTGCCGGCGCAGCGGCTCTTGTGATCGATGCGAAACTACCGCGCGTCAGTCGGTCGGTCGGGGATCCTTGGCTTAAATTGCTCTGCTTTGTGAGAAATGTCTCGAAGAGGATCTTTTCCGAATGAGTCCGATTTGAAGTGTAAAGAAATGAAGCCAACGCCCTCTGCATCTAGACTTTTTTGTTATTATTCATTGAACAAGGTTCAATGATCGTAACTAATTTCAAATTAAGTTTCAACCACCGAATAATCTTGAATTGATATGATTGTTACATGAAATTAACAATGAAACACAATTATCTTTATATTTTTTACAATTAATAAAATTCGATTGGCAATTCGTCAATTCGTTTGTTTTTGGTAATTCGTCAAAAGTCTTTATTTTACAATCATGGCGTTACATGTGTAGGTTTCATACATCATCAGGTGTGTATAAAAAAATATTGGAGATGTTTTCATTTATATCCACCAACGAAAATAAGTTAAAGTTCCATTTATGAGAAGACACAATACATACATCCAAATTTATTTTCGCAAATTATTTTCTTTGCTTATTATTTTGCCAAATTATCTTATTGATTTTCAGAAACATTAATTTTCTGGTCGAGACTTTCTTCTTTTCTTATAAATCGTATTTAGGTAGGAGGGATTGAGGTAACTCCTTAATTCTCGCCTCTCAGATTTCCCGTCGCAAGGCCATAACACGTGTCTGCGTTGCCACCGACCCCTTCCGCCAAGTGGAACCCCGCGCGCCATGAAGTCCGTCGCGGAACCGTAGCAGCGACGGAGTCGTGCGCGGATATCAGTCCTGCACGCGTGCTCCTGCCTCGTTGCCCTTCGCAGTTTCCGCTCGTCCGTGACCTTCGCACGCGTCATAACACGCGACTTCCCTCCCCCTCCCCCTCCCCCGCGGACGCTCGTTCACCCCGCCTCGCCACACCCCGCCCCGCCCCGCCCCCTCCGCCACGCCAATTTACTGCACCTTCATCCGCGGGAACACGTGTTCGTGCACACGATTAAGTGCGCGAATTCACGCAATCCGCTTTGCTACGCTGCTTTCTGAAGAGCCGGCGTAAGTCGTGACTTGGTTTCGACCTATTGGGGAAACTGGCAATGCGAACGTAGGAACACTATTAGAAAATACGATGCGTCTGCAAAATGTAAAAGATTCTGATGAAACGATTGTGAAATATAATAATATTCATGATTATTATTGTTAATGTTATTATTATTTATGCTGAAATGCGCACAGAAAATTAAGGTCTCATCTATTGATCTAAAGGTCCTGACTTCTCAAACCTTTTTATCGCAATCCGATACGCAAGAGAATCCAGAATGACAGAGTCCCCGCGTTATCGAGGGAACTTCATATATTTTCGTCAAGTCAGTAAATTGAGCATTTCATTAAGAGATGAAAATGCGAAGTCATTATAAACCAATGCTAAAGTATAAATAACTACTTGCGTTAAGTTATTCTTTCGGTTATCCACGTTCTTATCAAGGTGTTGCGTGACACTGGACATGTAGCGGAGAATACAACCTCACAGCCTACGACATTAAACTTCCACTAGATTATTTTTCTGTGAAATATGTTTCCGAACATTTTGCTTCTCATTGTAAAACGAAATTGTCAGCATTTATATTCTTCCCTTATATTTGTCACTTAATCGCTACAATCGTCAGTAATTAATATACTGGTTCGGACAACGGATGATGTGAAGTTCAAATTCTTTAGGGAATAATCATCGGTTTGCTTCTCTATTGTACATTCTTTTGAATACAACGTGAGGTTTTTCTGTATACACATTTAAGAGTTGCATGAAGGTTCTGAAATATTCGCCATCTGACCGAACAAAGGGTGGGGCCGGCCTGTAAATTGTTTCCGTGTTATGACGTGCCAGATTGCGACTTGGTTCGCCTACTCCGATATATTGCGATTATGACCTTCTCCGAAAGTGCGTGCTGGTTTGAAACTCTTGCTTTTTGAGCGCCGAAAGTTGGAGTGTTGATCCGTGAATATTTAAAATTTTCTTTCAAAATTCAGTCTCGAAATTAAAAAATAAAAAGAAGAAAATAGTTGGACGTTACGACTTTTTCGAAAACTGATAGAAATGGATCGTTGAGAGATAATTCAATTGTATTTGTAAGTAAATATACATCCGTAAAACTGCGTCTCTTGTAAAAATTATCAGCAAATTTTAATGTACGCGATTCTGTGATGTCTAGTTTTAAATTGCTTTAGAAAATGAAGTCAATCCAAGTCGCAAAGCAAAATATATATATATATATATATATATATATATATATATATATATATATATATATATATATATATATATGTATATATGTATATATATATATATATATTGTGACGTACCTGGTGGTGCCGGGTATCTTCACTGCAATATAACACTAAGAGAGGGTGTCTTTTACGTGAATGGGTCCTAGGATAAGTCGGTGCAACGTTGGGGAAGTTATTCATACATAGAAATACAATTATGACAAGATTTATTTTAAATCAAAGTTACTATTTACATAATCAGACACCGTTTTTATACTCCGCCTTGGTACCAAGATTAAGAGTAAAATACAACTTTCATACCTTCGGGGCCCCGTTTGAATACCTATGAAGTTCGTCGAGCCGCTCGTGCCGACAGGGTTGTCGACCTCTGCTACTGCTGCGGGTCGTCGGCAGCAGATGGCGTGGTGATCATCCACGGCTGATGCTCCAACAATTCTTCCCCGAACAGGATCTTGATACCTCGGCTGCGCACCTTCCTCGAATCACTGTCCATTAGTGGGTTTAATTACACGACCCCCGCCTACTCCGTATACTGGTCACAGTTCTGTACCGCACGCTTTCAAGAATGTTCCCTCCGCACCAACTAATAAGAGCAACGTCAATTATTTTACCAACACTAATCTTTTACTATACTGATACTTCTAATGTTCTGTTTACATGTCCATTACTTTGCGATTCCTAATCACATAACTATGTCGCGTATTACATGCGTCCATTCACTAGCGGAGAGCCCTCGCTACACGTCCGCACTGGTCGCCGCTCTGCTAACTTCTCTTTCGCCGGCCGCACGTCGGCACATCCTTCGGCGGCGGCCGCCTCAATCCAACTCACGAACTTTTTGCACGTGCGCGCTGCCACGCTTGTACCCGCCGTTCTCACGCTCGCCTCCCGGCGGGCACCGGTGGCGGCGGCGACCGTTGCCGGCTGCCCGCTGCTCGCAGCGCCCGGCGCTCGCACCGCGCAGTCCAGAATAGCTATTGAATTCTTACACTAATGATTTAATTAGTGTAATGAAACACATATTCTGGGTTTCATCACCCCCCCCCTTTCTTTTTTTGAATTTTTCCCGCTTCTGGACAAAATTCACACTAGTAACATCGTCACTGCCGATGGTTGCACTCTTTTGCATATTCCTCGACGCCCTATATACACTTATAACTTAGAATCGGATTAACATGTGATTACTTGTATTAACATTAATATTACACTATTTACACTTCACTATTTTCCATACATGTTGACCAGGTTTCCGATTTGAAGCTTGTAGTGTCCTACTATGTTTTGTTTCTTGTATGACGGTTCATCCCCATTTTGCTGACATTGATTTCCTAAATCACAGTTGTAGGACATAGCTTCCAGCGTGTTGGGCACATCTTGGTAAGTGTCGTCCCATTTCCAGCTACGACCTCTTCTACGTTTGTACCAATGGTTGACTATACCATCATTCTTCCCTCGCCCCTGACTTCGCTCCATTTTGGACCTGCCTACATCTCCTTCATTCCCATGCTTTGGGGCGTCTGCAAAGGTGACTTCGTACCTCTCCCATATCTTCAAACCCCTTCCTAAATCGGTATGATCTGCTCTGCCCAGTAAGCTCTGCACGGTGACAGGATACTGTTGCGTTAACATGCAACTAATTCCTTGATATTTTATAGGAGCAACTAATGTTGTTGGTTCCATAATGCTCTTCATTCTGTATCCTCTACTATTTCCCGTGATGTAGTTGTAATGGCTATTCCTCTGGTCGCTCTTGATGTTTATTAGAGTTTCTTCGCTCCGTTTTCGTACGGAAATCTTGTCTTCAAATACCTTTAAAAATTCCGGAAATATGCCAAAATTCTCTGCCCACGTCCTGGCGTTCTCTTCTAAAATTGAGTGTAATAACTGGACCTTATATCCTTCCAATATGTTGTTTGATGCTAGGTGCCGTTCTTCTGCTCGCATAACTACCTTAGGGTTTTCCGTCCCATCTCCCAGAGATTTCATCGACTTTGGAGGCATAATTGGTGTCACCCCATACTTGACACTTGGCGGCATTTTCTCGTCTTCTTCCTGTTTAACCTCTTCGTGTACTATTTTCTCTTCGCACCCTCGTGTATTTTCCACGATTTCTTCTTCTATTATACGCTCCATTTCTTCTATTTTCATGTCCACTTCTTCATCCATTATTAACTTCAACTCTTCCGTTTTCACTTTCACTTTATAAACATCCTCCTCGGCCTCGATTTGGACCTCCACCGTTTTGCCCTCCGCTGTCTTGACTTCTTTATGGATTTGGTTCGTCATCCCCTCGTTTCTGTCTGCTGCCGCTACCCTAGCATCTACTTGATGGTATAATTGAAATTTTAGCACCTCATCTTTCCTATCCAGTTCCTCCGCTTTCCCATACGGTTTTTCGCATATTCCGATGAGCTTCCTATTCCGTTCTTCTGTAATTCTTCTCATTTCTTCCCCATGCTTATCCAGTCTTTCCATCGACTTCCTATGCCATTCGTCAATTATCTTGCTTCGTTTTTCTAATGAATTGTCAGCCACTACACCCGTACATGCTTCGTATTCTTCGTCCATCCCCAAGTCGAATCCTATCGCCTGGCTCCCCAGCTCCACCACTTGCCGTTCTAGATCTATAAATGCTCTGTGATCGACCAGAAAATCCGTCCCTATGATTACCGAATACAATAATTTTTTGACTACCAGGGCCACCATCTCATATACTTGGTTGCCAATCTTGGCTCGAAACATGATTTGTTTTGTGATGGGGCTTGACTTCTTCTGAGTGGCTCCAATCACATACGCCCTATTCATAGGCAAACACATTATCTCTTTTCCTGTTGCTTTTAACTCCTCATACATTTCCTCTGATACTACTGTAGTCGTGCACCCTGTGTCTACTAAAGCTTCTTTAATTATACCTTCACATTCTATCATTATCGTGGGACATTTCCTGATTCTGACCGCTGAGTTCTTACATCTCCGCCACGGTTGGGTATCGTGAGTTACCGTCTGCATAGCGTTTATGGAGACCGCATTTACTTCATCGATTTCCGCGTCCGCAATGGGGCCACCTATCACCACGGACTCTATTAGTTTAAATAGTGTCCTTGATCACTACTTGTGCTAGGCTGTGCTGATCGGTCGGGTACATTCCCGCCCCCGCCTCGCGTCTCCGTACGGTTTGAATTAGATCCGTTCCAGTCCGGTCTCTGGTTCCCCGGCTCTGGTCTCCATCCGTCTCCCCCTCTTCCACGTTGATTTCTCTGGTAATCATTGCTCCTGTCACTCCCTTGCCCCTGGTTACGTTCCGATCTAACCATATTAACATTTCCTTCATTTCTGTTCTTTGGTACGCCTGCGAATGTCAAGTCGTACCCTCCTAACACATTCTGGAATCTTTCCAGGTCGGTATGCTGCACACTACGTAAAAGATTCTGCACTGTAACTGGGAATTGTCTTGTCAGTACACATATTATTTCCTGATCGCTCATCGGTGGTGATAGCGTTTTGTATTCCATGATGCGCCTTGTTGCGTATTCCCGCAAACTTCCCATGGATTGGTTGTAATGATTATTCATCAGGCTAATTTTAAAATTAATTTGAATTTCCTCATTCCAATACCGCTCAAGGAATCGATCTTTAAATGCCTTTACTGATTCAGGAAACTTATCGAATGTATCGGCCCATATCCTTGCGTTGCCTTCTAACATTAAATATAATAATTGAATTTTACACCTTTCCGAAGTATTGATAACATCTAGATGTCGTTCTGCTGCCTTCATAAATATGCATGGATTTTCTTTCCCGTCTCCTGAAAATTTTAATGATCTTGGGGGGGTAAATGGTACCGTCCCGCTTGCTGCAATTGGGGATGCCTTGCATTCTTTTATTTGTTCAATCTCTGTTCGTAATAACACAACCTTCTCTTCGCATTCCCGCTTATTCTCCTGCATTTCTTCCTTGACTACCGATTGTATCCTTTCAATTTTCTCGTCCTGCATAGCGGTTTTAACATCTAATTGCTGATATAGCTTATTTTCTAATTCTCCCCCCAGATTGATTACTTGGGATTCTAACTCCTTTTTCTGTTTCCCTAATTCTTCAGAGGTCCGTTGCTCGTGACTTTCTACCAGCTCCGCGATTTTAGTCATCTCATTCTTCGTTAACTCAATTTGTTCTTCGGCGCGTCCTATTCGCCCCCCTATTGCATCTAATTTTCTATTCTGTTCTTCTGCCAGCTTCCCAATCTGTTCCTCTACTTTCCTATTCAGTTCTTCAGCTAACCTCCTGTTCTGCTCCTCTGTGAATATTTTCTGCTCCTCAGCTGACTTCCTAATCTGCTCCACTGTGAATATTTTCTGTTCATCCAGTTTCCTATTCTGTTCCTTCTGTCCTTCCAATATCTTCTTATTCTGTTCGTCTACCTTCCTACTTCGTTCTTCTGCTTTGCTCTGTCCCTCCAATATCTTCCCATTCAGTTGTTCGAACATCTTCATCATCATCTGCATAGCGCCTGAATTAACATCTTCTCCACCCCCCTGATTTAAATTTCCTGCCGCTTGGTTCATCGGCGTCGACGTAATTTTCACTCTTCTATCAAAGCCTTCCCCCGACGTTTCATCCAATCTGCTTCCCATTCCACTATCCCTGCTCTCTGATAATGTACTACTACCAATTCCTTCATCTATCTCTCTTACCTGCTCCGCCTTCCCCTCCGAATTCAATACTACGTTTTGCTCCTCCATCTTAGTACTTTTACCCTCATGTTCGTCCCCAACTACTTCAAACTGTTCACCCGATCTTTCCATTTACCTCTCTTGACAACAGTATAACAGTTGTCCTATTAATTTACGATGCCCGCCACGGCACTATATACTCTTCGTGAATGGATTAATTCACTCCTATTTCAATTGCTAATTGATGACGAACAACTCTCACTCACCACCAAACACGATAACACTAGGTCAGTGGCCATATAAATCTCCGCTCACCCACCAATGCATAAACATACTCCATACAATACATATACTATTACCATTTACACATATACACTGCTAATAAACTTATTAACACTATTACATAAATGCTTTCAAATTATAGTAAATCCCTTATTAATTGGAATTACTTTTCAACACACTTATTGCTATATTATGTACATAATCATCACTCACATTTACATGTCATATCTTCTCCCTGAATTTTCCTCAATAGTATCATATAAATATTCACAATATACATTCACAATGCTGGTATATATTTCCCAACCTGGTATCTTTTCTAATAAATTCCCCACACTTTACCATCACCAATAGATAGTGCACTACTGAGTGAATGTTCCCAGCAAAAAAAAACAATTTTGTGCATAATTTGTACAACACTATTAACCACCTTTATATTCTCATAAGAATTATTACTACTTCCCCATTTCTTTGATTTCCATGTTATAAAAAAATTGCCAAGCCATTCAAATATTATTAATATGTCTTACAAAATTTGGAATTCTATTACATTATATTATTTGTAACATGTACATGTATAGCCTTCATAACCTCAGTAACTACAATATTAACTATATATTGGATGCTCACAAATAATTGCCTATGTCAGCCCGTAATTAATTATGCAACAACATTTTTGTAATTATCAACATTTCATTATGTTTACTTGACTTATGCATATTTTGCTAATACATGTATTGTTACTTTTTGTTGTCTACAATAATACACTTCACTGCCTGCTTCTCATCTGTACCCTGCACTACTATACATCGATTACATGCACATTATTTTCCAACATTTCACCAACTTCCCTAAGGCCACATTTCTTAACTATACGTTATCCACTTGTTCGGGCGCCAGCTGTGACGTACCTGGTGGTGCCGGGTATCTTCACTGCAATATAACACTAAGAGAGGGTGTCTTTTACGTGAATGGGTCCTAGGATAAGTCGGTGCAACGTTGGGGAAGTTATTCATACATAGAAATACAATTATGACAAGATTTATTTTAAATCAAAGTTACTATTTACATAATCAGACACCGTTTTTATACTCCGCCTTGGTACCAAGATTAAGAGTAAAATACAACTTTCATACCTTCGGGGCCCCGTTTGAATACCTATGAAGTTCGTCGAGCCGCTCGTGCCGACAGGGTTGTCGACCTCTGCTACTGCTGCGGGTCGTCGGCAGCAGATGGCGTGGTGATCATCCACGGCTGATGCTCCAACAATTCTTCCCCGAACAGGATCTTGATACCTCGGCTGCGCACCTTCCTCGAATCACTGTCCATTAGTGGGTTTAATTACACGACCCCCGCCTACTCCGTATACTGGTCACAGTTCTGTACCGCACGCTTTCAAGAATGTTCCCTCCGCACCAACTAATAAGAGCAACGTCAATTATTTTACCAACACTAATCTTTTACTATACTGATACTTCTAATGTTCTGTTTACATGTCCATTACTTTGCGATTCCTAATCACATAACTATGTCGCGTATTACATGCGTCCATTCACTAGCGGAGAGCCCTCGCTACACGTCCGCACTGGTCGCCGCTCTGCTAACTTCTCTTTCGCCGGCCGCACGTCGGCACATCCTTCGGCGGCGGCCGCCTCAATCCAACTCACGAACTTTTTGCACGTGCGCGCTGCCACGCTTGTACCCGCCGTTCTCACGCTCGCCTCCCGGCGGGCACCGGTGGCGGCGGCGACCGTTGCCGGCTGCCCGCTGCTCGCAGCGCCCGGCGCTCGCACCGCGCAGTCCAGAATAGCTATTGAATTCTTACACTAATGATTTAATTAGTGTAATGAAACACATATTCTGGGTTTCAATATATATATATATATATATATATATATATATATATATATATATATATATATATATACTTTCCTACATGCCAAATGTATAATAAGTACATGAGCATTTATTATTCTTTTACGACTTCGTGATTTTGTCACCTGAATAAGGTTTACCTTGTAGCGTATAAAATTGTCATTTGCATTATTTTAATAAATTTGCCAATCCAATGTGAATTAAATTAATGTTTCTAGTCAAAGTCAATTCATCATTTGAGTTTCAATAGAAATTAATTTCGCCATTATGACGGTATCGAAAGACATCCCCTTCGCAAACAATCAACCTACCAGGGTGCTTGAAGGAAAGCGTAGCATTGGGTTGAGTGCGAAGTGTTCTCGAATCGAGTATTTTCGAAAAGAGTGTTTTTGCCATCAAGTTCTCTCTCAGTTCTCTTTCAGTTGGACCTCTGAAACGCCAGACCGGTTTTGCTTTGCATAAAAGTTCTCCGCACAATACCTTATTGAAAGTCCATTGTTGGCGTTGTGCTTGTCAAGTGGATGTGATCAATAAACGGTGGCATTCAACTGACACATAACTGTATAAGTTCCTCTCTTCCATTTCCCTTTCGCGTTTCTGAGGCATTGCCGCATTGCATTCTGTTCGATAACTTCACTTTACCTACAATATCTATGTTCTTTACATTTCCTCTTTCTTTAGCGTTTTCTATCATTTTTACATTTGGTTTCTTTCTTGATTTCTTGCCAAGATAATTTTTTGTCTACCTTAGAGAGTGCCTATGTTTTAATGTATTTTATTATTATTATTATTATTATTATTATTATTATTATTATTGTTATTTTTATTATTATTATTGTTATTATTATTATTTATCATTATTATTCAATATTTAATATTTTCCTTTCACATTTTCGCCCCTCCCTCTAATTTTTTTCTGAAATAAGAATTAACAACTTATTAAAATTGTTGTTGTGATCGGTTGAAGTTTCGTCCTTTTCTTCCTTCCAATCAATGCGCTCCCAGACTTCCCTGCATTGCACCAGGCGTGTACTCTCGCAACGTGGCAGTAATCGAGTTCGCTGTTGATCATTGTGGTGGCTGACTCCTACAAGCTGAGCGTCACCAAGAGTTACTGTTGCGTTCGACCATTTCTTCTGCTACTGCAACGCCCTCGGGGTCGATGAAATTAGTCGATGTAGTTCAGAAATGAAGTTATTACTACTCACCACTCCGTTGCCTGCTTGGCGTTCCCTGCAATCCCCTGGTAAGCAGGATAATAAATCACAGGGAATTTATCGCGCAGCCCTCGCCGGCTCGTCTGTCGGGTGAAATAGGGGGCGCTGCGGTTGCGCCCCGGGCCGGGCAGCCGCCGTGTCGTTAGGGGGGGGGGGCTATTCGGTGGCAGAGGTGATTGGAACCACGACGAAATGAAAGAAAGTGCATATTTTTCCGACGATAGATTGTAAACCAGTCGATTCGAACAATGGGTAAATTCGCTCACGGTGTACTCTGGCCGTGTTTGTCCTACTGTTTGAATAAACTTTTGGCCAGTTAATAGTGATTTACATATTGCAATTTAACTTCACGTTGAGAAATTAAATGTTTCGTATGCATTAGGTATATCGGTGCCGTCTACGAATTGAAAAAGAGTATAATATTTATCTTTTACTTTGAATAATATAATTTGCCATAAGGATTCGGAGTCATCGTAACAGTCGTGCCCATTCGGGGACACGGTGCCATAGTACAGAGAACGTTTGTGAATTTCGACGATAGATTTTATACGACAAGCCGCCGTAGACGAAATAGAGTTATGCTAACTGAATTCGATTGTTGCTATTTTGATATAGAAGTTGAAATCTTTGCATTGATATCGAATTGAATGGAATAACACACGTAATAGTCAGATAAGGACTTTCTTAGTACTCTTTTTGCAGACTTATTTCAGTCTAAATGGTTTTCCGTCATAAATTTTCTGATTGAAAAGCATTACTCATTCTTCACGTTACGCCACGTCGTCGTGTCGCGACATTTCTGCCATTTCTACAATGCTATGTTTAAATCGAGAGTAATCTAAATACATTTCATATGTAGTAATGTTTTAGTGGGCTTGAAAATTCATGTTTCTTTTTTCAACCATGCGACGTGTCTAAATCCTCACTCTACTACTTTGTAACAAACATACCTCCTCTCCTGCCAGGCGCGCAAGAACGTCCAGAGAACATCGTAGGGAACGAACGAATCTTGATTAATAATAGACTTTTCAATTTCAAAAATATTTTAAATAGGTTGTAAAATCTTTTAGGTCAATTTGACATTGGTTAACCTTTCCCTCATGGGGGATCAATCGAGGCACTGAATACCAGTAGCCAGAAAGCTCTTGTGGTTCGTCAAAATTTCTTTTATTAAAAAAACTCAGTAAGTCTACACGTCAATATACGTTAATCCTTCAAATGTCTACTTAAATTATTGTATGTTTAGCAAGTAAAACGAATTTTTATTGTATCTCAATAACCTGAAGATGGGGATTCAGTAACTCCAGAAACGTCGTTGGAAACTGTCAAGAATGAATTTGATGTTGACTTAATCTTTATATGTAATAAATAAATTAAAAACGTGTTCTGACTAAAATTTTAAAGGGACCTGTTCTTTCGAGAGGACATCCTCAGCATCTGCATCTGCTCCTGCCGGTTGCCAGACTCGCCGTGGGTGGTCTTTGAGCCGCTGCGTTACGGAAATACCCCTCGATTGTACAAAGACCAACCGAAGACATAATATCAGAGGCACTTCCAAGAATGAGCTCGTCTCTGAATTCGTTTGTAAACATGGTGTGACGTGAACTGTAGAACTATCAATCTTTCGTGTTGCAAGAAAATATTCTGTACGGTCTTTTTCTTGTTTTTTTTTTTTTTTTTTTTTTTTTTGAAAATACATTTTCAAAAATAAAAGGATAAACTGTGATGACAAATTGACCTGGAAAGAAACGTCGCTATTATATTAATTTAGTAGATTGTAGTATATTAGTTTGATAGTAGGTAGATTGTTGTATATCAAAACGCAATGTAGTTCTGGCACAGAAGTACCATGAAAGATTTCTGACTTAACCTGTAAATTAAAGACCCGCATAGTGGCAAGTGAATATATTTGTGAAACTCATAATCTCGATTTATATTAATGAAAACTATTTCACGAACCATGTGTGTCACTGTAAGTCGCTGCAAGTCACAGGAACTCGATTGTAGGATTGTTTCGTTAACAAATGTGATTATTGAGCTGTCAAAAAGCAAGGGACGTCAACTGTTGGATAAATTGACGTCGTAGAAACCTCTTTCGAACGCGACGACGTTTTAGTAACGAAGGGGTGAGAAGACAAAAGCGGTCTAATTGTCGAAGAGGAATGTAGCCGTGATTGGCTCATACGAAACGGATACGGGAACATTATTGGTCAGTAACACACGAGGGAACTTCACTTCAATCAGTTTTGTTGTTCTTTATATTCTGAGAATTGTATTCTGTATTTCACTTGTGGTTCTTGAAGGATGTACTATTTTCTCGTCCATCAAACGAATTGCTTGTTAATGGAGATCTTACTTCTTTTTTTTTTTATTACTTTTACTTAGGTAGTTACCATTACATAAATCATATTCCAGTGAAGATGTGGAAGAATTCATTGAAGACGAATCGTCAAAAAATGTTGAGTGTTTAGTCAAATTTCGAAGATATCTCAGCTACGTGGAGCAGCATAATCATTTCCTTTGTGCCGATTGCAAACGCGCGGGCTCGCCGCTGGGCGTTGCTGGAAGAGCCTTCAATGCGAATCTTCTGGCACTGCGCCGGGCTCTCCTTAAGGGAACCACGCGCCGACGCACTTGGGTGGAGACGAAAGTTGTGCACAGGCCGCTTCCTTGAAGAACTCCCTAATGTAAAATAATGCCTCGGACGATGAAACACTGGAAAGTAAGAATTCAGTGTTGTGAGTTTCGAGGTCACGTTTCTAGAAAATTTAAAAAAAAGAAATACGAAAAAAATTGGTGAAATTTAGATATTTGTGTGTTTTTATTACTGATGTATCTCTGGTAGTAAAGTGAGTAAAGAAGCTGAGAAAATAAACGTTTATTGGTGAGTTAGACTATTGATGAACAATCAAAACTCTGTAGATTGAGTGATTTCATTTACACGCGCTGTAATAATATATATATATATATATATATATATATATATATATATATAATATGAACTGAAGATTTTTTTAAAACATTATATTTTTAATTTTGAAACTGTGCGTCCGTTTTCTCTCTTTCTTTCAAAATATCTTGTTCATCAAATAAGAAGTTTGAAGAAACCCGATTGACTGCAAATTCACAGAGCGCTTTCCTCTTTTACGCGCCCTCCGCCCCCTGCATCCCTGCATCCTCGCATCCTCCAAGGCCGCCCGACCGCTGTTGTCTCCGCTGCCATCGTCGCAGGCCGTACAAGGCGCCGCCAATTTGCTGCTCCTTGCGCGCCCATTTGCCATTTGGTGAAACGCCTTGGGGGAACACAGCGACACACAAGAAAGATATTGCCTATTTCTGACTTAGGTGTCCCAAAACGATGAAAGATTCTTTCATGCAAAATACCTTTTATCGTTCCAATCTTTGCGTCCAATAGAGCTGAATTGGTAGTTACGTTATAGTTCTCAACAACATTATTTATTCACTGACATACGATGTATAGATGTGTAGATTTACGAGCTAGAATACCAGGTAGTAGACTAAAAATGAGAAATTGCAAGGGGGAATTTTAAGCGTACTAAATTGAGGCGTACCAAGTTAAGTAATATATAGTGTAAAAGTATAGATTTCCAAGATTCGGTATGAAAGCCCCTTTTACAATGTGAGACGAAATATCCTCACATAAAGTAAAACTGTTTCCTCCTTTCAGTGTTTATTTACTATGTTTATTGTTTACTCGTGTGTATTGTTTACTCGTGTGTATTGTTTTCTCATGTGTATTCTTCTTTCTTTCAGGTGGGTGTCTAGACGTATTCGTACATATTTTGTGCGTACGTTCAAAAATTCATATTTGAAGAAGGTATAACATCATTAATGTTCTGCTGGCACGTGAGTAATGCACGTAGTATCTCTATGTACATGGAACTTCGTGGATATATTCACATTCTCCGTTGCTATTAAACATCCATGCTTCGCCGAGCCCTGCGTGTTTGTTGCCGTTACATGAAGAAATTATCTTTCTGATGGTCCACACGAATGTCGTGACATCGTTAACAACTCAATTTGCTCACCTCAGCACATTTAATTCCGTACAGTCCCACGATAAAGTGGTTTCGCATGAAAACCCAAACGTTGAAATGTGAAATTGGTCTTCAATTCAAAATGTATTGTTCTTTTCATTTTATTCTTTATTAGTTTTAAAATGTCTTCTACATTTTTTGTCAGGTTATAGCACAACCCCTTTCTATTAGCACAGCAAATTGCTCATTGTAATAAAAAGTTCATATCCAAAAATTGCATGGATATGTTTGTATGATTTGCTGTGCAAATTATTTCGATGGAGGTACTCATACCATACTTTTTATATTTCTATTTTCAGAGATTATTTGGTTGGACTGACTTGCATTTTGTCCATATTTTTTGCAAAGAGGAATGTGTATAGTTTCACTTAGCCTTTTATAAATTAATCGATAGTACTTTCAAAAAGTAATTAATTTCTTTCTTCTCAGTAATGTAGATGTGAATAAGAGACATTATTTTGAATAGTTGCAATTAGCAAATGATCTGAAAAGTAAACTTGGTGCAAAGTGACAGAGAAGTGTGCAAATTGCGTAGTGCTGATAAGCAAACGATGGGAAAGCCATTCCCATTACTTTTAGCGCAGGTATTCTCCCGATTAGGGATATCTCACCCCCCACCCCCCCCTCCCCTGTATCTCCCCCGCTTCGCGGCGCCGGGAAAAGTTGAGAATTGCCGACGTGGAGTTTCGGCGCCTTCCCTCTTCCCCGACTGCGAATTCGGCGGGCGAGCGGGGCAGAGGGTTCCGGGCTTGCTCTCGCCGCCCGCGCTGATCACGTGGGGTGACGGCAGAGCCAACGCTTCCGGCGGCGGCGGCGGCGGCAATTGCGAGTGGCGATAGCGCCGCCAACGGCGCGCGACGGGCCCCGCCAGATAGCGCGCGAGGATAATGACTTCCTGCGGATCCGAAGCTGCTCTGGCTGCCTCGGCCACTCGCGCGCCTCCAAGGAATTCGGTCCCCGAGTTGCCCCGCAATGCTGGGCGTTCTGGGGAGAACCTCACTCATCTTGCCAGAACATCGGTCTACTGAATGTAACCTGAACGGTTAGGTGGCTCACGGTATCAATTGTCGTCACTGCAGTGTCTGACCGGGAGGTCCTAGGGTTCCACTCCCGACGGTGGGCGGCAGGATTTTCGCCTCTAGCTACATAAGTACGACGAATTCGACCGCTGTCTGGAGGAGAATTTTTGGGGCCGGCTGCTTTGATCGGTAGTTTTCCGTGGTTTCCCCGATCAACATCAGGCGAATGCCGGAAAGGTACTGTAACAAACGGGCCTGGGGCCGCGCGCGATTTTTTCTTCCTGTTCCTTGCCTTATCATCACCCCTTACGTACACACGTACGTTCACTACACTACCATCATGAAGATTCAGTTCCGTACGTCAAGAAATGATTACCGATTTTGCAAGTTCCTGTAAGTGAAAATTACTGCTACAACATGTGGTATACACAGTAGTTACCAGTGCAAAAAACATTCCATTTCGACTACTTGTGTTTCAGTAATTAGTTGTTCAGTTCTACAGTAATTATAAAATCCTTTTACTCTCCAAATGAGCATTTTATTTATTTTGTTTATTTTTCCTCCATTCCGAATTTTGTTCGGATTATTCGAAATTTCGTGTTTGCGGGGTACGGAGTAGCGAGGTTGGGCTGTATTTCCTTTCCGCTCCTGAGCGAAGTGGTGTGCTCAAGAAATCAGCTTCGTCGCATTGGTTGCCGGAGCTGACTCCCCGCTGCCGTCGCCCAGATTCGAGCTCGGGGCTGCAGGAGGGCCCTCCTCGCCAGGCTTACCTGCCTTCCCGCGCCGCCCGCCACGAGGGCTATCGGTTTCCGATGTTTGGTTCTCCACGCCACTCGCGGTCAGCCTGTGTGATCCCCTACACCCTTCTCCCCTTCAACCCCACATCTCACGTGAACACATCTAACGCTGGCACATGGAGCACACATAAGCACAGAGTGGGGCCTGCTGAAAGCGTTATTTGTAAAGGCGTGCGTATGGTGCATTCACTTGCAAGTAACTGATTGATACGTTATGTAAATTTGGTAACGAAATGTAAGAGAATATCCGCAAGAACTGCATTGCTAAGAACTGAACAGAGAAAAAACATTTTGAGTTTTCTTGTTATAGATGCAGTTAAGTGGTCAGAAATATCTGGACTCCATTTTAATACTCTCAACAGAAGGGTTAAAATTTAACGTATAAACGGTGATGAAGTATAAATATCATTGCAACTTTTCGTGTATATTAATTAATCTCTATTTCACTTACTGCAGAAATAAAATACGCACGGTTACTAGCTTGTTACTGGGTACCAGCAAATATTAGATGCATCTTTTTTTTAAAAAAAGTGTGAATTTACTTGAGTGAGAAAAATTCGGAACAATATTTTCAAGATGGCGTCATGATTAGATACAAGCGTACCGTTTCACGTTGTAACTGAAATATCTTACCGAGAAAAAGCGGAAAACTCGACCCACGTTTGTAGTTGAAAAGCGTGATTTATACTTCCTTAGTATGTAATGCGCGCGGAAGTTCGTAGTTTGTATTTTCTCGGGGGCGGCGGCGGGCGCGTCATTTCACTTCGTTAGTCTTGCGTTTACCTGGTGCCGGAGGCCTTTCCTTGCCACCGCCGCCGCCGCCGGGGCGGCGTGGTATCGGTTTCCGATGTTTAGTTTCCGGCGCTGCCACCGGCCGCCCTGGGGGCGCCGCTGCCGTCCGTAGACACGGCGCGTCCGCTGCTGGCGAATGCAATTTGCGGCGAACCGCTCCTCTGCGGCGTCGTTATGACCCGTGGACGCCCTCCGCCTGCCACGCGGCCCGGGACGCTGTTCTGTGATGATGGTGTTCTTGGGTAACGCAGAAAACTGTTGTTCCAGGTTTGCGTGCTGAGGCAAGCGTCGGGTAAGACGGCAATTGTGGTAGTGCCAGTATCATGGCAAAGAGTCGTCTTCTCTCGAAGACTTAATGAGAAGCAAATACTGTATTTGAAGATTAAGCACGCGAATCCTTTCGTCATGTCTTGAGTGCTGTCAGGTGATTAAATGGAAACAAGCGTTTCTAGAAGTTCATAATTATGGTCACAGAATGGAAATGTCTTCTCTTTAGAAATGTAGTTGAATATTGCGTATTCAATTTATAACAGGCCGACTTGGATGACCGAGGTGCAGAGCGTGCACCAACTCAACGCTGCGGTTCGAAGGGTCACGGGTTCGAGTTTCGCTTTGGGCACGGTTGTTTGTGCACTGTCTCTCACGTTGTGTTGTCGTGGAAGGCCTCGCGTTCTGCTGACACCAGATCAGAGGAGCCCGCAAGGGTATTGGTGTCTAGTGTGTAGTTGAGTGTATTCCATCGGCACGTAATTCGTAATCGGCTGTCGGTTATAATAGGAGGTGTATGCTACACTTGAATTATTTGGTACTTGAAGAAAACACATGTTCATTATTAATTTACTATTGTAATGATGTATTATATAGTATTTGTTCTTCATTATATATTGCTTGCTGTTATTGGTTTTCAAGAATTTTGTTCAAGAATATGTTAGAAGAGTCCAGTTAACATCGTTTAGAGAGTGCGTTGATAACCGCATTACAATATTGTGCTTAGTTGTAATACCACCATCCTGTTATCCTAGCATTTAAAATAAAAGCAGTTGATCAGGTGCCATTTAATCAGCATTCAGCATTTCAAAATTATCTGTGAAATCTAGTGTGAATTCTCGGAACTCGATAACAAACAGCTCTTGCTAGTGGATCTGCTCTGCTGTAAGATCCCCACAAGGGTACAGCGCCGCTCGAACACCTGCAACGGCGCTCCCATGCGCCCGTGTACAATCCAGTAGGCCGTGCATTCTTGGCTATCCGGGATGAGCCGCGTCTCGGTCAGTTGTACTGACCACTATACCAGTGTAGCTCTGAAGAAGGCCACAGCAAGATGGCCGAAACGTCAGCACAATTGACCGAGACGCGGCTCATCCGGATAGCCAAGAATGCATTGACTCCGGCCGCGGAACCCAATCCAGTAGACCGCCTGCTATACGCGCTATCTTCACGTGCCCTCGCTCGACGCTGACCTCCGCGGCGCGAGCGTGCGTATCCTATCCTCACTCGCCGAGACGCCCCGATTCCAGCGCGCCAAAGCAGGGCATTTCCAGGCTGCCGCGCGCCGAGCGCCGCTGTTGCGCGGCGAGGACGGGGGCGTTTTTTTATGTCTCCTCGGCAACCCCCCCCCCCTCCTGCACGTGTGGTAAGAGCGCACTCGCGATTTTATGGGCTGCGGCGCGTCACTTGGGCTGATTACATCTCCGCGGGTGGAAGGCTTGAGAGGGGCTGATGGGATGTTGTGAGATGCACGGGGCCAGGCTGCGAGAAGCGCGTGATGGCGCCTGCTTGAGAAGCAGCGGTTCGGTGATGGAGCTGCCTAAACCGCGCGTATCAGATTTCGCTGATGCAAGTGATGCTTTTACCGGCCCACAATGAGGATTTTACTGTTTCCCTCGTGTCGGGTAACACGGTAATTCATCTTTAAATGATTTTTTGGTTCTCCCTTAAGAATTAAAAAAAATTAAAACGGATTTTGCAGTAGTTAATTATCATTGTTAGTAAATATAGTCATGTGTATCTAACGACGATGCCGTTATATACTATTATTCCGAGATTCATCAGCACATCCGTTTATCCCGATATTTTTCCTTTCGACAGTCGTTTCATAAATTTATTGTGCATGACGAGATTGTAGTATTCACAACTACCCGAAGGAAAACCGCGATAATTATTAAAACGACGTGTGAATGCGGGGCCCGCAGTTGCATCGGCGGCGTTGGGGTGTATGCCAATCCCCAAGGCTCCCGTGGGAGGGTGGAGGGCGGAGCCTCTTTGGCCGGCGCGCTGCCCCGAGGGCCGGGGTGGGCCTCTGATGAACCCTGGGGGCCGCGCCTAAATTAGGGGCCACTCGCCGCGTGACGTAATGAAGCGGCGAGGCGGCGCCGGGATGGAAATCCATTTGTCAAGGCCCGGGGCCACCGGGGAGGTGCCTCCCAGGAATTTCGTCGTCGCGTCGGGCGCGTCTTGGCGCCCGGCGCCCGGGGCGACCCGCTCGCTGAGGGCGCCGGCGGGGACGAGGCGGGGCGGGGAGGGCTGCCGGAAGCGGCGACCGGGCGACGACGTTGGCCTGCCCGGACGGCGTCGGGGAGCAGAGGACGGCCGGAGCTGGAGGCGTCTGGCATGCACAAGTCTCTAGGTACTTGCTTGGGTGGCTTAGAGCATCAACTGATGTCACTACGGTGCGTAGACAGGGAGGTACTGTACGGCTGTGTTTAAAAAATGTGATGTGTTTAAAAAATACGGAATTGTAACATATAATGACGTCCAAACGCAAGAGCTATGAATTAAATTATTTCAGCTGACAAATAGTTCGATAGAGTAATTTCCGAAACATACATCTGCCTAATCATGTGTGTCCTCATTGCCTTCTCACAGCCAGCATGGAAATAAATTCTGGAACACATGTTTTTTGGCCTGAAATATATCAGAGATGTCGCAAATATTCTAGGTTCTGTCGCTCTATTGCTATTAATTTTACGTGTAGCTCTACCTGACAATCCAATGCTATTAAGTAAATATAGCCGCCGGAAATATCATTCACAGTTGTAATATAAAAAAAATCATTGTTTTATTGCATGTTCCATATTTATCAGATTACGTTGTTGAAAATAGGAGTTTTGCTCGTCTAGGTTGCCTGCAGGAAACGAAATGTTCTCACGTTCGAAAAAAGAGCTTATACAGAAATAAATGGTGAAGGATATATAGGTAGGGATTGAGAATATCTACAGACTATTACTTTATTTAAATGAAGCTAGTATATCAATCACATATATCACCATTTGAACGTGACGGTGTCTTTTCGTTTAACTATACCTGTCTTGTAGACGACACATTAGCTACATGGTAGTTCCTTACACTAAGCATATTTAAAATATAAATGAAAGACTTTTTGTCACAAATTAATAAGCATGTTATTCTGCTTTCAAAGGAAAAAAATACCAACATTTTTTTTGTTCTTTCCATCATTCATTCCGTCCTCCTTGAAGAAAACTCCTTGAAGACGTAAAAAATAAGTATTTCGTCATCTGCTTGCCATTGTGAACGGAGCCTATTGTGTGCGGCAGCGACTTTGCGTGCACGCATCTCGTCTCCGAGGCGGTCCGTGCGTCAACAAGTTCACGCAGGCATTGACGTGCGCGCCGCATCGGCACGCGGCACCGCCTTGAATTTGCAATCGACGCCCACGAATTAACTTTCAGTGTGGGCAACCCCACGCGCCTCTCTGCTTCTGGAGGGCAGATGCAGAGTCTCCGGGTGAGCCATTGAATTGAATTGAATTAATGCCTTATTTTACGTGGCGAGACTCAGGCCATTAGGCCTGCTCTTCCGTCTGACCACGTAAATTTCGCTACGCTCCTTTCACGAACTAGCAGAGAAAGGAGGTATTTCTTGGGCGAGAAACAGGCGATTTGAATTTAGCTCAGAGGCGTCATTTAAGCTTGAGGATCTTTTACATGCAAGTAAATCTACTAACATGGGACAGCCGGCTTTACTTCCCCTCCGAAGGAAGGCGTACGAAGGATTTTTTCGCCCTTTTTCGCCACGGCTTCGATCGGGTTTGAACCCGCCAACTTGGGTACAACAGTCCAGTACGCTAACCGTTACACCATCGCCACCGCAGAGTAAAGAGATCAACAGTTCTATTTTAGAAAATATCATTCTCTACAGTATATTTATTTATTTTACACTGATTTTACTACTGTGTCTCTTTGACTCTTGAGTGTGTAAAGATATAAAGCAACCGGGTCATTTAATTATGATTGAATGATAAGTTATTCCGGATGCGTCACATACTAAAAACAATTGTCCCGTAAGTGTAGTTAATGTTTTTCTCGGGAGATGACTGTGATCTTCCTTTGCTGGACGGTGCACTCGGCGCCGACCTACCTTTCAGCTAGTTGGGTTTTCCCCAACCAGGTTTCTCCCACCGAAGGCATGTGGGGTAGTGTAGTGCAAGTAAGTGTAAGTGGGTATAATTAAGGGATGAAGATAAGACAAGGAAGGGGAAAGAAAGGTGGTGCGCCCGTTTGTTAGGGTACTGCTCCAGCATTCGCCAGGTTATGACCGGAGAAGTCACAGAAAACTTCCGATCGGAGCAGGCGACCGCGAGAAGTCTCTTCCAGTCAGCGGCTGAATTCGATATGGCTAGTCTCGAAAATCCTGCCTCTATTGGGATTCGAACCTAGGACCTCCCCGTCAGAGGCACTGAGAGTGACATCAGCTGATCGCCAGAGCTACCTCTCGAAGCCGGACCAGTTCGTGTTGATTCGTACGCTTCCATTGACATCTTACCTGATCCGAGCACTGCTCAGGGAGAAGGGAGAGCAAAGGAAGACGTTGTGTGTCGTGTCGCAGCGTCCTCGCGTGCAGCCGGCGGGCGCCGGACGCCGAGATCGATGTGGAACAGCAGCCTCGCGCGCGGTGGCTTGTGTGCGAGCTGCCTCCGCCTCACACCGCTCTCCGCCTTTGCCGCCGCAGCCGCTCACGCACAGCAGCACACACCGGCACAGCGCCAGCGTCGCATCCACGGCCCCAGCCCTGCCTGCCCGCCTCCGCCTGCCGGACGCCGCTGCCGGCCCCGTCTCAGCAACCTCCGCTTTCGCTCGTGCAGCGCTCCTGTGTTACCTTCCCGCCCCCTTCCCGCTGCTGTCCCCACCCGCGCCGGCACTCGCGCCGCCCGGATCGCCGCCTCTGCGCTCGCCGCCCCCGAGGAGCGCTGCTAATTGGAGCGGCCGCTTAGCGGTGAACGCGGCGCGGGGGGGGGGGCGACGGGGGGCGGCCAAAGGCGCTGCTGCTGGGATTGCGCGGCGCGGGGGCGGTGGGGGCGGCGATGGGGAGAGGAAAGCTGAAGCGAGGCTCACACGTGGCCTCGGTGGAGAGACACACCGATAGCCCTGAAAAGGAGCTCTACACCTGATTTTGCTGCTAAGATTAAAGATTCTGTTTATAATAATTATTGCGAAAATATTAACATGTTTATGATTGATGTTTTCGGGTACGTGAACTGCTTTTGTCGTTATTTCCCATGGCGTAGACAATGTTTTGTAGCTGCCTGGCTGTGCGGTAGACGTCGCGTCCTAGGCAGAGGTGCCAACGTTTCGGCTGCCATTCCTCGACCTTCCTCAGGGCGAAATGCGAATGGCGGCCGAATCGTTTGCACCTGTGCCTAGGACGCGGCGTCTACCGCACAGCCAAGCAGCTACTGACTCCGGCCGCGGAAGCCTACGCTCTCATTGAAATCTTTTTTGGTTCTGGGAGGAGGCGCGCGCCCCCCCCCCCCCCCCCCGGGAGATGATGAGGCCCGGCTCCGATCTACACGTCGGTTTGCGGATGTTTGCGGATAGTGTTGTGGAAGTAATTGTGAATGTGAGTAACGGAAGAGAATAAGATGGTGTAAGTGAAATGAGGAAATATCAAGCGCAGTCCGTGACCCGTTTGTTAAGGTATTACTCTGGCATTCGTCTAGTATTGATCGGGAAATCATATCGGAAAAAAACCCAATTTGCAGCCAGCCCCTAAATTTGTCGCTTAGGCAGCGGCTAAATTCCGTTTCGCTAATCGAGCCAATGTCGAAGATATGCCACCGTGGAGACTGGAGTCCTGAGAATGCTGATGAGAATCGCTGTAGAGACTACACTAATACTGTCTGTGATCTAACTGAGGTGGTCATGTATTTACGAAGAGTTGCATATAAATTGTATTTAAGAGGAATTCTTTATTAAAGTGTGACGATCCAGCATTTCCTCTGCGCTCGCGTTCCCTCGATGATATCGCCTTTTTGGCACAACCATTTCATTCGCTCTTGCATCGGTGTGCGGCGAGTCTAATTTCCCACCGGTGGGTAGGTATTATCGCTGCGAAGTGGAAGTGTGAAGGAGTGGACGCCAGTTGCCTGGCGGGGCGAGGGCGAGGGCGAGGCGCCGGGCGCCGGGCGAGGGGGGGCGGCCACGCGCTAATGGCAGACGTCTTAATGCGCGCCGCCTCACGTCAGATCGTGTGTGCCGAGGCGCGTTGATATGCAAATGCGATTGGGGGCGATATACCCTGCCTCGCCTCGCCTCGCCTCCGACGCCCTCGTTCCCTGCCCCCTCCCCCTCTACTCAGCGCCGTCTCTGCCTCTGCCTCTGCCTCTGCCTCTGCCGCTTCGCAGTGCTCTCCGTCCTCGTGCAAATGTGGAGTTCAGAGGGCAGGAAAAGGAATGATGAATATACTTTCAAAGAATGTTCGCTGAATCTATTTCAAATTCGGGAGAAGTAGTTACTAGTAAAACGTAATAATAATAATAATGATGATGATGATGATGATGATGATGATGATGATGATGTGATATGTTGCCTTTCTTCCTGTTGACCTCTTTTTAAAATTATTTTGAAATAGGTGGATCACTGGATATAAGTCCGGGACCATGTAACATCAATCTTTACAGACACAAGGAATTAATATTTCGTTAATGATTAGCAAGAAATGTTAATTCCCGGTGTGTATGAAGATCCATCCCACATAATCCCAAATTATATCTAGTGTTTGAATTATTTCAACATCAACAACAAAAATAATATTAATAATAATAATAGTATTATTATTATTATTTTTATTATATTATGTCATTTTCAACACGTGCCCAATAGTCAGAAAGTTCCTCAACAATAGTATTACTCATACTTAATACATATATCCTACCTCGACACTGAAAAGAGACGATACTGGCAAAAGCCCGTACGGTTACTTCAATCCTGAGATTTTATCCAGACACAGAATCATATAAAATAGGTATATACACATGGTGCTATTCGAGTAGACATGTATTATAAGTCCAAATAAAAAGGAATCTGTTAAAAAATCCTAATGTTCGTGAGTCTTCCTTGGAATAGACGTAGGTTTAGTTAGTTATTTATGATCAATGAAGAGTACTTTCGATTGGTTTAAGAAAAAACCCTTTCTAATGACTTTTTACTTCTTGACTGTTTGAGTATATCTTATTAGCTACCTCGAATACGGCGATGAAGATCCATGAAGAAAAAAAGGGATTTTATTAGAAATATATTCCGAAAAAAAATATGAATACTGAAAAAGAAAATATTAATGTAGCAGCTGCGTAGGACAATTAAACTTCCCGCTAAAATATTCAATGCCTTACTACCTCAATTTGGCGCATTCTTTTGATAGTATTTTATAACGCTTATTGAATTCTTATCTCTTACCCTGAAATTGAAAATTTTAAAGTGAGCGCCCCATCCATCTTAAAGAAAAAAAAAGATAAACTGAGAAACTTGGGCGAAATTTCTCGCGAAAATGCCGAGAAGAAGACTGAGAGAAGAGGAAATTTGAAACGTCCCAGAATTCCATCTCGTGTCCCTCCGTTTAGGCCGCCCTTGCGACGGCCCTCCTCATCCCCGTCCTCATAAATTCCCTTTATAGTGGTGCTCTGTTGCCCTTTGTTTCGTCGGAGCTCGCGTTGCCCGAGCAACCTTCGTGTTAATTGCGTTCATTTTTGCCCACGTCGCCGACGCGAACGGGTCCTTGGCAGTTAGTTTCGCGGTTTTCGCAGTGTGAATTCTACAAAGCGGCAAAATTGCTTTCATTTTGATCTATGTTCTGTACGCAAGAGGGGTGATTTTTGTCTACGATGTTGCTGCTATTTATGTGGAGATTTTTCATTAGAGACAGTTAATTTGAACCTTCTGTGTTCATACAGTGGGGTAAATGTGGAACCATAAACAGGGTGTTCAGAGTCTCTTGAAATAGTTTTCGTTTTCAATACATTATGTTTGATAGGTTCACATATGACAGTTATACAAGCGTTTCGTTTGTATTCTTCTACTACTTTTCAAGAGATTCACTCGCTTTCAAATTATCCAAATGTCATCTCTGCCGATAGTGCTGTTTACCATGTGGTATTCCTATTATCGTGGCTTCAAATGTAATTTATAGGCCATTGTGTTGTCTCCGAAAAGGTGAATGTAGTAGGTTAAGGTCTTTATCTTTTTATGAGAGTATTATGAAAACATTATGAAATAGTTTTATTCTCTCTTCAAGTTTAAGAATTTGGTAAAAACAACGCCATGGACATCCCCACTGTGCGTTTAGTTTTGACAATGTCTCAGTCCGAGTATTTGATTCAATTTTGGGCTTCGATGAACCACTTTATTCAGTGACACTTTGGCTAAAGTTTTGGAATGATCGGCACATCGTAGTAGGTGAGTTTATGAACATTAATGCTCTACTTGACTCTACCAACGTGGTCGTCACTAGCCATGAGACCAGTTTTTCCCGTTCCACCACCTCTCTTTGTCAACCTCGCTGTCTCCGAGAAACAAAATGTTAAATACACCCTATTTGCCGAAATATCTTTAGCCGTATCATTTCCCCGAGGATGGAAATTTATTCATGGCCTCCTTTGAAACTCCCCGCTTACCCGCGCGTGTTGTGTGAGCTCGTAACACGCTCAGAGACGTTTCGGGCTGGAATTTTTGTATGTAAAGGAGTTAATTTAAAACGTAGAAGTAGCGCGAAGACGCAGTTGATGGCGTGCGGCAGTCGTTTTACGGCGGCCAAGCGCTCTCCGGAGGAATTCTGATGTCAGATTACGCGCTCTTCGCTTCTTAGCCGGTCGGCTTACGGAGGGCGGCGGCGCGGCGCGAGGACTTACATTAAAAAAAGTACGGCGCTCCCGGAGGGAAGAATATACAACGTAATAAAAATTTACGGGTTAAAACGTTCGTCCGTCTGTTGTCGCCTCGGAAGTGCCCTGCGAACTTCCCGCCGCCGCGGATCTCAAACGGTGCGCGAAAGATACGGCGGGGGGGGGGGGGGGGATTTGAGGGCGATGTTTCTTTGCGAGTGACGTCGGCGGAGAGACGGGCCGTCGCTGCCAGAGGGATATATTGAGCGTGAGGGAGTGTATTAAGAGGGCGGAGCAGTGTGTCGCGGAAAGTGCGGGTCCGCGGCCAGAGCGCCTTCAAATCCCCAGGGGAAGCGAGGGTGGAAGTGGGGGAAGAAGGAAGTGCAATGGAGAGTGCTTGAGGTCGTCCCGAAGCGACAGTGCGCTTCGGTGAAGGCTTCCTGTAGAAAAAGAAGAAGAAGAAGAAAAAAAAGGACCCCCCGGGTTCACTGCCTTCCGAAGTTACTGGCAGTTGAAAAGTTTGGCTATTCAGGTGAATTTTGTGTTTTCTGTTCTTTGGTCCTATGAAAGATGGGAGATAATAGATTGTGACAAAAAGAAACGGAATATTGATTCAGTCTTATGCAAAGATATTGGAAAAGTTAGAAATGTGTTGGTATGGGATAAATCAATGATTTTGAAGTTGTTTTGAAAAGGGATCTGATTTAGAAATAGGAATGTCATATTCGTTGGTGCAAATCGCATTAAGAAAGCGTAGATGGAATGGTGGAATTGTTGGAGGAGTTTTGTGTCATGTTGTTTTATTTGTAGTTTTAATCAAATTAATCGTATTTTAGATCTAATGGTTATTTTCTTCTCTCGTGGATATGTGAAGTTAATGTTTTCCATGCACCGTTCCATCATGCATTGCTGCTCTAATACACTACCTTAAAAAGATCAATCAATTACATTTTGCTCCTTATTTTCTATAGAAATTCATTGTTTTTTAATGTATTCCTTGATGCGCAAAGAGATCATTTGGGCTATTAGCGTTAATTTATATGCAAACCCTTCTTCCTTGCTCTAAACTACGTGACTTTCGTCGGGCGTAAACATCAGTTATGGACTATTGTGAAGTTTAAACCACGATATCGTCAAAGGAAGAGAGTCATGGAAGGATGATACTCCAAAGTGGTCAGACGTTTATGAATCTGCGAGTGAACACAAGAACGAAATCTCTGAGATGTTATTTAGTTTTGAGAACATGGTTCTACACGCAACCGCCTGCGCCGCCGCCTTCATGTCGCCTTCCCCTGCTCCGCCGTTTCCGCCACCGCCTGCTCTTTCGTCTCCACCTCCACCTGCGCCTTCGCCTGCGCCTCAACTGGCGCCTCCGCCTCCGCTTCTGCCTCTGTCCCCTCCTGCGCGTTCGTCTCCGTCTCCGCCTCCGCCTTCGCCTCGCCACCACCTCTGTCTCCGTCTGCGCTTCCGCCTATGCCTCCACCTCCGCCTGCGCTTCGGCCGCCGTCTGCGCCTGCGCCTCCGCCCAGCCTCCACCGTTCCGTGTGATTAGGCAGCTGGCGCGCGGTGGCGGCGGCGGCGGCGGCGGCAAAGACGGACGGCGCAGCGCCGCCAACAGCCGGCAGGCAGGCAGGCAGGCAGGCAGGCCGCGCTGCCTACGAGCACTATGCATGCAAATGCGCTCCTCGACGCGGCGCGGCCCCAGCAGCCCCTGGATGCGCCCACGGGCCAACTTTTATGGCGGTAACTCACAAAGAGTTGATCACGCCGCCCCCGGCCCTCTCGCCTCGCTAAACGCGCGCCGCTGCGCAACGCCTGGGTCCCTCGGCGTTGCACCTCCCGGCGCACCCCGTCTGCGAGCATCTCGTCTCTCACCCGGAGGCCCTAGGGTCCCAGTCCAGCTGGAGGTGGATCCTTGACCCTAGTGACATACCTAGGTTGAATACATCCACTGCCTCTAGGCGCATTCTAGCAGCCGGCTGCTCTGATCAGTAGTTTGCCGGGGTTTCTCCGCCACCAACGACTGTGGCACACAAATGAGCTGCCGAATTGCGTAGTCGGACATTCATTCGTGTTCGTGCGTTCTGATCTACTTCATTCATACTTAAAAAAATTAAAAAAAAAAAAACGACATCACTGACTGAATGTTGTGTCTGCAAAAGCTTTAACGGTGCGCAAAAAAAAGAGAACTCAAATCCACCACGCCAATACACAACATCTCACAAATCGCGCCAAATGTAGTCAGAAAATCGAAAACGATGGGCCATTTGCTCCGTGAAAAAAAAATAGTTAGTGAATGATTCTGCCGCTAGAGTCAAATTGTTTTTTGTATGAAAAGTCGAACTTGCTCAAAAGATTTCACCCAGAAATCTTGCAATCTTATCTGAGCTCTTTGTACGTCCAATCTGCAGAAAAACTGTTCGGTGTGAACCGGCCTAAAGGATATGGAGAGATGATTCTCCAAATAGTGATTACAATATTGCTATAAAAATGATTCAGACAAATACCATACATCGATGCATGCATAGGGTAGACTAGGATTTTTTGCTGTGTCCATGCCTTTAGCTAATAAATAATTCCACCCCGTGGAACTCGCTATATTCCAACTTCAATAAGGAATACTTCCTCTCCACCTTCCCTCGGCGAACGCGTGCGCAACTACGGGCTACAGAGCCAAGCAACTTCTCCTCAATCAAAGGATGTGACTGCAGTGGCGCGTCAGTTGCACCTTATTACAGCCATCTCCGCCGCCTACGAGAACTCCTTCTCCCTGCTTCCATCTACTACCTACGCCGCGCCGTTGCAGCCGCGTCACGCACTGCCCGAATACCACGCCTCTCTCTCTCATGTACAACATAGCAAATTTCGAATGATCCTTTGTTACGGGGCTAGTGAACAGAAGAAATAGTTATCGACTGTTATTATTATTATTATTATTATTATCTTACATTATTCACGGTATCTACTGGTCGGTATGTCAACCACACACAGGTATGATGACCAGGTGTGTGGTTGCTTTACTGAAGGTTCAGATGGCTTCTGACAATACGGCATGTATTCAAAATTACTGTCTTTTGCATGTTATATATATTCCTGGTATCCAAGTGAAGACACTCCAGTGCCCGAAGTGTCATTTTCGGGATCACTCCTGTAGCTGATATTATTATAGGCACAGTTGTCACTTTACTGAAGTTCCACTGAGTTGCGACTTCATAGGCGAGATCGGCATACTTCTGGATCTTCTCTTGATATTTTCCCGATATGTTGTGGGTATTGGGTATTGATATATCGATAAGGAAAACCTGCTGTTGGTTTCTATCAATGTACGTTATATCGGGTCTATTGCCGCCGACATGTCTGTCAGTGATAATGGAACGATCCCAGTAGAGTGTGTACTCACTACTTTCAAGCACATTCTGAGGCACATATTTATAATACGGCACGGAAGTGGCGAGTAAGCCTGTTCTCAATGCCAATAATTGGTGTACCTGCTTCGCCACTTCATCATGCCTCTTTTTGTATTCCAACTGTGCGTGGCTGCTACATCCACTTGTCACGTGTTGGATAGTTTCGCTTGCAGCCTCACATCTTCTACACGAGTCGGAATGAATGGTAGAATCTCTCAGAATGTGTTTTCTGTAGTTCAATGTTGGTACCACTTGGTCCTGGATAGCTATCATGAAGGCTTCTGTCTCCGGAAAGAGATCCCCGTGCTGGAGCCATGCGTGCGACGCAGAGATGTCGACTTCTGGTTTACTCAGCTCGTGAGGGTACCTTCCATGCAGTGCCTTCGCTTTCCATAAGGTTATCTTCTCTTCCGTTTCAATGATTGGTTGAACAGGCGGATCAAGCTTTTTCAAGTTCAGAGGACTATAGTTATTATCAACTGCGCTCACTGCTTGCTGAACTCTCCCACAATGTTCCAAGAAGTACCTTCTGAGTGAAGCAATTTGAGAACTGTGTAGATTTATGAGATCTACAATACCTCGCCCTCCTTGCGACCTTGGAAGGATAAAACGCTCAGTACTTGAATGGGGATGATGTTTTCGGTGTTGAGTCATAGCGGTTCGAATTGTTCTCTGGAGGTTGTCGAGGTCGGTATTGCTCCATTTAATAACGCCAAAGGAGTATGTCAGCACTGGAATAACAAATGAATTGATGGCCTGCACAAGGTTTCTAGCAGAGAGTTGAGTTTTTAAGAGTCCATGCAATCGTTTACACACTTCAGTTGTTAGTATGTTCTTAGTAACAGTGTGTTTGATTCGGAGTGACTGTTGGAAACCCAAGTATTTGTAAGTTTCATGGGGTTCCATGAAGGTAATCTTTGGTTCATTATCAGTTTCCAAATTTATAACTTGCATATGACCCCGAATGATATTCACTCTCCTGCACTTATCCAAACCGAATTTCATCTTAATGTCGTCAGTGAACTTCTCCGTCACGTTTATTAGTTGCCGCACATGACTCTCAGTGTCTGCATAGAGCTTCAGGTCATCCATGTAAAGGAGATGCGAGACACGAACAAGAGTTGAGTTCCCCTTTTTAAGAGCGATTCCATAATTAGATGAATTAAGTAGAGTAGAGAGGGGATTCAAGGCTAAACAGAACAATAAAGGGCTTAAAGAGTCACCCTGGAAAATCCCTCGGCGGATGTGTATAGTATCTGTGTGGACGGATTGTTTTCCATTAGAGAGATACAGTTTTGTATTCCATCGACTCATCGCAGTTTTCAGGAAGTTTTGGATAAACGGGTGGACCTTGTATACATCCAAACATTGAAGGAGCCAAGAATGGGGCACGGTGTCGAATGCTTTAGCGTAATCTATGTAGCATGCGTACAAGTTTATTTGTTTTGCAAGCACTTGCCCCATAATTACAGAGTCTATAATGAGTTGCTCCTTGCATCCCTGAGATCCAGGTCTACATCCTTTCTGTTCATTTGCTAAGATGTTCTGTTCCTCAATGTGTGTCATCATCATTTGTGAAACACAAGATGTTATGAGTTTGTAGAAAGTTTGAAGGCAGGTTATAGGCCTGTACTTCGAGGGGTCGTTAGTGTCACCCTCCTTTGGTAACAAAAATGTTCTACCTTCAGTGAGGAAGTAAGGTAGATTTTCTGGATTGTGAAGAAAATATTGAATTATATTAGCTATATGATGGTGAGTGCTGGTAAATTTTTTGAGCCAATAATTGTGGAGGCCATCACTGCCTGGTGCCTTCCAGTTATGTGCTTTGTTCAAAGCTGCTTGGACAATTTCTACGGTGATGATTGGTTCACCCATTAGAGGAATATCTCGGTGTCTGTCATATTCCATTTCAATCCACGTCCTATCTGGGTTGTGGGACACAGCAGATGACCAGATAGGCTTCCAAAAGTCCTCTATTTGTGCCTTTGAGGGAAGCTTTGACTCTTCCATATCATTTACAAGCCCTTTGCCCTTTGACATATTCCTGTAGAATGCTTTCTGGTTTCTGTTAAAAAGAGAATTCTGTTGCTTCCTCGTAGTGCAATTCCTGTAGCGTCGAAGGCGTTTTGTTAACGCCAAAAGCTTTTGTCGTAGGGTGTCAAGATGTTCTATTATTGTTGAATTCAAGGGCTCGTGCTTCGTATGTATTTTTGTATTGATAAGGATGTTATTCACCTTTCTTCTCAGTTTTTCTGAGGTATTTCCATTTTTAAATTGTGTGAGTCTCCCAATATCTCTCCTAGTGCTTTCTATACGATTCACCAGCCGTCTTTCCCAAGGTGGCATTCTTTTTTCACTTCGGTCATTGTGGGCAGTTGCTACGCGGCTGAAAAGCTTGGAACCGTTACATCTTGAAGCCACAACGGCAGCACAATAAATTGCTGTGTGTACTTCTGCGAAAGATGGTCTTTGTTGTTGATGTTGTGGCAGTACTTTCTCATTCAAGACGCTGATTGCTCTTGCTAATTTCTTCGAGCAATTTTGTCTGGGAATGAGATAGCGGTTCAGTGGGTCAGTTCCTTCAAATTCCGCAAGTGCGACTGCAAATTCATTGCGAATTTGCACCTCTTCTCTACTCTTATCATCCATACTTTCTGACATGCTTGTTCCATTGTCATCGTGAGTTTGCACAGCTGATATCTCCACTGCCCTCAGATTACTAGGTTCTGAGGAGTTAAGCATGTTTCTCACGTCTTCCTTGATTGCTTCCAAAACTGGGGCAGAGAGGAGATTTTTCTGAACAATTGCTCGACGCTGGTCCGCTATTCTTTGCTCACTAACTTCAGAATCAGGGAAACGGTGAAGAAATCTTTGATGTAACTTTTGTCGGTATGCCGTAGTGTCAGTCTCCATTTTGGTAATGGTGTAGTATTCACGCATGATGAAGGTATTTATTTCTATAGTCCACTTCATCCTTCTGCGTTGCCTGCCTGCGGCAGTGGTCTCTGGAAGCAATAGATTGCTTCTCTGGGAAGCACTTGCGGCAGGTGCAGCTATAAGTGGAGATGGATGGGTGCTGCTATGTACGGCTGTAGTATATTCGGGGTTATCCCCGATCAGGGCCCGCCTGTTCAGCTCCTGATCACCACCGGATCGCATGCTGTCACCTCCAGCGGTGGCTCCGAAGGTGCCCCGGCGCTCCCCAGGCAGCGGCTGCTTTTCCGAGGCCTTACGACGCATATTTCGTGTCTCCATATCTCTATGGGTGTGCCATCGCCCTGTTTGCCGCCAAATTTTCTGACGTTGCCCGTCTCCCACGTGGCTAAGTTCTCAATTGCTCGGACGTAGGGCTGGACTTTGGGAGACTTATTATTATTATTATTATTATTATTATTATTATTATTATTATTATTATTATTACGCCTTATAAACGATTTGCACTCGAACGTGCGTGATGTCCGTCTGACACATCGTCCGTTGTCGTTTCCGTGCAACTGATTACAATTGGAATTAGGACAAGCAGGTAGATGGTCTTAAATAAGATTGCCTCTGCGCACTCTTAGGAGGTGGATGAACGATAATGTGAACGGGAGTTCAAAACCGCATCTTGTTTACATGATCACATTCTCCATGTTACGAAAGCTCCTTCCCTACCTTTCGAGCTATTCATCCACGCTGCTACCCGAAACTTCGTGTGGTTAGTGCGTGCCAAATTCACAAGCTTTAGCAACGTCCCACAATCCCAACACCTTCATTTTTAACAGATTTATTAATAGTATATTCTGAGAAGAAACAAATGACAAATGGGAACGTATTACGTTGACTCTGGACTGAAAAGACTGAAAGGAATAAAGGAAGATAAGAAAGGAAGGTCGGAAGATACGAAGGAAGTCTGACATATTCCAGGAGCAGATGTGAAACTTGCCAAGCTATGCCCCACAGAGCGCTATCTCTTTTAATTAAACCAGTTCTTTCGGGAAGGTGCCTCTTTACCCTTCGTATATCGCCGCTTCTACTACCGCCGACCCCGCCGGCACCTTTATTTATACACCACGTGATGGCGCCCTGGCGTCGGAGCGGCTGGGCGATCCATAACTCGGCTCCCACAACGTTTCCGCCCCCGCGTCTCACAAGGTGTTTTGACGTCTCCGAGATTGCGGCGCGGATACTGCGGCCCGAGACGTATGGAATAGCTGCCGTTAATAACGAGAATCGTATTAAATCGCGGCGGAACGGCGCGCGTCTAATACGAAACCACCCACGCGAATTCGCGCGCGGTATTTACAAGAGGAGCACAGTGCATAAAGCACGAGGGAACAGGCAATTGGAAAACGCAATTACATCGCCACGATCGAGAATGAGCTGGCACCTGCGCTACCCGCAGGCGCGCTTATTTATTATTAATGGAGCGAGACAGTACGCTCTGGGGCGAAAAAGAAAATGTGTGTCTTCTGAAAATCGAATTCAAAAGAGAGTAATAGAGTGCGACATGAATTAAAGGTAGTTTGCTATGTTATCACTTGATCTATCAATAGTATTCATTAGCATTGTACAGTGGTTGCGTTTGATTTAAACTTGAATGAGTGGTAGTTGATTTTTCCCTATAAAAATGCGGACGGTGGTGAACTGGGATGGAACTAGATGTAAAATGGGACCGGGAATAAAGCTGAATGCACATTTCTTTTGTATAAGCGTCCAGTATTTCAACTCTTCTTAACAGATGAGACCGATTTCTGTTGTTTCAAAAAGTATTGCAATTCTATTGTTCATTTAAAGCACATGATCGCAATTCGCAACTGTAAGATTGCCAAATCTATGATAGAAACATACCCAAATCCAAAATCATTAAATATCCGCACTTCAAATACTTGTCACAAATGGGACAAAAATAATACTCCTCTATTGAATGTGTATCTCGTGGCAACTCGTACAGAAAAGTAGCAAAAAACCTGCAGGAGACGCGCAGACCGTGTGAACATGACTTATGGCTTTTATACTTCCAGTTTGGAATCTTGAAGTTTCTGTATAGAATCTGCACGAAAACTGTAAAGTGTAAAAAGGCTTTTAAAAGTATGGATATGCAGATAAGCAGTGCCAGTGTTGTGTACAGTGGACGGAAATCCTTATCGACGCGAGATTAAATCGTGAATAGAGTAACAGTAATAAGTAATCGTAGTCTTGTAGCTCGTGAAAATGGTTTTTCAGATTATTTTTTAAAACGTTTGAACAAAATAGATCTCACAGACGAAATGTTTTATCTTAATACCGTTGGCTGAATTTCGTATTTCTACAATTGTTTCTGTTCTGCAGTTCACTGAAGTATCTAGAGATACCCCGGTTTGCAAGAGAACAATGAAAGAAGCTCTTTTAGCTACGTGCAGTTCGAATGGGTATACGTCAGTCATTTCATTGGATATGTGGTACGCTTCCATAAAAATATTCCTCCGTATGGAAATGCAACAATGGTGTAAATTCTTAGAAAAGTTGTGTTGGTGCGGAGCGCAACTTGACGCGCGGCCAACTGCGAATGGGCGCATTGGCGAGGCGGGGCGGGGCGGTGCGGGGCGGGGCGTGGAGCGCGAGGGCGCGGGGGCGGAGGGTGATGTGGACGGGCAGCGGGTCGCTCCGACATCAAAGAGCGGCCCGGGATGCGAGTTACGCCGCGCCGCTGCTCTTGGCAGGCGGCGGCGCACCTGGCGCGGAACGCCTGCGGAAGAACGGTTTTCCGCCGCGATTTCCTCCATTGTGGACCCCGCCGGCGCCCCACCCCCACCCCCACGCCCCCGCTGCCCTTGCTCCCCCACTTGATTCCGCCGCCACTTTCGCCCGTTCCGCCGCTGTCGCTCTCCTCACCCTCGTCTCTGATGAGTGATGCTTCTCTCTCTCTCTCTTTCTCTCTCTTTCCCCTCTCTTTCCCCTCGCTCCCCCCTCTCTCCCCCCTCTCTCCCCTTTCTCTCCCTCTCTCTCCCCTCTCTCTCCCCCTCTCTCCCTCTCTCTCCCTCTCTCTCCCTCTCTCTCCCTCTCTCCCTCTCTCTCCCTCTCTCTCCCCTCTCTCCCTCTCTCTCCCTCTCTCTCTCTCCCTCTCTCTCCCTATCTCTCTCCCTCTCTCTCTCCTCTCTCTCTCCCTCTCTCTCTCTCTCTCCCTCTCTCTCCCTCTCTCTTTCTCTCCTCTTCTTCCTCCGCCTTTGATCGCTCAAAATCAGCTTCCTTGCTTCGATTATTTCCACTTACGTGGCCACTTGTTCTCATTTCACCTCTGAAGGACTGTCTCCGCTGCTACTAACTGTCATCATGTTTCTCTTGCTCTTCTTCCTGCCTGCTATTCGTTGCTTCCGGACCGATTCTAGGCTTTTTTCTCTCATTCTCTCGCAGTTCTTACCCCCGTCTCTGCGTCACCATTGCTTTGAAGGCTGTCCCACCTGTATCTCGCCCCTCTCCCCACATCTGACTTTTTTTTCGCAAACTTCTTTCCTGGTGTTGCTCGCCTCTGGTATTCCAACAGCCATTTTGCCGGTGCGTTCTTCTCTCTTCGTACCTCGCCCCCGTCTCCTCCTGCTTCCAGTGCCGAACCGCCCGACCTGTCGCCGCCCGCCACCCATGCGGCAGAACGCGCGCGCCCCGTCGGCGCAACGCTTTTGTGGAGGTAGCCGCCAGCGTTTCTGCGCCCGCGACGACGTCGACGACGACGGCAGCGGCGGCGCTGTATTTACGGTTGGCAGCCCTGCGGAAGGTCAATAGAACACTTAAACAGTCGACAACACAAGAGGCCCGTAGCGGTGACGTAGAGTGCTCTCCCAGCGCCGGCACCCGTGCCGCCCCGCGGCCTCACCCCCGTCCCCGCCCTCGCCCCCCCTCGGACTCCCCCCGCCCTAGAATTCCCCCTCATCCATTCCCCATTCTTTCTCGCGGAGCGCGCGTGCTGGCAAAGGGCGGACGGCTCTCAGCCACCCTTCCCGCCCTTTTACCCCGTCGCCCCATCCCTCCCTCCCTCTCTCTCAGTCGCACCTCAGCTCCGCTCTTCTCTTCCTTCGGCGCTCAGCCGAGGGCTAATGCCTACAGAATCACCTTTCAGAAAGGTTTATGTTTACACAAGCGTGACCTAAAGGATCTGGCCCGGGATGAGGCCAACGACGCCTTGTGGGCAGGCGAAGGGAACAGACTGTGAAATATCCTCTTGAATGGCGGTTTGTTGATGTTCACAGAAGGAAAATAAAACCGCCAGGTAGCCCAAAGTGCCGATGTCCTCCAAGCGTCTTACTGTCAACTTGCGTTTCTTCCCGAGACCCGTGTTATCGCTCACCGAGTCTTTTGAGGCGTGAAATGGCGCCATCCAATTTTAAGCTTAAGGGGGCTGCGAAGATGCCATTTATTTCAATTTTAAAAGCTAATGTTGCTTCGGAGCCATAGTATATAGCTTTCCCGCGATGTGACATTTTGTAAATTGAACAATTTTCCGAGGTTATTGCTTTTTCTCCATCACCGCTTCGGTTTGTAGAGTGGTAGAAGAGATTAGTTGTCATACGAGGATACGTTCCCCGTCCCCCGCAGCCTTTACGGATATATCTCCAAGAGCAATTCAGAGTAGCTGATGAGTTTAAATTGAATGAAGTACACACGAGGGTCCTTTTCCTGTTTCACGAGTAACTGTTTTTGTCCACCTACTACTGCGTGTTTCTAATGTGGATAATCTAACATATGTGTTTTTCTTATAACCCAGTCGTCTATACCCAATTAAAAAAAAAGATATTTCAGTTTTATGCCTACCAATTCTTTACTTTATCACTGCATTGCAATTATATCTATATAAATGCACGTTTCATTATTTTCTCTGATCATATTCATATATTCTATCATATTTCTGTATCAAAGTCAGGGAATGTAATCGATGGCTGAATCATACGTTTTATGGCTTTGTTATTGAGTGTAGTAGTTGACGACTTGTAACGAAATCTCGATACGTAAATTGATAAGAAATATACAATCACAAAAACATTTCTCAGACGTTGCCTACATTATTAATATTAATGTTAATAATAATCGTAATAATAATAATAAGAAGAAGGAGAAGTAGTAGTAGAAGAAGAAGAACAAGGAGGAGAAGAACTAGGAGAAGAAGAAGAAGAAGAAGAAGAAGAAGAAGAAGAAGAAGAACAACAATATTGCAATAAAATAAGAATTTCTAGTGTATTTGAATTTTGGCACCGAATTTCGAATACGTTAAGGTACCTAAAACTGACGTGAAACCGCTTTAAAGGAGCTACAGGCTTCCGCAACAGCAGAAAGGTTACCCACGCACCGCCGCCCATTGCGTGTACCAGAGCCTAGAGCGCGACCAGGATGAGGGTCATCGCCGTCGGGTCCTGCGGCTGAGCCGCGGGTGGCGGCGCCGCGCCGGGCTGAGAATTGAGACGTCGCGCCGCGGCGCCCCAAGGAGCCTGCGCCGCGCCAGCCGACGCCCTCGACGCCCCCGACGCCCCCCGCCGGGCCGCCCCCCGCCGCCGCCTAAGAAACCCGCCGAAATGAACTTATAATTCCTCCCTCATTAAATCATTACGAGGCTCGGTTTAATGTCGTGCCATTTGTTGCCCTTCACGCGGTAATTTGTTTTGGAGATCATTAGCACCGCACGCTCGCGCCGTGCGGACGGTGCTGTCGGCGGCGGTAATTCTGGCGGATTGTAATGGAAGTGAATATGCAAGGGGAGTGCTGAAAAGCGATGTCTGACGTTACGGTTACGCGGACAGTCAGTGAGGTTCTAAAATATTCTCGGAAAGTATTCTGGGGCAAACCGCATTGAAATGCTCACTAGCCTATTTATATCAACTCTTACATTCTTTTATGATGAAATAATGGAATAAGAGAGGCGGCTTTCGACGGCCTTGCCATCATCATCATCATCATCATCATCATCATCAGTCTCGCTATATATGGCGGATGTCGGGGGATTGTGACAGTGCCAAAGAGTTGACAAATCTGACATCATTTCATCCTCGAATAACGTAAACAACACCTCATCAGCATTCCTTCCATTCTAACATTTCCATCGGGTCACGCTGTTGTGAAATCTCTATAGAGAAAGCACTGCAAATATACGCGACTGTAAAAACGTATGTTGAAATGCTCCTTGTCAAATTGACGAGGGAGCTGTGTGGCGGCGTTGGCAACGCCGCCCGCCCTGCACCCCGCAGCGCCCGGGAGAATTCCCGTAATTATGAGCACTGCCGCCGAGGCCGCCCGCTGGGGCGCGCGCCTCCCCGGCGCGGATTGGGGCGGGGAAGCGCGGGGCGACGAAGGGCGGAGCGGTTGCGATGCGGGGCGGGGCGGAGCTGAGCGGAACGGGTCGGCGCGGGGCTGCATCTGGCGGGGCGGTGGCGAGCGGGGCGGAGCGGGGAGGGGCGAGGCGGAAAAGCGGGGCTGGCAGGCGCAGGGCGACGAAGAGCGGGGAGGGGCAGAACGGGCGGGCGGGGCGACACGGGGAGGGACGGGGCGAGGCGGGAAAGCGGGACTAGCAGGCGCAGGGCGACGAAGGGCATGAAGGCGCGGGCGGGGTGGGGCGAGGCGGAGAGGGGCGGTTGCGGCGCGGGGCGGAGCCGGGCGGTGCGGTCACAGGAGCAGATTCTAGCGCCGGGGGAGAAACGAGATTAGTGGCGGCTTCTCTAAGTACTCTAGGGCGGCTCCCCTCCAAAAAAGCTGTCTCGGGAATAGTTGCAGAACGTAAAATAAGTATTGCATGTCAACCATGCAAGCCTTTTATTTGTTGTACAATTAGTATGTGCTTTCTTCGTGTGGGTGACAAGGTAGATAAACGTATTTCTATTATTCGTAAACAGCCTATTACAAAAGTACTCTCAGAGCATATTCAACAATATATCCTTGAAAAGAATAACATGGGCTGAAAAAATACTTTAGGCCGTCTAGTTAGTTATTTGGTTTCTGCAAGAGCTCCTTTACTCATATGTTAATACAAGATCTGTCCGAATCTTCCATCGCTTTCATAGCTTTCTAGTAATTTAATTTTGCGAAGATCTTAATAAATATTCTAGTTGAAAAATAGAATCGTACGGAATAATCTCACACCGAAACCTGCGACTGTTTATTTTAGTGCGTGAATGTAATTGACGATTGAGGAGTTAATGTGACTAATGATACTCCGATGCCTTAATGGTTCCACCTCTCAGGTCCTCCGCATGGGGTACATCCAAAGGGACAATCCGGACATTCGAAAATGAATACGTATTTGTAAAGACGCACCCAGGCTTTTTCTCAGAGGACTGAAAGTTTAGTGTTCAGCCAATTTGTTGTTTTCTTATAAATAATTTTTCATTTGCATTTAATATGAAATGTATATTGATTTTCTGACTTATTGTTAATATATTTATACCGTTAACAATTGATTTTTTTTAATGATTTTCGTTAGCATAAAAAATAGTAGAAGCTATGTTTTTCCAAAAATGTATCTTTGGCTGGAGGGGGGGGCAGCTGTAGCCACATGACTCCCCTCTTGATTTCACCACTGAATATTTGTTGTTATCGATATGATTATTTCGTGCTGTCCCTTTGAGGAAACAATCATTAAAGGATGGATTTTTAGAAAAAGGTGAAATTGGTACTACAGTGCTATGAGTACCGTATTCAACACATAATCCACAGAGCTACAAATGATTCAGAATTATATTCTATAAATCTTGTGGGGATGAAATACTTCGAGATGGTCTAGAAGATTGCCTGAAATATAACTGTGTATTCCAAATTCTCCTCTACAAAACATAGTTGTTCGTCTTTTCATTAAATTTTTTATGCGAAAACCACCGTCTATGTTTCAATGTTTTTGTTTCAAAGAACCTCATCAATTTATTCATGGCGATCCCGTTCTGAAACGCTGAGCAATTTCTGCGTCTAGATAGCAATGCACTGCCGTATCATTATGGTAATAACGTCGGGGATTTCAAGCAATTACAGCGCCATCCGAGAACGTGCTTTCCACGCTCCGGCCGAGCGGGATCCCGCGATAGAAATCGGAGCTTCTGTTCCGCGCGGGGGTCTGTCGCTGCCGGATCACGTGCGGGGGCTGCCCTCTCTCTGTGGACGAAACGTAACTCGCGGTTGCTTTCGGTTACGGCTCGATTGTATTGCTCCAATTTCGCACTTTTTTCCTCCGCGTATTTGCTCCCAAAATGCGTATATAAAAATCATAATTATGGTCTCCAGAACAAATGCATGAAGTACTTTACCTGCAGGGTGGCCACTTTTTGGGAAACCGGGAAAATCAGGGAATTTCATGCTCTGGGAAAGGAGGGCAAAAAGTAGGGATTTTGTAGAAGAATCGTTAAAAGTCAGGGAAAATTTCGCGAGGGTTATAAAACTATAAATTATTTTCTTAAAATCATTAATCATCAATCAGCGTAATTTTTTCTCAATTTTTATGTGATTAAAAAATAGTTTTCAATCATACTTTGTCACGTCGAAATCAGAGAGCTGGCCAATTAGTGCCGGGGTTAATTTAAGATTTTCTTTATGCTGTGTGAAATTACAAATTTAATCAGAAATTATCAGGATATATTCTTAACTAATTTCTTTTTTTTAGTTTGGTTATCTTTCTCGAACTCCCTCATGTATTTTAGATTTAACTGCGAAGCAATTGATTATTACAGAAATTTGCCATTTTATCGCAGGATTGATGGCTTAGATCCATCATTATCGAAATACACTGACTAATTCCGTAAAAATATGTTAAATCATAGTTCTCTGTTGTATATTATATAGGTAGCAGAATGTCTTGTTCTATTTCATTTTTGAAATCAAATATAAATCTCTTATGTAAGTCATTGTCAACTTCCCATGTCGCAATCATAGTTTTTTTTGTTACTTTTTTCTTTTATATCTGAATTCATTGTATATGGCTTGACTCAATAAGCATCATCTCCTTGCTTTTTTTCCCAACGATACTCTCTTTTATCTATTACTTCCTTCTCCAATTCACACTTACGCCTATTGTCGCGGTTTGCTCATTCCCGGTAATCAGCGCGAACACAAAACCAATTACTTTTTCCGTGTCACTTCAGTTGTGTCTCAGTACATTTTATCTCTTCTCAAATGTACTGGAGTTGTGGTCTCTTCCGTTTTTTTTATTACTTCCAGCTCAGTTCTCTACTGCACCAACTCCATCCCTCATGTCCTCCCAACATTGGGGACCCACCCCCATTCGTTGCTCTCCGTTTTTTTCCCACGGCCCTGCGTGACCCTGTGATTGATTAGGCGAGAGGAATTGTGCGATGCCGGACGCGTGAGCTGCGTGTTAATTTGGGAGCGATGTGAGACCGCAACGCGCCCTTCCCCCATATCGGCCTGCCCCGTCCCGCCCCGCCCCCCCTCCCAGCCCCACCCGCCCCGCCACGCCCCGTCCCTCGCAGTCCCACCCGCCCCGCCCCGCCCCACACCTCTCCGTCCTCCCCACCCCTCCCGCCTTACCTCGCGCACCCCCACACGACCCCGCCTCTCCCGTCCCGCCCTGCCCCGCCCCGCCCCGCCCCGCCCCGCCGGCGCTTGCGGGCGGATGTGTGACGGCCGCGCGTCCGTTCATGTCACGGAGGGGAATTGCTTTTCGAAACCCGTTGTATTATCTTAATTGGGCGCACTACGGTGGAATTGGTTTCTGTTCGGGGAATTCCAAATTATAAAAATATCTAAATACTTGCTTTATTCTTTTTTGTGAATTTCATAGATTAAGCAGATTCGTTGAAAGGGAAAACTGAAATAACGTAGTCTTTTTTTTGTGTGTTTTATAATAATATTTTATTATGCGTTTTATATGAATCCTCTCGAATTAGTTATTGACAATTGTGACGGTAGTGTTAATGAACTATCTATAAATGAACTCGTACCTATGTTATTATTATATTATTATTATTATTTACATTTCAACTTGACTTTAAGAAAAAAATCATTTGAGTAAGTTGATCTTAATGCACTCTAGTTTCGTGAAGTTTCTTCAAAAGGAATTTATCAACACTTTCTCCCAGCTTTCTTCCTCGACATTGGGTTTTGTGCTTTGCGTAATATTGTTATTTCTTAGGGCAATGAAAACCTACTCTGTGCTTTCTCATTTGATGCACAAAAAACCGTGGAATCCCTCCGCAGCGTCGAGCGCTGGCAACGCCGCTGTGGCACGTCTGCGCGTCCAAGGGATCCCTCATTTGGCTGTCTCCGGCCGCCGCCGCCGTGGCGGCGGCTGCGGGGGCGGGGGCGGCGAGCAGCTTGGAGAGAAGATAGCTAGCGAGGGGACTGAATAGAGAGAATCGGCGGTTGATACAAAAAAAGGGAAAAATGAAAGTACTAATGGCGTGAGGAACAGAGGGAAGCCTTCCCTGCCGCCACGCCGATCCTTCACCTCCTTCACTTCCAACTCACCTCATCTGCCTTTACAGTCCCGCTCCCTGCCCTTCCACTTCTTCAATCACGTACTTTACAGACTTCCACCCGCGCCGTCACCTCCGAGGCTGCCTCCTTCGCCGCTACTCGCGGGACTCAACTCTTGGGCCGTGAGGATGCCGTTGTCAGAGCGCATTCCGACGTGATAGGAAGCCGGCCAGCACGGCCAGTGGGGCGAGAACACCTCCGCGAGACTTTCGGCACGAACTGCGCTGTGGAAACGAATTTAGGAATTCAATTTTGATACTGGGGTTCGTTCTGGGCGGGGCACATCGAGGGTACTTCGGTGAAAAGCAACGTTTGTTTCACAATTCATAATATGGTTTCTTTCTTTCTCAGCTATACTTCGCGTTACACTAAGGAAAGCGTGTGATGCACTCAAAATCCTCAAAGAAGTCGAATTTTGTAGGGTGAAAAAAATTATAAAATGTTGCTATGAATGAATCTATTAAGATTGAGTTTGGTCGATATGTATATTTCATGTCATGAGAAATTAGATGACTACTTCACATCGATTTTGTGACGACTTCTTTAATTACTACACGCAAGCCCCAATCGCATTTCCGTAATCCACAGTTTTTATTTTTTATGCATTCTTGTGCACTATTTTTCTTCCTTTAGCGATGGTTGTCTCATGTGTTATCAATAATATTAATGTAAGATGTAAAACACATAATATTTAATCAAATATTTATTATCATACATTACGTCATTGTGTCATCAGAACTGTTCATGATGTCGTACGTAAGTAACAGACTTTCGGGTCATGATTATCGAAATTTCTGCATGCGTTCATGTAGGAAATATATACGTTGCTTTAGGGCTTATTTCATTTCGACATTGTACTTCTTGGTTTGTAACCGTGCACCCGCGTTGGGTATTAACCCGTGAGCTGCTCATCTGCCCACCTTCGTAGGCTCCTCAACCGTGACGAAGCACGCGCAAGTCGTGCCACATGCCGGTGTCTTCTCAGACTTCGTCAGGGCCGTTCGTGTGAGATGTATGGCCACCCCTTGACTGGAAATTATCCTCGCCTGTAGATTTACTACTTCGTTTATTCACTGGAATTCTAGGAATGCTTGGTTTGGTCCTTGTACGAGTAAGTTGGAAGATGACTAGGGCTAAAATTTGTTTCAGAGGATGTTAAAAACGTACCGAAAAGATAACAGACATTAATCTGATGACATTTAAAAATTATTTTCGAAACAGCGTTTGTAAGATTTAATTTCGCTTTCTGTCAGTGAAAACCGTCCATACTGGTTTAAGTCACGAAAGTGTGAGTGTGTTATTCATCGCTAAATTGTCACTTCATCGAAAAATTTGGAATCAAATCACAAATAAAATGGTAAAGCAAATAATCGTTCACAAAAGGTTAAACCTTGGTGGTAATGTGTCGAATTGAAACAGACTGATTTCCAATTTACGGATTTGAACAGAGTTTACAGAGATATTTGCCTCAACACCACGAAGTGGATTTAACCCATTGATTTGTCATCTCTCGCTGAGTGAGTCAGCTCCTGGCTCCTCCCCTGGCGTTCTTTCTTCTCGTCTCATTGACAACTCACGACCTTTCGCGCTGTCCTTCGTTGCCCAGCGGCGACAGTGGTCGCCTTGGCACCCCGCCGGCCCGCCGCCTGCAGATCTCGTCTGGATCGGGACCTGGCAGCGACAGTAAGCGCTACGTTGACTATTTCCGTCGGGCGTCTGGGCAGCTCGATGCTTGGCACGTGCAGCCTGACAGCGGCGGCCACGCTTCCAAATTGGTCGGAACGCCTTCAGAAGGCTCCTGCGACAAGCGTTGTGCAGCGAGGATCGCGTTAATGTCGACCGACAGGTGGCGGATTTAGCGCTAGATAGCAGGCATCGCTCAAACAAGCATGGATAAATAAGGAAACAATGTTTTTTCGATACTTTTGTTCAGCTTTCGTTACCACTGAACTTTCTGAGCGACTGCCGTTACCGCTGCCACTGCAATTTCTAATGCGAACGAATTAATTGGGAATAAATTTTCTAGGTTAATTTGTAAATTCTTGTGCAGGATATCCCAGAGTTCCGCTTGTACCATAAGTTAAGAATTCAAAAATGAATGTGCAGTTTTTGTGTGAATCTATAATTGTGTGTCGCTTGTCTTTTGGAGAAATTGAAATAAGTAAGTCCTGATTTGTGCACTCGATATTGTTTGTGCCCTAGGCAGGAAGCAGTCATTTAGCGAGTTGTCGAACATACTCTATGTGGTGACATCCATTAAAATCAGTTTAATGTTTTCAGTAAAATGTTATTTGTAATAATATTTACAAGACATGAAACGCAATGCAATATTTCGGAGCAGGAATGAAATTCGAGTAAAAATCCCTATTTACTTACTAATCGCGATTCGTGGGTAGAAATTATAAGGTATTCTGTTAAATGTTCCGGTGACACGGAAGATAAAAAGATAGGGTTAATACTTGGGACTAAACTGAATTTTGCTGCCGACGTCGATCGGCCAGGGCTTAGGCACTAGCGTTGCTGCAACAGTCTCCTGAGGAGGAAACATTTGAAAGGTGACAAGTCCACTTGGCAAAAATTCAGTTCCACTGTGGCTCTTTTTGGAGAATTATATTTTCCCAGGGGTAAAAGCGAGATGACTTCGAGACGGTGTATTCAGTATTCTATTAGTTGTGATAAGGACAGTGTGAAATTGAAAATGCATGCTACGTGTTTTATTGGTAATGCGCTAAGTGGATATGGCACGTTTTGAATAATTTGTTTCTCCATTGCTCTCGTCACCGCCGCTGCCTCGTATGTGCGTAACCACGCAGCTTCCATCGTCTTACCGTATACTCCCGCCGCCACCACCCCGCCCCTGCATCTGCCATCGCCTGCGTCTCCTCCACCTTCGCCATTGCCGTCCCGGCGTCGGCTGCCATCACCCCCACAACCCTCTCCCGCACCCCACCGTTCCGTCACCGCCATCATCACCACCTCTGCCTCCACCATGGCCGACCCCGCTTCGCGTCCGCTGCCATCGTCCCCACTGCCCTCGCCCCCGCCCGCCCTGTCACTAACATCGGCAACGCCTCCTCCGCCCCGCGTCTGTTTGTCGATTCGCATGGGAGAGCCGACACGTACTCGAAAGTTGTCGGGTATTGCCGCGCCGCGCGGAGCGGCGGTCGAGGGGCGGCGGCGGCGGTGGCAATGAGCTGAGCGCTGATTGGGGCGGATTGTGGAGCGCGATTCGAGAGCTCGTTGGAGGAGCGCCGCCGGCGAAGCGCTGGAGGCGAGAACGTCGAGACGCCCCAAGACAGCTATCGGGAACGGCCTGCAGAAGCTCGACCGCTTTAAAAAAACAACCTTACTGCGCATGCGCGAAAGGAGGCGGAGAGGAATGTTCCCTATCTTAGAAGCTCCTCTTCCTCGCATTGAGCCGCCTCCGCCGCCCTCGCCGCCCTCGCCGCCCTCGCCGCCCTCGCCGCCCTCGCCGCCCTCGCTGCCCTCGCCGCCCTCGCCGCCCTCGCCGCCCTCGCCGCCCTCCCCGACCTCGCCCTCGCTGCTTCCGCCTCGGCCAGGGTGAGCGGGGAGGAGGCAGCCTGTCCTTCACGAAATTTCCCGAACCCTAGTGTTGAAGCGTAATAACTAAGTTGTAAGCGCGAATCAGTTGTCGTTACTGGCGGCCCTTGAGGTCAACTGAGCTTCAGGAGAGTTGGGGATGGCTTAGCCACGCCTCGCGAGGTAAGCGACGCCATGATAGGTTATTTTATTTAGAAGCTAGTATAATAAAATGTGACTAGTTTGCAATATGGAACAAGAGAGTTGTTGAAGAGTTTAGAAGAAAAGTACATGTCAACTGTCAATACCCAAAACTTGTTAAACCTAGTACTCCTATCGCATTTGCAAATCACATTCGTTAAAAAGCAATATTTACTATCTAGAGCTATAATTACGCAAGTTTGTCGGGAACACAATAATTGCTTAATACTGCTCTACCAGAAAGTTACGAGTTTGCCTGTAATGAAGCAACTAAGTGTTTTAACGGGAACCAAACCATTCCAACATTTTTGGTAGAGTCGGGAATGTGTTTTAGGATGCTGCATTGACTTCTCCAAAATACAAAGTGGAAAACAGATGAGACAGCAGTGTTCTTCTCGGACAGCTTTTCCAACAGAAATTGCGACACCTTTTCCGGCTTTTTGCAACTCAGTTGACATTTCGACAATCCGCCTTTCTCCGCAATCGGGATTTTGACAACGACGTTCTCTCCTTCAACTTAGGAATGGGTCACAGAGGTGAAACGTTTCATTATCTTGCTAGCGCAACTTCTCTTCCTTGCTAAAGCGTGAAACCCAAAGCAGACATTTTTATCCTTCTATCTACGCCTTTCTTCGCCAGAGTGGTTACCTTCATTCTAACTTACTTTCGCCTCTAACCCCTCTGAAAATTTCATTGTCCATATTTCGGGAAACTTATATGAATCCGTAAAAAAAATAGACAGCTTGCTTTGTCCCATTGCAAAATCGTCATCAGCAAATTCATTTAAGACAATGTTCGTGGTACTGTCCAGTCGTTATTTGTAATAAAAATATTCCAGATGCCGCTGATGGACGCCCTTTGAACTGAAGACTTGTTTAGGCTTGGTGTCAAATTCGGCATTCGAATACAACGGAAAAATAAAACTTTGAATAATCAAATACTTCGTCTTTCTGCCATTCGCACTAGCAGCTCGTGAGTGAAAGGTAGGTGTAAAGATACCCGATAAACCCCCCCTGCCCGGCAAAGTCGTCGGGGTTCCGCAGAACTTCCTTGCCGAGGACGGAGGCGCGTGAGAGTGAGCCAAGGCGTCGGTGCCGTCCGCCGGCCCTCGCGAGGCAGCGCCTTCCCAAACGCAGCGGAGCGCGACCGTTGTCGCGGGCCTGGGCGTGGGCGTGGGCGTGGGCGGGGCGTGGGCGTCCGGCGACCGGACAGCCTCCCAAGAGGGACGGTCGCTCCCGACGGACAATATGAGCAAGTTTGCCGAGCGCGATAACAATGAGAGGGGCCGCTGCAGTCGCCTACAAAGGCCTTCACGGGCAGACTTCACAGCCTCCCCGAGGGCTCCTTGCGCTCCGCGCCTCGCCTCGCCCCCGCCCCCACCCCCACCCCCGCTTCGCCCCCGCCCCCGACGCGGTCCCCCTTCTGATCGCTACAGAGGCTCCGTGAAATTGGAAATTGGACGGGGGACTTACGAGGGCTACGGTGCATATTAGCGGTAGGCAGGCCGGCTCCTTGTCGCTGGCCTATCAAGCACGTCTTAGCGGGAGTTCGAAAGCCATTGTGCACCAAAGTGCTTATCATCGTGACACCATGAATACCTCCGGTATAATAGTTCCATCCAGAACAGAAAGGAAGAGCTCAATTCGGGAAAGTTTGTAGACAAGGTAATGTGCGAAAAATTGCGATTTGTCAGCCAAGAAAAATGGGTAAAGTCATGAAATATGGATAAAATATTTACGTTATTACATTGCCGAAAGAATAATCACTCAGATCATCCTCTGGTTAAAAGTGTGCTACATAATCATATCTTAATAATAATAATAATAATAATAATAATAATAATAATAATAATAATAATAATGTGAAATATCTAGTTGAATCTTAATATTGAATATGAAGTTAAGCAGTTTTGTTGATCTGCGAATGGATTATGTTTTGTGTTCTAATGTTTCACTCTAATTTTAAAATGCCAACAGTAAATGAAGAAATGAAAAATTATCGTTGAAAATATATTAAAACATTAGAATGCCATACCAATACTTTAGCCATACATTTGTTAGATAAGTTTAGAAATAACACGTCTTAAACAAATTCAAGCCTCTAAAGACATCACAGGTTTTGAAGTGTAGTTATAAGTGTATCAACTGTATTAATGCAGAGATACTAATGAATATCTTCTTCCATCAATGTTAATTACCTAGTTAACAAATTGACTTGTTCTGATGTATGAACAAATTTTAAATAAACATTCAATAAAAATTGTTTTAATATTTAGATGTAGGTACTGATTAAAATTTAAGAAATTTCATTCCTCTAATGGGACCCATTACATGGGAGACTTCCTCTATCGTGAATGGGGGCTTGACTTGATGTGAAGACGATAACTGGAAGAGTTAGCCTCCTGGAACCGTGGAAGCTGCGCCATCCCAAACGAGAATGCGCCATCTGGCAACAGGAAGCCGCGCAGTTCCCAACTGTTGCCAACGGCCGGCGAACGGTCACCGTGAGCAAACGAACAGAACCCGGCGGGGGGGGGGGGGCGGCGGGAGTTGGGTCAATTAAGTCCACGTCAGCAGGAAGCACAGTTCCCTGGAGAACATTCCCCGGCGCAGCGAGAGACGGCCGGTGAGGGGCGTGGTGGGGGCGGGGCGGGGCGGCGGGCGCAGGTGGCGGCAGTGGTACTCGGCGACAGCTGCCTCGGGGTCGACGGCGATGCTGCCGTCCGGGACGACGGCGACACCGCCCCTGCGGCGGCCCCGGCGGGGGCGGGGCGGGCGGAGAAACACGTGGGTGGAACGGCTGCGTAAGAAGAGACTACGAGGTGATGTGGAGAAGCGATGCCTTCTCCATAGCCGCCGTCAGAGTTGTATTTTGTCTGATCTTTCTGATGATACTTTTTTTGTTCCGGGGGCTTTTTCCAGCTTTCAGGATACGCCAATTTGGGCTACCCACGGCTAGACACACTTGCGGGCTCCTCAGTCCTTCCGCGACAACACGGGAAGGACTTGCAAGACAAGGGACAACACACGTTGGGATTCGAACCCGCGACCCTTCCGACCGAGGCGCTAAGTCGGCACTCGCTCTAGCTCTCTCGGCCACCAAGGTCGGCTGCTGATGTAATTCTAATATATTTTTAAAAAATTCAACTCGAGGCCAGGTGTAATGTGAATATCGAGGCACAGGCCCTCCCCCCCCCCCCTGATATCACCTGGCCGGGGATTGGGGCTGCTCTAGCGCGGGGACTCGGTCACAGGGACTCGTCGACGTGGCCAGGTAAACCTTGTGATAATACTTACATTATTACAACGATTACGCAGCTAATTGTAATTGGAAGTCGGGCGCAAAGTAAGTGGGACGTTCGATGCGAAGATCGTCTTGTGTTGAGGTCTGGTTAGTTCCCGTGGCGCCAACTCCTGGAGTCCTAGCTCAAGTTCTCTCTCTCTCTCTCCCGTCGTCCCCCGCTCCTCCGCGCTGCTATCGCCGCGATATGAGCGTCGGAGTTAGGTCGACGGTTTATACCCGCGTGTGGAACTTGGAACACGGCTTGCGCCGGTTCTCGCCGCCGCCGCCGCCGCCGCCGCCGCCGCCGCCGCCGCTGTCACTTCGGCCTACTCCCCCGCCGCAGAGCTGCCGTGTACTCTGCGCCAAGTTGCGGGCCCGAGTTCTCCGTCGCACTGGGCTGGGCGCTTCTTTGAACGCGTCACGCCGGCGCGCAGGAGACGGCCGCGTTTGAACCCGCTGTTCTGGCACGTCTTTATTATGTGTGCAGCTTCAAAGCAGGGACGTTATATGTTAATTGCGCTCTAATCTTACGTAACACGTGGAACAAATTCTTCTATTTTAAGCAAACGTTTCTTTACTTTTCGCTTACTGTAAAAAAAAGTACTACAATAGTAAATAGGGGCTGGATTTCATCACCTAAACCATCGCCAAAAATTATCAATAAAACGCTCTTAAAATTTTTCAAAGTTAAGCAAAGAAAAATAACGTAAAGAAAATGATCAAAACCAATTCAGATGCACAACTCAAACTGTTGAATGTGTTACTGAGTAATCGATGCTTCTTCCATTTGTTCAAATATACTCAGCTTGCAAACATTTGGTTTAGACTGTTCTTTACCAGGAAATCTGTGTATGTAGTAAACCCGAAATCGGCCGAACTGATAATGGCGCTGACAGGCATCAAATGAATCTTAGACTTCATACAACGGCTGTCATTATAATTTCTGATTGAAGAAATCAAATAGTCTACTCAGGAATTCTGTGGAGAACATTTGTTGCATCTCGTAAATATTATTTGAAAAAAGCACCATTAAAATTATATTAAAATCCGACCCATAATAATAAGTGCGGCAGAGGAGAGGAAATTTCTTTTATTTTCCATTTATAAATCGGCAAGCCTTGGTTGTTCATTTATGCCTTTCTTGTTGGAAGTATTTACATACTTTGCTTTTAGTTTCTAATTGTTGTCTTTTCTGAGACAGTTGTTTGCATGCTTTTTATTATTTTAATACCTCTTTTTTTAGTTTTCTCTTGTTTATTCTATTAAGAATTAGCACAGCAGTTCTTTATAAAACGGAATAAAATGAAGCTCTTATTTGCCGAAATCGAGTGCTGCTGAGAAGGGTGCAACGTAGTCGGGAGCGCGGAGAGTGGCGAGATGCAGAATGCGGTGAAGGGAGCCGGCGGCAGCGCTCTCTGGCGGTGACGGCTCTGACGGATGGCTGTTTCGCTTGAGGCTCCACCCCGTGACAAGTTGCACCGGCCCCCGCAAAAACGCCCTCGCCCCCGTTTCGCCCATTCCCTTCACAGGCCGCCGTCTCTCCCCCGCCCCGCCACGCCACTCACCACCCCGCCGCGTCCCGTCTCGTCTCTCGCTGCGTCCCGTCCCGCCTGCCCCGCCCCGCCCCGTCAGCCCCGCCCTGCCACGCCTCGCCCCGTCCCGCCTCGTCCCGCCCCGTCAAGCCCCGTCACGCCCTTTCCAGCCCCACCCCGCCCCGCCCCGCCCCGCCCCGCCCTGCCCTGTCCCGTCCCTTCTTGGCTGCGTCCAGCGCCTCCCTCTCGCCTCGACGTTCCTTCAGAGCGTCAAAAAGCTTGCAGAGTGCGGAGGTAAATAATTTATGAGCGTAGCCATCCGCCCTGCTATAGACGATTCCTAGGAACTAAAGGCGCGACGCTTTATCTTCGGTGATTCGTCATCATTTGCTTCTCTTTCGTAAATCCACCCTTCAAATCCGAATGTTGACGGATCTCTTAATATTCAGGAAATACCTTCATCTCCAGGAGAGTCGTTTCGTTTTTCTGGTGAAGGTATCGGGATATTCCAGGGATTATTGAAGTGTGAATTAAACACTTGGGCCAAACGTAAAAATTGATTGAATAATTGAACTTACTTCTGAACTTAATTAATTAATCAATTGTAAGCTTAATTTACCAAGTTCATTTGTGACACATCATATCATTTGTACTTTTTTTCAAAAATTTTAGAAATTCATAAATGTTTAATGTGTTGCCAGAAATGTTGCAAGTATTTTCTGTGAATGTGTATCAAAATTGTAAAGAAAAAGGGAATTATTCCATGTACTGGTCATTAATTTCATATTTAATTTACTTTTCGGTAAAAACTTCAACTATAAATCATAACATTTTTATTACTTCTGTAGTGGAAAACCTATGCTAACATAGTGCAGTATATTCATTATTCTTATTTTTTCACCTTTCTGTCAAATTTTGAGAGTAATTTTAATCTTTTTCTTTCACCGTGTGTTCATTAATCGTGACATGTCCATTCCAAAATGAAAATGCAATTAATTTCATTTAGGCTAACATTATGGTACTCATAAAAGCACATTTTGTACTCCAATAGCACATTGGTAATATAGACTTCATATATAAAATGTTACTTCCTATTCCAGAGCTATTCGTTTCTGATAAAACGATCATCTACGGCGCCGTTTGGTTCTTGTGACCGCACATTGCGATGCGGGACAAATCCAATAACCGCATCAGTGTCCTCAGAAATAGCGATCGTAGCTTTGCACGCCGAATGCAGTTAATTGAGACGAAACGCGGCGCCCGACCTTTAGCGGGAAGGCCCGAAATTTATTTCGCGCATTATCGCCCCGCGGAGCCGCGTCCTGCCGATTTCCTGCTCGTCGCCGCCAGCGCGTTGCGGGCAGCTGCCGCTGCGGCGCGGCGCGACACGCGGTGGCGGCGGGCCTCGATGGGCCGGCCGAACGTGCCAGCGGGCGCCCACGGTTTTTTTCTGCGTCGGCGCGAAACAGTGGGCGGCTGCTTTTGAATACCGGGGCAAAACTAGTAAAATCCGGATTGATTGATTCAGTCATTTATTAGTGACTACGGGCGCGTCAACGGAGAACGTTTGTATAGTGAGTATAATGAATGTTTCGTCCCGTAAGTATAGTGAATGTTTCCCCAACCTGGTGGCGCGATCTGCTAGATGGTGAGATCCAGCGCTGACGTACCTGTCGGCTAGAGGGGTTTCCCTAAATAGGTGTAAAATGTGGATATATCCAAAGAGAATTTGCCTCCACTTTGCAATATACGTGCAGCTGATTGTGGAGACATTCGTCGATATTATACGTTCACCTTAACTCTGAAGTTGTGTCAGCCTGAAGCTACTCACAGTACGATGTATGAATTCATTTAGAACTGATGTCCGTGTATTTTCCTTTGGAACTTTAGCTGGTAAAATTTAATTTGGCGATAGGCACAATTATTGTCTGGCCAATGCACTTTTTTCTGTTACTGATTTAGCTCAGGAGGTATCTGATGACGATGATGATGACCAAAAGTTAGAGTCCTTGACGTAAAACGATTCTGACAATGATCTGGCCTAATGAGACCAGATTCACTCGTTGCCTTTGTACATTCTTACCAATGTGAGTTAAAACCTGGTGGCCATTCAAAGTGCGTCGGCGGCAGATAACATCAGTATAACATTGCGGACAAAGAATAATGACCATGAGTGTCTCTCGGATTCCGACGCAGCCTCTCCCCGTTTCGTTAGTTGGTCCGCGCTGTTAGTTAATGGCTTCTTTTACGCGGCGAGACTCGTGCCATCAGGTACGCTCTTCCGTCTGACCATGACATTTTCGCTACACTTCTTTCACCATCTAGCGGAGAAAGAAGGAATCATCGCCGAAACATCGGAGGTTTGAATTTAGCTCAGAGGCTTCCTTTAGGCTTGAGGTTCTTTTTACATTCAGTAAATCTACTACATGGAACAGCCAGCTTTGCTTCCCCTCCGAATGAAGGGGTACGAGGGATTTTTTCGCCCTTAAAAACCCACGGCACTGTGGCGCGGGGACGGTTCGTCCGTCTCCCTTGGGGCAGCGGCCACAGCGCGACTCCCGCCAGCGTTTTATCCCACCGACCCTGCGCCGCAACGGCCGTTTGCGCGCGCCACCGAGCAACCAGTCGGCTGCGGCGGCGTCGACCGTCGCTGCTATCGATTGCAGCCGGCGACCCTTTTGTGTTTGCCGCATTATTACCTGTAGTTCGCTACACTTCAAACGACGCCGCGCCTGAAAGGAATGGCAGCGGGGAATAGTTTCCGGCCGGGCGTTAGCTCGCCCGCGACCCCATCGCGTCGCAGCAATCGCCCCGGCCGCGGCGCGGGGGAGTGACGCGCTGTTGGCGCCAAGGGCTTGTGCGCCTTGACAACAGCCCAAAAGCAGAATGAGACGCTTCTGGGACGATGGAGTGGGCGCGGAAGTAGCTGTCCTATATTGCACTCAATATGCGATTTCCGGATGAGCTGAAATCTGTGGGTAAGGATAGTATAATTCCAGCAACTAGAGAGCAAGAAATTTGGATGTACTAAGTGTTTACAGTGGTATTTTCTTTTCTTGACTTTTTTGTGGAGACGGAATTTGAAATGTAAGCGACCCCAATCTCTTTGAGAAGTTTTTAATTTACTTCTTTGGAGCAATTGCTTATTTTTTGGGGATTTGCAAGGAATTGAAGGGATCAGCCCAGTAGTGGTCCAAACCACATTTTTAGAAAATGAAAAAAAAAAAAAGTTATTGAATCTACATGTATGTGGTAGAAGAATTGCAAAGAGAAAAAAAACAGTGACTTCTTTCTAAGCTTTGTAAAGGAAGACTGGTGAAATGAACAATGTAAAAAGAACGTTCACTCTTAGATAACAAGAGATGTCAATAACTCATTTTTCATTTTTGGGGGGTTTAGATCACTATGCATCTGCTCTAGTCCCCGTTCAGCCCTTCAACTTCTTCGCGCGTTGGGAGTGAGTGATTTCGACGGCCGTGGGGGGAGGGGAGGGGGGAGGGGCAGGCGTGGCGTGCGGTGGCGGCTGCGCGGGAGCGCGTGCCTAATGCGGATATTCTGTTGGCGGTGGGGTCGCGTCGCCGCGTCTACCTGTCGCGCCGGCCACGAATGATTTATGCATCGCCCGCGCCAGCGCCTCGGGGCCGCCCGCGTCTCCCGCCGAGCGCGCCGCGGGTGGCATGGGCGCCGGACAAGGCCCTGCCCCTGCCCTCAGCTGCCCCACCCCACCCCGCCCTACCCCCCCCCCCCTCGCTCCGCCCCCGACCCCGCCGGGACACCACTCTGCTCCTGGTCTGTTCCCGCCCCCTCCCCGGTCCCCGCCCCCCTTTCCTTCCCCTTTCTGCTACCCTCCCCTTCCAGTCCCACCCCTTCCCCTCCCCGCCCCTTTCAGTCCCACCTCTTTCCCCTCCCCGCCCCCTCAGTCCCTCCGCTTTCCTCTCTCCGCCTCTTTCCCATCCTGCCCCTTACCCATCCTGCCCCTTTCCCACCCTGCCCTTTCCCATCCTGCCCCTTTCCCATCCTGCCCCTTTCCCATCCTGCCCTTTCCCATCCTGCCCCTTTCCCATCCTACCCCTTTCCCATCCTGCCCCTTTCCCATCCTGCCCCTTTCCCATCCTGCCCCTTTCCCATCCTGCCCCTTTCCCATCCCGCTCCCTCTCCGGCCCTTTTCCATCCCGCCCTTTCTCCGGCCTTACCTCTTCCCCGTCCCCGCTTCCTCCTCGCTGCGTCTCATTTTCGTCTTCGCCTCTTTCCCGCCTCGCCTCCTCCTCGCCCCGCCTCTTCCCTGACCCCACCTCTTCCCCATCACCCCCCCTTTTCTCGTCCCCTCCCCTTCTACGCCCCCGCCGCGCCCTTTCTCTGCTTCGCGCCCGCTACCCGCCCGCCCTGCCCCTCGCCCCGCAAGCGCCCCGCCACGGCTCTACCTCCGCCCCGTTCTCGCCGCCCCCGCCCCACTCCCTTCGTAGCCCTGCTCCCCCCCCCCTCCCGCCCCCGGGCTCCCGCCCCGCGCCCGCCCCGAAGGCAGGGTGACATTGTTTGGATTCCTCGGGGCGCGCCACAGAACGCGTCTGGCCAGGGTGTGTGGGAAACGGGTTGTCTTGGTATCTGCGTTCTGAAAGCTTCCTCTTGACAAGGGAAGGGGTTGACACTGGAACAAGTTGCGGAGAGCAACAAGGAGGAGTAAGATTGATTGGATTCTACCTGTTTGTATGAGAGAATGAGGGGCTCCGGAGATTGAGAACTGCTGAACTCTTCCGAAATTGAAAAATGAACTCGGGTTAAGCATGTAGAGAGAATGACATCTTGTTTCGTCAGTTATCAGGTTCTTTAATTAAGTTCGCGAGTCTCGATCGTTTATTAAAACTTCTCTAAAGCAAGAAGTAAAATCATTCTTGGCAGTCCGGGTGACGCCGCGACGAAGTCAGCGTTGCTGACGTTGCAACCACCTTGTCGCTATCTTGCAGCGCAGACCAGCCCCGAGGAAGACCATGACAAGATGGTCGAAATGTCGGCATCACTGTCTTTGACGCGGCGTCACCCGAACAGACAAAAGCACTCGTAAGACTCTGACTGCGGAAGCAGTCATTTGAATATCTAAGAAAGGAATGTGCCAATATGCGAATATATAGTTTATGTTTTTATAAATATAACAGAGATAGAATTTCGTGTTACTTTCTGACATCTTAACAGTGTCTACATTTTTGTGTCATAGTACTTTTTCACTCCCCCCGCGTAGAAAGTACTTTGTGACGTTCCACACATTTCCAAGAATACAGGAGCACTTACGGCCGCTGTTGCAGCAACCGTTGCTGAGTAACAATGACAGCGCGGGGAAGAGATTCCACGACAAGCGCAATCCTTCTGCATTATCTTCATTTGTCTTGCGGGGTGGGTTCTTGCCGTGTTCGTGGCCGTTGGAGCAACATTTGTCGAGCAAGTGCCAAGCGGTGCCCTATATCACGACAATTTATCACGCACAATGGCTCGTAGCAGCGTTGTGCAACGCCTCTTATTGCGGTGTCGCAACCCGCGAGCGGGCAAGTGGCGCGACCGCGAGTTGGGTCGTGTCCAGCCTAAGACCGCGCCTGAAACCGGGAGAGGTGGCTCAGGGCAGCAACTGATGTCACTACAGTGTCTCTCTCCGGCACGTCCCAAGGTTAGAGTCACGACCGTGTTAGGGTTTACGACACTAGCTTCATAGCTAGGTCGAATTCATTCGCTCTCTGGAAGAGAATTCTAGCGGTCGGCTGCTCTGATCGGTAGGTTTTTCGCGGTTTCTTCGATCAACACACGGCTAATGCTGGAGCAGTGTGCTCATAAACGGGCCACGCGCCTACGGTAACATGCGCTACACTACCACACATGCCTGGAAACCGGTCGGGTGCTTGGATCTTGTCCCGATTAGGGCGGTTCCTCGCTGATGGGAGATACCTTGTTAGGGGAAACACCGTTAGCTGACGGTAGTTCGGCGCCAGATCTCACCATCCAGCGAGGGTGAAGATCACCGCAACCTCCCGAGAAAAACCCTACACTTGCTGAACTAACGACCTTAGCAGTTGACGTGACCGTAGTCGCTAATTAATCAAACCCCTCCTGAAGATGGTAGGATGCCGTGCTGTCCGCCCGCACTCATGGGTATGCATTGGGATGCAGGGGAATGTGCTCCTCTTTCTTAGTCTTCAAGTCGTACTTGCACAATCGGTAAATCAATTAACTTGTACGCATTTGGACGTCAATCAATTAATGGAAATGCGTAATTAAAAAAGATGACAATATGTGTTCAGATACATTTATTTCGGTGGAGTGGCAGTATTTTGAAAAATCATATTTTGTCATATCATTCACATTCATTTTTAAGGGCCGCAGTCTGTTAATACGACATCAATGTCGTCGCACTATTTTATTTCTTTTGCCTTCAGTGGATCGTAACAAATACGTCGGCATTGATGATGGACAACGTGTTGGAATTGGCGATTTTTACACTTTGCTACACTAATTCATAATTTGCTTGTTCTTCGATTTGATAAGAAAATTTGTAGAGAAAATAGATATTGTAGTCTTAAAATAGAAAATGGGAAAACCTCGTATGAGCCCTTTACAATGTATTGAAGATTGAACACCTCATATGTGGTAAGGGCCGCATGAGAAGTTTTCGTACGGTGCTTACAGAAAAATGTTTCAATACATAAATACTATTATATAGAAAGTGGCCGCCCTGGATAGTGAAGGTGGCTATCAGCCAACCGCTTCGGTATGAAGGGTCGCGGGTTCGAGTTCTGCTTTGGGCAAGGTGGGTTTGTCACTTGTCTCTCATGTGAAGGTTGTCGCGGAGGGCCTTGCGTTCTACTGACTCCAGATCAGAGGCACCCGCACGTGACTTGTTTTCTAGTGTAAGGTCGATAATGCGTCTCACCGGGACGTAAAGGGTAACCGGCTGTCGGCAGGAAAAAAAGCCCGCAGATATAGAAAGTGCAGAATGCCGAATCTTAGCAAACAAAAAAAGTGTTTATTACTTCTGGGCTGTCCGGGTGACACCGCGTCGTTGGCAGATAGGCCGACGTTTCGCCCGGACAGCCTAGAAGTAATGGACTCGAGCCGCGGAAGCCTACGTGTACAAAAAAAGTGTTTTCCTTTCTCGTGTAAAATTTTGTTTTTTTCGATATAGATTGGGTATCAACAACGACGTATAGTATTGTTGCCACTTCCCAACAAATCAGTTGTAGGTCTCTTCAGCGAGCGCGTCGCCAACTATTAACCCGCACCCTTCCGTACGCAGGCAGCACTGGTGCTCCAGTTGCTGGAGGCCGCGCGGGCGGGCGAGAGTCTCCACCCGGCGCTCCTGGCCACGCACGCACGCGCGCACGCAGGGCCGCCCGCGGCGCGCCACTTCCAGCCGCGCGGCGCCTCCGCGCGCCCGAGGGCACTCGCGGGTCTCGCCCCGCCATTGAAAGGGCTGACAGTGAAGGATGGGGCCAGGCCGCGCGCGGGGGGCGTGGCCCGGGCGGCGAGCGCGTGGTGGAGGAGGAGGAGGAGGAGGAGAACAACATTGTGTAGCGCGAGAGGAGAGTGCGAACGGGGAAGCGGGGGGCCAAGTTTTGGGAAGACGGATGGAGATACAGGGAAGGGAAGGTAATCAAAGGAAAGGTGATCAAGAAGAAAAAGAAGGATGTGAAATTATTTGTACACCGTATATCTTACTAGTGCCAACGCTTCAACTGGATGACTTGTATGTAATGACTGCATATTATGAGAGAACAGAGATTGTGATTCGTGTACTTTATGGATACGAAACAACGTAATACACTCGTGTGAGAAAATGGCGTTGCTGAAGGAATCAATATCTAAATAATTTAACCGACATGAAAAAATTATGTGAAGTCGTATTTGATGGAGACAGACAAATTTACAAAAATTCAATATTAAATAAAAACATGCAGAAACTATTCGACAGATATATTTGTTGCGCGTAATGTATCAACTTTTTTGATAAATTGAACACAATACACTATCGCAAATTTATGTAAAATATTTCGCAGTCGGTTGCTGTAGTTTCCATTCTGGAACGAGCAAAGTGCTAATCGCAAACGTAGCATCTCTTCAAACCAAGGCGCGTGGTATCCAGTGCAGCAGATAGCGCTCCACACGCTGAATTGCGCGTATCCAACATGGTCGGTCGAGGCAGCGGACAGCGCTGTGTGCGCGGCGAAAGAAAACACGCGGCGCGGATTAGGCGACGCGCGAGCGCCGGCGGCGCGATAGCAGCTGCGTGCCAGCCGAGATGCGCTCCCCAGTCCTACTGCTCTATTTCGCTCCCCGCCGCCCACCCCCACCCCACCACACCCCCATTCCGCCCCCTGGTGCACCCCTGCCGTAGCCACCCCGTCCATCACCCGCTCCGCGCCACACCTGCGACGCTGACTCTTCCAACAGCCCGATTGCAGCCCTCTTGTGCCGCCGCTTTACACACGGGAATCGCCCGACTGCATCACGCGGTCGGTTTTCCTTCGTCACCGCTTCCCAGCTTATCCAGTTTCACTTTTCATTACCTGACAAAGCATAGCCCGACTGCATCCTGTGTGGTTTGTCTGGAGTTTCGAAAGTAGTTAAACGTTTTTGTTAAGTGTTTATTCTTCAGTGCCACAAATAGATGTTCTCGCGCCAGTCCAGACGAAACCTCGAACACAAGTGAATCTTCGAAATTGTGTACTATATTAAGTCAGCGGGGCAGGATTCTCGTGATAGGAAAAATCAAGTCTTGTTTCCACCAACTTTTAAGTGTAGTTTTCAACGTTGGCAGTGCTCTGAAAGAAACGCAAATATTTTTTAAAAACAGATAGCCATGGATCAATTATAGTTGATAAATATAATACTAAGCAAACTACGTTAAACGCAGAATTCAATCTTGACACTAAGATAGAATTTGGAATTGGATGCAGTCGGACTTTAACGTATTGGAGAGGTAGGTAAGTGGCTTAGGAAAAGTTGACTGCGGGATGCAGTCGGTACACGCACTTGCACCAATGGCTCCACCCGTTCCTCCCCTCGCTACGTCTCTTCACCGCTCCGCTCATCTCCATGGCCACCGTCGATGCCAGTGTTCATTTTGTCACTTACTGCCCGGCCAATCCACTAAACCCTGCCAATACATCAACCCAAATTGCAGCCGCTGTATTCTCCGCCGTCCGTCCTCTCATAGCAAGCATTACTCGTCGGTCTTGCTTATCCTACCAAACCCTGCACAATCACTTACCACGGTTCTTCCTCTACGACCAGAGCCATTACGGCAATATCACTTGCATTTCCTCATACCTGATCATCAAATTTCCTACACCCCACTCTCCACCACCTCTTTGGCAACGCCGACCTCATTGTCGTTCGCCACCTACCGACCTTCCGTCCCGCTTATGAACTTAACTACTGCCACGAGCCGTGCCCGCTGCCCGCAGCCGTAAGCTGAAACGACGCCATCGTTCTCGCAGTGCAGCGGGCGTCCACGGGCCGCGCTGCCGTCGAGGGCCGCGCCGCGTAATTGGTGGAGGGCCATCGCCAGGGAGCCGGCCATCGGCGCCCGCCGGCGCCCGCGGTCCCTTTTAATGATCTGCGCCGCCGCCGCCCCCGCATATCGCTGCGGTCGCGCCCTGCCTCCGGCGCCCGCCCTCGCACATCGCAGGGCGCGTGCCGCTGGGGGCCGAGCGCGTTTTGTGACGAGGCCAGTGTTGCAGGCCGTTCCGTGCGGAGGTTTTTCTTTGCTGTCATTGACTGCTTGCCGTGGATTTCGAGATTAAAGACTGTTGTGGAGTGTATGAGTCGCGGACTGAATGGATTGCTTAAATACTTCCGTTAGGACTTAAGTCAGCTGTGTAAGTGTTTACTACTACGTCCATGATTATCGCTGCCGACCTCACCACCACCACCCTTACCATCATCACCCACACCACACCCGTTACCATCATAACCACCACGACAACCACCATCACCACCACCACCAACCACCGCTGGTACAACCACCACCTCCAGTATCACTACCAACACCAGCACCACCAACACCAACACCACTACTACAACTACTACCACCATCATCACCACTTTCACTACGACCACCTCAATCGTCCGCATTGCCATCGTTCACCTTCCTAAGCTCCATCACCATGACTCGACGCGAAAGCACCACCAAACAATTGTCACCGCATTCGCTGCACCTCGGCTTCCAGCACGGTCTTCCCCTCCGTCACGTTAAACCATCGTCGTCTCTCTTCGTTGGCGCGCGCGCCGTCGCCACCGCCACCGCCATCGTCACCGTCACCGTCACCGCCACCGCCACGGTCACCGCCACCGTCACCGCCACGGTCACCGCCACCGTCACGGTCACCGCCACCGCCACCGTCACCGCCGAAGCCGCCTCCAGCTTCCACCTCCACCGCCTCCTCCGGCGCCTCTGCCGCCACCGTTGCCGCCACTACCGCCGCCACTACCGCCGCCACTACCGCCGCCGCTACCGCCGCCGCCACCGCCGCCGCCACCGCCGCCGCCACCGCCGCCGCCACCGCCACCGCCGCCGCCACCGCCGCCGCCACCGCCGCCGCCACCGCCGCCGCCACCACCGCCGCCGCCACCGCCGCCGTAGCCGCCGCCGCCGCCGCCGCCGCCGCCGCTGACCTCCTCCGCCACAACTGCCGCCACCACTGCTGCCACTACCGCCGCTGCCGTCGTCGCCATCGCCGCCTCAACTCCACCGCCACCGCCGCCGCCACCGCCGCCACCGCCGCCACCGCCGCCACCGCTGCCGCTGCCGCCGCAACAGCCCGCGGTCACCGCGCGGAGCAACTTGGGAATTGGCGGCGGCTGCGGCCCGCGCTGTCGCGTTCGATAGAGCGGTCGCTTTTATGGGCGGCGGTGCGGTTGCACGCCGCGCCCTCGCTCGCGTGATCGTCGCCCGAAGACATCGCCCCGCCACGCCCCGCCCCGCCCCGCCCCGCCCCGCCTCGGCCGCTCTTTAATGGCTCCATCTCGTGGCCGACTAATTTGGGTTTCCGAAGCGAGTGGAAGTTTCACCAAGAAACGCGCCGCGCGTATGTTTTATGGGCAAACCGTATGCGGTATGTGACTTTTTATGACCTCTTGCTTGACGCAAAATGAGTTTAACCGCGTCGCGGTGTTTCGAGAGAGAGAGTTTGCTTGGCAATGCTTTTAAACAAATTTGTCTTCGCGTGCTGCTGAGGCGAATTAAGTAGCGAATGGCTTCATTTAAAGTCTGTTTTAAAATAAAAAAGCTGTGCCGCACAGAAAGAAGCAGGTTTTTATGCATGTTTTCCTTCGTGTATTTTGAAGGTATATTAATGGAACATGAAGGCAAGAAGGTTCGGTAAAGTATGGAATATGAATCGCATTTACATTTATGTAATACGCCGTATTATAACGAATTACAAACCAAGACATCATGATCCGTTCAGAACATGGAACCAGTTACGAATATCACTAGTTTTGAAACTTACTACTACTCATACTCGTATGTATAAGGGACAATGCCAGGCAGAACAGCAGGAAAAAGAATCGTGAAGAGCATATTGTGTCTTAGGTAAGGTCTGCAAGAAACAGTGTTGCATTACAAATGAGATACGTCGTTTAATCATCATTCTCTTCGCACCGTCGCCGTCGCCATCAACCTTAATCGACGTACTCACGACCTCGGTGCCCTTTCCCGGCTGGTCGTGCAACAACATTTCGAGAGACAAAAGTCCTTCCCGTGGCTTTACACCTTGCTCGTTTTTTGAGCTCGTACAAGGAATTCTTAGAGGACACCTCAGTCTCCCACATTGTTGAAATCGCCCTCATTGGGCTCTACTTCTATCGTCTTCTGCCTTTTGTCTGTTGTATAAAAAGCGGACACACTGGTAAGAATAGACGTTCGTTTAAGAACTGTGAATACTGCTGCTTCTGTGTGAAAAAATGAGAAACAAATTGATGCCTTACTTCACAATTTGCAACAATCTGTTTCGATGCAACACGTATGATTGTAGATTCTAATTATAAATAAGTAGAGTATCTGTTATTTATCTTTGTGTTATTTTTAATAGCGTTCTTTTTAGAGTATATTAAAAATTTACAGGTTGACTCCTTCACGCCAATACTGCAATTTTTGAAATTTATTTTACATTTTCTCATACAGCAAGGCAAGCGCTTTACAAGACTGGACAGAGCTGCAATATAGCATGCAGAGCACTAGTCACAAACGACGAGAACACTCCAACTGGAGACCTCCAATAATCAACAGCAATTTACGAGACAAAAATGGTAGAATCGGGGAATAGTTACATTTGCAAGAAAATAAATGCTACAAAAAATAGTTATGGGAAGATCATGAGTTTTTCTTTAAGGAGGTTTAAATTTGTCTTTTGGGAATGTAGATCGGATTCTTCCATGTTGATTATATTTGTTTTTCTAGTTTGAGTACATACGTTGCTGGGGAGGATATTACTGCAATGTGAAAGGTACTTTCCAGAATACAGAAACCGGCCGTGTAATTTCCTAGACAAAACTGGAGGGGCTTGAAGAGAAAAGGAGTTTAAAATGTTGATTTAATTTTAAAATGTTGATTATAGTTTTTTTCTAGTTTGAGTACATAAGTTGCTGGGGAGGATAATACTGCAATGTGAAAGTTCCCTTCCAGAATACAGAAACCGGCCGTATAATTTCGTATACGAAACGGGATGCGCTTGAAGAGAAGGGAGTTTAAAATTTGTTATGTGCCCTTTATTAGAAGCTTCTGCGCGGCGCTGCCCGTTCGTTTTCCAGCTCATTTCTCACCTGCGCAGCCATTTCTCTGCGCGGCCGGCGCGGGCCGGGCGCGCTGTCGGCCGGGGCAGCCCGTGACGGACACACTGCGCGCGGCTAATATTTCACGAAATTACGCCGCCCATTAGCGGGCGCCTTTTCCCGTGGCGACGCGCGCTTTTTCCCCGTCCGTCCGTCGATCGGTATGTGCCCCTTCACATCGCCGCTGCGTCACAAGTGAGAAGACGCAGCACTAGTCCGTCAGGCATGTGCCATCGACCTCAACACACCGATGAAGATAACACACACACACACAAACAAACAAATGTTAATACAGTAAAGCTGGGTCATTGCGGAGTCTCAAGGGACCAGTATTTTTGTTATTCGTATTAGACAATATTCCGCATTATGCAATGTAATAGTGCGGGATTTAGGTTTGCCAGGACCGTCCGTTGTAAGACTAGTAATCTAATAAACTAATCTAAACTCATTGAAGCCAGAATTTTGTAATGTCCCGCGTTGTGTTATAGATGTCTTATTTCATGGGATATTAAAAAATAAAATATATTTTTTGGGGAAAATGTTAAGGGATATTTTCAGAAAGAATAGGTAATTGCATTTTACGTTTTGATGTATTAATTAATTAAAGAACTAGAACAGAGAACTCATTATACGCATTTTTGTTGAGAATTTAGTGTAAGGCTTTAAAAGATGAAATATAAACTTAATGTAAATCTCTGATGTTTTATGAATTGTTGAAGTTTTAAACCATGATTGACATTACATGAACATTTTATTTTATCATACATTATTTATTTCAATTTGTTTTTTCTCCATTATTTCTTTATTCCATCTCTTGGAAGAACACGATTTTCGTAGCTTTGTTGCGCGCAGACCAGAGATCAATCCTCTACGATGCCTTATGAGGACTGCGACAAGGCATGCGAGCATCGTCGTGAGTTAGCGTCCATGCCTGTGTTTGGTGCTTCGTGAATTTTACTGATGTATTAAAGTAATGGAGATGAGCTTATTTATGAGAACGCAGCGCCCGCTCCTAGCCTCCCGTAATCGGCTTTTCAGATTCTCCGTAAGAGCCTTTTGCCGGTCTTGTAATGGAGTCAATTCCGCTACTAATTCGTCCACTTTAATCAATCATATCAAAAATCTCCCGACACCCCGCCTTGTCATCAGCTGCCGTGTTATTAAGCTCATTTTAGCAGGTATAATATTGGCAAAAAGGGTACTTAATTTGAGTAGAGCCTGTGATTTGAGTAATTTATTGACAGATAAGGCGGCGAGAGAACAGCGCGCGTTCGGAGACGTAAGCTTGCTTCGGGTGCCGCTAAGGCCAAGGTTCCCTTCTCACGCTGCATATTGATTGGTCGCTGAGCAGTCAGCGCTAGCACCGTCGTCCGCCGCGGCGCGGCGCTAGTGTCGGGGGCGCGGCAGTGGTCGGCTTTTCAATCCAGGAGATTGCGGAGATATTCTCTGGAAGGCGCGGCCAACGTTCGAAGAAACCCTTTGCTTCTGACTTTCTTTTTTCTTCAGCCCCGAGAGCTGTTAGCGGGTTTTGCGTTCTTTTATTCCCGCTGCGTGGGTCGGCCGAAGAGAATCAATGATCGCGGGGGCCTCTCGATAAAAAAAAAAAATGTTTCTTAAATGGGTACGAATTCCTTAGAACGGCGATTGAGCGATGGCAGAGTTCTTGGAAGCAAGTGAAATGAGGAAATGGAAATCCAGTGGTTAAGCTCCATTTGTTTACGTCCTTGGCATTTCTTAGCGGATTTTTGGCGTACTCATACAATTTGGAGATATTGGTTTCGATTGAGCATTTCTAGAAAATCGATAAATAAGGATAATCTGACCGGAGCTAGATCATTAACATTTTACGTCCTTTAAGTTTCCATATGATAACTGGGAACCTCTTAAATATTTTTTCAATTGCTTGAATTGTCTGTCACTTTTTTTTTTTTTTTGTACGTTGAGTATTACTGAAAATTTGAATTATGTATGAATATTATTGAAAATTTGAGACAGTTCGAATGCTAAAGATTTAGTATATTCCAAGCAATTTCAACAATTCGAATTATTTAGCGTAACTCTTAATGATCATGTCCCAACTCTTAAGGGCGTCGTTGCCTCTGAGGTGCTTCTGACCGGGAGGTTCTCGTGTTCAAGTTCGACGGTGGCAGGGTTTTCCTCACTAGTTGCAATAACATGGTAACTGACGAATTCAACCGCCGTTTGGTCTAGAAGCCTAGTGGCCGGCTGTTAACATCGGTAGTGTTTCGTAGTTTCTCCGATCAGCAGCAGGTGAATGCTGGAGCAGTACCATAACAAACGGACCATGGACCGCGCGCGATCTTCCCTTCCTCATCTTTGTTCTATCCTCACCCCTTACCTACACACACTTACACTGCACTACCACATAAGTCGGTAGCTTGGAGTTTGTCCTGGCTGGTATGGTGCCCCGCTGGTGGGAGATATCTGTTTTGGGAAAACCTCACTAGTCGCGTGAAATTCGACGCAAGATCTCATGAAGCGGGGGGAAATCACCGCCACCTCACGAGAAGAAAACACGCTGTATACTAACGGGATGAATGAGCTCGGCAGTAATCGCTAATTAATCAATCGTAGAGAATTCGATTCCGTCGGAAAGGAGTCACCCTCTCCAGCCACTGCATTTGGACCGAGCTCTCGTGCACTCGCCAGGAATCAGAGCCGTCGAGGGAGGGAGGCGTTGCCCTGAAGACGGGCGGCGCGGCGGTGGCGAAAGCCGCGAACTAACTTTCTGCTCCAGTTTCAGTGCGATTTATTCGAAGAGGGTCTTGCGGAAAGGGTGGGGCGGGGGCGGGGGCGGGGGCGGCCGCAGGTGCGAAGGGAGAGCGCGGGCGAAGATTGTGTACTCCATCGCCCCCTCCGCGACGCAAAGTGTTGCCAACTACACACGGACAAACAAGTGAGCGCGCAAGACCGTAAAAGTTAAATTAAAAGTACCGGACTGTCCACTTCAAGTTTTAATTGCGTCGGTAACTCAGAAACTTGGCTGGCCGGGGGTGCGAGGAACAAATAATCACCTGGGAAAGTTCGGGTCTGGGCACAGGGAGTGGTCGGGTGGGCGGCGCGGCGGTTCCCAGCGTCGACGGAAGGATTCGGGAAAATCGCTCGGGGAGGTTCGAGGGCCGTCGGTGGAATTGATCTCGATGACCGCTTTCTACGACTTGCCGATACATTTCGCAGAAATAACGGTGATTTTCTGTGTAATTCAAGAGAAGGTACAGCAGATGTAGACAGAGAAAATGTTGGTACCCTAGCTGACCTTAGATGTGGTTAATTAAGAATGCTACAATTTTTCGGCTTAATATTGTTGAGGTTCAAATATTCTCTCAGATTTTCGTTTACCTTCTCAATAATTACGGAGCTTTTTGAGGAATGAAAGAAATGAAATCTGATGACCTTTATCTCCAAAGTCTGTTGAACTTTATTCATTATGGATTTCAATTTTTGTTTAATGAATTCCTGTCCAAGAAAAGGGTACGTTTTCCATTTTCTTGCAGTCCGATTTCTAAGAATCTTCAATCCCACATTCTTTGCTTATTACAGTTCCGTAACTCCTTAGTTACTTGCTTTGCAAGGCACCTTCATTGAAAAGAACCTCAGACATATACAGGTTTTCACTTACTAAAAGGTTTCCATCGTGTCCCTCAACCTCGACGGAAGACGTTCACTCAACCTCTTTGAGGTGCACGCTAACGACCAAGAACATCCGAAGTGCGCGTACGCGAATGAATGAAATAAATCGTCCCGAGAGGAAATCTGAACCCAACGTCACACAAAGAGCGAACCTCTTCCATGCGAGAGGGCATAAGCTTTCACGGCCGAAGGTAGCGACAACTTGGCTGTCAAGGAGCACTGCGTTCCGGGAACAGGTGCCAACATTTCGGCAATTACTCTGCGACCTTCTTCAGAGCGAAATGTGTGTAGATAGTTTGCGCACAAATTTATAATTCGTTCTCTATAAACTTGCGCGCAGACCATTTCCGCACATTTCGCGCTGAGGAAGGTTTCGGAATGGCGGCCGAAAAGTGTCTAGTGAATCTGCTCCTAGAATGAGGCGTCTTCCGGAAACCGAGTAGTTAATCTTCCAGAACTGACTCCGTCGCCACCTCGCTCGGATCCGCTGCTCTTTTGCGCCCCCCTTGCTCGGCTAGGACACGTCTGAAATCCAGATTTTGTTTTCTATTTTTGTTACAAAGCAAAAACAATTTCGATCATATACTCAGTACGTTGAAAAGTATTCTGATGAAATGTAGATGTTTCATCCGTATGTTTAATCAGTGTAATATCCACTAATTTTCCGTGACTTCTTCGGCCGTCCTACGTCTAGTATTGTGTGTTTATCAAAAAATATTGAATCAAAAAAAAATTGTGAACATTCGTTTACTAGCAATGATTTTTATATTTTGTAGTAGATTTATACCATAAAGTTACATTTTTTAAACCGACTATAACATTTCGATTAAAAATATAATTAAATTGAAGATAAAAGAAAATAACGCGCCGTTTATTTGTATCTAATTTTTGTCTTCGTTTTCACTTGTCAGCCAATATAAAGTCATCTCGAACAGCATTGAATCATGTCCCTCCCCAGATCTTATCAAATCCTCTCTGTCCATTTGACCACTTGAATGTTGTACGATTTGTAAAGGCGCTGAACGGATGCCCGTAGTCAACTCTGATGCAGCTTTCTGCAAGCTCAGAGGTCGACCTACATCTGCCTCGCACCCACGTGTGAACGCTGTCTCGTTAATGCGAGGTCTAGGCAGGAAGTCGTATGTAACTAACCTTCTTTTTAACTCAGCATATACAATGAGACAGAAACATGATTTATTTTAAATTCAGGAGTAATTGGTGTTCTTAACACGTTCTTACAAGTTTTATTGACGACACAATTCACAAATGAAATTGTCTTGTTTATGTGCTGTACTAGGGAAAGGGAGAATAGTTGCAAAGTTCGGGACGTGGTGCATTAATATCACATCATTCACATGTCGTGATATTGTAATATTTATTGCAAAATTTATATCTTTTGTTGCAAACTTGTTTTTGTCTAGAATTAGTGGTTAATTGTGTGTTTCCGTTTTGTTTCAGGTACGTGTTAACAGCAGTGTAGGTGTAAGTCGTAAATGCCCCATTACTACATGTAAGAAGTTGGAAGATAGAGAACTTTGAGGTAAGACAAAATAAACGTAAATTATACAGATACTCAATTTTTCTCACTTCTCTAAATACATATCATTTAGATGTGCGGTCATGTATCACGTGCATTAGAGTTTCACCTACCACGAATATGAGCTTCGTATGACTTGAGAATATTTAACATCCTTAGCTAAGAGATAGAATCCTATTCCAAATAGTATTGGCGAAGTTTAGCAAAACATCGATTCATCACCAAAAGCTTTTCGATATCGATGAAAACATAGACAAAAACAACGTCAACAATAGTTTGAAATTCTGCCTGAAATAGGTCTCTCATCTTAATTTTTTATGAATGTTCTATATAGTTGAGGTACAAATTGCAGTTTAAACGTTCAAAATAATCAAAAAAGGTAACAAAACTAGAGAAAGGTTGCGAATAGCAAATGGTTTCGGGCCACCTGTGGATTGACAATAGTGATAGTTGTCAACGGCTGTTGATTTCGAGCAATCCACAAATAAAATAGATACTGGCAATTTTATTTCTATCGCGAATTTTTTTTAAACGATGCATGTTTCTGCACACGTGTATCGATCTGGCAAAACAACATCGAAAAACATCGCTGTTATAATATCGATGTTTCTGCTCGAAAATATAGATATTTTTTGCCATCCTTAATTCCCAGTGCCTAGCGAGACAGTGAGCAATAAGTGGAACAATATTATGATCAGTCCCAACAATATGGACAGTGGTCAACAGTAATATAGAAAGTGGGTAACAGTGTACAGTAGTCAGCAGTCAATAAATTGGACAGTGGACATTACGCTTTTTCAAAACGCTCTCCGGGGTTAGCTCACCTGAAAGCGAATCCAATTTTGAGCCACCCCACTACAATGGGAGGCCTTGCCCAACACTGGGATCAATGGGTTTATTATATTTGTATTGCGACGTGCGCGTTGGCGTGCGTTGCGCCGGGCGCCCTCGGTCGCTGCGCGTGGGTCGCCCGCGCGATCGCTCCTGGGAGACGGACGGCGCATAATGACGGTGGCGGCGCGCCGCGCGCGATGATGCGGGACGGCCGTCGCCACGGACGACAGCCGCGGATAAATATCAAGCCCCGGACCCCGCCCCGCTCCGCCCCGCCCACCTTACTGCCCCGCCACGCCCCTCACCGCTCTGGCCCGCCCCGTCCCGCCCCGTCCCGCCCCGTCCCGCCCCGTCCCGCCCCGTCCCGCCCCGTCCCGCCCCGTCCCGCCCCGTCTCGCCCCGTCTCGCCCCGCCCCGCCCCGCCCCGTCGCACCCCGTCCCGCCCCGTCTCGCCCCGTCCCGCCCCGTCCCGCCCCGCCCCATCCCGGCCCGTCCCGCCCCGCCCCGCTGATCCCTCTTCCGAACGCTCCGCTCAGTCGAGGCCACACGCCTTCACCACATCCTTCTTGCTCTCGCCCACGGGAGGCTTCTCCGCCTGCTTTCGATACCTCCTCCCCCCCCCTCAGCCACTCCTCGCCACGCCCCGACGCTCACTCCCAAGAATGCCCTCCACGCCTTTGTATTTCCTCTTTCTTCATTTTCATTTCTCACGCTGAGATATGGTCCAACAAATAGTGGGTATAGGGTCTGCCCCTTCTCGCACCCTTATTAGGCGAATTGACAAACACGAACACGGTCAAACTAAATTTTAATGCACACGGATTTAGTATTATAGGTTACTAAATCAACTCTAAAACTTCGATATTTTTAGTCGATGTTGCCTCACTACTCCCAACACGCCCGTCTTGGCTCTAAAGCGACCATTCACTGCATCTCCCCCAGCCTCTGCTGCCCTTTCTCTTTCTTCCTTCTTTTTGTTTCTATTCTTTCTCACAGTCATCCCTCTTCTTCACACCATTTCACTTGCCTGCAAACTTCGTATTTCTTTTGGGTCTTGTGGTTGATGTCTTTTTCATCGTTCATGGTCATTTTCTTCGTCGTACCTACTGTCTTATTTACTTTGTTTCTTTTCTTTTCTGATGACCCACTTATTTCATCGCAGAATGCCAGACACGATACCCTGACTCCTTAAGGATGCCATTTCATTGGATGTCGCGATATCTTTATTGGTTGGTGATAATTAAATTATACTCGAAACTCTTATGATTGCTTTATACTACTCAGTATACATTTTTATCCTGTATGATATGCATTTTAAACCAGATGTTTAATTTTACGTTTCGAGGCACTCCATATGGACACTATTGAACGCATTTCTAAACTGTGTTCCTCAAAGAATCAAGAACTCCATTAAAATTTGGTAGAAATTTGGTAGAAACCCAAAATTTAACGCAGGTTTTACAAACAATCATTATTTTCATTATACTAAAATAAACACACATGATAAAGTCTAGTTTTTTTCGTACAGTTCATATAATCTTCAAGCTCGTATTTGTTTTGCAAAAGTGTACGATTCTGATATAATTAATTATTTCTCTTATTTTTGAATTTGTATGGAAAAATACTTTGACAGTGTGACTTACAGACAGAATGAAAAATATTGTAAATGCATTGTGGGTCGTGGAAAAGAAGATAACCAGAATTTTCAGAAATAAAATTGACTTTCAATGCGCCCCGTGTCCAGTGTTGTCCTGCAGAAGGATCTGCTCCTCTTCGGCCCTCAGTCAGAATCCGCTGTCCCTGGCGGCGGCGGCGACGGCGGGGGCGTGGCGGCGGTTGGCGGGAGGGGGATGAATCGAAGCGGCTTATCTGCAAGCGCAAAATTCCGGCTATAAATTCAATTAAAATGCAAAAGAGGCGGCGCGTGCACGTGCGAGTGGGCATCGCGACGCGGCCAAGGTCGCCCGCGGAAACAACTGCAACGCGGCACGCGAACGCCGCCGACGCCGCCCTCCTCCCTGACCCCACCGCCTCGCTCCCAAGCGCCATGGATGTTGACCCGGAACGCGTCTCCTTTATATTAATGTTACTAGTTATGTATGCACCAAGGTAGCTATATGGGTTCTAATAATCAAGTGGTGACAAAAAGTCCGAGGCTTTTTTGCTATCCGAGATCATTACAAGCAGTTAACGCATGTGGTACATACAGGATTTTATTTTTTACCTAACATTAATGATTCAGATTTACTTATTTACAAAAAAACCTAGATGTTAATTTGACTCAGTTTGTCTTTTCATATTTCCCTCCCATAATTCTTTCCATGAGAGAGCATGTAGCATCATTGAACTAGTATCATATTTCCCCTCGTAAGCACAATCCTCTCGGTCAAGGTAAGTTATGCTAGGTATAACGAGCTTCGTAGCGAAGGCCATAACAAACAATACGTATCAGTAAAAAATGAAATTAATGTTAACATAGCCACTAATAAATATGTTTTTTTTATTCTTGTATTACAATAGAATTGAAGTCAGTAAGTTTACCAAAAAATAATGTATGACACACGTGGTAAGCACCCTAAAAGCAAACTTTTATTTTGCTCAAAGGATTGTGTTACTAGGCCTTTAAACAAGTGTTGTAACCTTTCCTACTCGCAAAGTAAGAGGTTACTTATGCCACCATAAATTACTATTTTCTATCATTTTATCACTCTGAAACAGTTTTTATTTGATTTTATTATGTGTTTTTAATAACATTAGCTGATTTGTTCATTATAGATCCGTAATATGTCAGGTATGTCTTCAAATGAAAGGTAACTTAATTCTTGTTGGACACAATTCTCCTAAATTAATTAATTGTAAAAATATACTTATTCCTATCGAAAAATATACGTGTCGATAGTCAATAGAAAGTGTTTCAATTTTACAGCAATCCTTGAATTCGCAAAACGGCCTGTGTAAGTTGTTTTCACCTGTTTTGTCATATCAACATTTATGTGCTGTCACGCGATGGCTCATTGACGAGCTCTGAAGTTGTTCCTGTGAGGAGTAGCCTATCGACCTTCCTTGGAGACGATGTCATCGGCCGTGCTTTTGTGACGTCACTTTTCAATTACGTCGCCGCCTCCCCTGCCGTTGGCTCGTTGTTTTATTGCGTTAATGGCTCGCCATCTGTCTCGGAGAGCGCCCGCCCCGAACGTCCCACGCCGCCTCGCCCCGCCACGCCCCGCCACGCTCCGTCCCGCTCTGCCCCGCCCCGCTCCGCCTCGCTCCAGCCCGCCCCGCTCCAGCCCGCCCCGTCCCGCCTCGCCCCGCCCCGTTCCTCCCCGCCCTGCCCCGCCCCACCCCACCCGGCAAGACCCGCCCCCAAAGGAGGCGTTGCTGCGTTTCTTCGCCCTTCTGCCTGCTATTTGTCACCTCCCCCTCACCCCCTCCCCCATCTCATTTCCACCCTAGATTTGTGGGACAAAAAGGGCACCTGGTCTGCAAGTAACCTTGTGACGTCACCCTTTGTGCGGTTTCCTTAGGCCAGTACATCAGAAGGAGAAGAGAAAATATTCACTTGGATTTAGCAAAGGCAAATACGAACAATAAAGCAATCAATTATTGTGAACTTTTATATTCATTTAGCTTTGGAAAAACATTCGGATTTACCACTCTACTATCAGGTTTAGACAATGAGAAACCCAAGTAGCTAGTTCGTATATAGTAGTTAAAGTACCAAGAGGGTAAAACTGGTGATTCACAACACACCAGTCGAGTTTGTCGTCTGAGCATAGCGAAAACGACAAAGAAACGAGTCCGGGAAACACTACCCGCCCGTGTAATATACTATATTTTAAGACGCTGTGAGCCAAACGCAATGCGTCAAATGAAATATCAAATAACTAGAAATTCCTTTTTTGTACAAAAGTAAATGGATTCAAGTCAGTGTCGTAACACTATTGTTTGTAAAATATAAACGAAGACGTCGTGAAGACAAGAGACAAATTCAGACGTTTCAAATCTTTCGCACAAGCTTCGCGATGTTTCTCACACTGAAAAAATTAGCAGTTTCGCACACGTAGAACAAATATGAGAAACCCCGTTTCGCGCACATCTTGTTAAAAATGTTTTTGATAACTTTCCAGTGTTCTTTACGTTTTGTATCTTTCATTTTGTCTGCTTGGGTTTTAAAATTGTTCTTGTGTAAAATTATGCAAATGTTTGTTCCTTTTACTTCAACACTCATTGCAAAAAAATTCGACATTACACTACCTCCTCTCGTAATGTTTTGGTTAAGTCGTAGTATTTGCAATTTTTAATAAGTGTATTAAATCTGTTGAAAAAACTAGAAAAACCCTTTTTATCACTGGTGTGTTTTTATTTATAAATGCACGTGGGAGGAACATTGAGAAAGAATTATTCGCCCTTACGATATTTCCTAACAAAGGCTACTCCGTTGAATATATTTCTTGTGGAGTTCACAAAGTAATGTATCACAACTTCAAAGTCGAATCTCCCGAGAGCAGAGAAAAGAATACAAGATAAATCAAAGGCGACGGCGAGAGGTCTGAGACGGAATGAATCTCTATAGCTGTCTTCCCGTCTTGGACGTTGCTGCCCTCCTCGGGCGCCGAGCGAATCTGTATGCCTCCGGCACGCGGGGCCCGCGCGCGGCGCCCATGCAGATTGCGCGGGAGGCGCGGCGTTTATGTCTTCGTACGACGCTAATGACTGCCGGCGCCGCGCAGTGCCATCCGCCTCAACACGGGCTCCGAAAATCATTTTGGCATTGACCAACATTTTACCCATAACGCGCTTTAAGGAGGCGGGAGGGGTGGTTTAAAATGCCCACGGGGAGGGGAAAATATACGCCATCAACATTAAGCTACAGGCTTTATTTACATAAACTTTTGATTCGTATCTTCCTTTTCACTTTCACTGCAAAAACAGGTGTAATTTTCCTCCTCATTCTCTTAAAAATTATCAGCTATTTCACGATATATATCGGATTGTGATACGTATTTACTCACTTCGTTATTACACCCTGCCATGAGGACAGACTGATCAATAACTCTTATTAAATATACTGTTTGAAATAGTTTACCATCTTCAACAATCAAAAATAAATTTGATTCGATAGATCAGCCTCATTGTTTTGTAATAATTCTGTTTCCTATGAAAATGTTGGTTAAATATTAGACAAAATGACGGTCTTTAGTTTCCACCTCTTGTTTCTGACTTCAAAATTTTCTTATGACAGTCACAAACTTGACAGTGATTATGAAACCATAAAATTCATTCTATTTCTGCCACAAAATCAGAATCTAGCTGTTTGAATCCCATTACTCCGATTTTTATAATAGTTTTAAAAATATGTGGACACAAAATGACTTCCTTTGGTCAGTGCAGGGTGTAAGTGTAATTAATCGGTGTTCAGAATATTGACTTCGGTATTCGTATAATTGTAGGAATGCTGTTGAGATGTTGACATTTAAGGATAAAATAATTGAAAACTTTTTAAACTTCGGTTTATTCAGAGCCGACTTTCGACGGATTTGTCGTCACCATCAGTCTAGAAATTATATAAATATAATTATCTTTTAATTTTGTACACATATTTAAAAGCAAAAGTTTTTCTATCGATACTTTTTCATGCAACTCTCGTTTTATGACGATACACGGCCCATACAACTTTAATGTAAAATATGTTTATTTTTAATATGAACTTAGCGCACAAAAATTCTCAACATGAATATACCCACGGCCAGAGGCATCAGGCTAATCTAGATGTTCAATATTTTATTAAAATTCTTGGTAGAAGAATAAAACTGTCAATGTTTGGCCTATCAAGATTAATTAAAGATATCCAGGCGAACTTTGGAAGAAAAGGAATTTTATTGTTATTTTCCAGATAAGTCATAACATTTTGTTCTTTTTACATTTACATTGAGTATGAATAGTTTTAAAAATTTGAGAGAAGATATTACGACATTTTAGCAAAAATGGGTATTTGTAACTATGATTGAATTCAAAAGAAATGAAAATATGTTTGTATCTTCACTTCTGAGTAACTGTGCACTGTTCTTCGTGATGAGGATTGCGAGAAACAGCGGTGGCCTTTACAAATGCTTCTTGCGTCGGGAGTTCCGCGTAATCGAAGGAGAGCACCATCCAAGCTCAACCTGCGTCTGTAATAAGTCTTACTGCTTCTCGTTTGCATGCATACTCTCTGCTGGAGGCGGGGACCTCACGCTTTGTCGCGTAGTTTTGTAACTTCTTGATGTCCATGTGAACTTTCTTTGTTCCAATTTCACAACTTTGTGCTGAAAACTGACAACGAGCTCATTTCTTTCTTTTTTTAAATATTAAATATGTGCATTATTTTACAGTTGAGTAGATGTTATAGATATGTATAAATTACAAGTAAGTTTTGCTATTAAATTAATGTGTATATTAAGTGAAGGGTTTTCTGACGGTATTATCGAAGTATTTATTTCCTTAAACAAAGTTGAATAAGACAAGTCTATTACTCATCTCTTGCTGAAACTTCGTTTATTTTTTTATCCTGACGGGTGATCACGTAAAAATCATTTTGAAAATTCGTTAAACCTCTTCATTTAATTAAATTCTTCGATGCAGCTTGTAACAAATGAAAACGTAAATTGCGGACACCAGAATCATAACAGGTGCTGGGGAGTGTTGCCCCATCACTAGCTTCCCAGTGATCTGGATGCTACCAACGTAAATGCAATTTTTAATAGAAACCACTGTTACAAAAAACGCACATTTTAATGTAGAAAGTCAAACGCTCATGCGCACAAGCTGAGCTGCGTTGTCAAAGTGTCCGCTCTCCCGGACAAAGGAAAAACGGAAAGTCAGTGTACCCGTGGATTTCGAACGAAGCAGAGCCCGTGTGCTCTCGCCATTCTTTGCAAAACATAACTCCAGAGAATAGTTGTCGAATCAGCGGTACTGTGAAACAAGTCAAAATCAACAAACTTGCATGCTTTATAGGTGCTACTTTGTGGTGAAAGTGACGACCAAAATCAAGCCGACGGGGAATTTCGTCAACGGTTGTGGCGCCAAAGGAACGAACAACGGATTCTACCTGCAAGTCTGCACATTGGTTCTGTATCTAAATTTCAGCTTAAACTCGGCTCGGTGCGGAGACACTTCCCAGGCGCCCCGCATTTGTTCACTGCCTGCGCACAGAGTGTTGTCGCTTCACGTGTCCGCATGGGCCTCGCAACCTCGCCTTCCCGTGCGCGCCCCCTCCGCGGGCGCGTAATGAGGCGCTTAGCCCTGGCCACGCGCTTGCGCCTTCGCGGCCGGCCAAAGCACGCTGCACGCGCGCCGCCGTGATTAACCCGCGCGCGCGCGCGCGGGCCACGCGTGATTACCACATCCAAAATTAATCAGACGTGCGCGCGCTGAAGTGATAATTAGGAATGGGACGTCGCGCCGGTTGTGTGCGCGCGTGACTTGGTGCGGTTGCGTTGTGGGTGGTCTTGCTGCCGGTGTAGCTGGTGACTTTGTAGGTAAACGCGAGTACGTATTATATCAACGCTTACATACCCGGTTGAGGTGGCTCAGGGCATTAACTGATGTCGCTGCGGTGCCTCTGACCGGGAGGTCTTGCGGTTCGAGTACAGACTGTGGTAAGATTTTCGACACTTGCTATATACCTTCGTCGACTTCCGGCGCTGTCTGGAGGAGAATTCTAGAGGCCGGCTGCTCATATCGGTAGTTTTTTCCGTGGTTTCTCCGATGATCTCCAGGCGAATACCGGGGCAGTACCTTAGAAACGGTCCACGGCCAGCACATGATATTTCCTTCCACTTCCTTCTCCTACCCTCTCCCCTTACTCAGATTATACTTCCACGCATGTCGGAGGTCCAGCCGGGAGTTAAGAGCTTGACCCGGCTGCGGTGCCCCGTTGGAGGGAGATACCTGGATGGTGAAAAACCCCAAAGCCGATGTGAGGTCGGTGGCAGATCTCACCATCCAACTGGAGAAAATCTGCACCTTTCGTGGAAAAACTTGCCCTGCACGTACGAAGCTAATGGCCAAAGTACTTGACGCGCCCGCTATTTATTCGCGATTATTTCGTGCAACGAAATAATCAATCAACACTGGTTTTCTCGTTGTACATTTTTGCCTCAGAAGAATAGTATTTATAACAGACAAATTGCGTTCAGTAAGGGGAAGTAAATAATCTTTAAGTTTGGGCACTATGGTCCCGTAAGTGTAGTGCATGTTATAACCTCCCTGTATTTGTGCCCCCCCCCCCCACTGAATCGTGACCTACATGCCGTCTAACGGGATTTTTCGCCCTCTTGGTGTTTGTCCGACGGGCCCATGCTGCAGGCGTGTAAGCTCCCGACTGAGCTCTCAAAGCGGTTGGTAGTGTAGGGCACGTGAATGTAAGTGTATTCGTTAGGGGAGGAAGGAAAGATCGTGCGCGGTCCGTGGCTGGTTGTTCCGGCATTCGCTTGGTATTAGTCGGGGAGACCCCCGTAAACTACCGTTCAGAGATGCCAGTCACTCCAGATAGTAATTGAAGTTGAGCTAGTTGTGTAGCTAATATCAAAAACATGCCAATCGCTAACAACTCTACAACTCTCCGATCAACAATAAAATCTCCTTAATCTTCACTAACTATTGAGTCCATCTAATATTTCTATTGAAGATTTGGAAACGGCAGATTCGTGGTCTTCAACGCAATCTCATTTGATTCCTCGATATGCAATAAGGTTCAAATAAGAGCGAAGTCATTTCGATCGAGTATGACAAAGACTCGCGTTATACAGCATGACACAACGTATGAGAAAAGGAATGCGTGTCCTCGTGGAGCGAATGCGTTTTTAGAGACTTCTTGGAACAACGTGGTATGAATATTTAGCAGTGGAATGTACAGGAATGTTGCGTAAATAACGAACGTGATTAGCATTGAGATTCATCAAATTTGCAGCGCAATGTCATCATCCTCAGTGACGAGTGAGATTGAATTGCTGATCTCATTTCAGGCCACAAATATGCAGCTCTGTCGTCTCGTTCTTCAATTCAATTGCAAAATCGCGGAGGTATACATTTCAAACAAAACAATCACAGGAGCCGTGAAACCTATTCCACCATTAATGTTTTGCACAGGATATTAGAGCGTTATATCTTCCGTTATCGAGATGTGTTTAGTTATCACTTCCTGAACCACTTTGGGAAATTAGTAGTATAAAATTGCACTTCCCAGGGAGTGTTTGGTAGCGATGGTACGTTCTTAAAATATCAACGCCTATTAAATTACGTGGCGTGATACGCTATACGGGAACTGAAAAGTGTTCAGCAACTGGAGCATGCTTTTTGCTTCTGCGTGTGGAGATTTACTTTTTCTCAATGCATAAGATATTTGTGAATTATTGGAGTTAATTCCTAATTCTTTTTCAATTCCTTTTAGATTCATTTCCCCATGATTCTAAATCCAGCTCCCCTTATCAATTCACAGCAGGAATTTAAATTTTTGCTGGGTACAATTTTATTATTATTGTTGTTTTGTTCCATGAATTTGCCGTCATGAGGCCACGCAATACGTGCATCCCACTGGGGCTCAGACTTGATTTTCGGGATAGGTGCACGTTACTTTTCGATAGGAGGGAAACGGCATTTTATTACTGATTCCATTTTTATACCCCAGGGTTGTTCGTTCTAGTGGGTGGGATGCAATTATGATGGTGATGTATGAATGATGAAATGGACACACAAACATTCCGAGACGCGCATAACACAACCATACCCGAAGCGGGACTCGTACCCGCGATATTCTGGTCCGAGATCGTTTTGGCACTACTGCCTTAGGGATGTCGGCCATCGGATCGGCATTATTATTATTATTATTATTATTATTATTATTATTATTATTATTATTATTATTACCGCCATCATCATCAGCAACAGCAGCCGCCGCATCAGTTCTCGCTGAAGAAGGCCAATGAGCAATGCGGAGTGACGTAACGTAGCTCGGTACAGTGTTTTGGCTCATTTATGGATATACTCAAGTGAGAATAAAAGCCTATTTAATTGATTTTGAAGTGATTATGTTATGTTCTCCTCCTATATTCCGCATGCCCTTAACCTGTAACAGTTTGGCTGATTTGTAAATCTCGTAGTTAGCAGCAGCTGAAAAACCTTTCACAATATTTGCATTTACCTTCTGATCTTGATATTAACAGAAACTTTTTGCGTGACGCTCCCGCTAATGTTATTTTCATTTCTCGCGTAGCAATCGTAAATGTCAGTCGTATATCGATTGTTCTCCCGAAATGGTGGCAATTTACAACAGGATCACGAAGTGCGGTCCCTCGTAAAAGCAGGCCTAATACCTGGCACCTCCCCTTAATACCCTATAAAGATTTCATAGCGGAATCGGGCGAAAGTTTTAAAAACAAATTACGAAATCTTGATTTAGAGAGCACATTAGCATACAATGGAAGAAAAGTACACGCCGGACGGCCGCAGTGGTGTGAGTTTTATGGCCCACGAGACTCGAGGGAAAGTGGCAATTCTGAAATTTATAAGAATGACGGTCGCGTATTGATAGAACCTCTGGAGAGAAATATGTGAGCTACTGTGTAATAGAATATCACATGGGAGTTATGAGAAGAGTACACAGGGGACGTGGAAATTAATCGTCGGGGAAGGGAGCGCGAATGTAAAAGGATGATTAAGCGTGCGCGAGGTGATGAAATGTGCCGCGGGCTCTTTCGGGTCTCTTCCTCGGCCCGAGCGAGGGCGAGGGCGAGGGAGAGGGTCAGAAATGCATTAAGCCGCAGGAGGAGGAGAAGAAGAAGAAGAAAAGGTGCGCGTGGGAGCTGGCAATGTGCGTTGTCGCCTTCCCCGTTACCGCAGCTGCTGCCGCCGCCGCCGTCATCGGCGTCCTTTTGGGGCGATGTTCGCAGCCATTCGCATCTCTTCCTTTTAAAGGCGCGTTCCCATCCTCCGGATTCACCTGAGGCGGACGCGTAGTTGCGTTTCAGTGTGATTCACGTTCCATACTTCACAGAGGACACTATTATTCTTTTCGTAGTAAACGATAAAGTTCCGAATTACCCTATTTACATAATGAGTAGCTGGAGGACGTATTTGGGTAATTCACATTACAGTTAAATCAGGTTTCATGTAATTTTTATTTTACACTTATTGCACAGCGTTTCGAAAAAGTGTGTGTTCTTCAGGTAATATTAATAGTTACAAAGATCAAATTTTAAAAGTCCATAAAAAATACAAAATATTTGACATTTTTCATTAATCAAATGTTGACAATGGCTCACTGTAACTTTTACATTAACATTTTGGATTTTGAAACATTTTCAATACTCGTGTGATTCTTACGGACTTCCAAAAAAAACTTGTATAATCATTAATAGTATTTTAATAGGTCAAAATTTTCTTTATGAAACGTGCAAAAAATGTAAAATTAAAACATCAAACCTGGTTTTACTGTAATGTGTATTACCCCACTAGGTCTTACAACTATTTATTATATTATACTTTTCTTTTGTCCAAAACTTTCTACTGCTCGTTTTACTTGGCACTACTCTTCAATCTTACCAATTGCTTTTATTTTCTTCCTTACTTCGACATCAATTCTTACCTCTTTACTAAGCGTCAACAGCTATCATTTCTCTCAACTTTGTCACTTCCTCCAGCGCGATTTTCTTTTTAGGCTCTTTCTGATCTCACGTCCGCAGTTATTAAAACTGTTATTAAAGCTCTTTCTTTTCCGCCATCCTCCCCGGGACTATATTGCCTCGTTCGCCCGTCGCCTCGTCCTCCACTCAAGAGTCAGTATTCCTCTCTCTCTGTGACGTCTTCCCCGTCGCCTCCAGCCTCCTCCGCGGTGGCTTCTACCCTCACTACCTCACGTCTCGAGCCTCGCCGACTGTCCTGGAAGTTTTATATAAGAAAAGTCATCGTGTGCATAGTGCAGAAGCGAGCTGGCTGAATACGGGAGCGGAGGCCGGAATGTAAGGCGGAGTGCGAGGCGAGGCCGGAGAGAGGCTCGGTGTCGAGGCGGTCGGCGAAAGTGTAACCGAGAGGAGCCCGGGAGAGGCGCTGAAGATGGAAGTAAGCAAGACAAGACAATGGGAAAATGTGAAGAAATTTTGATATGCTAAGAGCATCTTTTACGACATTCGTATTCGTATTGCAGGAAATTTGATACTGAAACGGTCAGGAGCATACACCGGCATGATCTGATGCAGACTTGAAAAGAAATTCCGCATAACTGTAGTTAAGTATATGGTTATTCATTGCTTCGAGTTAAAATTTAATTGTAATTTGATGTATGGACGCTTTTTGATACTACTTTGATTCGGCAGCAAACCGTGCTTTTCATCCAGGTGATATTGTTGGAATAGTTGCAGAAATTAGAAGACAAGATAGTTCTAAAAAAATTGAAATTAATAATAATGGTATTGAGTATTGTAATTGAAATTCAAGAACAATATTGATTTGATTGACAAATGAACGATCTGCATTTCAATAGTTCACTGGTACGGTGCGTGCATTGACGTCAAACGACTAACGTGATATCGACCCACTTTTTGCTCATTCCTACCACGGACTCCATCCATCAGTTTTATGATTACGTACTTTTACTGAACAGATGATGGGTTTCTGAGGGCCACTATGTGTTTGCAGGCTTTTCGCACTCATTTACCATATTTCCATGCTCTTTTCATTCCTCATGTTAGCAACTTTCGGTGTAATAAATAGAATGAAACAGAATATTACCTGCAGTAAATGTGTATTCTTAATTAGGACAATTGTCATCCATTACTTACACACCCATTACTTACACACATACACTAACATGCACTTTACTATTACACATGCCCAGAGACTGGGTAAGAGCTGAGAGTTGGTCCGACTGGGGCGGTGCCCCGCTGGTGGAAGATACCTGGTTGGGAAAATCCCACTAGCTGACGGTAGGTCGGCGTCGGATCTCACCATCCAGCAGGGAAGATCACTGTCGCCCCCCCCCCCCCCCGAGGAAAACATTCACTACACCTACGGGACTAATGACCTTAGTAGTTGACGCTCCCGAAATCACTATCAATTATCTTACAGCCGATGTTTCCGGACGCCGCCCGAAGAGGTCGTTCGGGTTCAATATGACCATTTCCATTTACTAGCTTGTGAACAACGAATCGGGTCTATCGGGCGCAATCGTTCGACGCCGGTCGATCGAAATTTCGGCCAAAGTCGGCTCCACTGTGTCCGCCGGCTAAGGGGCGCCGCTCGCGACGCCGCTCACGTCGCGGCGCCCGGCGCCTTTCGCCCGCGCCCCCCTGGCTGCCCCTGCGACGACGCCCGCGCAGCAGCGCTCGCCGCTCGCGCGTAAAATCCGGAAGGCAACGGCTTCATTTCGAGCCGGTGGCGTAACTGCAGCGTCTGCCGTCCCGGGCGCTCGCGCTGTCTGCCGCCGTCGAGGCACTCGCTGGCAGGAACACGAGGGAAACCCGGCTGACGCGAGCGCTGATCAGTCGCAAGCAGCAGCTTAGAGCGCCAGCAAGTCTCCAGAGGCACGGGGTGTACTGGTGACACGGGGAAGGAGGCACTGCTGCTTGTTGTTTGTTTGTTTGGTTGTTTTTTAGGGATTCGGGATGAGTCAACTGCTAAGGTAACTAGTCCCTTAAGTGTAGTGCAAGTTTTCTCCTTGGGATGTTGTGGTGAACTTCCTCTGCTCGGGGCCGACCGTCTAGCATTGGCTAGCGAGGTTTTCCCCCAACAAGTATCTCCCACCAGCAGGGCATCGTCCCAATAAACACTAAGTTCCCGACATGTGCGGTAGTGTAGTGCATGTTATTGTAAATTTGTGTGTAAGGGGTGAGGGTAGGACAAGGAAGGGGAAGAAAAGATTGCGCGTGGTCCGTGGCCCGTTTGTTAGGGTACTGTTTTGGCATTCTCCTGGTGTTCATCGGGAAAATCTCGCAAAACTACCGATAACAGCAGCCGGCTCGTAGGAGGGGGTAGTGGCGTAGGAAGGAAGTGCCTTGCCATCAGCAGTAACGACGGTAACCAAGTGTGGTCAAAGGTAACGCTTGCCTGATACACCACCGAGGTCGTGTTCTAAATCTGTCCTCGTCACAATTTAACATTAGGAATTTTACAGCCACCGAGATCTGCACTTGATCGTGTATAGAACGCTTTCCTGAGATTAGCGATAACACGTAACCGATGTATGATTGAAGGAGTTTCGCCGACGTAAACCACCCTTAGGAGAAGATTGACCCGTCAGTTTGTTTTGTTAGTGTTAGGTACGCCGCAGTTCACCTCCTCACTTCCCTCCTCCGCTACTTTACGTCGGAGAGTCTCCATCGCCGTCGCTCGCTTCCAGCTCGTGCGTAAAATCCGAAAGGCAACGACTTAATTTCGGGCTGCGCATCCCACGCGCGACCCAGGGAGCTCAGCGTCTCCGAGGGATCGATTATTTCACTGCTCTGGAGGAGGCGGCAACTTGGGTCGCTGCGGGGTGGTTGATGCGGAGATGGTGGAATTTCAATCTGCAATGTCTGTTGCTGGCCTACCTAAGGATATAGATGTTTGAGCCCTTTAAAACTTTACTCCAGTGGCTTTATATTACACAGCAATGAATCCGAGAGTATATAGTATTTAGTTCATTTGTTTTCTGTAATGAGAACTTTTCTTACCACTCGTTACATACTAGCCGCCTGAAATGCCTGTAGAATTTTCTTGCGCAATCGGGTTCAGTCGTGGAAGATTCCTGAACAGTCGAGAGGCGAAACGTGACTTCCTCTGTGACGCATCGCCATTTCGAGCGCTCCGACGTGGAGCGCGTGCTAGGAGGAGAGCGTGCCCGTTCCTAAGCAGGCGCATTTATTCAGCGTCTGTCACGCTTGCTGTGCGGTTGAGGACGCGTGACGCGTGACACGGGAGGAGAGCGCTCGAGGGCGCAATGCAACGCTCAGCCGAACCGTATTTGCAGTGCGGCAAAAGATGCAATATTGTGTTGTTGGATCTTCAAGTTATAATTACCGATGTATATATTTTTACATCTTTATGAGTTTTGTACGGCTTGTACTCTATAGTCGAACGGCATTGAACAGAGTCTACCACTGCGTATGTGCTAGAATAATTATAATTATTACAGTGTCCCTCCATATTCATAGACTGCCGCTAGGCAAGCTTTCCTCCATGTTGATCATGGGGCAGTTGACAGCCCCAAACGCTCTCGCGCCCACCATCCACAACCCTACTCGTCAACGAGCAATCGGAAAGAGCGGCGTCGGAGAGAGAATAGGGGTCGCTTCCTCTTCCCAACGCGAGACGCGCCGCTCTCAGCGATCTTAATGGTTTCGCGTAGTCGGGGTTCTTCTCTTACTGTGCGGTACTCTTCATGGCATCCTGCAGTAAGATATGTTTTCTACAGCCCAATCTTTTTGAAAAAACCCGTGCGTTGCTTATCTCGGGATGCGTTGTAAAGCTGCTTCCTATTACTCCCGGGGAAGAGAGAAATTTAGCCCGCGCACTGAGGCCGCGTTACGTGATTCTCAGTGTTAAGTCTTATGTCCATCACAAAAGCAAGAAAGCGTTTTGCCAAACCCTCAGTCTCTCTTCAGCAATTACTCTGCTGAATTGTTATTTTGTCTCTCGTGAGCTGAAGTTTTGCTCTATCCATCGCACTGACTTTACAAATGCTTCCAAATTGGAATGGTTCATATGCGCATTCATTTTTTGTCTCGTTTTTGCATCCACACTCTTAAAGTATTACTCGAGAAACTGAAATTCTATTTTTAGCATTTTGATATATTTCATGTGATGTGTAGCTCATGAAGCTAAAGATATTGTGCATCGTAAATCGAGTCTGGACTTATTTTAATTTAGGCGATTCGCATAGGTCGTTGCAGTTACACGGCCAGCGTTGTTGTCCTCTGCTCCATTTCTGCAACGTGAGCCTCTCAGCCCCATCTTGTTCTCCCAGTTTCCCGACTACCTCACCAATCTAGCAGCGTGCGTGCAGCCCGCACGTGCTCCCCGCCCCGCCTCGCCCCCGTCTCACCCGGCCACGCCATGGCCCCCACGTCCCGCTGCGCCCCCCGCCCTGCCCCAACACCCCCGCCCATACCGCCCCGTCTCTCCCTGCGACTTATCCATCGCGCGCCCTGCCCTTTCTGCCGACCGCGCCCCGCCACCCTCGCCCTGCCACCGGCGCCCTGCCCCGCCTCGTCCTCCGCGCACAGCCCCGGCCCGCGACCCGCCATGCTCCCCGCCACGCCTCGCCGCTCTCCCGCCCTCTGCGTGGCGGCCTCGTCGCCCGCGCGGTCACGCAGCGCGGCGCCAATAACACGTCCCTCCCGTCGCGCGCCTCTCCCGCGGCAATAGCCCGCTGTTATTACTGCCCCTCCACGCCGGGCATGAATATCAAGGAAGATGGCTGCGGGCGGCGAGACGTGCGCGCCTGAATTCATTCCCGCGAATGCCCTGCGTGTCGCTCCTGCCGCGCCCGAGGTGCACGGAGCGGGCGGCGGTTGTGGTTAACCCTTCGGCACAGTTTCCCCATTCCTTGTGTAGATTCTGTTTGACCCCACACGTTTTACCCAATAGGTTAAAGTACTTCATGCACTTTTTGTTGTTGGAATTATTAATTTAGTAAATGATGCTATTTATTTGCTCTATTTACTATATCGTACTAAAAAAAGAATATAGTCTCCAGAAAAACTAGCATATCCTCGTAACTATACATAGATGTCAATCATACCAACATGAGAATGTTTGATAGCAGGCTTGTAACTCGTAATAGATGAATATGCCAGGTTATATTTCAGAAACCACACCATAATATTTTAAAACGGAAATGGGCATGTATTTGGAATCTTTCTTATAATTTCGACGCGGAATCTGGTTGAGAACATTTCTGACCTCAACCGCATAAAAATCAAATTACTTCAAACCAAGAAAATTTTCAAAAATAGAAAAGTTTACAACGCATGTAAAACTGGACACATGTAAACTAGTCACAAATGACCCCAAACAGATCGAAGGGTTAAAAGGTTAAAGAGATAATGTCGGGACGTCGTATGGGGTAGCATATTCTTCGAGCAGAAAACCGGGACGGTTATGACCATGACCATTTACTCCTCGTGTATCTCCTCTCTGAGAATATTCATATGGCGACATCTTGAGGGAAAATTCTTATGCAACAATAATTCACATTAAGTTCGAAACACCCTTTGAACTATATTCATATTTGCCTGGATTCTGAAATAAATAACAACACGTGTAACAACTCAGGAGCATCCATTTCTGAACCGGTTGAGGCAGCAACACCACTTTTCTGCTCGCGCAACGGTTCACCGCTGAGTTAGATGTATGGTGCATTGTGCGTGCCAGACAAGGCAATCCAACACTTGGCCTGAGGGTATTAGTCTTCTCCACACCGGGGTCGCTTCGGGTTTTCCGCGATTCCGGGTGTGAATTGTACCCAGGTGGTCCGCAATTACGATGTTGAAAACCCGTTTCCCCCGCGCGGAAGCCCGAATCGCCGAAGAAACTCCCATAAACAAGTCCCCGTTAAATTAGTACCGCCGTGCTTTCACATTGTAGCGGCGCACCGCTTCAATATAATGTTTCGTGTTTTTAACTCCCCTGGTGTTGTGAATGCAGAGGTCGGTTTCCGGCTGTATTTAGTTTAGTCCGTCTTTATTGAAATATAGCTTGTACGCGCTTTAGCAGTTAATATGCAACCATTTCGCCGAATCCGCGTTTTGCATTCTGCTAAAATGGTGAATGGCTTCCCAGAAGTCTTGACCCAGCTACATCCCGATTTGAAATGATAAATTTATGGTCGATAAAAACGTTGGACATGACGTTTTGTGTGGCGCGTTTGGGCTCATTAAGCGGTCATTGTTCGCTGGCGGAAGGCGATGGAGATAAAAAGAATGTTCTACGGCGACGTTTGGGGGCTTGCTCCGGTTGTTCCCTGACGTCTCAGTTTTATGCGTTTTAAAGTTTGATTTACAGTACGAGGGTGGTTTCCTTTGAACGTCGAGGAACCATTGTTGCGGTGTGTGACCAGGTTATCTCTCTTTTCAGATTCGCCGTGTCTTCAGGTGTTCTATGAGCGTTTCTTGTTTATTTATATTGATATTAGCGTTTTAAAAGCCCTCCATTTGAAATGTTTTGTGTAATGTGATAGTTTGAAAGATTTCATTTCAGTTCGTCTAAAATGTAAGTGCAAGAATATCAAATTATGCTCGTAAACATAATGAATTTCAGTGCTCGTAGTAATCAGTACTCGTGAACAAGGCCTCACCCAAGTGATGGTAAAAATTAATTATTAATAAAGTCATCAATAGGGCGTCGCACAAAAGAACAATGAATGTTTTTATGGATTTTCAAATGGCTCTCAATTGTTTTTTCATACAATCGGCCGAAGAGTTTATGTAACAATTTTCACGTATTTTTTATTAAGTATTGCATGTTTCACTGGATTTCTCCTTCCAACAAATGTAACTTAGCACAGAGCAATCTTGTTCTTCTTTTAGAAGCAGATTCTACAGAAGTTGTAGTATAATTTTATCATCATGAATATACGGCGTTTTTAATTATCGGATCACAATATCTTATTGCCCGTTTTTGTTTGCATGAAGGTGGAACTAAAATATTTAGAAGCAAAACATTTGAGTGTTTCACAGATGGAATATGAAGTTCAAACAGTCGCTCTTTATATTTTGTGCAATCTTGATTACAGAATAAATTTAAAATGTGTATTCATTGGTATTCAGTTGTACCCGGTAACTTTCTCTGTTTGATAATACTTCTCTTGGAGGGATGAGATCTTGGCGCATGAACTGTGATTACGAGTGTTGTCGTTAATATATTCACATCATACGAGGGAATGCGGTTCCAACATGATGTAATTTAAATTCTTCATGAGTTCTTGGAACCGATATACGGGCAACACCCGCTTCTTGGATAGCGTTTCCCCTTCTATGCATATTCATCATGCGAGCCACATCTTACTCGTAAAATGGCGTGAGCAGGATCTCGCAGCTGATGTTCAGCGATTCACGCGTGCCATGTCGAATCTGGGAAAGTAAGGGACTCTCAGGTACGGGCAGCATAGTTTTTGGGACACAAGGCGCTCGTCTCATTTTCATTGAACGTTCTGAATTTTCGAAAATTGCAATCGTTATAAATAATGCGAGAAAGTATGAGCTGTTGATCATCGCTACGTCTGAAGGGAAAGAAAGACCGACTTAAATGGCAAAATCGTTTGCGTTGGCGGCGTGCAACCTTCTGCCGCGGGCGTGGTGCTCTTAACCTTCGGTCCTTCGTGCAATGTGCCGTGAAAGGCGCCTTCCAAGCCAAACAAAGTGCTCTGTGCTGCGCCGATTGCTGATGTCCATTCCGAATCGTGTCTCGTACCCGAGAGGTGCGATCAGTGTCGTGTTAGCCCCCGAGGCCCTCGTGATACTTGTGTCCTTTGGAAGCTGAAATGTATGCAAAATAGGTCGATGCTAAAAAGATAATTTCTTAATAAGACGTATTTATAATATTTTTTAGAGAGTCTTTATTCTTTGATCTGGGAAACGTAGATATTTTCTCACAATAAATTTCATGTCTCACAGAATGAAATGAAAACCATTATTTTACTTTTTGATTCTAATTAAATAATGAAATGTTAAAAAAACAATTTCCCAGATATTTATCAATGGATGAGAAGGCAATGTATAAGCGTAAGATGTGCTTGAAGATGCAAAGTTGTTGTGGAGGCAATGTCAAAGAGACTTGTTTTGTTGCAGGGTTTTACAGCTTTCACCCGCCCTTCTTCCATGCACTCGTCTCTCCTACGGTTACGACCTCCGGTGCTCTCGGCCATTATTCCATGGAATTATTTGCCCTCCACGGAGAAATATTGCGCCTCGGACAAAAGGAATATTCCTCGAAAATAACGGGTAATTTGCTTCTTCGAGTGTAGAATGCGGTGTTTCAAAGCAACCTGCGGGGGACGAGAAGCAGTAAAGTTGATGGTGGGTGATGAACGATAGGTCGAGAAGTTTGAACAGAATCACGAACAGGACGAGAAGTTTCGAAAGTAATATCAGTGAGGAAGGCAATTAGAAAATGTGATCAAGTTATTGCCACATTTCAAAAAGATACGGTACTGTAAATTAAGTTCACCGTTATATTCCCACATATTTTGGAACTATTTTTTCGCACTTAAAGTCTTAGAACAGCAACGATTTAATTAATCAATTAACGTGCGTAAACATATTCGGATTTAAAAAGTGATCTCCATTGCTTTAGTTAATTTCCTGGGAACTAAAGGTAGCTGAAAATGTCGCTGATACTTATCCATTACCGATACCAACTTCTGAGATTGTAAAAATCGGATGAAGTATATTCGAGGTTCTTGATTCATACGCCGGGTGTACCGTGAGATTAATAAATAGTTCCTTTGTCTAACAAAGTGCATGTTCCAAGTAGAAAGCTACTAGAGAAAGATCACTAATTCCTATTAGTTCAGTGGTTATTTATTAGTCGCAGCTGAAAGCATCCCTCCACTTAACCTATGAAGAATATACCGTTGTGAATTCTATTTCGTGCTATTCCCTTATTTTGTAGTATTTCTGTAGCATTGCAATCTCATGACCTGGACAAGTTCGCTTTTTAACAATATATAAAACGGTATACAATAATGGACGTAAAATTAATATCTAATTGATGTTCATAATTAATTACAGGACACTTAATATATTTTGAAGTTTGATTGAAGCTCGATTGTATCATTAAATAAGTAATAGCGAGTATGCTCTCAATTTATGGCCTGAGAGATCTCTTAATTTTCAATCTCACGTGAATTTAGTAATACATAGAATTCCGAGTGCTTTTGTATGATTTAGATTAATATAAAAACACGATAAAACCAATAAAAAATTAATTATTACAGTGTTCGATGTATTTAATTATCAGTGAACCGAATGCGACTTCACGAACAATTAGCACGATTTATTGCATTGTAAAACGCTTTCCTTCGTCGCAGTTGTATTTTCAAACTTTACTGAATGCTCATTCAAACGTCACATTAACATGTTAAGAGATTTGTGGAGGATCTTTCGAAAGATAATCAATTCTCAACTGTATGGAACGGTACCTACTTCTGTGTCGATCACTGTTCGTTTCCGATTTGGGTTTAAATGGCCATCGAAATAGGGTACTGGCTACATGATTTTTCTTTCTTTTTCTACAATAGGAAAAGAAGAAATCAAACTTAAAAGTAACATCTACCGAAGATTTCTCGATTGAAAACGAACCGTTGATCATCATAAAATAACACGCTTATCTCCTGAGGACCTTGCAGGGTAAGGACAGCGAACTTGTTAATTCGCCTGTCGGAGGCTTCGGCCACCCTCCTGCTCTGATCCTCGGAGGGCGTTGACCGTCAGCAGCAAGGGCTGGGCAAGGGCTGTCCCTTTGTCATGCGGATTAATGTAATCTGGACGCCCCCTTTTCCTTTGGCACCTCGTCAACTGACGCCGCCGCTCCGCCACCGGTTTATTTGTTTTTAATTCCGTCTTCGCCTCCGCGCCAGTCCCCAGTATCTCTGCCCGGACAAACATCTCGTGACCGGGCGGTGGGGTGGGGGAGGGAGGGAGGGCGGCGGTCCTGGGGGAGAGGCGAAGGGCGACTTCAGAGAAGCGGCATATTCAACGGGCCGTTCACCCCGGGTTGGGCCCAACCAGGCGGGCGCTATTTGAGTCGCCCCACCGCCCCCGCCCTTCTGCGGACTCTCCAACATCGCCTTTAGCAGCCCCTTCCATGCGGCCACTGCCCCCGCTGCACCCACACAACCGCCTTCGCCGCCGCCGCCTCCACTATCGCCCCCGCCTCTTCCGCCTCCCGCCTCCATCCCCGCCTCCATCCGTCCCCCGCCTCCACCACCGCCCGCGCTTCCACGCTCGCCCCCCCCTTTACCCCCGCCACCGTTCCGCTCCCGCTTCTTCCCCGCCTCCACCTCCTCTCCGCATCCGCACCCGCCTTATCTGCGCCCCACCTACAACCTCTGCCTCCACCTCCGCCCCCGCCTTTTCCTCGCCTTAGTTCGGTCCCCACCTTCTCTCCGCCCCTATCCCCGCTCCCGCCTCCGCCCCGCTCCGCCCACCCTCTCCCCACCTCCACCCCGCGTTCAGCGGCTCTCTCCCAGCTATCGCACCCGCAGCTTCAGCGCACTCACTCACAACGGTGGATCTTCTGTGAGTTGCTGTGCTCTCTACTGCCCTTGCTTGTAAATTTCGTCTTTCCTCTTGTTTTGCGCGAGGCGAAATTTCGTGCCCCAGTTGCTGATCCAAATAGCACATTTCTTAAGATTTCACTTAATTTGTGACGTAGGCAATCTTATTACAACGGTTTCCTTCCGCCATCACTTTCTTCTTTATTCTCAAGATTTATTTTTTGTCTCTCCTCTTCTTTCCTAGACCATTCCAACTCATAGTTCCATTAAGCCTCTTTCTTTTGCTAGGGTTTTACAGGAAGTCTTCCTTTGTGCCCAGAGGATGGGGCCGTAACTTTATACTACAATCGAGCGAGGGGGTCCTTCCTCAAAGCAAGTGCTCCTCGGGCCAGGTCGGGGCGGAGCGCGTGTTATCTTCCTTAAGAATTTCAACAGGCACGAACAGAGGTGATCTGTGTGCGGAAAAGAATGAATGGACGTATGCATGCCTTCAAAATACTTGCAAGCCTAAAAAATAAAATTATAGAATTTCGAATTTAGATATAATGACATTTTTCGTCACTTGTACATTTTCGGCCGCACTATGCTAACTAGAAATTTGTTAATATTATCTAGAAATGGTAAGATCTGCTTCGAAGTTGCAAGAATTTTGCCAAATTCCTGTTTGAAGATGCTTCTCGCAAAAGAAAGTTAAGCGAACTGCAGTAAGAAGAGAAGCATTGGGTTGTTAACTGTCAATTCCAAAACTTCGCATTATGTTAATTATAACAAATACCATTTTTACTGCAATTCGTTTGATATTGTTTTTAATTCAGGGTTGCACATACTCGCAACTGATATCTACGATAGAGTGAAGTAACATTCACAAAGACCTGCTCGGAAATTTGCCTCCTGCAACTTGATGCAACTACTACGGACTCGGCGTACTCACGAACCAGTTAATGGTGATTGTAGATGAATATAAGCACATTCTTCGCAAACCGATCAGTTTCCACGAAGCTCAACCGCCTGCCTGTCGATACTCTCTCCCCATTCTTCCTTCGCTCTAGAACCGCCTGCGTTCGTCGGGGCGTTTGAGGCTGGCGAGCCTCCGAGTTGGGAAGTTGCGACTGCGTCCCGCGGGCGAGGAAACGTGGCGAGGACGTGTTTATCTCGGAGTTGACAGCCGCCGGGGACCCGCGGCGCCCACCTAACTTAATAGCAGCGTCCTCGCTTCGTTGCCGCGTGGCGGAAAGCAGCTCGGCGGGGAGGCGTTTCTTTTCCCCTGTTCCGACGCTTGGCTTCTCGGGGTGGGAGTTGTCTTCACAGCTAGCGTGGAAATACTGTCCTTCTGCGCGACGTCAAAAGGACGCCGGCCCACAATCGACGCGAAGGGAAAATTTCCCCTTACCAAATTCACTTGCTTCCTTTGTGAAGGAAACTGGGTTCTCGACGCAGATACTGTGATAACGAAATTGGAAGCTGTTGGTGGTGGTAACATTGGCTCACTTTGCAGTTCGACCTTTCTCGCGACCTCTTCGAAAATTCTTTTGAACGTAGATGACGAAATCAGCGGTAAATAATAATAAATTATAATAATTTAACCGTAATTTTTTACTTTAAAGGTTCATATTTCGTAATGTATTTCTTTCGTCTTGTATTTCGTCTTGTATGTATAATGTTTGGCTAATATCTAAAGACAAATTGTTTTGTATTAAATAATTGTAATGAAAAAGGAAACAATTTCTAGTCTTTATATATTGGCCAAATATAATATAAATAACAATAATGTTTGCAATGACTGGCGAGGTTCGGACATCCATTTTCAGTATGTGTCACCTCCAAAAAACTACGCTGCTAGGTCTTTTTCTCCTTAACACGTGTTTTAATGTAATTAATGTAAATCGTTAGACCTGCCTCGTAAAACTGCTAGCGTGATTTCTTTTGATAACAAGGCTATCAGCGCTGTCAGCGCTAATTCTGTTTCATTCTACTTCGAAATTTCTAACTAATAGATACCACGGATTCTGAAAATATATCTGTAAATCTAATTAATTATCTTAAGATCTTGTATTTATTATTCGTATTTGATTTATTCTATAGTTTAAAAATATATTTTTGAGGAATTTACATGATATCTCAATAAAGTTGAATTTCGGTTAATTATTGTGATTACCAAGAGGTAATGTTACAAGGCATGATGTAAAAAAGCTGTGTACTTCTACGAAATTGCGTTCTTCAAAACGAAACTTCCGTCTTGTAATATTCGCCCCACTTTCTTGAAGATGTGTTCACGTCTCCACAAGTCATTTGGGACACTTTGCGCGCAGATGCTTGCCAGCGACGCGCATATATACCGGGCAGGTGCAGTCTGCGGCGCGATGGCATCTTACGGAGTCCCCTACGACATTTGTATGTAGATTGCCTCGACAGGTTTAAAGAGGGGTTCACGGCGCCGTGTGATACTCGCCCCTCCGTCGCGTCGGACGCCGCTAGTGCTCGTTTGGGCGAAGCTCCTTGATGACGAAGGAAACGGCCAGAGGACGGAACGGAGGGCGTGGAGGTGAGCAGGGCGCAGGGCCGTGGGATCGATGCCAGACACCGCCGCTTCCCAACACCGACGTCCCTTACACCTGCACATAATCTATGGAACACAATGTCCAAAATGTATATACTCGTTGATAGTGAATGCACTTGAAACGGGGAGACATACGGCTCTGATTCTTGGTTGCTGTTTCAGTTGAATGTTTCGCTTCATGTACTTTCGATTATGTGTGATCAAAATGACCCTCAATTAGCAGCTAAACAAAACATCGAAGCCGCTGAACTGCTGACTGAGTGTATACATTTTTGGACCCCTGTGTATAAATGGACCCGGAGAGAACTAAAAAACTGGATAAAAGTAAGAAATACATGTATTTTTTTTTTTTGCAATCAGTTGAACCGTTGCGGCAGAAGTCAGATTATATACGTATATTTAATAAACTAAATTTTTGCTAGTTGGGTTTCATCATCTGATGAGGTACTCTCTCTTCAATTTTGTTTAAAAAAAGAAAAATAATGATATTAATTATGTAGTTAATGTTACAGGCATTCATGAATAAATGTATCATTTTTTCTTCCTCTTACTTTGCCATTCAGTTGTCACAAAATTACCTGGAATCAGTAATGCTATTTTCGAAATTCACTGGAGTAGTGATTAGTACATTCATGAATCAATGTATCATTTTTTTTTCTCAGTTGTAAAACGTTCATTTACAGATGGTCCAAATTTCTATTGCAGAGCGGGCCTGAAAAAAAAAAGATATTGATTATAGTGGAAAACGTTATCTTTGTGTTAGTACAGGGACGTTAGATGCTCAGTAGAGCACTATGTACTCCCCCCCCCCCCCCCCCGAGGAAAGCATTACGGCAAATGTGTTTGGGATCGTTTGCGCTCGTCGCTACTCGTTCATCGGAGCGCTCCAGAGGGGGAGCGTGGGGTGGGGTGCGGTGGGGCGTGCCGCGGCGCTCGCCCTCGTTTCGGCTGCTCTGCATTCCGCTCTGCGCGCCGCCCGCAAACACCCGCCCGCTGGCGGACGCGTACCTGCCTGGTGTCCCTCGGCGCGCGCTCGGGCGTACACTGACTGCATCCCGCGGTCGACTTTCCCCAAGCCGTTTACCTCCCTCCCAAAAAAGGCATAGCCCGACTGCATCTCGTTCCGTTTTCGTACTTTGTGTAAGGATTGATTTCATCTTTTACAATGATCTGCTAGGCGTACACCGACTGCATCCCGAGGTCAACATTTCCTAAGCCGTTTACCTACCTCCCAAAAAAGGCAAAGCCCGACTGCATCTCGTTCCATTTTCTTACTTAGTGTAAGGATTGATTTCTACATTTGCCGTGATCTGCTTAGGATTATCTTAATCGATTCACTTCTGTGTTTTCGAGAAACATTTTCACGTCCATTTAGAGCACTGCCAACGTTGAAAACCACATTTAATAGTTTGTGGAAACAAAACTTGAAAACTCCAGTCACGATCTTCTTATCCCGCTTAATATACTTAATATACATAATCTCTCTCTTCTTACTCTCTTTCTCCTCACCACGTGGGAGAAAAGAGCAAAATTAACCAATTGAAAGGAAAGTCGTTTTTCTCGCAACTTCCAACTCACAGCTCCGTGAGTGCTGCACTGCATAAAAACAATAATTGCACATCGAACTGTCCTTATCCTTTCAAGAAACATTGAAAATTACTTTATTATTACTATAAATTTAAGTATTATGTGTTTTATCGTGTTACTTGAAATGGTGGAAGAGTGGAATCTTAGCAAAGAAATTGAAGCATTTATGATATGGTTATGACGTTAATTTACAGTATTGTTCTCTTACTTTGCCATTCTGTTGTCATAAAGTTACCGGGGATCTGTAATGCGTTTATGTAAATTCACTGGAGTAGTGATTAGTGCTTGTTTTAGACTGGTGTATAGTCATCCATTTGTATTATTAATTGCTGAGGATTCGCGGAAGAATTGAAAAGTTCTGCGGTACTGACATACCTAGTATGCTGCGCTGCATACTTCGGCTGCGTTATTAAAGAACAGTTATAAGTCGGAGATATTAAATTTCCGAAATATTCGTAATGAGGAACTTAGTTACTTTAAGCATACGTCGGAGAGTAATTTTAGGAAAAATTCTGACAGCAATAACTGTGGAACGCACGATATTTAATTTTCTTATTGTTTCACGATGTACTGCTATGAGAACACGTTCTCTTCCGAGAATAGCCGTTAGAGTCATGCACGTAAAAAGTCAGTCGTAAATTCGTAAAATGCCGCACAATTCTCTTCGCAAAGGCTTCGTTATTAAAAAAAAGCAATTTCACTCGAATGCGGCTGCATCATATTCCCAGAAGATTCTCTCACGACGAGGTCCAGTTATGTTCCGTATTACGAGAGCTTGCTTGTTGAACTAAAGGAAGCCTACTAAACGGTTCTTGTGTACTTTCGGGAGCTTTCACTTCCTAAAATTATTCTCTTTTCATGGAATTAATGGACGTTGCTTTTACATGCTGTCCGCATTGCCCAGTGCTAAAGTTCGGAATATGGCTCGAGTACCTCCCGCAGGGGTATTGTATTCTTAGTATTTCATAATTCTTCAAGAACGATTCAGAAACCTACTCCTATGTATTTCGACATTGTATTTCAATGAATTTTACTTTAGTTTTATTTCATAAACATTAGTTTTATTGTTTAAAAATCAATACGTGAAGTTACAATTAAGGCAAACCGAAAATTCTTTTGCAAAAGTAGAAAATAATTCTGTTTGATGTTCATATGCATGTCATATGTAAATCAAACAAATGGTTAGAATGTGTACGTAGCCTAAATAGTGAACGTCTGCATTGAGTAGGGGACGGATTTTAATGAAATGACTTGTCACTTTTTCACTTCAGAATATCTTTTAGTACATACATTAATATTGTGTTATGGTAAAAGGAAATAAGCCATTTTTATATGACATTTTTGCATTTTTCTTCGATTTTCACTTCTCAGAATTCTTGAGTAGCCTATACGATTTCTTCGCTCAGAAATTGTAATGTCAGCCATTGTGACTGTGTAATCTAAGATTCCTGTGGCGCCTGTCGTCAATTTGATCAATTTCAGGAGAACCAAAGACTGAGGTATTCTGAGAAAGGACTTTTAAAATCACAAGTTTGGAGCTGAGTTAGAAGCTTAGAGCTTGTCTCGGTTGGGGCGGTGCCTCACTGGTGGGAGATACCTGGTTGAGGACCGGTCGGGAGCTTAGAGCTTGTCTCGGTTGGGGCGGTGCCTCTCTGGTGGGAGATACCTGGTTGGGGACCGGTCGGGAGCTTAGAGCTTGTCCCGGCTTCGGCGATGCCAGCTGGTGGGCGATACCTGGCTAGGGAAAAGCTCGCTAGCCGACGGTCTCGCCATACAGCGGGGGAGGGTCACCGCCACCTCCCCAGGTACAAACATGCACTACACTTACTGGATTAACGACCTTGTCAATTGCCGCGCCCGGAATCACTAGTAATCGGTCAAACATTTAATCAATTCAAGTAATTTTTTAATGCTTTTTTGGAAGTGGTGTACTGTGAATTCCGAGGCAGCGCCCCTCCCCCTCCGAGATCACCTGGCCGGGGGGTGGGGCTGCTCCAGCGCGGTGACTCCGTCGCAGGGACTCGTCGACGCGCCGACGGATTGATCGGCGGCCGCCCACGCAAGGAAATGAGGTTTATCTTAGGCGGCGAGGCTTCCCCGCCTGCACCGTAATTTCCGGAGTGTTTGCTCGTGACGATGACAGATCGCTGTGTGTGCTTTGCCGCTGCGCGCCACCTACGTCCTTCCGCTCGCGAGCGCGCGCTCCTCCGCCTCCGCCGCCGCCGCCGCCGCTTGTTGACGCGGATGAGAGGGCGGCTCTTGCGGCTTCTTAAAGGGCGCGCGCTGCTGCGAGCGCGGTACTCGCGACCTGGTTATCAGAGCACTTAAGCTCTTAATGAAAAATTTGCGGTGCCTCTTACCGGCAGGTTCTAAGAAAGAAAGAAAGAAAGAAAGAAAGAAAGAAAGAAAGAAAGAAAGAAAGAAAGAAAGAAAGAGTGTGCGAGTCCCCACGTTGTAAGGATTTTCCACACTAGACTTCCTTAAATATCTAGAGCCGTTGTCTGGTGGAGAACTGTAGCGGCCGGGTTCTCTGACCGGTAGTTTTCCGTGGTTTCTTCCATCAACACCAGACGAATGCTGGAGCAGAGTATCCTAAGAAACGTGCAACTGAGCGCGCGCGCGATTTTACTTTCCTCTTCCTTGTCCTATCCTCAACTCCTTACGTACACACACTTACACTAGCATGCTCTACACTGACACACATGGCGGGAGACCGGTCCGGCGATCAGAGCTTGTCCCGGCTGAGGCGGTGCTCCGCTGGTGGGAGATACCTGGTTGCGTCCCCCTCAAGTCACGCAAGCCGACGGGTAGATCGGTGCTGTATCCTGCCATTGAGCGGAGGAAGGTCACCACGCGATCGTGCAGCGATGAAACATACACTATTCTTACGGTAATAATAACCTTCGCAGTTGATAAGCCCGCTAATCAAATACACTAATCAAATACAAACACTTAAATCGCATATTTCAGTCAACTGTGACATTCTTAATAATTCGAACTCTAATCTAGTCTGCGAAGATTGTCTTTCGTTTTCTAAAATCTGCTTGTTAACATTTTCTCCATTGGATGTAGTACTTCGCATCGCGGGCGGCAGTTCATCAGGGCCGTCATCGGGCGACCGGAGCGCGCCCGGTGGCCGCGCGGGGCGACGGCTCGTGGGGGCCGCGGGGCGCCCGTGGGCCGACGGCCCCGGCCAGAGCCCGGATGATGCATCGGTGCGGAGCGGAGTGGCCGAGATTGCGCGCAGTCATGCCGTCTAACGACCTTTCCCTCCGCCCGCCACCCCCGCCCCCACGGCGCCGCCAACGCCCTTGTCACCTGCCCTCACCGCTAGTCGTTACCGTCGTACGACTCTTTTGCGGCCTCCGCTTAATGTTAGGTGTAGCGTTCCAAACCGACAATTCTTTACATGAAACGGCCGGAATGAGGCCATTTGTAGAATGAATAAGCATATGTTGCGAATTGCTAATGTAATTCATGTTAATTAACCCATTGCCTTTGGAAACTGAAAGTTTTGAAATTTTTAATTTTTGTTTTTCGCTTTTAATTATATTTTTGTCCTTGATGGACAATCATTGCATTATACAGGTTTTTAATACGATATTTACACAAATAACAAAAATCTGACTTTTCCAGGGTCTTCAAAGGCGTGACATATCACTAACAGCTGTTAGACTCAACACAACCTTTTACAATTACATTAAGAGAAGATTAGCTATATATATATTCTCTTAATATAATTATGAAAGAAGGCAGCTTAAAGCAAAAATGAAACTGAAATATCTGCAAATTATGGATTATGTAGGTCATATTTACTATAATGAGTCTTAATTCTGGAAAAGGTATTTGAAGTTTTAGCAAGTTTAAATATTTTGTTAGATGGGCAGGAAGGTAGACATATATAGAATCTTAAAGACAATTCTGAGATCCAATTCTTTAGCAATTCAATCGAAAGTTAATTTTGAATTTGGATATTTCGTATTACCATGGAGCATTCAATGCGTAGCGAAGAAATTTACTTTGAATGAGTACTTCGCGTTTACAAGTTGAGAAATGATATTTATTGTATGTGAAGAGAAGTGTCAACTCGAAACGTTATGAACGTGTGTTTATTTCTCCAGCACTACCTTTGGTCTTTCACTGGCTTGCCTTTCGGAGCAGCCTCCGCCGTGCGTCACCCTCGGGGGAGCGCGTCTGGTCCCGCCTCCTCCCGCCCCCGCCGGGCCCCGCTCCCCGCCCTCGCCCCCGCCCCCGCCCCCGCCGGCCTCCGCCCGCCCATGCCCGCTCCGGCCTTCGCCCATCGCCCGCCCTCCCCCACCTTCGTTCGCTCATCTCCACCCGTCTCCTCTCTTCCCCGATTGCCCCTGCCCGCCCTCGCCCGCCCGCCCCTTTCCCTCCTCTGCCTGCTTCCACCCGCCTCTGCCCGCTCGTTCCCACCCTTCCCTACCTGCCTCCTCCTTTTCCCGATCGCCCTCGCCCTCCCCCTTGCCCGCCCCCGCCCGCCGCCGCCCGCCCCCGCGCGCCGTCTTGGGCGGACGCGCCCTTTCTGGCCGGGGGCGATCGAGCGGAAGTCGAAGCAGCGGGCGCCGCCACGCCCCTTCGCTGACATTTAAATTTCCTTGACGCCTCCCGTCGTAAATTCCCCCACGCGCCGCCACTTCGGCCCTTTCCCTCGCCCGCCCACGCCCAACAGGTACGCCCGCCGTCCCGGGCCTTCGACATTTCTATGACATTCCTTTGTGCTGCATGTGGAGCACTTAAGTGAGGAGGAGAATTTGTTGTGGAATCTTTTACGCTCCGATGATCAGAAGGGGCTGGGAGGCGGCACGAGAAGTGCCGTTTCCCTTCAAACATTTTTATTTATTTATTTATGAATTTTTTACCTATGTACAATCATGAGTAAATGTTTTGATCGAACTTCTATTGCAACATCAATGACTTGTTGCATAGCAAAGGACTCGTATCACTATTGAATATTTTTCGTCAGAGCTAAACGAAGTGACCTAAATTGCAACGACATAGTTTGACTTTTGTTATTATTATTATTATTATTATTATTATTATTATTATTATTATTATTATTATTATTATTATTATTATTATTATTATTTAATTTTTGCACTCCTTTTTAATGTTTAATTGGTATTAGTCAAACTTTCTTTCCGAAATTTTTTAAAATTTTTACAACTGATATTAGAATGTTTCACACATTCTTTTTTTATTTTCTCAAAACGTTTTTTTTCATGTCTGCAATATCTTCGGAAGTACTTGGCCAAGAAACGCCAACTTTGAATTTAAAAAAATCTATAACTTATGGCAATTTTAAAACCAGATAATTTTCAAAACTAAAAATTTGAATTTCGGATCCTTTCTTCATAACTGTTCACATTTTAAAATTACAAATGATGATAGCTTACGTACACATTATTTTGAAAGCTACTTTGTTATCACAGATTCTACAATATTTCGTGATTGGTATTACCGTGCCTATGCCACTTAAAAATATAAATTTTAATTTCTTATTCGTTTGCTTGAATTACCTCTTTTTGTTTCTCCTTAGTATTTTTAAAATCATTCGTACACATAAAAGATCCTCCGATAAAATTGCTCCACCAACAAAGTCCCATACTCTTTAACACATCCTAATAATCACGTAAATAAATTAACTCATCCATATTTTACCTCTTGTTCATTATTTTTATGTTCATTTATACATTCCCTTGGTCTCTAATACAGCAAGTTTGTGCCTATTACGTCTGTGAACGTGTTGCGCTGTCCGTAGTTACCTCTACTTACTTGCCAGCACTCGACCCGCTCGATCTCATCCCCATCCTCCCCCTTCCTCGCCTCTCGTATTTTGAAACAAAAGGCGCGCGGAGGACGCACACCGGAGCGCCAAGAAAAAAATGCGCCGACACAGCGCCCTGGTGGGGGTGCGAAGACGGAAAAGGACGAGGACGAGGATGGGGGGGGCGGCTTACCCCTGGGTCATGAGCGCAATTGTCCTCAGGAGGCGTTTGTCGGGAAGACGCCGTCCTCCGTTCCTCGGAAAAGTACAGGGAGGTGCTTGGCAGGCAGGAAGGTGCGAGAGAGTGGGAGAGGCAGTGTGTGTGTGTGTGTGTGTGTGTGTGTGTGTGTGTGTGTGTGTCTCACGAGGGCGCGAGTCGGTTGGCGGGTGAGGGAAGGATGTGCAATTTGCGTCTTGTGTTTCCAGAAAAAGACAGTTTGAGACAGTTGCAGATGGTACAAGTTAAAATGTTGTTAAAAGACGGGCACGTGATATTCCTTCGTGGCTTATATAAATGTGTTCTTCTTTTAAACATACTTCCAATGGGTGCATGTTGTTTTAAAGCTTCTAACGTACGTTAATCTATAGTAAAGACAAATATAATCTGTAGCAAAGACAGATATCGGAGATTTGTTTTCTCTTCTATTAAAACCTTCAGGATTTTTCATTTCAGTTGTGTGTCCGAGGAATCACAAATTAACGCTTGAGATTCTCATCAGTAATGCTGTATTCGGTATTTTAATTGTCTGGTTTCTCCGAATACATCTGTATATCTATTACATTACTCTGAACGTGCAGTTGATAGTTTTTTGCTGGTGCTTTAATCATCTGTGAAAACCGCCCGAATAGCGGAGTGAATCATAGAGTAGGTAGAACAATGAAATAACTGAGTAAATACCAAGACACCGCAATGATGGCGTCGGCGACCGTGGAAGAGGAGGTTGGCAGAACGAATGGAGTGCTGGAAGCTGCAAACGCATCTGCGAAGGAGATGGAAATGTCAGCACGCGACCTTTAGGAGCCGCAGCAGGCCATTGTTTCTCAGGATTGCTCGCGGAGGCAACTCCTTATTTCCCTTTTCCTTCTTCGTTCCCTCCCCGTGACATCTCGGCCTTCCTTTGCTACCTCCTCCAAAGCTTTCCTCCATTTTGTATATTCTCTTAAGATTTCTCTTCGTTCCTCGCTTCTCTCCCTTTCCTTTGCCCCGCTCACTTTCCTCTACTTCGCTCCGAACTCTGTACGCCCCCTACTTGCGGTCTCTCTCTCTCTTCTCTCTCTTTTCTCTTCTCTCTCTTCTCTCTCTCTTCTCTCTCTCTTCTCTCTCTCTTCTCTCTCTCTTCTCTCTCTTCTCTCTCTCCTCTCTCTTCTCTCTCTTTCTCTTCTCTCTCTTCTCTCTCTTCTCTCTTTCTCTTCTCCCTCTCTTTCTCTTCTCTCTCTCTTTCTCTTCTCTCTCTTCTCTCTCTTCTCTCTCTTCTCTCTTCTCTCTTTCTCTTCTCTCTTTCTCTCTCTTCTCTCTTTCTCTCTCTCTTCTCTCTTTCTCTCCTCTCTTTCTCTCTCTTTCTCTTCTCTCTCTCTTTCTCTCTCTTTCTCTTCTCTCTCTCTTCTCTCTATCTCTTCTCTCTTCTCTCTCTCTCTTCTCTCTTTCTCTTCTCTTTCTCTTCTCTCTCCTCACTTTCTCTTCTCTCTCTCTCTCTCTCTCTCTCTCTCTCTCTCTCTCTCTCTCTCTCGGATGGGATCTGCAGAGTATTAAAGAAGCATCTAAAAAATGTTACGACAAAAAAAGGGTTCACTGTTGATACGTGCTCACTGCTTTGGGGTAACTATACAGTTTCCGTATTATAATCTGGTTCTGAGAAATCAGGTGGACGTGGGAAGTAATTCAAAATTACCAACATCTTAGATGTCAAATTGGCTGAAGACTATTTGTGGACAACGAAAATCTTTAATACAATGATATTGCTAAAATAATGGCTATTCTACTACCTTATTAGAACAGCTATTATTTACTAACGTTTTTTACAAATTATCCAGATATTTACTGATTTTATTACAAATTATAAAACAATGCAAATGACTGTCACAGAACGCTCCTGCCCGATGAGGAAAAAACTATAATGATATATGAATTCAGCAAGAAAAATACTTCTAGAAACTGTATGTTTTCATTCTTGTGAAAGAAAAAGGTTTACTTTTGATTACCAATGTTATGTTTATGAAAATAATTACAATTGTAATTCCTGCAAGTATGTAATTAGACATTTCTACATCGAAATGCGACATGACGACTGTACATGTTTGCCGTTTCTGGCGTAATAAATCAAATTTATAAGGCAAGGATAACTCGTAAATTGAAGCTAGCATTTGCATTTTGCTTCTGCTGCTGCTGCTGCTCAAATTCGAAACACGAACAATGGTTCATTACCAGTCTTTAATTAAACTCGGCCAGCGGTTAGCTGCCTAAGGTTTTGATCGCTCCGCCCTCGCTCTCTCCCTCTCCCTCCCCCTCCCCCTCTCTCTGTGTGAGCTCACAATACGCACGGTTCGTGCGCGTGTGCACGCCGCGTTTTGTTCCGGAATAAAACAGGAGCAGCGGCGCTCCCCGAGCGAATTAAAATCCGAGGCGCTGCCGGTGATTTGTGTCGCGAGTCGACGTAGGCGGCGATGTTTTCAATTAAATTGCCCGCCCGTTCCACGCGCTCTCTCAGTCGTTTGCCATGCGAGGCACTCGCTGAACGCTCGTTTTCTCACTAGCAGCAGATCCGGCAGATGTGAAGTTCCTTTCCGCGGATCGTCGCTTGCAGTTGTATTGTTGTATAGTCAATTTGAGAGATTTTATGCATGAAATGAGAGTTTGTGTTTCCGATTTGCTCTCTTAATTTTTATTTGAGAAGAATTTTATGGAGATCACCGCACTTTTGCTTTGTTTTATACTTAGTAGTATTAATAACGTAATTTTGTTTTCTCTTAGTCAGGGAACTTTAGATGCAATGATTTGCTTCATGCATTGTAAAGATAATGAAATTATGTTCATGGTCGTTAATTTTAATGTCATTAGTGCCCTGTGTCTTAATTAGTGACATTCAACACGATTAATTTGACAGTTTCTGGTGTTAATTGCGACCATCCGGATATGTGTCGAAATCACGAATATAACGCGAGTATCACATAAATATCTTCTGGTTTATCGAACTGTTGTACTGTGGGTCCAGGAATGACTTAAAAGCCACTGCCGTTACTGGTGGAGAAGCCAGCATGATGTGGGCGGTGACTGCTGAGCCCTGCGGCGAAAGGTGCAGCGGACAGGAGCGTAGACCTGTTGAGAGAGCGCGCGAACGAGTGCGTCTCAAAACAACGAGACCTAACGACTGTGTGGGCGTAGGTCGACGTTGACTGGATTTGCTCGCGCTCAAGTAAAGGGCAGTGAACATCACCGTTGTTACGTTAACATTCTCTGTTCCATTTCCGTCGATACAGTTCGACTGTGATTGCCCCTTTTTCTTAAAATCGGAAATTCGTCTACGAATTTTCGACTCCTGTATTTGTGTTATTTTTCTCTGGCCGAAAACTTAATACTCGAAAATATTAAGATTGAAATATATTTGAATCATTCAACTCGTGTCTCTTTGCCCACATAAAATTTTGAACAGCACTGAAATGTGAAAATAACGCGAATATTTTGTGTTATCGAAGGAACAATTTTCGCTTCTAGTTGAAGGCAGTATTTTTCTCTCTTTCCAATCAAAGCACAAATTATTGTTGTATATTGTTTCTTTTCTTTTTACCATTATCTTGAACTTGTCGAAAGAATGAAGCGTGTTGTTTACTCTTTTCATTCTCACAAAATTTAACAGATTTAATGGTTTGAATTTAATGGTAGCAATAATTTTTGTTGTGAAATTGTGAGAAGCTTGCTGTCCTTGTCATCTGTCTTATTTCGAGATCTATTGAAAAATGCATGTTTAAAACTCGGAGTTCTCCGTTTTTATTACCAATTCGTACCGATTTGTTGCATCCATCGTGGTAACATTGCCCGTCCTCGTTTCGTTGTTAGTATCTTGGTCTCTTCGTTCTAGATGCGTCATCTCATTTGCTTGCACCGCGTTCCTTTCCAGCGTTCATTGCGTCACCGTCGCCCCCGCTTTGGCACCATCCATTGCCCACACCCGCCTCCCGCTGCGTAATCTCGTGTGATGGAGCGCGGCCAGGGCGCGCGTTATGGGATCTTCCGAGGGCCCCCATTCTTCCAGCGTAAAAGTTACGATGCGGGTCCCCCACTCGCGTGGCTAACGTGACTGTACATGCGCGCGCATGATCTCGTACATTTAATAGCGTTCATTTAAGAAAAAATAAAATACGGTCTTGGCGCCTCCTTTCTCGCCTCCAATTTATAATCAGCCGCCTACCGAGTCACGTTTTCCAATTCGTTCTCTTCCTTTTTTATCCAGCACCCTTTCACCGCTTGCCCTATAAAGCTTAGACTTCTGTCAAGTTTTTCCTCTGTGAGAGAACTTGAGCTATATAAGGTTAGGTTATAATTAAAAACTTGGCGCACGATGGACCGTCCAGAAAATGTAATTTTGAGTTTCGTACAAACTTGCTGCAAGTGAAACTCTTCTTCGTCTCCCACCTCTTCAGCTAGTTTTTTTTTTCGGCTCGCCGAAGAAGAGGTGGGGATTACGAAAGGAGCTCGCGCCAAGACGGGGTGAGAGCGAGGGGGCGGGGCGCACGGCGCTCCAGAGCCGTAGAGTTGTTTGCAGAGGGATATAGCACGGATCACACGTTCGAGCTTTCCCTACTTTCACAGCTTGTTGAACTTGGAGGAGCGTCGCCACCCCACTGCGTATCTCCCCTTCTCGTGACGTGCTTGCGTCCTCCCCTTTCCCGCTCCTCGTTCCGGCAATCCGAGGGAAGAGCGAACCGCCAGGCCGGAGTGGGTCGTATTGTGGCGGTGACGTATTACGCCGGGCCGCTGCCGACCGGGGTGTTCCCCAAGGCTCGGGCGACGCGCGCGCGGGGAATCCTCGTTAGGCCGTCCTCCCGCAGGCCGGGTCCGCGCCCGCCGAGGACGCCCTCTTCCTCCCCTCCCTCCTGGCTCCTTCGGCCTGTCTCAGAGTGCCGCATCTCGGGCTGTGGACGACGGACGCCGCGCCGTAGTCGTAACACTAACAAACTCCCCGTGACGACCTCAAACTCTCCGGGCTCTCATTCAAAGTTCGTGCGGTAATGACACAGTTCATAACTCGCGCTGCGGGATGGGGGCTTCGGAGAGGTTTGTTGCGGGTGTGCCGCGGGTCAACGCGTTTTTACTGACCCGCCGGAGCACTCTCAGGGTTTATTCTCGCGTGTTCGCGGGGAAGTTGGGAATGCTGTTCGCGCTCTTTAAGAAGAACTATTCAAGACATTTCCGCCTGGAACTTCTATGTTCGGGTGAGATTTATGAAGACAACATTCGATGTTTTTGGCACACTTCGCTTGTCGGTGAAGCACTTTGAAACTTGATTGTGTGAGTATCACGTCATAAACATGTAATTTAGATCTATAAAAATCTTTCGCATACCTTTAATTTTATAGACATATTCACAGCTATTTTACTTTCTCTTTTTTGTGTACTAATGACAATAAATGGTGTTAAAGAAGCTTTTTGCTGCGTTAGTGAATTATTTGAATACATCGCTAAAATCTGTTTGAGTTATAATATCATTTTATATCTCCTTGCGTTGACCAGCGATGGAACTTTTTTTCCCTACAGATGAGTCCCAAAGTTGTTTTCTTAAAATCTCATTGGCTGTTTCGAGAGAGAAAATGGTTGTTATATCGTCAGAATGATGTGATGTTACGAAATGATTTGTGTCGTTTGGAAAAAACGTTCAAAAGTAGCCAGTTGACTTCACTTTGGTACGCAATCAAAAGCACACTCCTCAATTTGCCCAAGTTCTCTCTGTTGCTTAAAATAAATCACATTTTAAGCGTTGCGTATCGAAAAGTCGTCGCTGTTTAATTAGAGTTTTAATTACACCATCCGGTTCTTCATTTAAGGATCCCTTTCTGTCCTGCTCAGTATGAACGAATTTTACTTTCTTGAAAAGTACAAGAATTACTGAGAAAGTCTATTAAACTTCTGACGCGAGAGTTTGCAGTATTAAGGAATCAGAAAATAGGGTTTATGCACTCGAAGTCGATTTTGTTACGCACGTAAGATACTCCTGGTAAATATAGGAACGAAATTGACTGTATTTTATGTGAACATCTTAAGATCCGTTAAATTTCTCATTACTGAATCAAATAATTCCTGTTCTAAATGCAGTGATTAAAAATAGAATTTGAGTTTTTTTCGGACAATAAAGATAAGTAAAAATCGGTACCTATGAAGGTAAATTACGGTATAGTTTTCTTTGAAGTAAAGTGGCAGTTTGTATCCCTTCATGTAAAGTATATAATTTACGTGTATTGTATGTAGCCTTTGCAAAATGAAAATACTCTTTTTAACTGTAAAAAGTCTTCAAAGTAGTCAGATGATCTCTTTGATTATATAAGTAAATTGCATTGGGTAATATAGACTTCCATTCTTAATTCCGCAGAAATACTTTGTCGACGCTTTGAATTTCATTATAAAGATGAGAATGCAAATGAAGTATCAGGAAGTCCGTTTAATTCAGTCGTTTTTAATTAAATAGTTGAAAACTTTGGACTCCCAGAAGAGAAAACGATGTACATAATTATTACTTCAATGATCATTTAATCTCCATACCTTTCGGGACAGGTGTTTTAAATCAGGCGAGCAAAAGGTGTGCGTATTAGCGAGGTTATTGAATGCCGGAAAGTTTTGTTCATCTCGCAATAAACGGCTTGGGGGGGGGGGATATCAGAAGTATTACAAAGTTTTGCAGAAAATTACAAAGCTGTGACTTTTAAGAATTCTGACAGTTACTTTTCTTAACTAGTAAAGAAAGTCACTCTGGTAAGTACGAATGAAAAGTTTCCAAAAAAGATGACGATGAGCGGAAAATGAGTAGTTTGCTGCAAACACTTTCATACAATTTTGGTATATTTTTAGTACGAATTCATGGGAAAGTACAAGAATATATTCGTGGGATTTTTCACAACGAGGGCGTCAGTACACATGTTGATTAATAATACGGTGCTTTGTTAGGCTGTTTCATTTGGTCATGAGTTCTTTGCATTAAGCGTTTCCGCAATGACGCTTTACCGAACCATTGTTTGGACGAGACGGCTGCAAATGCACCGGAAAGGGCGCGGACCCCCAGTTAGACCGGACGCGGGCGAGAATTGCGAGCTGAGAAGGGGTGGAGTGGAGACCACATATCGTATTGCGCTTTGCAGCACAAGGTCTGACACTAGATATAACATATTACCCTATATCTTTTACTCCTGAGCACTTTTTCTCCAACCTCATCAGGCCATCTCGCCGCTCACGAGTGTAGACTTCACACGGTGCCGACAACGAACGATAGTGCAATGACAGCAGGTGCACTGTCCATGCCTGCCGTGTCTGGTGGCCGCTCGCCCATTCGCTCGCGCACCTGAGCTTATACTCATCAAAAGATCCGTCGACTTAATTAATGGCCTCGTGGTAAGATCACGTCAACTGCGCACTTTTTTATTCGTGCAGATTTTTTTCTAGATAGCACCCGAACTTTGGCGTATAGAACTTCCACGAACTGAACGCAATGAACAACTTCTCTGTTGAGAGTACTTACCTTCTGTACAATTAATAATTGTATCTCTTACAATGATTCAATATCGTTAGAAAAAAGGGGGGGAAAAGCATTTTGCGGACAAACAGCAATTACGTACGGGGTTGTTCCACGCATTAACCAGCAAACCCCAATCACAAGGCAACAATCGTTCAATTGTGTTTCAGTCGCGTGCGTTTGAAATAGCGCATGCGCGATAACGTGCGATTCCAGCGATGGGGGGGGGGGGGTGAGCGCTCCGAGCGTAAACCGCATGACACGTGTTAATAGGTGCGGTAATTATTTTGCTAGGAGCTGTGTACGAGTTGGTGAAAACTGTTTGAAATATGCGTCCGGTGTTTGCGCGGGGGCGGCGCGGCGACGGGTCGCATTGCAGGGCAGGCGGCGGGCGGTGCGCTAAAATAAACAGGTGCCGCGCGCGCGCGCGGAGGTAGAGAGCGCGTTGTCAGGCGCATTAAATATGCACCGGGCGGAGCCGCCGCCGCCGCTGCCAGTGAGCGCGGCGGGGCGCCGCCGCCAGCTTCCCCCCCTCCCCCCGCGGGGGCGCGCCCGCCCCGCCGTAGCAGCCGCACGCAATTGCGTGTTTAATGAATAGCGCGGGTTGAGCGGTGGTACTACGCGCTGCAACCCGCGCGACGTCGCGTTTGGTGCGCGGGGGGTGGGGGTGGAAGGGGCGTGGTCGAGCGCACGTGAAGTTGAACTGCGTGACGTTGCTCTCCTCGAAGCTTCAGCGCAGCTCGGTTCGAAGTAATTACGTACGACTTTGATGGTGCTCGTCCTAGTCCGTGGGAGTAAGCGTTGGAGTACGCTATGAGAATATGAGGGGGGGGGGCATTGATGATTATAAGTTTACGCGTGTTGCGAGAGAATTGTTGTTCAGGCGTCAATCTATTTCTTGAGTTTTGTGGAATATATGATATGCTATGAAGGCACATGTCTCTATTGCTTATTCTGGGGACATTCCTTGTTATGAACGTGGGAAAAAGAAACGGACCTCCACGATGCGATTTACCGTTTAACATATATTTTTATTTAAAAGTATTTTCAAACATCAGTTGATTTAAAAAGGGAATGCAATAATATGTTTCTTTGCATTATAATTTTTTTGTACTACTTGTTAAACTTTGGTCTTTGTAAATACACTGTATACTATTTGATATTCATTTTCAACATTTTAACACGATTAGTGTGGCAAAGACAATAATAATTTCTCCTAATGTAGTTAGTTGTAATAAAATTACTGAAAGTGTATTTTTCAAATAGTATTTATTCTTCAATAACTATTTTATATTGATGGAATTGCAGCTATGTTTTCACACGTTAGAAATATTATGTGTGAGACCAGATATGTTTATTTTTCTAATTCATTTTTCTCTTTGTAGGTAAGCAATTCAACCTTCAACTTCGTATTACTTCGAGAAAGAAATAGAAAACAGTTCTTCGTAAATTACAAAGGGTAAGCATTCATATCTTGTCAGCTATTGTTATTTACTGCAAAAGTTAAAGTTGAAATTCCGCGACTTCCAATTATATATGCGCCTACATCGTTCTGTGGCAGACGCAATCTTTGTCCTTGGGCATTGATGCTCTCTGAAAATGGCGTGCGAGGTGCATGAAACCGTGAGGTGGTTTGGCGACCGGTTGCACTACGATGTAAAATCTTACAGCAATGATATTGTGCTTATTAGGTTCTGTTCGCAACTAGCGCCGTAAAACCCAAGTTACTACGTTATCCGCAAGACGCCACGGGTCGTCATTGGCCGAAGATGAACACGTCACATATCACTGTGTTCCTCTCTGCCCGCCGCACTCCCCTATACGGGAATGGCTGACTCACTGACAGAGTTAACGCAGGCGAGGTGCAGCCCTACGGTCTCCGCAAGGTAATCCTATTTTGTTGACATCCGAAGTAGAAACCAGAAACGCTAGCTGAACATATTAAAATATAATTTCTATTTAAAAAGTGTTGAAGCAATAATTTACAGAGAATATCTGAACTAGTGAACGGCTATCACGCACCGTCCCTGTCTCCGTGGCTCCAATTCATAATGGACATTCGAGATGAACTACTTTAATTAGCCTTCGACAGACCTTTTGCGATCGGCAATAAAACTACTGGTTCTCGAATTGAACCCGACTCCTTGGCCACAATGCGCGCTTTCGTCCTTCTCCACCCTCTCCTCCTCTGCCCTGTCCTCTCTCTTCGCTCTCTTCGCCCTCTTCGCCTTCTCAACCCCCACGACTTCCACCGTCTCTCGCCGCAGTGAGCCGACACAATAGGCCGCGGCTGCGCTGCCGTTGCACTCCGCAACGCTCTGATATTTTCCAGCGTCGAAACGGCGTCTTTGACGCCAGGCGCTCGGCCCCGCTTCGCCCCTTTCCGACCCGCCACGCCGCCGCGTCCGGCCCGTCTCCGCCCCGCCCCGCCGCCCCGCCCCCCTCCTCCCCGCTCCGCCTCGCCCCACCCCACTCCTCCCCGCCCCGCCCCGCTACGCCTCTCCCCGCCCCGCGCACCCCGATTCGCCCCGCCCCACCCCGCTTCGCCCTTCCCCGCCCGCCCTACTCGCCCAGCCCCGCCCCACGCCGCTTCGCCCTGCCCCGCTCGCACCGCCCCACTCGCCCCGCCCTGCTTGCCCCGCTCGCCCCACCCCACACGCTCCGCACCGCCTCCGCACCGCCTCCGCCCCGCTCCGCACCGCCTCCGCCCCGCCCCCCTTCGCCCCACCCCACTCCTCCCCGCCCCGCTCCGCACTTCCCCGCTCACCCTGCCCTACACGCCCCGCCCCGCTCTGCCCCGCCCAGCCCCGCCCCACGCCGCTTCGCCCTGCCCCGCTCGCACCGCCCCACTCGCCCCGCCCTGCTTGCCCCGCTCGCCCGCCCCGCTTCGCCCCGCTCCGCCCCGCTCCGCCCCTCTCTGCCTCGCTCCGCCCGCCTGGGCCCACCCTGTCTCAGTTCGCCTCGCGTCGCCTCTGCCCCGCCTCGCATCCGCCCGCCCCCTTGGCTCCACCCCGTCTCAGTTCGCCTCGCCTGGCGTCGCGTCGCTTCGCCCCACCCGCGTCGCGAAGTGCAGGCTCGCTGTTGTGCCCTGCCGCCGTCGCCGGGAGAGAGGGGCACGTGCCGGGAATTCTTTCCCACGACACATCGGCATCCCAGAGGCACCTCTGCAGCATCCGAGAATGCCAGGAGCGGCCGGGAACACTTGCGGCACCAGAGGGCGCGAGATGGAAATGGGAAAGTTGCGAAAAAGAATGCGCGCGGAACAGAAAGCAAAGCGAACAGCCAAAAGAGAAAAAAAGTAGCATGAAATGGAAAAGAAATAAGGTGAAAGTGAATTGAAGTTCATGTGAAGACGAATAAACGTTATATTATTTATGACTTACAATATTATTTGACAAAAATAATATTCGTTTAATTGGGTATTGGTAAAAATGTTATGTTGTAGTGACTTAATGTGACTATACGGATAGTGACTGTGAATTGTAACATACAGATCATTTAATATCATATAGTATTGTTTGAAAATGACAAAATTTCCATAGAACGATATTTTGAACTTCGAAGTGCATTTTTAATTACTCAAGAACAACGTCCCACTCGGTTATTCTCTAAATGGGTCAAGATATTGGGAAGGTATTTTCACCAAGCTCACTTCATTTAGTGATTAGCTTTTGGCAATATTAATTATTTTAAAGATATGATGGTTGAACTTAAAGTTAAAGATGGTAAATTGCAATTGATTACATCAATGGATATTTCTTGAGAAGAAAAATTCATCAGTGCTACGTATATCTATATTGGTGAATACGTAACAGTAATAAATCCGGTGTCAGTGGTTGCCTTTGGTGGTAGACGACTTCTCGAGGCTTCGCCCCTGATTGACTTGTCTCGAGTGACCGACAATCGTCACCGCTGCACACTAGAACAAAGGTGTAGTTGATCAACCGACAAAGTTAAATTTCTTGCTTGCAGATTATCAGTACTAAGATATTTTATCTATTGAAAAAAAAGGCAAATAAAACACTTACTGCCCCCCCCCCCCCCGAATTTACGAGTATGTTTCATAGTTTAACCCGTGATTCCATGGCCTGCCGTTGCCGCTATGAAGTATGATCTTCAATATCGACAATATACTGCGATTTTTTCGACTCTGCCCCTGGCAGGTATCAACTGTAGACAGTTTTATCCAATCGGGAGCATGAACGTCACCATATTGACGTCACTATGGTGACGTTAAGCTCCCGATTCGATGAAGCCATCAACAGCTGATACCAGACAGGGGCAAAGTTGGAAAAATCGCAGTATAGTTATAAGGTGGATGCCACAGGCGTTTATTTATCCGTTTTCACAAATATTCATTAAAATAATCGCGAAACGTTTACAGGATATTCGAGATCACACTACTGGTCTTAACACTATAGGGAAATGAGGAGGAACCCGGTTATATTTTATATCGAAAGAAATAGGTTATATTTTGGGAACATGAAAGTACGTATTGAAAGGAGAAATATAGACAAGATTATGCATCGTCTTAATGACACTCTTGAGTGGGATTATATTTTGGGGAAAAGGCAGTCGCAGTGAAGTAGGTGAATTATGAGACTTAACGAGGGGGCAACGGTGCAGTCGTGCCTCCAAAGATACATGGTCACGCGTGCCTAGACCGCAGCAACGGTCCTCTGGGCTACAGTGTCCGCGTGGAACCTAGGACATGACTCGCCTCTCCGTCTTCCAGGCCTTTTATTTTTATTCCAGCCGGTTATGTGAGCCATAAATTCCTTGGCACACTCAAGTGTTCGTGACCCGAAGTCCTGCCGACCGCGGTACCTGGGGCACACCAGAACAGACGCCTTTTGAGGGCGTTTCATTCAATACATTCCACCAGCTGAACAGTCTAACATCTCATCAACAGGTTATGAATGGTATTTGAATCGTTAGTGTACATTGGGTATTCTGTTTCTTTCTTGTTATGCACAATGACATCGTGCTAATTGCCATAAGAAAGAACATGGAATAATCCAGTTATTAGGTTTTCCAAAGCCGATTCTGACTAGAAAATTCAATAAGATATCTGATTCTGGCCGCTGAAAAACAGTCGAAGGAACAATCAATTTCAATGATCTACTATTTTAATATTGTATTTGGGTTTCAATTATTTTAATTAAATTAAGTTTCAAAAACGACTCTGTTAATAAAACTAGTATTATATTTTCGACAATAATAAAAAACACTCTTTTTGATTACACATAGTCATGGTCAGTGTTCTGCATCCATTGCGAATTTTTCAGTTGTGCTTATTTATTCAGTCTTAAATGTAAAATTAATATCTGAGATTACCTATTATGCATTGTCTTCATTTCTCCGCTCTCAGAGTTCACGTTGGGGGTTTGTTACCGCGAGATATAAATTGAGTATAAGTTCGTCGCAGTGCACCATAGCATTCACCACAAATTATACCACCAACTGAGGTGTCTCAGGGCATCAACTGATGACACTGCAGTGTCTCTGACCAGGAAGTCCTACAGTTCTAGACCTGATAGTGGCAGTATTTTCGACACTAACTAGATCGACTTTAGCTATCTGGATCAAAATTCAAGCGTGGGCTGCTCTGATCGGGAGGTTTCCATGGTCTCTCCATTCAATATCAGGTGAATGCCAGAGCAGTACCATACGAAACGGGCTATGAACCGCGCACGACCTTTCATTCCTCTTTCTTGGCCTCCTCTCACCCTTTACTTACAGACACATGCGGACCCTATCACACATATAGGGAGAGCATTCGAGACTTAGAGCTTAGAATTTGTCCTGACTGGGGCGGTTCCCCACTGATGGAAGATACCTCGTTGGGGAAAATCCAGCACGTGAACGTGTAGTTCGGTGCCGGATCTTGCCATCCAGAGGGGGAAGATCAGCACCTCCTCCCGTGATAGAAGACATCCACTAGATGTTCGGGACTAATCACCTAGCAGAGCATAGACGCGTCAGTCAATCAATTCCGCCGTGGGCAGAGTGTCGGGAAGCGTGCCTCCGCAGGCACTGCGCTGCGGGGCGCTCGGCACGGGATGGGACACGCCGTATTGAAATCGCGCTGCGGCCGCTGGAGCGTCGGCCGGAGTGGCCGGGAGAAGCAGGGGATGCGCGCCGGCGGCGGCGCAGGGCCAGGGACAATGCGACCACCCAAGGCGGCGATCGCCGATAGCCATCGAACGTGCGGTGCGCTGAGGCGGGACGGGGCGGGGCCGGGCGGGGCGGGGGTGGGCGGGGCCGCCGATGCTCGCTCATCCGGAGTGGTACGAAGGCCCGCACGCGACAACGTCCGATTCGTGGCCGCCAATGCGTGTACGCAATTGCCTTCCCAGCTGCCCAGAATCAGTCAGTCGCACCCTTCATTAATTGTGTTCCAATCGGTGCCTTTACTTTCCTTCCAGCATTTAACTCTAGTTTTATACTCTTCTCGTTTACATGCTGTTAACCCGGATGGTCTTAATCTCCTTTTTTTTTCATTTGCCCCTGATTCGTTTGTCGTTCTCTCCATCTCTCCGTTACCGTTTGCAGTTCCTTAGTTCTCCTATAGTGCAAATCTTTCTGAGCATTTCTAACCTATCCCTTTTCCCTGAGTTGCAGTCTTCATTTACTACTACAGCTGAATGTTCTTCCTCTTCCTTTTTTCCTCTCTAAATTTCCTAGTCCCATCCCCTTCCACAGCAACACACACACACACACACACACACACACACACACACACACACACACATACGCCGTATAAGAGCGTTTTTAGTTTGTGGCGGCGTCACTCTTCGAAGCGCTGAACAACACACGCGGCACGCAGTGGGCCACAACGAAAACTAAAAATTCAATGATTCTACTTTGATAGTTTTGTGAGATGTTCGTACCTTTGGTTGTCGATTTTTTGTATGTTTATTTCTTCGCCTACGACCTTTGTCTCTCGAGGGATTTAAAACAAAATACATTGTAATGTTTTGGATATGATTCTCCGTAGGGAAAGAGTATTTATTTTCTATTTCATTGTCAATCTCATTTGAGATGTTAAGATACGTTGGGTTCGTATAAATGGAAAGCATTAACATGGCATACTCATTCCAGTTGGTGTTTCTTTTTAATTCATTGCTGTCCATTGTGTCAATTATTATCGAAAGGGAGATAACTACCGATTGGAGTCCAGCTCTGGTGAATACGCTTCGGAAAGAATATCTGGAAGTGTATAGTTTTCATTTTGGTAGATATCCAGTATATCTGGGATAACAGTGGAGGAGGTTGTATAGCGAGTAGGTTCGTGTGGGAGAAAGTAAATTTATATTAGTGGAGGCTACTAATTCCGCTCTTGTTTTACCCTTACAATTTGAGTTACAGCCCCAAATACTATTATTACAACAAAGAACTCCAATTATGATTGTTGAGATATTTACATTTAAATTGTTTGGAATTAATGAAAATGCTTTGTTTAGCGGTTTGTTTGGTGGCCGAGGTTCATTTACATATTTTGAAGATAATCGCTGCGACTTAAACTAATGTTAAGAAATCATTGAGAGGGGAGAGTATTCCGCATTTTACAGAATATTAAAAGCCCTGTTTGCCACCAAACTTAAATTGCAGTTTCTACATTGAAGCGTAATTATTATAGCCTAAAACTCAAAATCTGTGATAGAATTTAGTAAAATAATTTATTCGTTTAAATGCGGGCTTAATGCATGCTTTGTGCCCGCCGTGTTCGAATGCTAATTTCTGATTTCGAAATTCTGACAGAGTTTTCTGTATCGGACATCCCGAAACGTATGAAAAAATTACCACTATTAAATAACTGAATTTTGTTTGTTCAGTTGTGTTTTTCCATATTGAATCACTGTGGACTCTTCGAGCGCAACACGTCCGCAGGCTCCAATGCCGCGTCCGAGCGGACGACTGCGAAGAATTTTAAGCAGCTCGCCCTCGCCAAGTGGATGTCATTGGGCGATATCTCCCTCTCGTTCGATATACGATACAGATAATTGATTGTGCTTTCGACTGTAGTTTGAATGCCGAGCGCCAGTCGTTGGAAAGCACGTTTGACAATGAGGAGTGAAAGAAATGTGAATATGTTTTGAAAACCTAACATTGATAGCTATATTCGAAAAGAAAGCCATATGCAGTGATCGGATCGTAAATCAAAGAGAGTCTTCTTAAAAATTTGAAACGGGTCTGTATGAAATAAATCTATTCGTTTTAGTAGGAATTATTTGCTGTCGGCCCATTTGTTCCACAATATGCATAAATACAAATAGACGATTAGAGATAAATGGAAGAATTTAAATATTATTTTGTGGTACGAACGTCGTTACCTGTATGTAAATTTGAAATTGTTGATTTAGTTATATCATACAATTATAATGGAAACTCATCTGAACTGAATTTATTATGAATACGAAATTATTTGTGAAAATGTTGAATAATTTTCAATTCTGACGGTTTCTTTCATCTCGTCAGTGTTATTGTTTATGGTGTAATTATTATCTGGTCTAAATTGTGGTGTAATTTCTGATGAATGTGCTATGATGTTTAATTTCCCTTATTGTATTGTTGTGGTGCCGTTTTCTTATATAACGGAAGTGTATGGTTGAACTAATTGACTTTGCATTGTGGGTTGCTTGAATTACATAGCGTATGTTTCAAAGGAAATGTCCTATAGTAATTCCTGCTCCCAAAATAGAAAAAATTCTCGTGTGGTTGTAAGTAAAGAAAAACGTGTATACCTTTGTGCGCTACTGTTTGAAGGTAATTGCTTTTCTTTTTTTAGTTTTCATTCAAGACATTTAGCTGAAAAACTGAAATCCCAAACAAAAAAATTCAAATTATAATGTTTGCGTTTGTAATAGAAAGTTCCTGCTAAAATCTGCTTCAATGGAATTAGGGCTCTCGGAAATTCGTCGTGTACTTAACGAACTCGTGTCCACATGTTGAATATTTCACCACTTCATTAAATGCTAACGTATACTGAATTACTTAACAGCAATATTTTCCGAGTTAATACTCTCCATGATAATACCTATTTTCTGGCCACTGAGGTAAAATAGTGCTGCGTTATTCTGCGAGATTTTCGTGATATGTATAATCACTGTTGAAGGAAGAGAAAATAGGAATTGATCAATTTGTAAGTGTAGCGTGTGTGATTTTGCTCTGCGCTTTATTACAAGTGGTTGACGTGTATATTTCCGGTATTCGCCTGTGAGGGAAAGAAGTCCATGGGAGGTAGGGAACGCGTGAGGCGGAAGGCGAGGAGGGGGCGGCCCGGGAACGGCAGCGCGCGTCCGCTCCCGCCGCGTTCTTCGGGGGCGGAGGCCATTAAGCGGCCGGCCAAGACGACGAGGAGCGCGCCTTCTAATGGCCGTTTGATCGCCGGCCGCCCCGCACCCGCCTCGTCTCCCCTTCCCTTCCCCCATCCTGCCCGCCTGCACCGCCCAGCCCCTCCCCCGCCCAGCCCCGCCGCCACCCCGACCCGCACTTCTTGCGCCCTCCCGTCCCTCCTCACCCCGCCCTTATCGCCATGTCTAGTCCCACCCATCCCCCCCCCCCCGCCCAGCCCTTCTCGCCCAGTCCCGTTCCTCCCAGCCCCTCCCCACCCAGCCCTTCTCGCCCCGCCCCGTCCCTCCCAGCCCCTCCCCACCCAGCCCTTCTCGCCCCGTCCCGTCCCTCCCAGTCCCTCCCCACTTCGCACCATCACGACCTTCCCGTGTCGTCCCTTCCAGCCCCTCCCCGCGGAATCCCGTCTCGCCCCTTCTCACCCCTTCCCGTCCCTCACCATTCCAGCAGTCCCGTGACATCTTCTCCCACCCCTGTCACTACTTCTTCCTTCCTTGGCTCGATTCTTCCCTGCCTCGCTTCGTCCGGGCTCGTCCCGTCTTGCTTCATCTCTTCTTTCTTCGAACAAATTCACATATTTCGCGCACATATTTCGGTGGCCTATCCAGAAGTGCGCGTTACTCTAGGAAATGTTTGTGTTCGGTACTCGAAGCGAAGGCGGGCAGACGTATCGGCTTACGTGGCTCAGGGCATCAGTTAATATCACTGCTGTGGCTCTGACCAGGATGCCCTGGGGTTCGAGGCCTGACAGTATCAGGATTTTCGACACTAGCTAGGTAGCTAGGTCGAGTTCAGCCACTGTCTGGAGAAGAAATCTAGCGACCTGCTGCTCTGATCGAAAGTTTTCCGAGGTGTCTCCAACTCCAGGCGTATGCCGGAGCAGTACCCTAACAAACGTTAGGGTATTTGGTCTTGCTCCGCAGGAAACGAAAAGTGCAAATTTCAGCTTCTCGAGTTGCAGGTGAGTGGAAAGTGCAGGAGCCGCGCGGGAGGGTTGTGTGGTGCTGGTGCTGGTGCTGGTGCCGGTGCTTGGGCAGGGGGTGTGCGGCGGGGGCGTGCGCTGTCCTGGCCCGCGGGTGGGGAGGGGAGGGGAGGAGAGAGGAGGGGGGCCAAGGGACGTAGGGGCCACGCGCGACAACGAGAAGGGAGCAGAGCAAGGAGCTGTGTCTCCGCTAACAACAGCCCTGCGGCTCCGCACGCCGCCCCTCGGTGGTTGGCGCGCCTTCCCGCTCTGCTGCTCGCTCCGCCGGTGGAACCGTTCGCGGAAGGAAGCCGGCAAACAGCAGTTCCGCGCGCGATCTTTCTTTCCTCTTCCTTCTCCTAACTCCTTACTGACTCTCACACAATGTGCTCTGCACTTCCACACACGTCGAAAGACAAGTCGGGATATTAGAGCTTGTCTTGGCTGAGAACTAGGTCCTGGCGCTAGGTCTGCACCGGATCTCGCCATCTAGCGAGGAAATATCTCAGTCATCTCCCGCGATACAAGCATGCACTACACTTATGGGAGTCATCGGTCTTGGCACGTGATTACTGAGTGCCATGAAACAATATTTTTTAGTTTTTCGTATTCCCGTGTAATACACATTTAATAGTACTTTTCTGTTGTAACTTTTCACCAGCTTTTGATATTGTGCGATGTAGTCGGTCCGATTCAGCTAGTAGTTAATAATTAATTGTATTTTTTTGCAATCTATTTAATGATTATTCTTTTACGAACTTCAGTTGGATTTCAAATAATGTTTTTTGGACTGCAATTCCCGCAATTGTGAATAAAGCATGCTATTCATAATTACCACTTACATTTCATATCATACTACATAGTTCCAAAGGTAAAAATTCAGGTAACAATTTGTCACAAAGAAGGTGCCCCCTCTGGTGGGAAATATCTGGTTTAAGAAAATCCCCGCGTATGGCCCCATCCACCAGGGAAGATTACCTCCTGCGAAAAAAACATGTATTATACTTACAGGACTAATGACATTGGACTTAAACGCGCCCGGAATCATTAATCAATGAACCAATGAAAAGAGGTGTACTCCCGGAGTACGTCTTTCTCGTTGTCCACGCGCGCAGTTCGGCCCAACGAGTGTTGGGCGCGTAACGACCAGAAGCAGCCACGCGCTCTGCCACAGCCGGCGCTCCGGACGGGGCGGTACTTAACAACCCCCGGCTGCGTGGTGGACCACAAACATCTCTTTCCTCTCTTCCTCTTCCGGTAATAACCCGCGAATACAGCCGTCTTTGTGCTTTAATGGAACAGTCGATGGAAAGAAAATGACCGACCTTCATAAAACTTCGTTAAGATTAATATTCCGGTCGGAATAGTGGTTTAATGTAGTTAATCTGCTTTGTTTTAATTACCTTTATGGACATTTGCTTACATTTCCTGTTGCTGAGTATATTCACCATCCACTCTATTGGAGATTCTGCAGAATAGAACTTTAAGTTAGGTTGTTGTTTTTTATTAGGCAAATAGAAAATATAGTTTATTGACTGCTGTTAAAAACTAGTACATCCACATTTTGAATTTGTAAACAAACAAGTGTGTGTGTAACGGATGAGGAGAGCACAAGAAAGAGGATGGAAACATCGCGCGCGGTCCGTGGAAGAGGATGGAAACATCGCCCGGTGTTTATCATAGAAACCACGGAAAAGTACCGATTAGAGCCGGCCGCTAGCCGCTTCGACCTAGCTATGCAGCTCGTGTGGAAAATCATGTCTCCGAACGCTAGGCCCTCCCGGTCCGAGGCACTACAGCGCCATCAATTGATACCCGCAGCGCCCTAAGCTGGTAAACGTCTCCGACGCATCGTGGGCTGTCCCCGCGCGCGTCCGACGCCGCCTCCAGCGTCCCCTGCGGCACGCCGGGCTCGCCGCCCGCGCCGCCGCCTGGAAATGTGGAATCCGTGTTAGGGAAAGAAAGGCTGCCCGCGCGGTACAGTTAGCCCTTTGAGGCGCCGCTGCCGCGCGCTTTAGGCCACCGTGCTCGGCGTGGCGTGGCGTGGCGCGAGGTGAGGGGAGGGGCGAGGAGGGGCGGCGTTGGACAGGAAGGGACGGGGTGGGACGGCGCAAGGCTGCGCCGGGCGAGGCGAGGAGGGGCGGGGCGGCGGGGCGGTACGGGATAGTGGGTGCTGGGCGGCGCGGATCGGCGTGGGGGCCGTGGAGGAGAGTGGCGGCGCGGGGTGGCGTGGGGTGGCGCCGGGCGAGGCGACGCGGGGCGGCGTGGGGTGGCCTGGAGAGGCGAGACCGCGCGCGGAGCGGGGTGGGGGTTGGGGATGGGCGGGGCGGGGCTGGGATGAGCGGGCGGTGATGAGTAGGGGGGGAGCGCGAGACTGCGCTGGGCGAGGCGTGGTGGGACGGGGTGGGGCGCGGGGCGGCGTGGGGCGAGAGCCATCTCGCGCCCCGTGGGATCCTCCGGCGGCCGTCATTTATTTCGTGCGCGTCGGTTATTGACAACAATGTGGAAATAAATGCCTCTCGAAAATGTTAGATTGTTTTGAAAACGGCACGGTTTCTTCCCATTTATCTTGTTTGATTTCTCAACTCTCAACTTACTTGTGGAGATACTTCTTTTCTCCGCATGGTGTAAAGTTCGCGTGCATTTGTTCTTCTCGTAAGTAATTTCGCTAGTGGTTTCACTAGTGATTTAACTATAAGTTCGTGAATCGTGTAGAGATTCTTTTAGACTATTTCACAAATTCAATTCCTCAATCGTTTTAATAGTACTATTAACATAATGTTAGAAAAATATTTCGTTGTGGAGAGTTTCAGACGCTGTATTGATTACAGCAGTGAAAGGAAATTTTGAGTTCCGGAAGTTTTTAATTCTCTCTTCAGGAAGAAGATAGCGAAAAGTATCAATTGATGTGAACCTTACTAGTTTAGGCGCCCGTAATTGCTTTATAATCATCTTATTACAAGACGCTATTCGCCGGATAGAGACTAATAATTCGTGAATGGAGTAGTCTTCCAATAGTTCCACGTGTTTCTTATCTTTACTTTAACGTAAAATGTTTTTGCCTTGCCTATTAATAATCTGATCGTTAACGTCTTTAGCCCTGAGCCATGGAGCGAAGAAACAGTGACGTCATTGCTTGTGGTGGCTGGGACGTGCGGCGCAGGAGTCGATGCCCTGGCGCGCTGGACGTCGCCGTGCGAGCGTCTGGGAGGCCGGCGGGGGAACAGGTGCCCGCGCGTTTATGGAATCGGACGATAAATCACGGCGCTGGACGCGGCTCGCTTCCCGACCGCTCACTCGGCCGAGATAAGGCTGTTTTCCGGTCGCGGCCACGCGTCGTCTCTCGTCCGGCCCTCGCATTCAAGTAAATACGCCGCGCGGACAAGTGTTCGGTACTATTTCACCCTCTGGTACTATGTCGGTACGTAGTCCTGCTGGATTTGAATTGACGAGAGGAGGATATAATAAATGAGATTCCTTAAATTCATTCTTCTTATGCAGGTCAAAACACTTTACTCAACTTTTGTCTTTCATTAGCAATATTTGATAAACATATTTTGTTATTATTATGCGATTACTGCTCTGCGGCGTGTAATGTCCTATTACTTTTCGTCTGGTATTCTTACTTATTCTCCCTTTGTTCAACTTCCGTTTTTAATTCCAATTATTTTTACGAATATTTCTCTTACTTTCTGTATTCGTCAATATGATGTGTTGCTTTATCTTGTCTATGTGTCATCGTGTATATATTACACAGGAATAACTTAATTTAATACATAGCTAGCATTTTCTTTTCTCTTTATTCGTGTTATTGAATTGTATTATCTTCCATGTTTGCAGCACTTCTTACCTCGTAGGTTTTTCCTTTTTTAATATTCTCTCAAAATTGTTTTCCTAAGGACTGCAGCGCATATTTCTACTTTGAGAAAGAAAATTGAAGTACTGTAACTTCATATATTCTCATTATGTTTCTTTTTAAAAGAAAGAGAACAATCGCGAGAAACAACACGGTCTGCAAGAGGCGCTTGTAAATTTCAGATAGAGAGCTAGTAGGTTATTTCTATAAGGTTAAGTATTGAATACCATAAACATTTTTTTATTTTGTTTTTCGGATTTCAGAGAAGAGCCTATTACGAGGAGTGTTCGTTCAACAGGGACTCGTGAATGTTAAACAGCAAAATGCAGAGATAGAGCTGAGCCAAAAAGAACGGTTCACTCGTCTAGCCACTCTTTCTATCTGGAATTGCTGTCTAGAGGCAGTTGTTTTATTTCCTTTGCGAGGAGCATGTGGTTGTGTGCTGCTTACGACCGTCGAGAAAAAATCCCAATTCTCGTACATAGATGTTAGAATGTGCGTCCTTGTACAACAATTCTACAACCGTGTATTCACGTATTACTCTTTCGTAGAACCGATTATACTCGTAGCGATACTCTTCGATAAGCCTTGGTGTATCTTTCCACACTCGCCTGTTCACAACGGGTCGTGCAATTTGTTCGTGTAGTGCATGTTTTTATCCAAGAGTACATTTGTGCAGTTTTGTGAACGCACTAAAAGTGCAATGCGCGTTCACGCCACCGCGGTGTGACCATTCCTACTCTTACGGGCATCTATGGCCTATCCTGTAGCATAATAAGAGAAAACGAAGGTCAGAAACGACTTTAGCCTACCGGCGCGCGCATTGCGTGTGTTTTAATACTATGTTGTTTATGTTTCAGTCCCACCTCACTGTTTCAGATTGCTTTTACTCCAGAAAGTGTTTCGGTCGCCTATACTTCGCCCTTTGATCGGGTTGGTATGAGGCGACCGCGGAAATGAAATCATTTTCCGAGTCAGCCGCTTTCTCAAAAAAGTTTATAACTATTGTTTTTAAATGAATTTTTAGCAGTGGCATTGAAGTTTCGCGATGTAAAGTTTCTGAGTTTCTTGTTTTTATCCCGGGAGTAGGCGGTGATATTTCACCGGTGGGCGGCGAGATCCGGCGCCGACCTACACGCCGGGCTTCGGATTTTTCTACTACCAGATATCTCCCATCAACGGTACACCGCTCCAGCTGGGACAAGCTTTAGGCTACCGACTACTCTCCAATATATGTAGTGTAGTGCATATAACGGCTGTAAGGGTCGAGGATAGGACAAGGAATGGGAAGGAAAGATCGTGCGCTGTCCACGGCCCGTTTATAAGGATTCTTCTCCGGCATTCGGCTGGTGTTCTGACAAACCAAGGAGAACTACGGATCATAGTAGTCAACCGCTAGCATTCTCCTCCGGACAGCAGCTGACTTTGATCCTCGTGTCGAAAATTCTGCCACCACCAAAGTCGTGAGTGGAATCTTACGACCACCCCGTCAGAGACTCTGCAGGATGCCCTGAGCGACCTCAGCGGGTGGGAAGGGAGGGAGGGAGCGCGCCGCAACTTGGTGTTGCTGGCGGCTGTCGCCCGGGCGGCGCGGGCGGTGACACGGGGCGGCGCGGGGCGGCGCGGAGGCGCCAGCGATTGTGCTCCCCGCGCTGTCACGCAACTATGCGCGCATACTGTGCGCGCGCGCGCGCGCTTCATTTGGCGCGTCGCCCTTCGCCCATCGCCCTTCGCCCTTCGGCGCTCCTCACGCGCCGCGGGGCGTGATGGCGCCGGCGCCGGGGCGAAGGGGCCGGGGGCGGGCCAGGAATCGGGGGCGACGCGACGCCACGCCCGGGTGGAGGATGGGAATGCGAGGTGGCGGGGGTGACGGCCGTGCCGAAGACGGAACGCTGTGCTGGGCGCAAGACAGGGCGTGGGAGCCGTGGCGAAGACTCAACTCTTTCTGTATACTGAAAAAGACGGATAATAAAGCCATGACAGGCAATGTGTGTATACAGAAGAAAAATGACAATTTTTTAAAAAAATCTTACTAATAAAAACTAAGTAACGAGTAACATAACTTACAAATAACTAACGGTACTCCGGGAATTTTTCGAAACGAATATTCTCCAATCGATCTGGCTCAATCTGTAAACCTCTGAAGTTTCAAAAATGACAGAAGTTCAACCTTTTTTTGAACATCATGTACGGCTTCGTTATAAATGGTAGATGTTTGGATTTAAATGCGATAGGTTCTGCAATATTGTTTTTTTTATGTGATTTTCTAGTAGATTTGATTGATAATTTTCAATTGATAATTGTCAATTTTCCAGAAAAGCGGAAACATTTTTTCTTTGAAAGATTTCACAGGCAGAACACAATGATTTGATTATCTTTTTGTAAGTGTTGATTTTAAAGTAATATATATTTATAAGTATTACGTGGACACAAACTCTAAGTATCTTAAAAATGCTATCAAATGAAATGTGTCCACCCAATGTTTAAGCGAAACCAAATGTCGCATTTTCAGTTAGGATCAAACTTTTTGTTTTATACCTTAATTTTCATATCAAAAATTTTCTTGTAAAAAAAAGATTGTCAGTGTATCATATTGAAATAGTTCCAGTTTTAAGTGAGGGAGGTAAAAAATAAGAAACGTGAAAAATGAAGGTGTTTTTATTAAATTTTATATAAAATGTCAATACCTGAGAATCAAAAAGTAATTCAATGGCGTTAATTGAAAACATTTTTGAAATAATTGTTTTTGTTTTGTGTTCATTTTTGGGGAATGTAAGGAGAATGAACATTTCGGGGCGAGAGCCGAAATATATAAAGCTGCAGAGGCACGCAGCGCGTGGTCTGAGCAGACGGGTGATCGGCTCGTGAGGAAGCCGGGGCTACCACTCGAGAACTCGAACTCCGCAACTGCACTGCTGTTGCGCGGACGTCATGCATGTAAAGATTTGGGGTATCATCCTAACCATTCTCTGAACACGTCACGCTTTTTCAGTTCTATGATTTTTTAATGGTTTTGGAAGTGTTTACTTTTCATTGAAAAACTCCTTAAGACATTTTATCTGTCCGGAAGTTGGGAAGTACAACTGTGAGGATAGTTTCTTCCAATGACCTAATGAAAGTTGAATGGTTTGTCTTGTGAGTAATGAAAAATGAAAAAAGTAATCGAATTTTGTTGAGCAGTTGCTGGTCTTGATTCCATCGAAATCGATCTTCGAATAAAATTTGGCACATACAAATAGCAGAGGCAGATATATTCCTACGTTGGAAGTTAGTTTTATTATTTGAACTCTAAATAGGTCCCGGTTACTTAATGTCACTTTCTTGAAAAGCTTGGCATCTCCGCTGTGCGGGAGGTTCGGGAGACGGGCGCCATCTTGAGACTCGCGGGCGAGGCTCTTCAACCCGCGCTTCCCCATCGCCCCTCATGTCTTATTCACAGCGCATTCATGTTGCATGGCCGCGACAGAATTTCTGTCGGAAATATATAGACAAGACTCGCAAAACAAGGACTCCCAAAGAGTCTCTTGAATACAGTGCAAAGGCTATGTAAATATTTCCATTTCGGACCTCGTACTTGTCTTCTTTTGAAGGAGATGAAACTGTGGAGGGTTCTCCTCTCGCGCTAAAATAACATTTCGCATCAGGGAAATTTTCATCCTTCCTTCTCAGCGACAGTGATAATATTTTCCTTTGTTCTGGCATTTTAATGTGTCTCCTTATGGTGTGAATTCTTGGAAAGAATATCCTTCTTCCGGAGGAGGCATGAATAGGCATTGCATTCTTGGATCTATTGAGAAAGTATCACCTCCTTCTATGACAGACATTTCTTTTCAAAGTTGTATTTATTTCATAAACATATCGTTCCCTTTGGTTCAGTTGAAGAGTAGGCGGTAGTGCTCTATGTATCTCTAAATTTGTCATCCAGAGGGAAAATGCAGTTTTACTTTATTTTGTTTTTATTATTTTTTAATTCAGACTTGTGTTGGTTTTTATATACAATTCTTGCTTTCTATGCAAATACTGCGGTTCTATGAACACGTTTGTACAGTATTTCGATCGTGTTTACTTTTAGGAGACATTTTAACACTTATATTTTGTACCTATGAAACGAGAGCTCTATCTTCACCCAACCTCTTCAGTTTTTCCAATACTTTTCAGTTGTTGTGAGTTTCTCTTAAACTGCGAGGACATTACTGCTTTGCTGCTGAAAAAGAGGTGTTGTATTTTAGTTGCAGAGCCGACAGAAATATTTGCGCTGCCATAATGATGTAAATTAATTCAACAATATTGTGTCGAAGTGAAGAAATACATTTCTTTTACTAGTTGTTCCCAGGTTGATTATAATTTTCAATACATTGTATATCTTATGCCATAGAGTACTTTATTATTTTCAATTTTCTTTCATTCTCAGTGAATCATGCAGATCCTTCAATAATAAAACGGGCAATGGAAATGTAGAACATAGGTGTTCGCGGTGCATTAGAGATAACTGGCTCCGCAACTTTTCACAGCTTTGCCAATTCATTTTACACGCAATTCGCTGTGGTTTAGTTTCACTCCTTTATTTGTAAATGCCACTTTTATTACCTCGAAATTATAAAAATATATTGTAATGGATGGACTATTGCACAGTTTTCAAACAACGCATCGATCATACAAATTTAGCGGTTATCTTGATGTCAGATCTGTATTTTATCGTATCTTCTGTAATAGTTCAAAACCTGCTGGTGAAATATTCATTGACTGCAGTTAAAATATAAAACTGCAGAATTATGTTTTTCATTGATTTCTACGTTTAGCGAACGTTAACCCTTGGATGATGGACTCGGGAAACTACATGAATGCGTTTGCAGGGCCTCTGAGGCTCTTCGCAATACACTTTCGAAAAATGTACCTACAAATAGTTTATTCTTAAGAAAAATAATTATTTATATTTTCAATAAAAGTCAACGCTTAATGTTAAACAAGTGGTTAATTATTTAAATAACTATTCAGCGTAGGCGCGCAAGTACGTTGCATTCAAGGATAAGACATTGTCTTTAATTACGTATGTACATTAAAGGAAACAGCGCGTCTATCCTTTTTGTTCCTTATTTCGATGAAGTAATGTCTTGAGTGGTGTGCCATTGCCTTCGTAACAGTATGGTGTCTTTCTGTCGTACACACCACCACAAATTGCTGCTCGTGTATATAAATTGAACACAAGTTTGTCTTGATAGTGTAGTTTGCCAATTCGTTTTGCATTTTAACCAGGAAACACGTGCGGGATAGCGAAGGAATGAAGTGAGAATCAGTGGAGCTGCCAGTGGTAGGAGGATACGCCAGTGGAGGCAGGGGAAGGGGGCAATGCCGGAGCTTGAGAAATTTGAGCCCCCGGGCAATGCTAAAGCTTAGCCTCGTCCCCCCCCCCCCCCGAAAAAATTAAAAATGTGAAAATTGAACCAAGAAACTGTATGCGTTATTTTATTTCAGCAAATAACAAAAATTGTATTTAAGCTGGGAAAAGATTTTGGAAATATATTTTAAATAATAGTTTTAAATATAAGTATAAAGTGATCAAATAGTGCACTTTCCACGGTGATCTTAAACCGCTGAAAATGTTTAGTTACTGTTTAATAAAATCACTTTTTGTAAAATCATGTAATAATATGAGTTTCAGTAGAATATACTATATTATAACGTTAACGTAATTTCATTCATTTCATAGAGTCATACCTTATAAGTAATGACGGTAAATAAATATTGAAGGTACAAAAATTGAAAAATAGTATGAAATGTCAGGCTACTGTAGCGCAACTTATAAAATTACGATAACTATTTTTTTATATTTAATTTATTTTAGATCGCTGTGCAACTGCATAACGATTTTCTCCAGTTCCAATTTCTTTTTAAATTTTTTCCTAATTTTTTCTCCATCACCGTGCCCCATGTACGTACGGGGCCCCGGGCGATCGCCCGGTCCACGCCCACGCCCAGCGCCGGCACTGGGGGCAGGGGGTTAGCTCGCTCGCAGGCCCAGCGCCCGCAGGCGGCGGCAGCGCGCGAAATACGAGGGGCGGGGGCGGTCGCGAGGGCGCCGTAAAGTGGCGCGTGTCACCTGCGGGCGCTCGTATCGCCCCAACGGCCGCCCGGCCCCGCCCCCGCCCCCGCCGCATCGGTCCGCTGCAGGTGGCCGGCCGGGCGCCCCGGGACGCGACCGCGCGCGCGGGCGCCGGGAGCAGCTGCTGCCCTGGGCGCAGCGCCGCGTCGCGTCTGCGCCGCCCCCCCGCGCTTTCCTTCCGCCCCTGGCCGCGGCTGCACTTAACGCTGGCGCCCGTGGTCGCTTCTAGGCGCGGCTGACGTACCTCTGATTACTCGGAAGCGTACACAACGTGTCTGTGTTGAAACGCTCGCCTTTTTAACCCTACTGCGTACAATTCGTAGTGTTTTCTTCTATGCGCTTTTCAAGACTATCTTCAAATTATATTCCGGACATATTTCAGATTAATTTGAGACTGAGATTAGATATGACAGAAAAAATGTATTGTAGTTTTTAACACTATATATTCTCTATATTTCAATGTTTTTCCTTGGATCTTTGAGAAAAATGTAACTCAAACCTCCTCGGAGGATAAATTTCTAAAGATAGTGATAGGTAAATCTATTTATGATCAAGTGAAGATAGTGATAGGTAAATCTATTTATGATCAAGTGAAGGCCCTTGCAGTATTTTATTTCCCCTACTGTTTCTGTTTTATTCCACACCCGCGCGTGCCCGCCTCTTCTTAGCCTCTTCGTAGCCGACCCCGCTGAACCCGTGACCGGGTTCGCCCCCCCCCCCCCCCGCGCCGCCATCATCGCCACATCCCGCGCGCCCTCTCCTCGTCGGCGCCGCTGCAACGCGGGCGGAATGGCGCATGCATTATTCAGCGGTCTTTTTCCTCCTGCGGCTCGGGCGACACGCACGCTCCGCCCCCACCCCCACCCCCATGCCCCGCCCCGCCCCCTCCCACTCCCGCACCCCGCTCCGACCAGACATGCCCTCTCCACCGCTCCTCTTGCCATACTCAGTTCCGCCCTCACCTGTCTCGTCCCGCCTTACTCCGCCCCGCCTCGCCTCCTCCCGCTCTGTCCCGCCGTGCCCGGCTTGTCTTGCTCGTCCCGTCCCACCGTGCCCGTCCTGCCTTGCCTGCCCCGCCTTGCCTGCCCCGCCTTGCCCGTCCCGCGTTGCCCATCCCTCCTTGCCCGTCCTGCCTTGCTCCGTCCCACCTTGCCCGTTTGGCATTGTCCCGTGTCGATCCATCCAGACACGTCTCAACCTTCTTCACTCTTCCCTGATTCGTCCTTCCACACTCCGTACCCCCACTTCTTCCCCGCCCTCCGAAAACAGTTCAGCGTCTCACTTCGATTGCAGGTGGGGGTAGTGGTGAAAAATTAGTGACCCGTCGCTAGAATCGATGTTAGAGTCTCGGGACGTGTGATACTGGTACTCTTCGATGATACATTCATAGTCCCGAAAACGATTTTCATGATCAAATTAGTGCGAGCCACAGATCCTTCATCCAAGCTGGTACGCAGCTTAGAAAAGATCGGGCTTCAATTACACGCTGTAACTCGATCATAAAAACATTGGCGTTTTCAGTTTTCTTTTATGGAACTCAGACAATAAACGCAAACGTCTTGAAAATAATAAGTTCATGCGTTTGAGATGAGAATGGTAAGATCGTTAGTCAAGAGAAACAACAATTTGGTGTTTCAAAGACTTGTTGTAGAGAAAGAGTTTGTTCATCTTTTTTTACCAATAAATCTTTCGATTTTTTGGACTCATTCTTTGACGAAATGACGGCAGCTAGAGAATTGTCCAGACGAATGTTGTCCAAATTGTGGCACTAGCAAGTCGGTGCTTGGATCGTATTGAAAAGAAACGCAAACAAACGCGGGAACAGCTTCGTTATTCTTCGTTATTCAGTTTCTCAACAGCGCTGTTATTTGATGGCTCACCGAGTTTCGCAACTGAGGGATCGTATACTGACGATATATCTGAATCCAAATGCAATTTTTTCATACAGACTATAATAGTTTTTGATTGTATAACGATATATTATGTTGTAGACTCAATAGATTACAAATAGACCAATATGATATAGTTCAGTGACATTTATGTGACGTGTGGTTCCTACCTTACTGCAAAATAATCATATGAGTCGTCATTGGCAACTGACTCATGATTATTTCATTGTAAATGCCAACGAAAAATCACCACAATACTAATATCCCACCTTACTATTAGATCTTTTATCTACTAATTTTGAAACAGACAGCAAGAGGAAATTGAATTCGTATTTCAATCCGTTGTTTGGAGCGGGGTGCTTCCACAGCTTTCGAAGATCTCCTATTGCATATTGCGCGTCGCGTTCGGAACCTGGCTGTGGCAGTGGAGGCCGTGGAGCGCCAACGAGCGACCCCCCCCCCCCCCCCGCCCTGGGCGCAGCGGCCAGTCCAAGAGGCGCGCGGAGCCGGGCTGCGCCGGTTGTTGCCGCGGATTACCCGCGGCCCGAGGGGCCGCGCCTCTCACAGCTCCCGTTTGTCATCGATTGCCACCGGAGCCCCAACGCATCGGACTCGCCTATTTGCATTACGGAGCGATTCCGCGTCGGATCGGCCGCCCGCCGTCCGAAATCACTGGCCGCCCCCACTCGATTATCAGTTGTTTATGGTCTTATGGAGGACGCGTGGCGCGGCGGAGCGGCCGCAGAATTAATTAACAGACGCGCGGAACGCCGATGCGAGCTAGTGCCGTGCCTTAACTGGACGAGATTGCTGGAGGGAGGGGGCGGGGCGGGTAAGTGGTTAGGTTTGTTGTGCCGTGTACCAATTGCTAAAACTGGCGAGGGCGCCGAGTCGATGATAGGGGTCTGAGTACAGAGTACAATAGTGTAGCGCAATGTGGGAAAGGAGCAATGGAGATGGAAATGACCCTTCAGTGCGATGAGGTTACGTTCTAAAGACCGATCGTAACGACAAGTGAAATGAAAATACCTTATAATTTATATTGATTTATTTATATGAAATTAATGGGTCGTATGTGCTTTTGAAGAGCGTTTTTCTTCTTTTCTGGTCTTCATCTTATATGTGTAAATATTATTACTAAATGTCTGCTAGTGCTACATTTATTTTTTAAATTCAGATTTTGTATCTGAACTTTCATACTTCACATCATTCAGTAATAAAAATAATCACAATTGTTCGTATGTTGTCGCAAGTGTTACAAGGATATTGAATATTTTCCGTAATAATTTTATATGTAAACGATTATAGATTGTTAAACGATTTACACTGGATAATGACTGTTAATGATAATTAATTTTCTCTGGTAATGACTAATACAACAATCCCTACCACTCAACCTTTGCCGTCAGTGTTTCCCTTCAGAGAGAGCCAAGTGACTTACAACAGCTGTGACTGTAACCTCTTAAATTCAATATAGACGAGACAGTCTTTCTCTTAAGTTCGTGTTTGCTGGACAGTTGTTCACGAGAACTAAACTGAAAACAGGCAAATGATCATGTCCATGAGATTAGAAATGGGCTTAACTCCTTTTCTTGAATTACAGCTACCGGAATCACAATTGGCTTGAAATAACGATTAAAAATATTTCGTCTACGATCAGCACCTTAACATGACCCTCTGCTAAGAGTTATTCAGTTGTGGGAACCGTGTCAAACAAATAACGTTGGTAGCACCTTAAAGGTTGTGCAGCTGTCTTATGGCGCGTTTTTGCACTAATTTCCCAGACATGGGACAGAGAAACAGCTGGAATGATACTTGAGAAATTGACAAGGAAGAATTGTAATTTGACATGTATGAGTAGGAAAAGTGTATAAGCGTAGTGTCTATGTGTAGCAATGTAACAACATATTGGACGGATTTAATTTAAAGAGGAAACTTTTTGTTACAGAGTATAAATAATATATTAAAATATTGTGGTAAATCGTGTGTAATAATGACGATTTATTTATTAATGAATTAAAGTTTGAATTAAGAAATTACACTTACTAATCACAACTGACTGGCTGCAGTGAAACTTATCGTACAAAACGGTTGCCGGGAAAAACGAAATAACTGTTATATCGCAAAACTATTGACAAATAACAGTTTTAGATGTTAAGGGTACATCTCTAAACAAGGTGGCTGGGAATCGTCCGCTTCCGCCTCGTAACTCAAGTCCCCGCGCCGCCCTCGCCGCCCCCGCCGCCCCCGCCGCCCTCGCCGCCCTCGCCGCCCTCGCCAGCCCCGCCGTCCCCGTCGCCCTCGCCGCCCGCACCGCCCCCGCCGCCCTCGCCGATCTCGCCACACCCGCCGCAATCCAAGTCTCGTCGCAGTGCACCGGCACGCGCGGCGCGCCTCACCTGGGGCTGCGCTGCGCCGCGTTGCGCCGTATATCACCTCTCGCGCCGCGCTGCGCTTTAATAAAATGCTAACCCTCCGCCGCGTCACACCGGCGCGTTGGCGCCCGTGTCACCGCCAGCCCCTCGGGAGGCGCCACTCGTCGCCGCCGCCGCCGTCGCCAACCCCGCTACTCCCTTTGGCGCCTCGCATCCTCGGCGCCCCAGCACACGAGCGTTGCGTTGACGCGCGTTGAGTAACACGCGCCGTAGAATTACACTGTATCATGTGCGAAACGGCACCACACGCGCGCGTTTTCCGTTCTGCAGAAGATGCAGAGTTAATCTACGACGCAAGTTATTTATCGCTATTCTGTACAACGCTGTTGGTCTTAGCGTCAGGTTGTATTCGGGATGAACCAATCGCACCTTCCACTATCGTTGAATAATTTTCTAAATCATTAAACTTCAAAGAAAGAAATCGATTTTATTGTGTTTTTGTAATATTATTGCTTGATGTTATCTTCGATATGGAACTCGATGTACACTGCATAACTTACCGCCTTCGAAAAGATCGTTGTTACGAGGGAAATATGAAAACAGTTCATGATGCTGTATATTCTGTTATCGAGAGAATTACGGGAGGGAAATCTGAAAAGATAAATAGAGTTGAGTTAGCATCTCGTCAAGTAATAAATTCGTAAATCTGAATAATTAGAATTAGGTTAAAAAAAGGTATGTAGTACGGGCGTTAATTGATTCTTATGATATCGAAAGACAAAAAGCCCAAGGGCATTCGGCCGCGATATGAATTTTTGTTGCCACTCGATCGTTAGAAATCTTATAACGCCTTTTGTGCAGAATTAACTATTACTAATTCCTTTTTTGCGAGACTGGAATCTTCGAATCCACAATCACAAGTGAGACTCCAACCAAAGTCTTTTGAACCGATGAGTTCCGACGCTTCCTTTTTAACTTTGTCTGCCCTCGTCGGCTTTGTAACGCCCTTATTGATTCCTTTTCCTTACGGAAATCGTCAAATTAGTCGACTATCAAACAATTCTTTGTAACTACGTATATTTTTGAATCCCCGTTAGCCAATAGGGAGATTCAGTATCTTATTTGTTTCCAGGATTTTCTCTCAGATTTGGCATTTTCATTTTGCATGAGTATACAGACGAAAGTGGTTTGAAAGCTAGAGTAAATGATAAGTATGTTGAACAATGACGTATGAGAAAAGTCTCTGAAAATGGCTGGTTCGTACTTTCAGGTCACAACAGTGAGTCCAATGGAAGGAAATTGCCCCAACTCCTCAGAGGAAGTTGATGCACGGAACCTCGCATTCTCTTTCTCGAAAAAATGAGCAATTGTTCAAAATTCAGGAAGTGAGCCTCGGACAATCCCGCGAGAACGACTATGGCAAACTTCCAACTTGCGATGCAGGAACGCTCTCACAATGTTTAAACACGAAAGTAAATGAAGTTTAACTCAGTAGAGGAGTTTATTCAGTGTATCGTAGTCTTGCAAGAAGCATAAAAGGAAAAGGAAAATGGAAGGAAATGAATTTTTTAAAATTCATATACTGACGCAGGGAAAACGAACGAAAGCACCAAAGTTGGTAGATGAGAAAAAAGGACGTGCGACATAGTCAGCTCTTGTGGGAACGGACAACAGAAAAGCATGTCTTGATTTGAAATTAAGAGACTGATTCACGAGAAAAAGTACAATGTTTGTTGTATATTTTTTTTTAAATCATATGTTTTCTTTTTTCAACTACCGGGTTCATTAATTTCCCTTTATGACGTCCTTCTGATATATTGCTAATTCGCTCTTCTTGATTGAGGTAAAGGAAATGCTCCGAAGTTTCCGTGTTTCCTTTCTTGTCCCCCATATTTCAGACGGCCGTACAAGGACGCGTCCCCCCTGGGCGCCCCGCCCGTTCTTCAACCCCCCCCCCCCCCGTCCCGCCCCGCCCCGCCCCCGCCGCTTCCCACGGCGGCGATTCGCGTCACGGGCGCGCGGCGAGGTCGAATTTCATCTCGCGTGGTCGCTCGCCCTCCGCGCGCCGCTCCCCGGGGAGGGGCCCCGCCCACGCCCGCCCCCTCGCCCCGCCCGCCCCCTCGCCCCGCCACCGCTCGTATTTTTCACGTTCCTGCGGGAGCGTGCGCACGCGATGCGGCGCACGCGGCGCCTCCGAGGCAGCGCCACCACGCCCTCCCTCGCCGGCGGTCTCCCGCGCAACGCCGCTGGCGTTCCCTCCGCCTCAGGCTGCTCGTCAGCGGCGGCCCCGCTCGACCCGGGCGCCCCCGGCCGCACAAGAGCGCCCTTGACCGCCCCCGACCGCTCCCGACGAATCCCGTTCGCTCGCGACCGCTCAAGATAGCTCCCGACGTCTCCCGACCGCTCCCGGCCGCTCCTGCGCACTTCTATCTGCTCTTGACTCCGCCCGGCTTCCGCATCCTTTTCCACTGGCCTGGCGCCCCTGACTGGCCCTGGCGCCCCTGACCGCTCCCGACCGCTTCCGAACGCTCCTGATCGCTTCCGACTGCTCCCGACCGCTCGCGACCGCTTCCGACCGCTGCTGCGCTCTTCTAACCGCTCTTGACCTCTCCCGCCCTCCGCATCCTTCTCCACCTGACAACCCCTGACCGCTCCTGACTTCCTTTGACCACTCCGACCGCCCCTAATCACTCCTGGCCGCTCTCGACCGTTTCCGAACACGCCCGGTCGCCTCCGACCGCAACCTTCTCCACCCGTGAGTATCTGCTCCCGACTGCCTCAGACTGCTCCTCCCCTCTCCCCCACCCCCCTCTTTCCGACCGCTTCTGATTGCTTTAACTGCTCTCGAACATGGCCGACTGCGTCTCACCGCCTCCCACCTCGCCTGGCCGCTTCCGGCTTCCACTATAGATAGATTGTAAGTGAACCATTCTACTTCCTCAAGAACCATCTGACGCCAGTCTCCTGCATCAGAGACTACATTCCCACACTTCCCCCCCTCCTTGCATTTTCCGCTTGGAATGCTGGATATGCCCCTCCATAACGACGATGTCACATCTAGAAAATATAAATATGTTTACTTCTAGATGTGCCCATTTCTTTCAAGAAAGTTAAACCTCGAGCTGTTATTTTTTCCAGCACAAGCTTATACAGTATCTTGCCTGTGTCATCCGCGTTAACAGACTGGTTTGTCGACATGTCCTATCGCCTACTTTGCATTGCTTGTCACGTGCTCGGTGAGGTGCGGCAAGGAGCCTTCCCGTTTCTGCTTTTCCCTTGATGAAACTCATTCCATTCATCTGCCAGCCCTCAGCGGTGCCCGCCTCTTTCACGCACTGCAGCGCTCGAGTCATTTTATGCGATCCTTTTTCTCTCTCGTCTCTATGCCACATACTTTCCCATTAACCGAAGTATATTGACGTTGGTTTCGACAATCGCTTTGAAAAAAGAATGGATTAGTATACCGTGTGCGCCATTCACGAATGTCAGTTACAGCGGATACGGATCACCTTTAAACATCTCAGGGGTTATTTACCAGATTTGAGTCGTTACTCTGTCATGCACAGGATGAGTTTTTACTTGTAAAAAATAAATCAATTTACTTTTGAAAAATAAATGGACAAATATTTCGAGGGTAATTTTGTAGTAATCTAGAGAAAATTGTGATGAAAGGTATGTTCGATATTTTAATATGTGTTTATTGAAAGAGAAACTTGCCTAGGCAAATTTCACCGTAGTGACAATAATTGGTGTCTGGATTTCTTCTGGTAATCTTTAATGTCATTAAATTCAATTCAGCTTGGTATTAGTGTATTTGTAAATTTAATCATACTCGTAAACATTTTGAATTTGTTCTTAATATTCCATAATTGTGGTGTCCCATTATTAGATCTTCAAATATGCTATCTTTATCGAAAGGCATCGTCATGGTCTGTTTTTTGTATTTTCAGTTTATATTTTCCTTTCTTAAAACATTTCTTTTGAATAAATTGATACAGAAGTCTTGTTTGTGATATTACTGAATTACATTCGCATTTAAACTGTCAAAGTGGTAGGCATTTCCAGTGTTTACAAATGCCCACGTGGGTCTGAGAACCGAAAATTGGTCCACTCGTGTTTGTACGCTTCGGCTTGCAACAAAGACGTAACCGGCGAAGCCAGGAGTGCTTCGCCTCTACGACCGATGTGTGTTACACTCCGCTGACGCCCTCACTCGTAGCGGCGCCGTCCTTTCCAAACGCAATGAGAGAAACGTTCCCGCAGCCGGGAAATTCAATTTCGGTACACAGCGCAAACGGTGGCGGCGGCGGCGGCGGCGGTGTTGTGTCGGGGGTGGAGGTGGCGAGGGCGGCAGCGAGGGTCGGGATAGCGGCGCGCACTGGTCCCAAATTGACCAAACGACAGGCGCTGCGAGAGCGAAATGTAAAAGGGAATACAACTCGTCACAAAATGTCTTTGGCAGAAAGAAGGTACCTGAACACATGTTGATCTGGAAGATACATAAATTGGTAGTTATTTTTACAGGGAAATTATTAAAGAATGGTTAATGGCGGGGAAATTTAAAAATAAAATAATAATTTTTGATGCCACATGTGATAGTTTCAATCACTTGGCCAAAACATCAGGTGTTACTGGAAACACATACCGGATTCCCGCTACAACCGTCTGTGCTATTTACTCGTATGTTGCCTGTCTGGAAATATAGGGCGGTAGTAAATGTTTTACTAGAAGGCATTATTAACACATTGCAATATCCCCATGCACTACTAGTCTAGGATTAACTGGAACACAGTGATAAATTCGTGAAACATTAAATTCTTCATAAAGTGACGGCAAGTAAAGAAATCCAGGTGTTAAACCTTGCATAACACACATCATTCGTGACAAAAAAGTATTACTACAAGTTGGTATTGAAATATTTTATCACCAGTATTCTAAACGTTGGAAAAAGTTACAGAAGCACTTTTTCTCGTGTCTCACAAATGTGTGGTATATTGATACATTCACACGTTTGTGTAGTTGAATAAACTTGCTGTTTGATACCCATAACAAAACCGTAGTATTTGACTCTTGTGACATTCCGCCTGACTGTGCGGCGATGCGGGTAAGTGGAGCGCCCGCTTTCGAAAGGCTGGACCGGCAGCGCAGCGCGGCGCGGCGCGGCACCCCGCGAGCCCTTTGACGATTTGCTGCTTTTCGAGTAATGCAGCGCCGGTTTCCGTATGCAAATGCTGAGTACCGACGCGCCGCCTAAACTTGGTGTTTTCGCCGCCGACGCGGCCTCGCAGCCGTCACCGGGCGCAGTGGGCCCGCACATTGCAAAGGCTGTTGCTCCCCCTCCCCCACCTCTCAGGTGCCAGTGGGGCTGACATGCCCTGTTACTTCTAAAATATACTGTTTCAGTGGCAGGTTTCTTGTCTTCTATGGGGTGAAGTAGCTTCCCATCAGTATTTAGTATCAAATTCAAAGCGTCACACTCGGTAGTGCTATTGTTGTTTGTAAGTACGAACGTTGTAATTTGTAGTATTTCAGCAGCCAATAGTTTTAATTAGTACCCGCATTCTGTTTCTTGCTTATAATTACATCTTCATCTTTTCTTTTTAATAATTTAATATGTGAATTCAAATTTTTATTTTATCCTGAAAATGTTTCATTTTGATGGGAAGAGCAACTCACATAATTTCTTTTCCAAGTAATATAATATAATTTAAATGACATTTTTGTGTTGTTCTTGGTTCGGTCTCGAAGGGTTTAGAAAAACACTAAATAATTTTCAGATAAAATAAATTATAAATTTGGAAATTCAATATGTATACTATTAAAAGTCAGGTCATCTAAGAAATCTAAGTTCTAATAGAATAATCTACCTAAGTAAGAGAGTGATTAAAAAATAAGTACGTGCTACATTCTTTTTCTACCCACAGGCCTGTGTACACAAGAGTTCATGATTTTTTGTCATAAATCGTCGCATCCTCACAAATACACATTTGCAAACGCGTTATTATCAATCACACACCATTACGTGGGAATGAAATGTTATTTTAATCAAATGACTGAAACACAATTTAGAGTTTTGGTCCTGGAGAAAGCAGTTTTCGCCCACTGCGCGTCGCGTTGTCGCGTGTTTCCGCTGAAATTACCGAGGGCGACCCTACCCCAGCCTGCGCGCGGGCGTTCCAGTATATTAGATTTTACTCCGCATTGCACGCCATTTTCTGCTTTCACGGCGTTTTCTAAATATTCAAAACTCCGCTTCCCCCTAAAACATGCGTTATGACTTGGTTTTTATGCGTGGCACTATTTATGTGAGAGTATTTTATCGTCTCATAGGCTCGTAAATTAAGTTGCTTTAAAATATTCAGTGTTTGCTTTCGTTTTTTTTCGCTCCCTTATGTAAAGGCTGCTTTTTTGGAACTCCACTAGTACGGTTGTTTGGGCATGAATTCATGTGTCGAAAATATGATAGTTAACTAATTTGCAATTCAAAGCTGTGATTATATGAAACGGCTCCCTGTTTACGTCTTACTACTCATAATGACGAAACTTAAAGAAGTTTTTCACGTTCCACAAACTCCGTAGTTTCCCCTTCTTTAGAAGGAATACCCCATACTGCCCCATACTGAGCGTCTTCTGTGATGTAACGGTTAGCGTAACGGACTGTTAAACCCAAGATCGCGGCTTCAAACCCATTGGCAGCCATGGTTTTTGAAGGCGAAAAAACCCTTCGTACACCTTCCTTCGGAGGGGAAGTAAATCCTGTTGCCCCAAGAGGTAGATTTACTGCATGCAAATAATCCTCATACCTAAAAGAAGCCTCTGATCAAAATTCAAATCGCCGTAGTGATACCTTCTTTCGCTGCTGCATGACGAAAGGAGCGTAGTGATATATGCGCCGTCAGGTGGAAGAGCAGGCCTGATGGCCTGAGCCTCGCCACGTAAAAAAGGTATCATTGGATTGAATTGAATCGAATTGAAGTGAGCATTCCGTTCCCTTCGGTCGAGTGCGCTGGCGCATCGCGAACGCGTTGGCTCGCCCCCATTGACGACTCGCCGGTTCCAGCGAGTGCTCCAATGGCGGTCTCGGTGAAAAGGCCCCACCGCAGCAGTGCGGGGCGGGTGAGTCCCGGGCGCCAAGCGTGTTGACCGCCGCGGTGCGCCTGGGGGTAATCGGCGTCGGCGGAGAGCAGCGCCTGTCGCGAGAAGGGGTGGAGGGGGTTGGGGGAGGGGTGCGACTGTCTCGCGTGTGCTCAGGTGCGTCGCCCCGCTCCGCCGCCCAGCCGCCCTGTGGGTCAACAAGTGGCCGCTGTGCTGCTCTCGCACCGAACCCCGCCCCCTGGCTAGCAATGCCATGGACATTAGCGTCCATGCGCTGCACATGCGGGAGGGTGATGGTCTCGTGGGGGAAATCGTATATCTTCTGGTTGGCGTTGCTGAGGTGCTCAAAGGACAGATTAGTGATATCCATCAGTAAAGATTGCACAATTACAATATCTTGGAAATGTAATTAGATGTGGTCAGTATCACGATCAATTGATCTTGAATAAACGTCTTCTGTAATTAAACATTAAAAAGGTATCTTGAAACTGTAAGTAAGTGTTTAATGTTTTGAGATAATACACCATAATTTCATTTCGAGATCTGCTGCTTGAGATTATTATTATAAATTAAAATATTTTTTATTTAGTGTCGTGTAATAAAAATATGTGAGGGATGAGGGGTCACAATGTTATTGAAATGTATTGTTTTGTATGGAGAAAGCCTGCTTTCGTTCAGATATACTTTCTCCAAAAGTTTGATGTCAAAATAATGCACTATTCAAGAAACAAAATAGCAAGAAAGTAAAAATGATTTTGAATAATTTGAGTTACTTAGCAGCTACTGTAAATAATGACACTTTTACATTGAAGGCTTTAGAAAAGTTGTATGTTAACTCTTAGAACCTTAATTTACTTTTTTTTTAAATCGATGTTAAGTTACCATTTTAACTTAAATATCATTTATTGGCGCTTCAGTGAACAATAATGTGAAATAAACTTGCAAGAAATAAATAAAACGTTTTGATTGTTGATTATGAGTGTTCCAAATGCTATTTAAGATTATTTGTTTTAATCTGGATCTAGAAGCTTGTTTTCCGTAACGAAACGTATTATTTCCAAAATGTATTCTGTCATTTCTGTGGAGAACAGTCGATAGTCGCATAACTTAAACTTGTTTCAATGGCAACAGGCAGAATCCTCTCCTCGTAATAATTTCTACTTTTACTTCTACACAACCTCAGTTAAACCTAAACTCTCAATCCGTCTTTGTATTATACATGTCTAATTCATAATTATTTTGTACAAATTTTAATTTAAATTTATTATTTTAATTTCACATTATACAGTTGCTCATCTCTGAAATGAAAGACATCTCTTTCGACTCACTACTGAAATTATTCCGCGCATAATCGTATTATGTTCTCACATTGTGCAACCTCTTTGCTTCTTGACTCTGGGGTTCACTTCCTCTCCGTCCGTTGAACCAAACCAAAAACACTCCTCTGCATTATTTGTCAACAACCAGTTCATTGACTCGTAACGTTGTCTAAACTTCAGCTGTCTTTGTCTATGGCCATTGTGTTGTGCACACTCTGTCTAAAACAGTTTGTGTTCCGCCTTCCTGCGGACTCGAACTGTTCCATTGTTTATTCATGAAATAACCCGCTTCCTGATTGGCTAGCGTATATAACAGTAACAATACGTTTTTTATTCAGTGTCGACTTGTATTATTTATTGAAAGAAGTAAGGAAAATTGTCCGTGATACTTCTTGTTGACTCTAATTGCTAAAACGACTAATAGCTCTCACTCTTAACATTCTGTCCAATCACAATGTGAAAGGAAAGTTTGTCTGGTGGAAACTTAAACTCGTGTGACAGTGTCTGTACCTGCATTCTGTGCATTCACTGTTGTTTCTTTCTACAGTTCTATTAAATCCTCGAGGAAAATTGAATGAAAGGCTTTGCATTTCAAATAGATTACTTTAAGACTGATCTGTCTGTAAAACTGCAGAATTATTGTGGCACAACAATTTAGAAAAAAAAAATGATAATGTAAGATTTCTTCAGCCTATAAATAATTTTAATTTTCCTACAGAAATGAATGCGTAACTTGCGGTATTAGCTGCCAAGAATACAGAGTTACCTTCCAAATTCGCAGATGACGTTTATCATAATTATTTTCTGCTGCGCGCTCTCTTTGCGTGCCAGCTGCTCTCCTCTGAGCGAACGGCCATCAAATTAATCGCCTTTTATTTCCTCGCTGCTCGTTTGTTTCAGCCCAGACGCGCGCCCTTTAGACCCGCCATTCCACTCCGGCGCTCCGCTGTCAATGGCTGATTGTCTGTGGCAACGCGCCACCGTGATGCCCGTGTTTTTTTGCAAAAAATGGATTCTGAGAAGCGCGAGCGCTTGTTTGAAGAAACACTCGGACCTTGACGGTCTTATTTCACGGGCGAATTATGATCTCCCCGACTGGGATCGTCGAAAATAAAGAAAGAGCGGCATTACCTTTCCAGGAAAATGGAGTACTCAAGCTAAGAATAGAGAACTATCTGTTAAAAAGTTTGCTGTTTGAGAACGAAGAAATATTCGAAGAACTCTTTTTTTTAAAAAAAAATATATTATTGAACAACGAGAAATCATTATTCTAGGAAACAGCGGAATACGAATCTACTCTTTTGTTTGTTTACGAAGGTGAACATAAAGAATCGTGCAAATTAGAAACAAGCTTCCTAGTGGCTGTATGCGAAAATATAAATATTATTGTATGAACAAAAATTATTTTATTTTATTTTATTTCAATATTTTATTTTATCTTGAGTTATTTTAAGCATTATAACCATTTTATTGGGTTCGTTTCGTTGTCATTTATTTTGAAAATGTGTTAATGAATAACTCATTTAATTACGATAAAATAGCCTCGAATCATATCAATCTATGAATTAAAAATCACTGGAATCAAGAATTAAACAATAGCTTTATATGTAATCATATCTAATAACATTTTATCCTTCAATTAGGCATGCATGTTCGAGTTTAATTTTCATGTATTATAATCCTCTATATGGCAGAAAATTACTATTAATTTTCTGTTGTCGGATTACTTGAGTACATTAATTAGTTTGTGGGTAGTGACAACAATTTAAAACATTTGAGAAGAATGTTAAATTGTTATTTTTATTTTTTTCGACATATTCTATGTTTATTTGCCAGGACGTCGTAGGCCTATTCGTTCAATTATTTAAAAAAAAATAATGTAGTATTGCACTGTAAGAAAATGCTTCTATAATGTGAATATATAATTGCTAATAGGTTTTCGTTAATTCGAATTTGTTTCTGTTTTCGATTTTAATAAACAAAATATTAATTTTCGTATTTTTGTAAAGAGATATAAACTGTCGATAGTGTTTTATTTTCTTCTGTGTCGACTCTTGCCCACTTTAGAGAGAGTGGCTCGATAGCTTTCTGGCGCTGAGGGTTAGACTGTTCCCCTTTTCCTGTTTCCATCCACGCTGATTGTTTTTCTGTATTCAACACTGCTGCCTTTGCATACTGGGCTCTCCCGCGGCTGGAGCTGTCGGCCGACAGCGAGTCTGGACGGCGCCTTTCCGGGCCGTTCGTTTCTGCTGGGGCGACGCCGGGCCATGAAGCCGCGACCATTTGCATGCGCACCGAGGAAAGCGCGCCGCCCGGAAGTCCGCGTTCGAGCTCCGGGCGCCCGAAGGCAACCGTTCCGCCGCCGTGTAGTAGACTTCGCTCGAGGAATCGGTGCACCGGACACATATACACATATGAAAAAGACTGCTACACTGAATGACAACGTAGCAGTGAGCAATGAAACAGTTTCGATTTTGACTGAATAATGCAAATATTTTATGTTAATCCGCTAATTCTCATGCTCATCTTTTATGACAGTTTTTGTAGGGTTATTGGGAGTTTTATGAATGTGTTTGTATCATATGTAGGCGCTATAAGTCCTGCCAATCTATGAAGACTCAATCGTTGAGAGATTATCTACATTAAGATTATTTCTATAAATGTGTTATGTAAACATCCCTCTTCCGGGTGAACTACTCCGTCTTTCGCAGCACATTAGGTATCGTTTGAACGCTGGAAGTCCCCGATGTCTGCGCCTGTAGCTTACATTTTTGTGTACGTTATGTAAATAATATGAAAAAAATTGAAATGTCGACATCTCAATTTGGCGGTGAGGAAGGTAATATCGGCGTCAAACACGGCAGCACAGAGCGAGGACGGTGACATGGAGTAGGGTGGCTTTAAGCAGGCTATGGCAGAGCAAGGCAAAGGAGAGCAGGCCATAGCAGGTCACGCCAGGTCAGACTACGGAGAGGATGCACTGTAGACAGAATGCATTCCCTTTCCTGTCTGAATAGGTGAATAATATAAATAAAGATCCAGACTAGTAGAAGGATTCGACTTTAAACTTCCCATGCGATTCGAAAAATTGCACCAGTCTATTAAGAAAAGAATTATTCTACAGTTGTAAGTGCAGTTACTCCATAGAGTAACGTTGTTAGTCGCCGTGGGAGAGCAGACGTCCCGAAAGAAAGCAGGCAGAGAGGAGAATCCATAAAAGCAGCGGCGGAAGCGGCGGAGGCCAAAAGCACGCGCGGGGGCACGAAAGCGCAGGGGCCGCGGAGAAGACGCGGCGCTCTTCGTTTACGAGTCCCTCTCGCAGCCGCGGGAAGCCGCAAAAACCGGGTTACGGGGGTGCAGTAACCGCGCGTAACTGCCTGCCCCTCCGCGAGCAGCACGCCCTTGCATGTCGGCGCACGTGATGTCAGCCGAATGACGCGCGGCCTCTTGATCGCGCTGCTCTCTTGTGCGGAAAGACACTTTGTTTTTTGTTTTTCTCGGACCGCGCCCCCTCGAGGTGTCGTAAAGTGCAGCTCTCGAGAATGAACGATGGTTGGATGGTTCTTCATGGGGGCCACACGTACGAACGAGTGAATCAGATCGCGGAACACGGAAACTGTTGTCGTGTTGTTCCTTTTGAGATGTGTGCTTTTGCGCTAATTCGGAGGAAGACCAGCGGTGTGGCATTGAATAGAATCAATATGTTTAGTTGATACTCTGTGCCAGATGCAGTTGGATTTTGCCTTGTAAATGGAACGATGAATGCAAAGCTCGTTTCTTACATCGTTACTTCACAACCGGAGAATACATCATAAAGTTTTTACAGTGTGTGATAAACGGATACATATCCACTGTATACGACATGATCAACACATGCGTTGTGGCTGAGGAAAAAAATGTTGCTTTGTTTCCTTACTTCGTGCTACGCTCGCTGTGGTTTCATCACTCTTTTGTGTTTCTTTGGGCATCGTTTCCATGTAATTTATTGCAGGTTTCTTCCCTTCCTTGAAATGAATACTGCTACCCACATTAAATTCAAAGTGTACGGAAAACACGATGAACAAGGTTTTCGGATGTAAATTACTACTCTAGCTTGTTCTATAGTTGAAATTATCGATTGATCGCGAAATTATCGATGACGATTGTATACAATACACTGTACAGTACTCGTCTATAAACTGTTGGATCATAACAAAATGTTTCCCAGCAAATTGTCACAAACATTATTACTCTGAAATACCTGCATTGTATGAATGTATTAAGTTTTGAAGGTTTCATTTGTATATAAAATGATATATTCTTGCAACAGAAAGGTAATTTGACTTAACAAAAAGGTAAAGAATTTTTGTACATTTTGAAAATAATGAAGTTCCAGATAAATGCATGTTGATGCAAAGTTTCTTTAGCAAATCGCATATAGTAAGAAATGTCACCACAACATTCAACCGTCGATTGTTTTAAAATTTCCAGAGAAAATCGCCACAAGTTTCAATTTACGAACAAGTTGGCTAATTTCTTACTTTTGTTGTACGCACCGTATCTAATCCCGAAACTAGTCTTCCATCATTTCACTAGGACAGTGCAAAATACAAAGTGAAACCAACACGTATATCTCGTTCCGCGAAGAGTAGTACCCTCTAGTATTCTTTGCTGCCTCGCCAAACGAGCCCGAGATTGTGCGAGTCTGCATAACAACCGCAATAATCCCGAGCTAAGTGCCAGTTCGTGTCGTTTAAAGCCCTGCATATCAAGAGGAAAGCTAATATTTGCCTCGCGCCTCTCTAACGAAACGCTTTCTGTGCGCCAGAAAAACGCGCAGATGAATTCTCTCCAAAGCCCGCCTCCCAACTGCGATGTTCGGCGCCTGTCGTCCTCTTTACCTTCGACACTTAAGTGAAATAAATTCGTCACAAGTGGCTACAGTGGCCAGTAGGTCTCATCTAGGCATCACTGAATTGCTTACGATTTTACTCACACCCTATGGTATTTTTGTGGGCGCTACACGTCTTTGAAACCTTTCTAAATCTAATACTTTTTGTGAATCTATAGTGTCCCACTTTTCCGGGTTTTTACTTCAATTGAGAGAAACTTCCGGAATGAGAAACGGGTCTCTTTTAATTTGAACTTTCCATATTATATTATTGTAGTGCCTCAAATTGTCAATTTAACCAAAAAATACGTAAACGTTTTACTCTGCTTCATCGCGAGTCTGCGCATACAAGTCACTCTGCTGTCCTGTTAGTGAGCAAGGCGCATTCTTGGATTTATTTTATTTCTTTGGCGAGTGAATGATTGGGTAGTTTGCCCGCGCGGTCGTAATGGTAGGTAATATGTTAAAAGCATGTAGTTTATTGCCTTCTCGACTTTGCTATATTGCACAGAGAATGTTGGACGATTCCATCTAGTGTAGTTCGTTGGTAATTCCTTTCAATGAAGTCATCTAGTGACGAGACTTTTGCCAAATTCGTTTACGTCACCGAGCGTCGTAGATGCTGTATGAATTGTGAATGCAAATTTCAATGTGCATTTCATTAACATAATCCGTTTCAAAGAAGATACAATTTTGAAAATATCTATTTTTCATACTTGTGGAAAGATTAGCTCTTCACTATAATAATGGTTTTTGACTGACAGACTTCAGATCTCTTCGAATACTTTCCGTGTTTTTGCTCCACTTTGAGTTTTGTGATGCTAATAGTTTTATTTACGCGTGATTTTTCTCAACAATTAAGTTATAGATTTTATCTTTGTCATTTGCAAAACTGGGAAGCAAATAAGGAATTATTTTGCCGCTTTTTTCCAAACAAGTGTAAACAAATAAAATCACTTTAAATACTCTTATAATGATGATAGTACATAAGTAAAGAATTTGAGACTAAATACTTGGGCATGTTTATTGCTATATTGGAAACTATTGTGTTTTACATTGCTGAAAGAACACCAAATTTTGATATTGTTGTTAGGTTAATGGCAAAGGTTGGAGTCATTTTTTGGAACTTTTTAGGGATGTTCTTGAAAGCAGAAGAGATTTAAATTATACTATACAACGCATTGTTATTAGCCAGTATGCTGGGAGTAACGGATCACAAAAGAATTTATGACTAGGAGCTGATCGCACGTCTTTGAAATATTCATGCTCGTTCTGTTGGCTGTGTCCGTTACAAGCTTTCTTTTCTATTCATACGAGTATCTACCTTCGCTCTACGCTCATCAAGAAGGCTTCTGCAGCAGTTGCATTTCCATCTGCAAATCACTTCTGCTCCCCTCTATTATTATTATTATTATTATTATTATTATTATTATTAGGCCGCGTATATATATATATATATATATATATATATATATATATATATATATATATATATATATACACGTTAGGTATGCCAAAATGCCAAAAATAAGTTGTAAATTAGATTTAAGCTAAAAGTTAAGTTAGTTTTAGCTATTTATTAAGAAAAGCTCTCCCTCCCAACTGCTTAAGCTGCAAAGCGGTATAGTGCAGCGGTATACTGCACCCCAATAGAGCAAATAAATTCCCGCTTGCTCAGGAGATACTGTGGAGAAGTAAACTAAAAAAAATAATAAAAAAAAAGCGGCTCAACCAGCGCCGCCTGGCGTTCCACCTCGCTGCCATCGCCGGCGGCGCGGCTCCGTCCTTCCTCAGCCGCATCGCGTTCGATTAATCGCTCTCCTTTTGTTTGCAGCCGGCGCGTCGCTCGCTGCGCCTCGCGCGCAGTCGCGTCATTTGGGGCACGAGGCGCCCTCCGCCCACGCGCCGCGCGCTTTGTTTCTAGCCCCCACCCCACCCCCGCCCCATTGTGCGTTGACGCGTGCGGCGCCCGAGGCGGGTAGCGGATCCCGTCCCATCGCGGGCCGGGAGAATCACCTGCCTGGAGGTCAAGACATACATCTGCGACGATGAAATGTTGAGAGGTTTCCTCATATATTTTTACTTGTATATTCCCATTTCTCTGATTTGTCCTAGAAAATATTACAGCAGAGAAAAATTAGTCCTTTTGCAATGATAACATGATGCGTGGTATTTTAAATACCTTAAAATATCGTAATTTATTTAACAGAAATATTACATGAATACATTTTATGAGTATTGTTTTATTTGTAGAATTGGTTAATATTTAGAACGTCTATTAAGAAGCAGGAATGAAAACGGAGATAGGTGATCGAATATCTGTTCCTGTTCTACAGTAATGGCTTTTATTTCTTAAATCTTGTAAATTTCTGGAGTACAGCCATTCATGTCCTCTGCAAAGGATCCACTTGCGTTCTATAAACCTTTTATTACGTTTTCTGATTCATTGTTAGTAATTCCGGACGCATCAATGGCTACGGGCATTCGTCCCGTAAGTGTAGTGCATTTTTCTCGGGAGGTAGAAGTTATCTTCCCCCGCTGGGTGCGAGATCCGGCACCGACCTACCATCGACTAGGTTTTCCATAACCAGGTATCTTCCACAAGCGGGGTGCCGCCCCAATCGAGACAAGTGCATGTAGGTATACGTGTGTGTGTAAGGGGTGAGGAGAGAGCAAAAAAGAGGAAAGAAAGATCGTGCGCGCGAACCGGTGCCAGTATGCAGCCAGCCTCTAGAATTCTCCTCCAGACAGCTACTTAATTCGACATTCTTTTCTATTGAGTGTCGCAAATCCTGCCATCTTGGCTAGAACCCCTCCCAAGTTTTTTTATTACGTGGCACCGTGTCTACGTCAGGGTATTGGGTAAACCTGCGCAGCTGCGTGGGCACCCAAGCGCGTGTGGGTTGGCGTAGGCGCGTCCGTGGCCGGCGAGCGGCCGGTGGGCGGCGCGGGGGCGGGGGCGGAGGCCGGTGCAGGTGGCCGGGCGAACGACCGCGCGAAGCCAGGCGGCGACGCCAGAGGCCGCGCGCACTCATTCATGAGGACGCCCTCACCGCATAAACAGCCGCTGGAGCTGCGGAGCTGCCTTCAACCTATACTTGGGGTTTCATTTCTTGGCGCGTCAGGGCCTCTCTTCACGATGGAATATCTCACGGTATTTCTCGTATTTCTCGGTCGTGCCGCTATAAATGTAGCATGATCGCTAGCTCTGGTTGATACGGTCGCGATCATGCGACATCTAGTGGCACCACCTAGGGAGACTCGAAATACCATGAGATATTCGATCGTGAAGACCAAGGCCTCGCCTGTCAAGAAATAAAAGCCCAAATATATATTAAGATTAAAACATTAAGTCCGTTGCCACTTTCATCCAATCAGGAGCTTGAACGTCACTACGGTGACGTCACTTCAGTGACGTAGAAGCACCCGATTGGATGATAGCATCACCGCTGACCATGTGCTCAACGAACTTAATGTCTGAATTGAAGTAGACAGAGCGGGAATTGCCCGGCTGCATCGCGCAGTCAGATTTCCCTCGATTCAAGTCAGTGATGTCTTATTTGGCGTGAAGAGACTCGGGTCAATGGGCTTGCTCTTCCGTCTGACCACGCAAATTTTTGTCTCTTTTTGCTCTCAAGTACAGTGTCTTCATCCTGTCATGTCCCCTTCTCTATTTCTAGTCGTCTTCAGTTCAATCAACATAAATCTTCGAGACTTCCTTCATAAACTTTTTCTTATTTTCTTGCATCAGATGTTTTGTGGGAACCGCTCCTCTACCTCTCAATGTTTTATTTCTCTTGTCTCATGTACACTCATCTACCTAAGTGTCTTCTTCGTTTCGTGCATTTTGTCTTCTCAGGAATCTGCTTTCTGTCCAGCAATTTATGTGAAAATCCATATCCAAGATACGACACGAACATCTTGTCGAAAATTAGACAAAATACTGGCGGAATTTAGTGATGATAAGCGTGTGAAACGAGGCCAGCAATATGCGTGTGAAATTAGTGCTACACTACTTGCATTCAACTGACTTATGTACTCTTTTATCATTATTATATGTGTCCTGTATTTGAGCGGAAATTGTTTGTCGTTTCACTCATTTCATTTGCTCTGCTGGTTTCTGTTTACTAAATAATATGGGAAGAGAGAGTAATTTTGCATTTTCTGTTCCCATTTCGTCTCGTTTTCTCGCCCCTCGGCATTCCTTGCCTACAGACGTGATGACGGCAGCCATCGCTACTTGGCGCGGATCTCGACTTCTCTTCCACTGCTTGGCGACGTGTGAGAGCGGTAGCGGTTGCCACTCGACGTCCTCGCTTCATCTCCCCCTCGCAAGCGGCTGCGGGCGTCCTCAGGGGCGTCGCGTCGCCTCGTTAGCGTAACGAAGGGCGTCGCGGCGCCGCGCCGCGGTAGTCGGCGTGGGCGCCGCGGCGGCGCCGGCGTCTTTGCGCAGGCAGGAGCGCCGTCGCGTCCCTCGGCGCATCCGTTATTCGGCGGGGCGGCGCCCGGCGTCGGGACGCCTGGCGTCGGGACGCCCCCGGGGGCCTCCGTGCGGATTGCGAGCGAGTGGGCCCTGCTTTGCGCAGCCTTGAGAGGACGGCAGGGAGGGCTCCCGCGCGGCCTAGCCCCCCTTCGATTTAGCCAAACAACCATTGGATTGCGGGCTCGACGAACTATTTAATTGGTCTATTTACCGCAAGAGTCTATATATCACGAAGTAAGATATTTGAGTAAAGGTTTTTGAAATGCGAACTATCTAGCCTCTTTATTTGTGCCCTTATGAATCTGCAGATCTACTTCGAACTATTTAATTTGTCTTTCTACTGGATGAGTCTAATCATTAAGTAAGGTTTTTCAGTTAAGATTTTTCAAACGCGAACCATACTCTTTTTTTGCGGCCTTATGAATCTGCGGATCGAATTCTAGGTATATTAATCCTACATCCGAATATTTCCTATGCCGTTGTCAACCAGCCATGCTTATTTGTCTTAAATGTTGTTTCAGATGCTTTAAAATTGTTTATTCACGAAGATGTGAAGTGAATCCTTTAAGGAGCTTCATAACACAACACGAGTGATTACAACACATTACTTAGTTGTTTTAAATATATTATTCGACAAATTAGTAATATGGCAAGCAGGGAGAATCTCTAAGCTCCAGACTGGACATGTGTGTTACTGTAGCGCATGTAAGTGTACATAAGGGAACAGAATAGTTCAAGAAAGAGGAAGAAAAGATAGCGCGCGGTCCGTAGCCCATTAAGTAGGTACTGCTCCGGCATTCGCGTAGGATTGTCAAAAAACAAAATAAAAAACAACTTTGAAATCTATGGATCAGCAGCCGGCCGCCAGAATTCTCCTCCAGGTAGTAGTTGAGTTCAACCTAGGTATCTAGATATTGAAAATCCGCTGTGGTCGGGACTCGAACCCTAGGACCTCCCGGTGAGACAACGGCGTTGCCGGGCCCGAGCTAACTCAGCCGGCGCGGGGCCCTGAAGCCGCGCCCGTGCGGAAGGGCAAAGGCCCCGAGGAATTCGTCCGCCCGCCCGCACGCGCCAGGAGTGTCCGGAAGAGGAGTCTTTAAAATAGCGCCGATATTCGTGTTCCAGCGGCCAGGATGGGGCGGGGCGGGGCGGGGCGGGGCGGGGCTCCGCAGCTGCTGGAGGCGGCGAAGGCGGCGGCGTCTGGCCGCCGAGGAGCGGACGAGGGCTTGGCTGCCGCGGCGGCTGGGGAAGGGGACGGGGGCGGGGCGCTGGACCGCCGCCAAGGGCCCCCGGAGGTCGCCCGGGTCAACAGGCGGCGTGCGTGCGTCTTGAAGGCAGAAGCTCCGGCCGTGAGATGGCGCAGCCCCAGGTCAGGCGGGCGAAGTGGTGGGTGGGGTCTTCCCCCCACCCCACTAACCCTCCCCGCCCGCAGCGCCACGGCCCGCCCCGCCTCGCCTCGCCCCGGCGCCGCGCGGCACGCCGGTCTGCTGCCAAGTAGCTCTACGGTACCCTCTACACGATTGGGAGGAGTTTGGAACCCCTTTGTTGACATCAGATTGTCAACACATTCTGCTAAAAACATGGTCTTTGAATGAACGGTTCAAGCATGTCAGTTCATGTCTAACTCTGCGCTTAGCTGGTCAGGTTTTGCAGGCAGAGAATTCTCTACCCCTTGCATTTCGTTGTCCTTTTCACATCATTTATACTATTTTATATTTGTATCCAAGTGCAAATGTAGTACAACTTATTTTTACCTTCTCTTCTTACTTCCTAAAAAGGGAAAGTATTAAAATCGTGCTCCAGAAAACGAGGATTTCTCGACAGAAAATCTCTTATTGCCGGTCGCTGGTAAAGAAAAAAGTAGATAAATGTTGTTTCTATAAATAGTAAATTACTTCCTTTATCACGTGTAGACAGAATCGATGTTTCGTGTATCCTTGATATCAAAAAATCGATTAACGTCAAGAGTCCGCCCATCCGTTTGCCCGTCCGTCCGTCCGTCCGTCCGTCCATCTCTCCAGCCTTTTTGTGGTCAACGCTGGTGCCTAAACCGTTCAGACGCGTTTGCTCAAAGTTGATATTCCTGTATAGTGTGAACGAACCCGTTTCGTTGAATTCTCAATTTCCCAAAATTGTAAAAGTCACAAATAATGCGAGAAAGTGTGTGGTGTTGGATTTTATGGTTGTATTTTACTGTGCGTTTGTCGCGCGAGGCTAAAATAACCCAATTCATATCTACTGCCACTACGCTTGGTATAATTGCGTAGTATTTATGTTCCGATTTGTACGAGTGATCCCAAATCCTTTGCATTGGTTTTTAATATAATTTTATTTTCCATTTATCGCTCCGTTCTCATTGCTCTCTTATTATCTATTGCCCGTAAATTTCGCAAGTGGTCTTAGCAACAGCCAGTGTCTGCCGTGGGGCGCCGCCTGCAGCTGCAGGCCAGCTCGTTGGAGCCCGGTAGCCCGCGTTACAGCCCGTAAACACTGGGGCGGCGCCCGCCCCGCCCCGCCCCGCCCCGCCCCGCCCCGCCCCGCCCCGCCCCGCCCCGCCCCGCCACCCGCCCATCGACCGTGCGCGTTGCTGGTCAGCCCGCGCCCCCACCCCGCTGCCTTCCACCCACCTCCTCCCTCGCCAGGGAGGTAGTTCTGTTGTCCGCTGGGTTCCCTCGTGTTCGGCGTTCCTCCTCTTTGCCTTCGGTCATGCAGACGCTGTCTTCCATGGCTCATGCTCGTCTAATTTTGTTCTCTCCTCGAAGGCCTTCCTCCCGCCTTTACAATAATTTCGTAGAAAGACTTGGTTTGTGTATTCGCGAATAGATGCCAACCAATTGTTCTTTTTTATGTAGTATTTCTGATAACACTATTTTCTTTCAAATTTGTTGGCTTATTTAATCTGTTCTCCACTATATCTTAAACATGTATGCGTTAATTTTTATTTTCACGTACCAACAGCTATCCAGAAAGTACGTGTGCTTTATGCGAAATTATTATGGAGTTGTACTACTTTCTTTGCTGTAATGATTCACCTCTCCATTTCTTCATTATTTCTTCAGTTGCCAATTTAGTTTGAGAAGAGTGTAAAGCGAGCTGCACAATTTACAATGTGATTTAGTTTTTAAGATATTTCTTAAGTAGTTTGGAAAATCACAGTGTTATCGGTTCAGTTTCCGCGTCGGAAATAATTTGCGAAGTTTTGATATTTGTTTATTTTACAATTAAAATACACTATGGAAGAGACAATCAGCCTGCACTTTGCATCCCAAATATACATTTCACTTAGAATCAGAGTTGTCGGAATATTTGGCTAACTATTCAATTAAAGAATGTAAATAAAAAGACTCGTCAAAATATTTGTTATTTATGAATTTTGTTTTCAAGTGCTTTTGTTAAACCTCCTCTCCCCCTCTCTCTCTTTCTCTCTTACCAAAGCATTTGCAGTTACTTTTCATTACATTTATGAGAATCACAATTAATACCTAACTAAAAGCTCGGTCAAATCTCATTGAAATGCTTTTAGTTTTCCTCGTAATACCTTAACCTTTTCTGTCTGCGTGTAAACAATGAATAACATTGTGCTTCTAGTATCTTTTTTTTTTTTTTTTTCAGTTTGCTCTTGCTTTTTTTACCGCAAATGAAAAGCATCTCGTTCCTTTTAAGCCGTTGGTGCGGCGGCTTTCCGATTCCATTGGTTCTGACGCCGTGAACACATTTCGGCATTTTCTCGTTTAACCTCTCACGCCCTGCCGGCCTTCTGGGTGCTTCATTTTGCCGATACAGGCTCGCATATGTCTCGTTTTATTGCGCTTGTGCTGCATGCATTAAAACGCAGGATACAAGTACCAGATTGCGTATCTATAAATACAGATGTAAATAATATGCTCCGTATTTAAGGCCGTAACGTCATTGAGGGTAACTGATGCGGAATATAATGCGTTTCCCTCGACGCGTAAACCGTTGCACCGTTGCCCATGTGGCGTGTGTCGCCCCCTACGGCTCCCTCCCCCTCCCCTTCGGGGTGACGATGCACCCTCGTCGCTACCACCTCCCCTAACGTACCCGTGTGCACCAGTGGGAAAGTCCCGGTTGATCTCTATGGAATTTGGGGTGGGTAAAGACAGGTTACGGCAGATTTCGTGTTCGTTTTTGTTTTTTTGTTTTTTTTCTTCTTTCATTTATCTTGCCCTCACATCAGCACTTTCTTACACTTCATGCTTAATACTCTCCACATCCAATCTCATCCATCGTCATAATATATCAATGCATAAATGTGCCTGGAATCCGACAGCAGTCGCATTGAGATTGTCTGAACAACCATTTCGTGGTCTCCTCACAAGCCAAGGAAATAGACTGACCTATCAATGTCATTACCATCTACTAATTTAGCCATTGGCCTCTTATATCCCATCTCCTTACCATCCGATTTTTCTCCTATCTCCAGTTCCACGTCACCCTGAATCTTCATACAATACTTCTTGATGCACCTTCGCAATCACGTTTATCCTCACCACAAAATTTCTTCCGGGCGCTCTGTAATTATTAGAGAGAGGATTTGTATGCCCTAAAAACTCTTGAAATAGGCTTATAAAAATATGCATTTATGACCTAAAATTTCTGAAATATGCAATTAAAATAACATTTTATTTCCTCTAAAAACCTTTCTTGATAAAACTCCGCAGAAGATTGCTTGGAATGAAAAGATGTATTTTTGTGCAAACATTATAAAATCTATCCTACTTCGCGAGGGAAATAATGGAAGTAAATATTCACGTAAATATCACGTATGACATTGTATGTCATGTTGTATTTCTTCTGACTGGTTTAAAAATTACAAGTATGTTATTAAGAAATATCCTAATTTGCACAAGTATTTTATCATCTATAGAAAACAAACGCAACTGTGTTAAGCTCTTTCGAATTAATGAACGCTCATTAATAAATATTCTATGAAACATTGAAACGTTTTATATATAAGTCTCTATTTTAACGAAATATGCAAAATATGTGCATATAATTACACGAATATGCACGAACAGGAAAAATCGGTCGAATATGCACTGACATATTAATGTATATAGCATCATATTCTAATCAGATGTCAAGAAATTTCACTTAGCTATGCACTGAAGCAAAGGACTAAAATATGCCAAGCCATAGCAATCCGCTCCTTAGTCATTATACTCAATTCGTTGCTGCTACCACCACCTTCACACCATCTTCATGCCGGCCATCACCCACTGCAACAACCACCATCATCATCCCAATTGTTATGACTCGTCCCTTAATCATTCATTGGTCTACTCAACTTGCCACTGCCCCCGACGCGGTCAGTCCCAGGGAAGCGGTGCATCTGCGAATGCGATAACATTAGCCATTCATTCTCACAGCACCACCGCCGCCGCCGCCGCCCGCGCGTCATATTTCAGAGGCCTCGAACGAACGCGAGGCGTAACAAGTGAGTGGGAGAAACAAAAGCCCTCGGCGAGCGAGTTCTCGTGCTTCAGATACCGTCGGTCGCGGCGATTTATAACCGCGACGCGTTCGATTCGGCGCGCGCTGTATCGGTCCCTGCGTTGCGAGTGGTCGCGGCGCCCATTTCGTGCTGTTCCACTGCCCGGTCGTGCAGGATACTGTGTGTGTGTGTGTGTGTGTGTGTGTGTGTGTGTGTGTGTGTTTGTGTGTGCATGCGTCTGGCGCGAAAAGTTAAGACTCGAAAGTTGATTTTCTTTTGGCTCTGGGAACAAGTCTGTTTTGTTCTCGTATATTATACTCTGTCGATTTACGTATATACACGAATTTTTTTACAGTCAATGGAAGAGGTAATTTAGGATTATTTGATGTTAGTAATTGAAATATTTTCTTCAATTACAAGGGTTCTCTTTTATTTTTTATATTCTCGTAACCTACGTATATACTAAAATTATGTCTATTTACTTTTTGTTGATGAATTCATTTCGTTGTTTTCGTATTTTATTTATTCATTTTTTTGTTTCCATCTCAAATCATTCCCTTTTTCCCCAACATGCAATTGATGGAACCATTACTAGGTAGATAATATTTCTTTTTAGCGCAAATACTAGCTTGTGTACATTAAAAGTAAATAGACTGTATCATTGATTTAACAATTTCACAATTTGAGAAACGTTTCTTTCTACTTTAATAATACAGTCATGGAATCCCACGTCGATTTTTACCTCTGTGCATTCACACTATTGAACACGTCAGTATTGCATGCAAAGCATCTCACACAGAACCCACTGAAAATCCCTCTCGATGTGCGCAATTATTTTGATTTAATGACTTCGCGGAAAAGAGCGAATGGAAATCCAGGGGATAAATAGTGTACCGCGAAAGCGTTTTGCGCCGCGCTCTCTTCCGCAGCTCTGCGTTTAACGCGTGTCCCGCGCCGTCCGTCGCGCTGTCGGCGTAAAGAATTTGCCGCCCCGCCGGCGCGCCGGATTGTAAAATCATGTTGATTTGCTTTGGAATCGTAACCTAATAAACGTTCGGTTCCCCTTCGGTCGCCCGCTGTTTTCTGGCCGTTAAAGCGCGCGCGGCTCGTAAAGTGCTGGAGCGCGGGCGCCGGTGGTGGGCGGTGGATGCGGCGGGGCCATGGCGTCCCCGCCCCCGCCACGCCCCGCCCCTCCCTCCCCTCCCCACCCCTCCCCCTCCCCGCCCCTCCCCGCCCCTCCCCGCCCCGCCGCGCCAGCCGCGTGGATAGAGTGCGCCTGCCATGCAGGGCCGGCGGTGGAACCAAATGCTGTAGAGACTATAAGTTTCAAATATTTCAAAATCTTAAGAATACCGGTCCGGATTGAAGAGATCGTTAAGAGAGTAGTGCCGTAGCGATCTCGGACCGAAGGATCGAGGGTTCGAGTCCCGCTTCGGGAATTGTTATATTGTGTTCGTCCTTTCACCACCCTATCATCACCATATGATGTCATTTTCATAATTACCATACCGTTGAAGGCCTAGAAGTTGACGTGACCTTAAATTTTAAAAAAAAATCTTAAAAATGTGCCCTTGGGTTGTCAGCAATAACTCACTTCAAAACTATCTGGCAATTGAACCGATTACTTCCTTTATTACGAAACTGGCACATAATTTCTTCTGTAATTTAAATCGTATGCAAGGAGCAGTCATTTACGAAATAGGAACTGATCAACCCTCACTCTCCCGCCTAAGAAAAAGACTCCCATTTCACATTTTGATTCAATGTATATTTGACATTAGATAAGGATATAATATTTTTGTCATTCACCTCTCTCCCATCGTATTCCTTTCTTAACCCGTCATCACTCTCTAACATATTTTCCTCGCAATAACCTTGGTTAACGGTATAATCTAAGAAAATCACTATCTGGGAGGTGACAAGAAGCCAACCTCCCCAAAATGCTACCATCGATCATCTGAATTTCAGTACGAATACTTGGATTTCGTCAGGCGAACGCTGGTGTGTGATTACTCGCGGTCGTGGCACCTGCTCGCACAGGATTACTTGTTTCCAATAAAACTGTTGTTGAATGTCTTTCTACTCGCTTGCTGTTCTCAATGTTTCATGTTCTTAAAGATCAAGAAGCCGAAATTAGTACATATCTTACATGTAGTACATTCTCCTACAGTGGCTTATCAAATGAATTCCATGTTGATGTGTGCAATCTATTTAGCGAGCATACTAGCTGCTTCTCAGGAATAATGCAGTGTACTTTGAAAAAAGTTCAATATTTTAAACTCCAGAAGGAACTTCAGTAAAACGTATACGCAGATAAACAGCAAGCGAAATATTTTAAGAAAATGTTCATCTGTTTCATTTAACCTTCTTATAAAAACATATATTATGGTAATCTTTATTATATGACACTTATACGAACCATTATCATCAGAACATGTCTTTTAGGCGTTGCTTTGTATTACTGTTTGCTCAATGGAAAACGTCCTGTTTGAAAATATTTCTAATAGGAAAATAGAGAATGCTGAAATGAGGCACAGAGTGAACAGGGTTTGAATGTGTGCTTAAAGTCCGTAATAAAGTAACATATACTATTCAGTAAAATATATTTGACACGGCATAAAGTTAGTCGTAAGGGGTATCATAAAATAGGTCAAAAACCTTCTTCATTATTTTGCGCCACACGTTACAATTTGTAAATATGTTGGAAATCACGATTTGAGATAAATGACATTTTCAACCGCGTTAGCCCGTAGGGGCGATAAGAACAGATTATTTGAACCCTTCCAGGACATAAACTCAGTTTTATGAGACTCTTCCAAAACTGACACACCTGATATTGCTCGGTGCATATCTCTTAAACGTGCTATTTATATCGCTCGGCATTTATTGCCGTTAATAACGACCGTGCGTTTATGAGTTTACTGTATCAAAAATTCAGCCCCACGATCTTCCCGAGGTTTTGCGAAACTGCGTTGGGCGAGATCGATCCTGACCCTCTATGACACAGCAGCACCAGAGGCGAGATTTAATGGAAATTGTGGGAAGAGCATGCGAGAGCTTACGTGAGTAGGAATGAGGTGATTCTTTGTGAGGTGCTCAGTGGGTCTCCTCTCCCTACGAAATAATTGTAAAGAAATAATATTTTAGTTTTTTTAAAGCAGATAGTAAGCATCAAGACATTGGAAAAAGTTGTATGTTAACTGAACCACGTATCGCATTCAAAATAGTAATAAAAAAGGGGGATGAGTTAGAGAAAATGGTAAGTCTAACACCAGTAGGATTTGTGGGGAAAATTGCTGTAACTCTGTTTTTCCATAGTTTTGAGATGAAACATTCAGATCATATTTGTTGTCGGTTATTGCCGGTGATGAATTCACGCTATGTAATTGCTTAACATACTAATGGTTGTGGTTGACAACTGCTGTAGTAATGACACTAACAGGCTATTAGTTATATTTGGATATTTGTGAGAACGGCACGAAATTCTGTTGACGCAGTTCTGAAACGAAATATTGACATGCCAATAGCCTATTTATTTCGAACAGAATGCTTACGTCAATTAAATAAGTGATGTTTTTTTCAATGTCCTGAATCACCCCGTTAGGTGATCATCATTTCTTCTGAGAGCGCTTCATATTTAGCTAAAACATGTATGATCCCCAACCATTGCTCCAACCAAGAAACGTCCTTATCGTTATAAGAAAAACTAAATCTAAAGAGCGATCGGATCGTAAATCTCGAACACGAATTCTTTGAAAGATTTTCGAAAATATCCAATCTCGTTTCATGTAATGGAATCAAATAGTATATCCTATAAATTATTACTTCTAGATAAATAGAGACAATCACGTTTATTTAAGTTCAGAAATGTACCCCAATTTAAAATTTAGTGTTGTTCGGGAAGTGTTAAGAGAAGAATTTAGAGTATTGAAAGTGAAGAATTAAAAATTGAACAATGGAGATTCAAGATTCATTACCAGATAATTGGCGGAGTCGGGAATCCGGATGTGCTGTTTCCACCCGAATCGCGGGTTGAGGTGAGAGGCTGCGCCGTTGGTCCTGGGGACGGCTGCGTAGGCGTTTGCGGGCTCCACGGCGCCCCGCGCTTTCTGGATTTATCACCCTCGTCCGCGGGATTTGGGTCAGCGCCGCCCCGCGCGACGTAAGGTTTCACGCATAGCGTCTTGCCCCGAGCGCGTTATAAATCACGAGGGCGCGCGCATTAGCCGCCTGGTTCCTGGCCGCTCCGCCCGTGAGCAGGCTCCCGGAGAGCGCTGCCGTCGCGTCCTCGCGAGGACGGTGCTGGATGTGATGGCGTTGCTGATGAGGCCCCTGATGTCGCCCGTGAAAGCGCAGAGTGCGGGGAGGGGGCGAATGTGCTAAATTTGTGGTGCCAGATAGTGTGAATAGTGCTCCACATCCACCGTGTTTGGAACTCGATTCAGTTCGTTTCTTCAAATGAGTGATATATTCTCAAAGAGGTCACATATACTTCAGTAACAAGAGAACTAATTCTATTAATGTACGAGTGTAAGTAAAGTACATATGTATGGTAGAGAAGATCAAACATGTCTTCACAACTTAACTACGTCTTGATCCATTTTTCTTTTTAAACAATTTGCAGAAAAATAGAAAAGGTTCTACCAAAAGTCATCGTATTCTGGATCAAGTACCTTGATGTAACCTACAGCCCTCCTTTTGCACAAGTTAAACCATTAACGAGGTAATATTCCTTTCGATAAGTTACATTATTTTATGAAGAGTTCAAATATAGTGCTTTCTTCATTTCATCGTAAGCAATTGGAAGTTCCTTGTGTTTGTGAGGATAAATGAATTGTTTGTTTATAATGTTCTATTGAGTATAGTTTGGTTCGAATTGACACCGCAGAATTGAATCAATGGACGCGAAATATCCGAGCCAAACACAATTAATGGCATGGTTGAAATCATTTTTTTTCGGCATTGAATACAATAGCATCACTGAATTTCTAGTTGAATCGAGCAGTGGCCACACCCAGCGTTACTGATTTGTGCTTCATGAAGGTTTAGAAAGTATTGGTCTCGATTGGTCATAGTAACACAAAATTGTAAGGAGTGGCAAAGCCTAAATACTTGTATGAGAGTGCACCAGTGTTTCCAAAACTCGTTTGACAAAAATGTGATTGTGAAATATATTTATAAGTATTTATGTACATCTAGACTTCCAATTGGTCCGATTATATTTATTAGTATTGTTTTTACTGGTCCAACTTTGTTGCACACTCATTCATAATTACGTTTACGATGGAGGGGTTACGAACATTCATATTACCCACCCTACAATGTTAAGACTGATAATGGAAGCTTTTTACGTTAAGGAAGATCATATAGAACTCATTTGTGATACTTGAAATCACGTACCTTAAAATTCAGAAATGTTGTCTTCTTAGCTCCCGAATCGCTCGAGAATTCTTCTAAAATGCATGGACGTCCACACGCGGTCACGCGTTTGCTCCCGCAGGTGAGGAGGAAGGTGGCGCAGCGGCCGGGGGACTGCGTTCCTAGAATAGCCCTGTGGCGCCGCCTTCACCCGCAGCGCCGCGGTGCCGGCGCCGCTCGACGCAGCGCGGACGAAAATATATTCCTTGGCGCGAGGTGCAGAGCAAGGGCTTCGCAAGGCGGGGTAGATGCGAAGAAGGCAGGAGCGCGTGTGGAAATGGAAGAGAGTTGTCGATGCGTTGATGAAGGTAGGAGCGAAGATGAACATGTGGCCTTTCGAAAGGAAGAACTGTGGAATTGGACTTCGTAGGAAGGCGGGTAAATGCCGGTGGCAAAGGAGGGATCGCCCGACTACATCCCACGGTCAGTTTTCCTTGACCCCAGCTTCCCATTTCACGATTCGTTACCTGTGAAGGCATAGCCCGACTGCATCCCGTTTCGTTCATTCCGTGTTTCGGAAGGAGTAAACATATCCGTTAAGTTTCCATTCATTAGTAGCTCAAACAGTAGAACCTGCCGGACAGAGGCACTGCAGTGACATCAGCTGATGCCCAGAGCCACCTTTCTCTCGATCCAATCAGTGCAGCCGGCCGCTAGAATTCTTCTCCAGACAGCGGCTGAGTTTGATATAACTATCTAGCTAGTGTGGAAAATCCTGCCCCTGTCAGAACTCGACCACTAGGAGCTCCCGGTATCAGGCACTGCAGTGACATCAGTTGATGAGCCCTGAGCCACCTAAGCGGCTTGCAGCGCACGCGCGCGCGCGGGGGCGACTGTCCGGACGGCGCCCAGGGCGACATCTGGCGGCGAACGCCCTCTGCCGCCGAGCACAGGGAATCTGCCCCGAGGCGGTGGCGACCCAGGGCGGCCACGGCGAGACACGGGCTGTCACGAGGAGCCAAAGTGCTACTGGAATCTCGGAATAATGTCTCGCTTTATCACGGACGTTTTAGGGACGAAGTTCAGTTGAAAATGAAATGGAATTTTGTTCTTCATCCTACTCAAAAAGGGTTTTGTTAAAAGTGAACTCGATTAAGAATGACGAAAATAATACTTCACTAAAACTTGTTTAAAATAATTGACAGAATTAGTTGTGTTTTCCTAAAGTTCTGCTTAATATCGTGTAGTTATGCTGTGATGAATATGTATTTTATTTATTTCCCAATATCAATTTATTGTTTCTTTACTTTTGGAACTTTCATTTTTGTTCTTGCTTATATTTATTGTATTCACGTAAATTCTTATTAAAGAAGAAATTATAAATTTCATATGCAAGCTCTGTTGTAAAATGAAGAGCATTTTCCTGCGAGATTGAATAACTCATTTGAACCAGTGCAAGATAGTACCTGCTGGACCACTGTCAGCCTGCAGACTCGTCAGAGCCTGTACGACGAGAGGCTGCCCCGCAGGATTAGGGGCGAAGTCTCATGTGCTAATTCTTATGCAGATTAACGTATAAAATGTGACACCCTGATTAAATTTCACCCGAGGTACATATGCGTAAGTGAAAATTCCCACGCGGTCAAGTGAAAATTTCTTTAATAAAGTTGTAAAACGCATGAGGGTCAGCTTTCACAGACTGCGCGCCGTAACTTCCGACTCCAGTTACTTCATCCAGCCCAGCAATCCCCGTTTCCGTGGCCACCTCCTTCTTTGCACGTTTTAACATTTTGTGACGTATCATTGTTATCTTCTTGTTTGGTGCCACTACGAAAGACATACGCAGTACCATTACCACTAACCATTTTTTCTGATAACCTATCGACTTCATGTCATGACTTACCATTCAATTTGACTTACGTTTCCTCAACAACAAGAACATAACATATTTTTTTTATTGTTTGGCTCTAAAAATGCCTTTTTCTATGAGTTTTTCATTCCAACTTCATTTTCATTTCCTTCACTGCCCAGAGAACTGAAATTAGTTTTCATTTGAATATCTCGTAGAGATGGACATTTGTCGCTACTCTTCTTAAAGATCATCGATAAACAGCAAAAGTCCGTGCTAAATGATTTCGCTATTAGTAAAAATCTTCGGTAGTGTGTTGTGCAATTATCAAATTTCAAAATATTGTGAGCAGAACAATGGACTGAAAAATCAATCTGCTTTATGTTTGAATTGGTTGCTAGGAAATAAAGAATACGAGAGACAAGGAAGATACTCGTGTAGATAAAAGAAAATAATTTCGTTTTGTTAACTATGAGTACCAGTCCATTATCTCTTTAGCGAAGAATTAACAATCATTAGCATACTTCTCCGCTCGTTTTCACTGAGATGAATGGTCTTAAAGATAGCTAACTGAGTTTATATATAAACGTAGTTATCACTCATTATTTCGTTCCCTCTTGAGTCGAATTGGATGTTCGGAAAAGAAAATGTAATGGAAGTAATTCTGAAATGTTTGTTTATTGATTCCTATAGAATCCTATTCTGCAATTTAATTTATTTTTTCAATTCTTCACTTTATTTTATATACTTTAATAAATATTTTTCACACAAACATTATGTGATATAAATAGCTCAGAGGTAGGCACATCAGTTTTGTTCCTTCTCGAGTTACATCGTTCCGCAGGTGGTATTGATTTATTTCGCGGCAATGCAATCCTGTCAAGAAATGGACACTGTTGCCTCACGGGAAGCGTAGCGCATAGCATGGAAGGGGCGACTCAAGAATACGATCTGAAGGGGTGCGGTAGGAATTCAAATCACACGCGGCGTCTGGGAGTGTAAACCGCGGGGAATAAACCATTCGTTTTTATGGTTCAATTGCAGAAATGTGCTTTTCAGCGCGAGCGGTGGACTTTGAAAGTATTCCCCCCGACGCGTGGGATTTATTGAGTGTTTTTTATTGCGAAATTAGGCAAATGTAGGCGAGGGAAGCGCCGAGGGTGCGGTTGGGGCCGATCGCAGGCGACGGCGAGGGGGGGGGGGAGTGACATAATCCACGACGCGAGAGAAGCGAGAAGAACTGACGCCACGCGCACAACACCGAGGAAACACAGCTATTGTTGCGACTAGGAATACGCCAGACATAAGCATGTGAAGCCGGGCACGTGCATACTGGCCACAAGTCAATCATTGCCTCATATTTGGAAACCATTCATCCGTTGTCTGAAGAAGAATTGTAGCGGTCCGCTTATCTCATCGGATTGTTTTATCAAAACTAGGCCAATGGCGGAGCAATACCCTAACAAAGGCACAGACCGCGCGTTCTTTCCTCCCTCGTCCTTGTCCCGTCCTCGCCCCTTTCTTACAAACACACACACACACACACAATCATTCACTACACTAGTATACTTGCCGGGAGACCGGTCGGGAGCTTAGAGCATGTTCCGGATAGGGTGGCGCCTCCGCTGTGAGGAGGTACCTGGATGTGGAAAACCATGCTAGCCGACGTGTAGGTCCGCGCCAGATCTCGCCATCCATTGAGGAGAAAATCGTCACTTCCCGCGATATAAAAAAAGTATGCACTACTGTTGCGTGACGAATGACCTTAGCAGTTGGAATCACCAATCAACGCGTTGTGCTTCTCTTTCTCCGCCTGCGGTGGGAGGGTGCGGGGGGGGGGGCGGTGCGCGGGCGCCGCGTGGTGCGGCGGGCGTTCGTTGCCCCGCTCCGGCCGCGCGCCCAATAAATCAGGGCGGGGGCGGTGGCGGGCGGCGCCTCCGATGGCTATCGCGGGGGCGTTGCGCTAGGCGCGCGCTCGCCCGTGTCCGCCGCCGCCGCCGCCGCCGCCGCCGCCGCCGCCGCCGCCGCCGTGCTCGGCCGCGGAGAACGAGTCTGCTAGTAGGACGTCTGCCCCGGCCCGCAGGACGGAAGGCTTCGGGTGTACTGGAAGTGTACCTCGAGGCTGAGATGTGCCTCTAGAACTCCACTCGAGAGCAAAGGGACTTCCTGGTTTGTGGGGACTGTTTCTTTCATGGAGCTGTTTCCATTTGGCGGCTTCTCTTCGATGATTTTCGGAGAAATCGGGAGAGAAGAAATCTGAACGCTGAGGGGAGAAGACGAAGTAGTTAGACACCGCTGAATGTTGTTGGAGTTCTCAACGATACGTATGCAATACGAATATGTTACTGTACACATTCCCAAAAGGAGCAGTGTTGCGATTTTTCATGATTTTTTTATATTTTTATTATTATTATTATTATTATTATTATTATTATTATTATTATTATTATTATTATTATTATTATATCAGGATAGCGTTTTTAAGCATTTCACTAATGATCTGCTGCTTTAAAAATGCTGCTGGGTGTGTGGAAAATAAACTCCTGGAGCAGTAAAAATTGGCTGGTTCTCTCTGAAGACTCTGAAGACTGAAACTTCTTTCTTCTTCGACGCACGATGTCACTTTTCTCGTGAGCAATGACACAATGCCTATGAAAATGTAGTCGTAGCATCACGTATGAAAAGTTTCCGATCAACGTAATCAAATATTTACGTTTTTTAGTTCAAATTGAAACTGTTTCATTGTTTTTGTGTTTTTCTCCAATTCCCGGGCAACTAACAAAATCATGCTTGGGGACTGTATAGTTTTCTTTGCTTTATGCACATATTCAAAATCAATCATGTGCATTGCTTGATTTCGTTTTACATTAATTTTTGAAATTTTGTTGTCATGTGTTCATTGCATTCTAATGTACTATTATTTTATTTTTAGGTAAGCAGTGTTCTCCGATCTGGCTTCAATCTTCCTTGGTGAGCAATTGATTTTTCTTTATTAAACTGCTTAGATTATCCGAAGCAAATTAAATTTTATAAAACCAACCATTGCCAACAAAATGTATAAAAACATTTTTCAACATTTCCGATATCGATTGAAACTGGGACATTGCGAAATAGAACAGTATCAATCTAAAGGATTCCAAATTCACGGAGGGAGAATGTTTCTAAAACAAAATACAGCATTTTTAATAAATGTACACTGAGAGTGTGAATTCAGTTATCATAAACATTTATCTCATGTCGCGGCTTTATGCCCAAGTTTATAATTGTCTTCCTTCATTGCATTCCACGTTAACATGCGCAGTCCATCTTGCCACGCCTTCATGCATTTTACCAATCTTTCCCGTTAATTCTGCCCCGCAAGCAGAAAGAATCGTCGCCATCTGTTCGATCCCCTCCATCCCGCCCTCTCCGTAACAGTGGTTGTCTCGCTCCGTCGCAAATCACGTCGAATACACGCATCTCCCCCTTCCTTTATTACCGGCTGAGTGACATTAGACCCGGCGTCACCGCTGCCTCTGCAGCGACTTAGACCGAGGGGCCGTAGGTTCAAGTCCCGACCGTGACGATATTTTGACACTGGCTACATGTCTGGATGGAATTCAGTCGGTGTCTGCAGGAGAATTCAAGCGGTCGGCTGCTCTGGTCGGTGGTTTTGTGTGGTTTTTCCCATCAACACCAGGCGATTGCCGAAGCAACGGGGTATGGACGCGATCTTTCCTTCCTCAACTTCATTCCTCCTCTCCCCTTAGTCGCATACACCCTTATATGCAATACACTTAACACGATAAATGACCATAACAGTTGGCATGCCCGGGGAAATGAATCAAGCAGTCCTCCCTGCAACGTCCCTGCCTCTCGCGCGGGCGTGGGGCCTCGGCGGCCGCCGCCAGCGCTGCGGCGTGGCGGCTGGGGACGACCGGCCCGGTCCTGGCCGGCTCGTCCCGCGGACTAATCGCGCGCATTACGAAAACATTTGGCCGGCGCGCGCTACAAATGGGCGAGCCGCCGCTTCGATAATTCATTTGCGCGCGCGCATAAATCTCGGCCGCCCCGCGGGCGCGCTCCTCCGCGAGCGGCGTCGATACTCCCCGCGAGGCGAAATCGCGCGTGCGGAGCGCGCGAGGAGCAGCCGCGTCGCGTGGCGGCGCGCGGGCGGGCGCAGCTCGGCGCTGGCCACGGCTGGGGAGAACACCTCAAGCAGACGAGGAAGTGTGCGGCAGGCCTTGCCATCCAGCGGGGGAAGATCGGCGCTACCTCCCGAGGAAATAGCATACAGTTCGCTTATGGAGATAATGCTCACTACTCAGTACACTTCACTACTCAGTATAACATACTCAGTTCTATTTATGTTCGGCCCTAAGCCGCCATCCTGATTGAGGTTTTTCTGGGTTTACTCAATCGCTTAAGGCGTATGCCGGGATGGTCCCTAGATTTGTTCTCCCAGACGTAAATGTACAGCTTGTCCTCCCCTCTTAAAATGTTACTTCTCTAAATGTATGTAAATTCAGTGGTTAGGCGGAAGAGCAGGCCCTATGGCCTGAGCCTCGCCTTTAATAAAGACATTATTATTATTATTATTATTATTATTATTATTATTATTATTATTATTATTATTATTATAATGACCATAGGAGTTGACGTGCTTGGAACACTAATCAATGGACGGGCGTGCGCAGGGCGGCGCCCCCTTGCGGAGCTTAGTTCGCTGCGCGGCGGAGATGCGCTGCTGCTGGATTCATTTTTTTAAAAATTTTCCCGGGGCTCGAGGATCCGGTGGATGTGGATGTCCGGCGACAACCTACACGTCGGCTTATGGTAGAGTCCAGTCATCTTTGCCTGTGGCGCACCTCCCCAGCCGGGACAAGCTCTCTTATTGTCGGGCGAGTGTGGTAGTATAGTGCGTATAAGTGTGTTTGTATATATGGAGAGAGAATACAAGAAAGAAGAAAATATTGCGCGTGGTCCATAGCCCATTCGTCGAGGTACTGGCCCGGCATGCGCCTAGTATTAATCCGAGGAACAAGGCGAAACCACTGACGACACGAGATGCGAGGAGACAACCGCTGAATTCGACTTCGCTGTGTAGGTAATACTGAACTCCCGGCACCGTCTGGACTAGGGTATTGCGATCACAGTCACTGCACCGTTCCTACTTGAGAGGAAGCCAGCGTTCTTCTATGTTAGGCGAATACCTCGCAAGTTTGAACGTAGGTGTAGCGTAGGCGTCTTTTTGGAGGGTGGTGTCCGAAGTTGCTGCGCCAGACAGTGTCTTCTCATTGGGCCGTATACAAGCCCCGGAGGTACTTCTGCGCGTCGGGCCAGCAGACGAGACAGGCAGCTGACGTGCGCCTGCCGGCCGGCGCCCGAGGCCCGTGGAGAGCGGCGCGGCGCGTCGGGGGAAATGGGGGGAGCGCTCCGGTAAATCATAGAGCCAGGAATAACTCGGCGGTGTCGGTATGCCCGCTATGCGGACGGGAGTCGCTCTCGACTAGGTCTCGGCTTCCGCGCTTCCGTCCTTACGGCCCCCGCCCCCACCCCTGCCCCGCCCCGCCCCCGCCCCCGCTCCGGGACACCCGCCCCGCCACCGTCCTCGCCCTTGTAACGGCCCCGCTCCCGCCCCCTCCCCGTTCCTCTCCGCCCCGCCCCCTCTCTGCCCCGCTCCGCCCCCGGCCAGACCCCGCCCCGCGATACCCCCTCGTCCCCCGCTCCTTCCCTTCGCCCCGTCCTCGCTCACGCTCCACCGTTGCCCCACCCCGCCCCACCCCACCGCGTCTCTCCTCTCCCCTTCCTTGCCCCGCCCCCGCCCGCTGCCGACGCCTGCCTCGCTCTGCCTCCGCGCCGCATTTCCGCCCCCGCCCGTCCGTCCGTCGCCCGCGCCTCGTCGTGTTAATTATTAAATAACCCCCCGGCCCCGGGCGGCGCGCGCATGCCTGTGCAGTAAGCTCCGAGACGCGCGAGCGCCGCGGACGGGCGGGCGGCGCTGAATGGCGAGGGCCGCAGCCAGCGGAGACGGACGAACAAAGGGAAGACGGGCGCGGCGGGTGGGTCGCGGAACAGCATTTGAAAAGGCGCTGCGCAGATGCGAGATACGGAGTTTGTGTCATGATACTGTAGTTCTGACGACAAACCGCGTAGTGGTGTCTTAGGTAATAGAGGAGGAATGCGTGACAGTAGGGAAGTGAAGCACTTCTTTAAAATTCCTCACATTTTTAAAAAAAAGGTATCAAGTATTATCACAATATTTCAACTTTTTCGTAGAACCAGTAAACGTAATAATCTATTGGAGATTTTCTTATCGTATGACGCACAAGTATCTAATTTTCCAATTGGTCATGTAGATTAAATTACGTAAAAGAGGAGGTTGCGAGTGAAGAACGAAAACTGTGTGCCTGGCGGAGCAAAAACATTCAGCGAGTTAAAGAACAGCGAAAAGGTATTGAGTCGGAGTATGTAAACCTCTGGTCATCTCCCAAATTTCTCAGAGGGTGGAGGGGGAACGAATAGATAAGTTTAAGGACGCATAGATTGGTCTCAGGGAGGTTGCTTACGTTGTTGCGTAGGTTTCTTACAACCCGACGCAAAAGGTGACAACGTTACAGAAAGTGATCTACAAAATGTGACGCTGTGATCAGTATGTGACTTCCGGACGGCATGAATAACGCACTTCAGGAACGAGAAGGAGAATAACCTACCATCAAATCACCATTTTCGTTGAAATTCCCGACTTTTTTGTGAGGCGTCGCTCCTCTCGCCACACGCTCCACCTCGCACGCCGTCGCCGCAGCAGAGAGCAGGGCCGCGTGCCTGGAAGGGGCGCCGCGCCGGCGTCGCAGAGTGCGTCGAGAGAGCGCGATAAGGAGTCGCGGGCGGGCGGGCGGACGCGCATTCAGCGCGCCGAATGGCTGGCGGCGCCGCGTCGCGTCGCTTCGCGTCCCGTGCGTGCGCGGTGACAACGACTTGGCCTTATCAAAGCGGAGCGCGCGCTCCTCGCGCAGGCAGGCACGCCGCCCGCCACCCTGACGATTGGTGTGCCGCGCCGCTGCCCGGTAGGGATGCGTCATCTATGTTTTCATAACATCCTTGTTTTTGTGGAAACATCCTTGTTTTAAACATCGATATATTAACACCAATGTTTATTTAACATCGATGTTTTGTGATCGATGTATTTTTTTTTCTTTTCCGATGTTTGGTTTCTGGATAAAAAATCCCTATGATCACAATGTGTAAAAATTAAAATGTGAAATAGTAACTTCTAGTAATACTGTCATGTGTTGGAACTAAAAGACCGCTCTTTGCACTACATTCATCGACCAAACTCTCTCGCCCAAAGTGACCTCCATGATCCTCGCCAAATGACCTCCATGCATATACATTTCGAACATTGCGATCTGGTCAATAAATATGCTTTGGGCGTAGGGTCTGCCCGTGCTTCTTGTACCCTTATTCCGAGAATTGACACACACGAACACTGTCAAATTAAATTTTAATAAGCAATAATTTAATGTTAGAGGTTACTAAACCAGTTTAAAAACGTAGATTTTTTTATCGATGTTGCATCACTAGTGCCCAGATGACGCCGGAAACCTCGACTCTCACAGTTCCACTACCGAAATGCATTTTTCTGGAACTCCGCTCGCGTAGGTTGATTTCTTGATTGATTAGTGAATCCGGGCGCGTTATCTTTTAAGATAATTAGTCCCGTAAGGATAGTGCATGAGGTCGCCATCATATTCCTCCGCTGGATGGCGAGATCCGGCGCCGACCTCGCGATGGGATTGCAGGGGTTGTTCCCAACCAAATACCTTCTACCAGCGGGCAGCGCCCCATTCGGAACAAGCTGTAAGCTCCCGTCATGTGCGGAAGTGTTGTGCATGTAAGTGTAAGTTGTGTAAGTAAGGGATGAGAGAGCACAAGGAGAGAAAGGAAAGATCGTGCGCGGTCGGTGACCCATTTGTTTGGGTACTGCTCCGGCATTGGCCTGTTTTTCTACAGAGAAATCACTGAAAACTACCCGCTCGGAAAGGTAGTAATGTATTGGGCGCTGTGAAGTAACATTTCTGTGCAATTGCTCCTACTCTGATCGTTCTGGAAATGCAGGTGGGTGTGATGGCTAATTTACAATACAACTAGTAGCAACTTATTTTTTGTATAAACGCATTTTAATTGATAAACATACTTTCTTACCAAATTGCAAGTTAAAATTCGTAAAGCTAACCGAAACTTGCATTAAATATCTTAATGATGATTATATAAAGATTTTGGATCTAGGTAATCCTAGGTTACATTTTCGTCCATGTTGATGTAACAAATGACGCTGTACTACGAACATTTTTGTTCATTATTTCGGGTCTAATGATGCCGGTTTTCTTTATCTTCTTATTACTCGCTGCAGTGGCATCTAGAACAAAGCCTTTCATATGTAGTACCTGTCAGTAAAACGACGCGTGTGTCACTTCAACCATCGTGTAATTGGTTCAATGTGCACCGTATCTGTCGCAAACCACCCAGAAAAATCAGCGCTGCTCGCCCCAAAAAAAAAAAAAAAAAAAAAATGAACGAGATGTCTCATTAAGAGGAAACACAGATAATGGCGCGCCCCTGGAACTGCCTGCCTCTTCAAATGATGTCGCTTTCCGAAGCCCCTCTCAGTACAGTACGTTGAGCCTAAAAAATACTACAGCGTCGTCCCGTACATGCATTCGGCCTCGGCCGCGTACGCCGACCACTTGGCCTCCGCAAAACAGTGCTCCCTGTCGACTAATATAAACTCTGGACAAATGAGCTGCTACGATAAGTAGTACCACAACATTTTCAATGTCTCGACGCGAGAGCAGGCGCGGCAAGCGTTTTAATTGAATCAAACGAATTGCGTTGCTTCGGGTGCGCGTATTTACGCTCCTCGCTTCCCGTTTCTCGGGCGACTGGTCGTCTATCAGGCGAGCGCTGGAAAGCTTTTCCTCCACCAGGTGCGCCCGCCTCGCTCGCACGCACGCACGCCACCGCCGCCGCCGCAACCGCAGCGAGAGCGGTGCGAGGCTCCGAGCGGCGCAAAGCGCTTCCGATCCATTGCGGCAGCTGCAGCGAGGAGCGAGCGGCCCGCGCCGCCGCCGCCGCCGCCGCCGCCGAAAGATCGCCAGGGATTATTCAAGATGCGCGCGAGCAGACAGGGCAGGCTAGGATAGGCTAGGGTGGGCTTGGGCGGGGTGGAACGGAACGGTATCGGGACGGGGCTGGTTGAGGATGGACTGGACTGGGCTAGGCTGGGCGGAGCGGGGCGGGGCGGAGGGGACAGAACGGGATTGGGGCGGGACTGGGCTAGGGTGGGCTGGGCTGGGGTGGGCTGGGCCTGGTTGGGATGCGATGGATATGGCTGGGCTCGGCGGGGCGGGGCAAAGTTGGGATGGGTGGGACGAGAGAGGACGGAGAAGGGCGAAGCGGGGCGGGGCGGGCTAGTGCGGGGTGGTGCTGAGAAGGGGATGGGTGATGCTGGAATGGGCTAGGCTGTGCTCCGCAGTGCTGGGCGGTTGGGATGGGCGGGACGAGACGGGGCGTGGCGGGGCTGGGCGACTCTGGGCGGTTGCTGGGTGGGGTGGGGTGAGCCGAGCCAGACCGTGGCGGGATGGGGCAGCAAGTGGGCAGTGGAATATTGGATCTCGCACGGAGTTTGCGGGTGGGCGGGCGGGTAAGAGGCCCGGGAAGAGCGAGTAGGCACACGAGTGCGCGGCGGCGGAGTGGATCGCCGCTTGAAACGGACGGCGCGTGGCGTGCGCTGGCCGCCGACCGCAGACGCTGATTTATTCCGCGCATTTCACCTGCGCGCCTCCGCGCGGAGGAGAGTGGGGCCCGGCGCGGCGCACGCGCTTGCGGCCGGCGCGCGTGTTTGTTTTATTATGTGGAGGGTGCTCCCGAAGCGAAGTCGATGGGGCATGTGCTGTGTGATTATGCGGCACGTACAAGGATCGCAGTTGGGTGCTGTGACAAGGTGTTCATGCTTTGCGTCCTGGTTTGCAATGGAGCTCTGAGAACAATACTTGTTTGCAGCCAACAGATTCGTGTGTGCTGCGAACAAACAGTGAGTGAAAAACGACCCAAACTGATTGTATTAGTGTGTTGTAGCATGTTGATGCAGATGTTTATTGCGTAACTGTACACGTAATTCACAACAATCAGAAATGAGTTCAATGGAATATTTTCCTGTTTCCATCAAACACGTTCATTCAAAATACGCTAACGTTGTTGGGAGTTATAATACGTAATAATACTTTTTTTCTCAGTGTGTGAGTGATCCAACGGTCGAATAAGTATCGTTAAAGAATGAGGGTGAATGTATTGGTTTAGTAAAATATTGTTCTATTTAAAAATGCTGCAGAATGTAAAAGATTTAGATATGATGATTTGATTAACGCATTGAGGTGACTCATAACGTTTATGATTCGGACGCAATTGGGAATTAAAATAAAGAGTCAGGTCCCTTACATTATGACTATTCTCCCTCGTGTTTCCGTGTAAGATTACGACATCATTCCTTGTTGTCGGCAGTAGAAGGTCGAACTGAACAAACGTAATGCAGCAATAACGCATGCACAACGCATGTTCCATGCCACGTGTTACAAAGAAAGGAGGGTTCTCGCAGTGACGTTTATAGTTCGCCCTGCGTGAGGCCTCAAGCGGAAAGCCGGGAACTTCCGCACGACCTTCAACTATTTTTAAGACAAGTCAACATTCTTGGGCGTGACTCCTACGTCACCTCTCAGACGTGTTATGTTTCTTTGTCTTTGAATGCACCCTTCAAAAATACTTTTAGGGAACAAGAAGAAGAAGAAGAAGAGAATTGGACTTTCTTCGACTCCTTGCCTCTTTTCTTCTTCCGTTAATAAAATCCAACAAAATGCGACTGCTTTGACATGGAGCGAGGAACCAAACTGACTCTGAAACACTCCCGGTCTAGTGTGCCCGATCCACACAAAAACAGCCGGCCGGCCGGTTTCGTCCATCCGGTCCCGTCCCGTTCGCCCGTCCAATCCCGTCCGTACGTCCATCCGTACGTCCCGTCCCGTCCCGTCCCGTGCCGTGCCGTGTCGTACCGATCCAGTACGCGCGTAGCTTTAGGCATCGTCTTACTCTTGTGGTAACGCGGAGATAGAACGGTGGACAGTGGCGCGCTGGGAAAAGCAGGGCGAAGGCTGTCGGTGGGCGGGCGTGGCAGCGGGGGCGGAGACCGAAGAAACAGAAAGCCGTGAACTGCAGCGTGGCCTTCGCCTTTGGCGCTTTGGGTTCGACCCCCGCCGCCTCTGTGGGTCGCGCGCTGTGGGCACTTGGCGGCGTTGTTTCCTCCAGTCACGTCGCCCCGTACACGTATACTCGCTTTATGACCCCCCACCCCACCCCACCCCTCCTCGCCCCTGCCTCCACTCACCGCGCAGCTGGAGGGCTTTGTTGCGAGTTACTGCGTACTTCTCGCGACGTAACATCGTGTTTTCGTCTGAGGTGATAAGGCGTGGTTGTATGGGAGGCTGGGGATCATGGACTGCTTACGAGTCGTGTCTTCAATGTTGTTATGAAGTTCTTGGTTCTTTATTAGTTATTGAAACTTTTACCATGGTAAGTACAAGCAAAGGAACCAGACTAAAGTACACCTAACTGTTGATCGCTCGAATGATAATCGTTCAAGTACTCTGTACATCTGATTTTTTTTTATAAACTGCATTCAACGGTTTATGTGGCTACTACCCATTTTGCCATTTACAACTGTACTATCACTGTGCAATACCCACTTTCCACTTCCATAACACTGATTTTCATATTCGATCAAGTTATTAAAAAAAACTGCTTCAAAGTAGGGCAAAATCCAGTAACAGTGCATATTTAGAAATATAAATGTATTTATTTTTAAAAAAAAAACAACAAAATATTGTTGACTTTACAGATTCAGTTCGAGGATGAGGTTGAGGTTGTAGCCAATGAAGTATTTGAAATATACTCGTTAACCCAAAGTTGAATTGCAATAGTTTCAACATCTCGCAAAATTCATTGATTGGTGATTCAGGCCGCGTCAACTGTTAACGTTATAGTCCCTGTAAGTGTAGTGTACTTTTTTTCGCGGTGGGTGAGAGTGATCTTTCTCTGCCGAATGGCGAGTTCCGACGCCGCCCTACATGTAGACTTGCGGTGTTTCCCTAACGAGGTATCTCCCATTAACGGAGCACCGCCTTAGCCAGGACAAGCTTTAAGCTCTCGACTGACCAGTGTCCCTGTGTATATGGTTGTGCATTGCTTGAAAGTGTAAGTGTGAATAAGGGGTGAGGATAGGACAAGGATGGGGAAGGAAAGATCGCGCGCGGTCCTTGGCCCGTTTGTTAGGGTACTGCTCCTGCATTCGCCTGGTGGAGATCGGAGAACCCACAGAAACCTACCGATCAGAGCGGCCGACCGCAAGAATTCTCCGCCAGACAGCGACTAAACTCTATCTAGCGAATGTCGAAAATCTTGAGAACCGTCGGAACTCGAACACTACGCTCTCCCAGAGACTCTGCACTGACATCAAATGATGCCCTGAGCCACCTAAGCCGGCGAAAGCAAAGTGGAATTGCAATAGCTCTTCCATCTCGCAAGGAGACTGGTGGCGCAGGAGCACGTAGTAAGGGAAGCAGCGGCGGCGGCGACGGCGACGCGGGAGGAGAGACCGCGGCGTGGTGACCTCGGCTGCGCGCGCGGCGTGGGGCGGGGCGGGGAGGGGCGGGGCGGCGGCGCGGCGCCTGTGACACTCCCGGAAGCGACGAGCGCCGCGACGCTCGAGCAAACAAGAGCGGCGCGCCGTCGCTCCGCCGCATCCTTGCAGGCGCCGCTTTTGGAGGCAGAAGGGCGAACCCGAGACGCTGCGAACCTAGCGCTAGCGACGCGCCCCGCCCACCGCCCACCGCCCACCGCCCACCGCCTCCCGGCACCGACCCCGAGATCACCCCCAACCCCAGCCCCTGCCCCCGCCCCCGGCCCCAACTCCCCGCTGCCTGCTCCCGGCCCCTGCCGTCGCCCTCCCATCCCCCGGCCTCCACCCCCAGCCCCCAGCCTCCGACCCCGGCTCCCGACCCAGACCCAGACCCCGCCCCCGGCTCCTAATCTGGTCCCGGCCCCCATTTGCTCCCGCCTTAGCCAAATATTCGATTTGGCAGTGCATAACCAGCGCCAAAGCATACAGCAGCAGTTATGAAAGACTACCAAACAAAATTACATGGGCATGCGTACAGTGGGAGGTATACCAGAATTTACGACATTAATAGTTGATGTGCGAATTATTCGCGTGGAGTTCACTATATTTTGAATCTTATAGATAATCTCTCACAAATTCTCTTCGTTCTTCACGAATTATTCATTCCTTTAAGAAAGGAAATATAACGGCAGTAAAGCTCTTCTTTGCGTCACTGGAGTTTGCTGACTCATCCTACTAACTCCTCTATTCTTTGCGGAGTCATTAGAATTTCTTATTATTCTATTTCTTGAGGTCCTTCTCTGGGACAACCATAGAATGTTACTGAATCAAGTAAAGTGTGTGGAAAATGTATGATTAAAAAAAACCTTTGATGGCAAAAATGCCAAATAGTGTTATAAATAGTTTATATTACTAATTTCAAACGCGCACAAAAATTGAAAGAAAACTATGCAGTCTTCGGCCATGTGAGAGGTATCTACGGTTTCATTAGATTCCCAGGAACTTGTATGAAATACAAAAACTAAGACAGTTTCTATTTTGAGTCAAAAACTCAAATATTTGATTATATTAAACCGAAATTTCATACCTGACATTAACACTTTGTATCACAGCTTGCGCTGAATGCAACGAGAAAGATAGAAAGGAAGAAAGTATGAATAAATGAAGTGACACAGGTGAATGAATGAACCAACGAATAAATGAAAGAATGAATAAACGCATTGAATGAACGAATGAATGAAACAATCTTCAGTATGCGAATGTGCTGTGTCTCAACAACCAATTTATCCTCCTCCAGGACCCCATTTTTCACACACTCGCCAGCACCATTTTTGCCAGCGCAGGCCACTAGATTTTGTTGAAAGTCTTGGAGGGCAATTGGCGGTGAGGTCGTCGAGTCTCCACCAGCGCCTCCGAGCGGTGGCTGCTCTAGGGCCTCGAGTGGCGCTTCCTGCCTTCCGTTCGAGAGGCCCCGCCCCCGCTCCCGCCCCCGCCCCCGCCCCCGCTCTCGCGAACTCGCGCTCTCGACGCCGCGCCGCCGCCGCCGCGCCTGGCTTCGCTTCTCGAATCGCCTCTCGCCCTAATTATCTTGCTGTGTTGTTTTTGTGAATGAGCTTGTCGGGCCCGAGTGCTCTGAGGAGGAGACGCTGCGAGCGAACCTTCGACGTCTAGATGGGAGGCTGAACATAATGCAAAGGAAGTGCTCTCACTCCTTTCTTAATCTCGAACGGATTTCCGTTATTGCTCTTGTAATATGATGCGCCGATGGAAGTTAACAATCGGTTTGAAATTGTTCGTTGTACGAAGACGTAATGGTGTGCAACGGTCAGTAAATGTATTGTGTACGTAAGAATTCATGTAAATGCGAATCCCAAATTTATAGTTTTCAAATACGAGCAATATGACCTTCAAAAAACTATAAGTTACGCACAAACTTGCTAGGCAGGTAACTGTGTAATTGATGCATTTCTTTTAACATTCAACTGATTTAACATAATTCTTTTAACATGAACGTTCACTTCCTCTCTTATACTATATTTGATCCGTTACAATTTCACGGTTCTCGTGAACTTCTCAAAAATGTGTACCTCTACGTGAAAGCTCCCTAAAACAAGAAAATTGAGAATATGTGATTAATGTTTAGAAGAAATGCGATTTGGCTTATTATTTTAGAAAGGAAATAAGTATTTTTTTAAATTAAAAGAAAGTGCAAAACGGGTGTGTTAGCGAATAACCGGAGGGGGCCGCGGTCCGGACACCTTCCGGAAGCGGTGAAAGCAGCGAAAGCGTGCGCACAGCTGTTCTGGGTTCGATCGCGGGCTTTGCGAAAGTGAAACCGGCCGGCGTCGCTTGTCTGCGCTTCGCGGCAGCGATTCCCTCAGCGCCATGGAGGTAGAAAAGAGGCCCTCTGGTTTCTAGGACTACCAGTACAAGTACCCTCGACAAAGAATCTAATCGTTTGTGATGGTATTTCTTCATGTGTGTTTTTAAAGGTACTTCACGTTTTTTAGACATTCCTTTAACGAATGTACTGAACCGATCTTCCTGATTGTAGCATTGAAAGGAAGACATGATTTGTATTTGTGTCAATGTGTTTTATTTATCGTGTCCCACGCTTAGCTGAATATTAATTAGAAAATAGTGACGAAGAATACGCTTATTGGTAGTACTATTTGGCAGTACGAAGAAGTTTGTCATTCATTCAAGGTGTGTGCCTGTCTACCGCAATATGATCCACAGTCCTTGCCGTTGCAGGTGCCTCAGGAGCGTACACTAACTTAACATTTACGGAGGTATGTGAGGCTGTTAGTCCCGTAAATGTAGTGCACGTTTTTATCGCGGAAGGTGGCAGTGATCTTCCCCCGCCGGTTGACGAGATCCGGCGCAAACCTACATCGGCTTGCGGGGATTATCCTTAACCAGGTATCTCCCACCAGCGGGGCACCACCCAACCGAGACAAGCTTTAGCTCCCGACTGGCCTCCCGATTACTGTGATAGAGTAGAAGATGAAGAAAATATCGCAAACGGGCCCGTGACCCGTTTGATAGGGTACTGCTCCGGCATTCGCCCGGCGTACATGAGAGCTACCACGGAAAACTACCGATCAGAGCAGCCGACCGCTAGAATTCTTCTCCAGACATTTAATTCGACGTATGTAACCAAGCCTGCTAACTTGTTGACTCGAGCTGTATGACCTCCCGGTCAGGGGCACTGCAGTGACATCACGCGAAGGCCCTGAGCCACCGAAGCCGGTTTGAATGCGCGAGTGGCGCCCTCTAATGACTCTGGCAGCCACAAAACAGCGCCTCTTCCGCGTGTGGCCGTCGGATCTCTTTCGGAGCGCCGCCGCGCAGCGCAGCGCAGCGCAGCGGAGAGCGGCGCCTTGATTCCGCATGCGGCGCGCGCGCGCGGTAATAAACTTACGGGCAGGTGGCGGCGCGCGTTTTTCCCAGGGCCCCCTTAACTTTTTGTGCCCGACGGCGGCGGCAGATAGCGCTCCCGCGGCTCGGCCCCGCCGCGCCGGCCGCGCGCAGTGGTTCCAACGCGCGAGTTCCGGCCAAATGTCACGGGTGCATCGGTCAACTGGGCGGCTTCCGTGGTATAACAGCGCTTCCGTCTGCTGAACCCATATTTGCGGATATACACACGATTGATCCCGCGGGTTTTTAATGGCGACAAGATCCATCATACGTCTTTCTTCGGAGGAGAGGTAAAGACGGTGTAAAGCCTAAAAGAAGTCTCTGAGCTAAATTCAAATCGGCTGTTTCATTGTACGAGTGTAACGGTAACTTCTTTCTCGACTAAATAGTGAAAGGAGTGTAGCGAAATTTGCGTGGTGAGTTGGAAGAGCAGGCCGGATTCTCTCAGTCTCGCCCTGTCAAGTAAGGCATCACTCGATTGAATTCAATTGAACAGTTCGGGTGCGTCGTTATGGAGAGAGACGTTCGAGTAGCTTAATGTTTCGGTTCAATTTCGGTAGCAAGAAAATAATATTTGTATTATATTGGAAGGAGACATTTATCACCGCTATCTAAACCATTTGAGAGACATAACTTCAATTATTTTACAGAGAGAAAGGTCAAAAATATAGATACGTGATAAATAAATAAAGATATTGTCTTGTATCAATACTTTTTATTCGGCTTATGATCGTTTCGATCGCGTAGCGATCATCCTCAGAGCTTGCAGCTTCTTGGCCGAAAAAAAATTCTGCAGAACTTTGCATGGAACGACTGCATGGAATCACCGCGCCCAGCGAACCACCGCGCATCTCATGTGGAATTCAGCCTTTTATAATCATTCATCTCTTTTCAACATATGCTTCTCACGTTCCAACTATCGTTTTTCGTATAAAGGGTGGCAAAAGCAATCCACTTCTTTCATCACGTTCCTAAGAAACATCCACAGTTAATGAGTTTTTTTTAAAATATTATAAAAATCTGTATACGTGGACAAAGTTGTTCTTTTCCTCATGTTCAAAGCGGAAACACAATAATTGGGTATTTGTCCGTAGGATTGTGACGACGAGGAAATTCTTTTGGGCCCAGTGTGCAGCGACGGACGGTCGCTGAGCAGGAGCAGTTCATTATGAATGATGAAGGAAGACGTGCCACGGCGGGGGAGGAGGCCCCCGGCGGGGCGTGGAGGGTGGCGGGGGTGGGGGTGGGGGCGGGGGCGCGAGCCGAGGGGTCCCAGGATGGATGGCCACGGCGCAAGCACGCAATCTGCCACCTTGTCAACAATTACCCCGGGGGCGGGGACGGCGGCGGCGCGGCTGCGGCGTCGCGCTGGCATGCGAACGCCCCTGCGCCGCTAAGGGCCACGGAAATAGCGACGGAGGCGCCCGCAACCACCCACCCACACGCTCACCCGGCTCACCCGACTCCACCCGCACCGCTCTCACTCGTTCTGCGCTTTCCAGCCCCACGTTCACCCCCATCACCCGACCAGCAGTTAGTTGCTCTACCCGCTCACCCACTTCGCTCGTACTCGCTCTACGACGGGAAGCGTCCTCGCTTACCCGCCCTCGCTCACCTCACCTCACTCACCTGCCCCGCCACCCGCACTTATCTTGCTCACTCGACTACTGGTTCTGCGCTCACCTCGCTTACCCGCCCACTCTCACTTCATTCACCCGCCCGCGCTTCCTTGCTGCGCGCTCACACGACCCGAGCTCACACGACCCATGCTCACCCAGCCTGCAGTTTGTGGCTCAACCCGCTCATCCGCTCCGCTCGTACCCGCTGTGCGCTCACTTCGCTTATACGCCTCGCGCTCACCACACCGCCCTGTTCCGCGCGTAATTGATCCCCGCCCATCCGCCCCTCACTTGCTCGCTCGGCGCTCACCCGACCCGCGGTTACTGGCTCCGCGCTCACCGCGCTCGGCCACCGCACGCATAATCGATTCTTGCCCATCCGCGCCGTGCTCACCCGCTCCGCGCTTCCTCGAACCGCTCACACGCTCCGCGCTCACTGGCCTTGCTTCCGACCGCCCCGCTGACTGCGCGTTCTCCTGCCTCAGTTTCATCCGCCTAGCGTTTATTTGCCGCACGCTCACCCTCTCCTCGCTCTATTTTCGCCATCATACTGCACTAGGTCTCGTCGTTTGTCTGCCACCTTCTTGCCTTTCACCGCGTCCCATTCCTGTTTCGTTGCACAATGCATCTTGTCTGTCTTTTTTTCTTTTGCATCGTCTCCTCTTTTAATATCGTCCTCTCTTCCTTTCTTCATTCCCATTCTCTCTCTCTCCGCCCTCTCTCCCCTGTCTTTCTCACACCTCTCTTTCTCTCCCCTCTCTCTTTCTCCCCCCCTCTCTCTCTCTCTCTCGCTCGCACATACACAAACACACAATGCCTTGACGTCCCTCCAAAATTCTGTACCTTCATATTTCACTCCCTCCTTTCCCCCCTTGCTCCCTTCCGCGCCGGCCTTCCGCCGCGCGTCCGTCAGCCCGCCCGCCCACGCGGGCGACGTTAACGACGACCCGTAAAAATAAACCTCTACCGCAGCCAATTACGGAGTGAGCCCGCCGAGGGTGGGCTGGCTGGATGCATCGGCGAGCGGATGGGGAGGCTGGGGGGGGGGGGGAGAATTCTCCGAGGGCGCGTGGGTGTCGGTGGAAGCGTGCTCTGGGAACAGGAGCAAAGAGCAAGTGGACAGACGCGCCGGGAAGGGGTTGTGGGTGGGAAATGCACAACCGCGGCGAGTGGAAAATAAGACTGTCCTCAGGATGCGCATTGCGGGTAACGCGGTACCGTATTTCAAAACCTAGTTGCTGCGACATTCTCAAATAAAAGCATGTGCTTGTTTATTCTGAAGATAACAAAAAAATACAAATTAACCGTTATCTGTAAAAAAATCTTTTATTTAGGCAGAGTAAATGTTTATAAATAAATGTCATTAATATTGGTAATGTTTTGTGATCTCAATGATTTAGTTATTTCTAATGTTTTTAACCGTGAGATGAAAGTTTTCGAAAAATCATGAAAGACGACGATGACTATGATGTAACTGATGTCGTATATTACGTGGCGAGACTCGGGCTATCAGGCCCGCTCTTCCGTCTGACCGCGCAAATTTCGCTACCCTCCTTTTATCCACTAGCGAAGAAATGAAGTGTTTGTTGGGCGACGAAACAGGCAATTTGAATTTAGATCAGAGGCGTCATTTAGACTTGAGGATCTTTTACATGCAAGTAAATCTACTAACATAGGACAGCCGGCTTTACTTCCCCTCCGTACGAAGGATTTTTTCGCCCTTAAAAATCCTCTGCTGTGATCGGGTTTAAACCACCTACTTCGTCAGCCAACTTCGGAGTGCTGTCCGATACGCTAACCTTTACACCATCGCTGCCGCCGGAATGAACGTGTTCGTAATTTACCGTAAGATGTATTAGTTATCTTTTACCCGAGCTGAGGGAGACATAACACCATCTCAGAGTCCATTATTTCCACCATCAGAAATTTCTTGAGGCAGCATACTCGTCGGTGAGCTGCTTGCTTTGTTTCTGGCTGCGCCATCTGCGATGTGAGGGCGGCGCGCCGAGCGAAAGCAGCAGACGCCGCCTCCGCGCGCAGCTGAATGGAGGCGCGTGCGCCGTTGGCCCACATCGCGAGCGCGTGGGCGTCAGCGCGCGCGGCCCATTCACGGCCCCTGCGCGCGCCCGTGACCCCAGTGGGCTCTGCACGACGATAGCCCACTGGTCTGCGACACCCGCCGTACGCCCCGCCCCACAACGCCCACCATGCCCCACCCCGCCCTTCCGCCCCGCCCCTCCTTGTCCGCTCCGCCTGTCCCGACCGACCGACCCGACCGACCGACCGACCGAACGAACGAACGAACGAACGACCGACCCGACCGACCCGACCTACCCGACCGACCCAGCGCCCGTCCACCGCCCAACGGACTCGCCCTCCCCCGACCGCCTGACCGTCTGTGTTCCAAAACGGTAAAACGGGGCGCGTCCAAAGGAGGCCTTGTTTTAGTTCACAGCCATGCGCTTTCACTCTGACGTGTTGACACCGGGGACGTCTTTCTCTTTAAGTATCGTCTTCCTGGTGTTTTAGTCTTTGAAAGGTCACGCGTGTTTTCTGAATTGCTACACATAGCCATTAATAACAAAATTGTGAAGTTGCAGCACAAAAAAACCATATTTCTTTAGGTATTAAAAAAATAGGACAAGAAGGTACTCGAAATTGTGGCGTAAAAAATAATTTAAACTAATTGATTTTTGTTTACCAATCATCTTTCCTTTTGGGAATCGTTAGTGAAACAAATCAAATTTAGAGTGAACTGGATCCAGTTGATATCAAAAATAGGATTTGTTGGATAATATGTTTAGTTAGAAGTGATTTACGATTGCTTTTGTCTTGGTAATAAACGAGTATATATTTTATATTATCATTTACAGACTTTTCTTCACAACCAAAACGTCGTTTTCTTCCTACTGTACTCTCTCATAGGCCTTGAAAACTAATCTTCATGAAATGCACACCACAACATGCGTCGAATTAATGACAGCGTTCCCCAACGCTCTGCCGCAATGAAAGTGGGTCTCCGCACCGTCAGCGCAGCGAATGCACCAGGATTTTGAATTGAATTGAATTGAATTTGCCTTATTTTACGTGGCGAGACTCGGGCCATCAGGCCCGCTCTTCCGTCTGACCACGCAAATTTCGCTACGCTCCTTACATCAACAAGCAGAGAAAGGAGGTATTTCTTGGGCGAGAAACAGGCGATTTGAATTTAGCTCAGAGGCGTCATTTAGGCTTGAGGATCTTTTACATGCAAGTAAATCTACGAACATGGGACAGCCGGCTTTACTTCCCCTCCGAAGGAAGGCGTACGAAGGATTTTGTCGCCCTTAAAATTCGATCGGGTTTGAACCCGCGAGCTTGGGTATAACAGTCCGGTAACCGTCACACCATCGCCGCCGCAGGATCAGGCGCGCGCGCGCAGGGTCATCAACCCATCAGGCCGACGGACGCGTGGGGCGGGCGGACGTGCTTACGAGCGCTGTCAGCGGACGCGCCGGCTGGAGCGCGCGGACTATTGTCTTCCGCGAACGGATTCTGTCCGCCTCCGCTTAAGGCGGCGCCTGGCAGACTCCCCCCAACGCGAATCTCCTCTGTCGGAGGGGGCGCCCTGCGAGCCACCACACGGCCGCCCGGCCTACATCAAAACGAGGAGTGTATCTACCTCTGCCATTTGAGGGATCAGAGCCTTCGGACCGTCTCAAATTGTTAGCGGACACCTATAATCCTGCGGCCATAAATGGGGAAGGAATTAACGGACGGACCTCCACTCAAGAGATATCATCTCCGGATCCAGTCCGCGGAGTGGCTTTTCTGAGGTGTAGTCTTCTTAGTTAACCTACTCTTCTAGTTCAATGGCTGGAGGATTCAAAGGAGAACAGGACTTTGACCTTTGAACCTAATGCACTCATTTCGCGGCAGACATGATTTTTAAATGAAATCCAAACACGTTAAAGAGATTAGGTTCTGTACCTGCTGGATGAATTTAATTCAGTTTTAAATAAGGACTTCTCACAAAATATTTACCTAGTTGAATCACTTTTATAATTTCAGTAGAGTTAAAGAACATGTTAAAGTAGTTTATAAATTTACAAATTGATTTGTGTATTTAATATGCATTTTTATTCACTGACCTAAAGTGTTCTAACATCTGCAGCTTTGATTGGTGTGACTCCCGTTTAGTAATGGTCTCGCGTCCGTGGTTACAAAGATGAACATACCAACAAATTGTAACCGAAAAAAATGACATTAAAATTTACGACTCTGTACTCTCATTTTACCATGCAAACAGTGTCAATTTCTTGTCAAAAGAACAACTATAATGCTCCATGCGCAAATTCAGTGTTATCAAAACTGTTAAACTAATTATTTCTACAATAGGGATGGCAATGCGCTGAAATGGCGTTAAAGAATTATCTGAGAAAACTAAAATTTATGATATAAAAATACTATATAAGTTGTGGCCATAAAGAATGTACAATTCGAAAAAAATATCTAAAGGACGTTTCAATAAAAATCAGTATCTATATTCTGAATTAATTTGAAATCGAAAACCGTCAAAAAACGATTTTTGTGTAGTTTTTTCACCCAAAATGTCTGTGGTTGTATATAACATTATGTCCTTATATTGTATCAACTGAATATTTTTCTTTCCATGGTAACCCTGTCAGTAGTTTTGAACACTTCGGAGCTAAAACATATTGGAGATCGCAGACGGTGGCAGACCCCCAAATCTCTGGAGAGAATGGTGACGAGGGGCGAGCAGGGAGGGAAAGGGGGATCTAGACTGGCGTTGCTTTTCGGGTTGCGGCTTATAAATCAGTCTACACGTAGGCTTCCGCGGCTCGAGTCCATTACTTCTAGGCTGTCCGGGTGACGCCGCGTCGTTGGCAGATAGGCCGACGCACAGTGAAAACCGATACTGGCCTAGACGCGTAAAAGAGGCAATAGAAATTAGTAGACGGCCGCACAACATCAACGCGGATGCAGGCCTTAATCTAAACCACGCCTGGAAGTATTTTCTTCCACCGATTCCTGACGGCGCGGGGACTGTTCTCCACCGTCCGATCTCTAGGACGGCGGGTGCGAGGCCTGTGTTGGCCCAGACCGCGAGCCAATCAGAGGAACCTCTCTGCCAATCACGGCGCACTTGCGTTACCCGACCCCTAAGGTGAAAAAGATATAACACCGGAGGCGGAACTTTACTGTGTCACTACCCTGAAGAAGCCTGCGACATGACGGGCGAAACGACGGCCAATCTGCCAACGACGCGGCGTCCCCCGGACAGCCTAGAAGTAATTATAAATCAGTCGGCGGCGGCGGGGGCAGACCCGTGGGCTGCTTTAATTGCGAGCGGCTGTGGACTGCTCCCCGACCGCCCGACGTGCCTCAAACGTTGGACAAACGTCTGCACATTAGATGATGCGACATCGATGCCGATGTTTTCAAAACATCGAACTTTTCACAATTTTCTAGAAACTAAGGTGAAATCACAGTTATTTACAATATAACTACTCTTGTATGAGTACTCGAAATAAAACGTAAGTTGTGTAGCAAGCGGAAGCTTGTTTGTGGCAGGGGTTTCATTAACATTATCACTGAAACCACTAGAAATGTCGCAGTTTCACCAATACGTCTCGATGAATACCGAGTCTGTTTCCTGTTGCCGAAAAGGGAAGTGGAGTGTTCGGAGAAACTGCGGGTTTATCTCCCAATATGGGCGTTCCAGATTTTACTGGTATGGCGTCACCGCTCGCGTGTGGCCGCCGCTACGCGCCTCGCTCCGACTCTGAAAAGCCGGTTTCCCGCGTTGCTCGACACTCCTGTTTCGGCTCTCACTCTCAATAACAGCGGGTCTCTTCAAGTGTACTTGAGAGCCAACGAGAAAGGGACGTTTCATTCGTAAACCGAGGTTTGGCTATCCGAAGAGATGCGGCGCCACGCAATATCCTCTTTCTATAGGACTGGCTAACGGCGCTAGAAACGCCATCGCGCGGTTGAAATGAGCAAATCTAGGTTGGTAAACAAACACATTGCATGCCTTTTCTGCTTCAGCCATCGGCTTCCTTAGAAGCGAGACCAGCTACAACAATTGTAGTTGGTCTGAAGAACTACCTAAAATTACGTCGCCTGTGCATCAGGGCTGCGTTGATATTGCCTGTTTTGAAGAAAAGTCCGTCCTGTTAGGTACCGACCTCGAAACTTATTCTTGTCCGATAAGTAGAGAAAATGAACTAAAACGAAGAAAAAATTAAAATTCGAAATACGCCTGTACGGTTGTTATTGATAAAGAGCCGTACTTGCCTCGTGCTTGAAGGATCGCGGGTTCGAATCCCACCCGGGGCATGGATGTTAGCGTGCGTCTGTATATTTGTAATTTTGTATTCATCCATCATCATCATCATACCCCATCCCCCCAGGGCTAACAACCTTAGAGTGTAAAAATAGATTCAGCAAAGAAATGCTGATCCCTCGAAAAAGTCACGTGTACTTACCCCAGGAAAATATCACTGAGCCTCGATGGGTACAGTCACGTGCTCCTAAGATGACAAATTGGCGACCCTACCCAAAATGCGGAATACTTAAATATTTCATGTTTAAGCTGGCCTCGGCGAAGGGTGTGTTTCATTTCTCATTTTGATGGTATGTCTCGCGAATGTTCTTGCAGTTGTGATGATTGGCAGTGCTCCAGCTGAGCATCGTTAGCGCTCCGCCAATCGCCCTCTCACCAAAGGCGATGGAGCGACGACGCCGAACGCGCGCAACTTCCGTTGAGACCTTCTGCGAGTGGTGACGAGTTTATGGCTCGTACACGTAGGCTTCCGCGGCTCGAGTCCATTACCTCTAGGCTGTCCGGGTGACGCTGCGTCTTTGGCAGATAGGCCGACGTTTCGCCTGTCATGTCGCAGGCTTCTTCAGGGTAGTGACACAGTAAAGCTCCGCCTCCGGTGTTATATCTTAATCAGCTTAGGGGTCGGGTAACGCAAGAGCGCCGTGATTGGCGGAGAGGTCCCTCTGATAGCTCGCGGTCTGGGCCAACCCGGGCCTCGCACCAGCCGTCCTAGAGATCGGACGGTGTATAACAGCCCCCGCGCAATCAGGAATTGGTGGAAGAATATACTGTGTTTACTGTGTCACTACCCTGAAGAAGCCTGCGACATGACAGGCGAAACGTCGGCCTATCTGCCAACGACGCGGCGTCACCCGGACAGCCTAGAAGTAAGAGTTTATGGCTCCTTAGGCCGCCCACGACCGCGGCCGTCACGCGGCGCGCGACGGCTGGCGGACACGCGGAAGCTGAGGTGGCCAATGAAGTTACAGCAATGCGAAAATAATTTAATGATTTAAAAACACCTGCTGTGTATGGAGTACACGTTATGGCACAATTTTAGACGGTGTTTGAAAATGAGTACGTCAATTTCAGATATTAAATTAGGTGACGATCACTGGCAATCATTGAAAGCAAAGAATCTCCGCGAGCGCTGGGTTCCTAAAAACTGTGATGATCGAACGAACCTAGAGAACGAGACAGTTGGTCCGTGGTGCTGGGAATACGGTTTGGCAAAACTAAAAAAAAAAAATGCATTAACGGTTCGTATTTTTGGCCTAATATGAAATGTGGCCTAATATTTGGATTTTCGTAGAGAATTACTCAAGAAGTGAATCAATCCGGCATTGTCCGGGTGAGTATCACATTCAAAAGTTAGACAAGGAAATGAATGGATTTCATCAATAGTGGTGAGAGGCGTTATTTTCCCAATACCTCCCACCCTTCTGGATGGGGCTCCGCGCCAGCCAGGGCAAGCTCTATGCTCCCGGCCAGCCTTCCAAAAGATATGACAGTGTAGTGTATGTGTGTCTATGTGTATGTCATATATACTCACCCGGGTGAGTGTGTCATATAGTATATATATATATATATATATATATATATATATATATATATATATATATATATATATAATGAGAGAGGGAGAGAGAATAAGGGGAAACAAGGGGACAAAGACGAAGAAGGAATGGTCGCGCGCTGCCGTTTAAGGTAAAATGCTCCGGCCTTCGCCCGGTATTGAATTGTTTGGAGCAGTCTCCGCGGGTGGGTCGTTTGGTGTGTCCGGAGGCTCCATTGCCGCCCGCTGCGCGATCGCCGCCGCCGGCGCTTCACGAGGCTCTGCAACGGGGCTGCGCGCTCGCCGTCAATTGCGGCTTTGATGCGCGTCTGTGAATGCGCGAGCGCCCTCGCGCGACTGACGGATCCGCGTCGACGCGCACTCGCGCGCCTTGCGCTCGCCTTCGTGTGTCGCCGCAGCGCCAGAATGGCCTCGTCGGCGACTTACACTGCATCTGGCGCGGGCCGCCTGCGAAGGGCGCCTCAACACGCATTTCGTCATCCTTCATCCGGGAGTCTTGGAGCGTGTGTGTGTGTGTGTGTGTTTGAGAGAGAGACAGAGGAAATGCGTGTGAGTGTGCGTCTGTTTGTGTGTGAAAGTGGTTTCTGTATGTGTGTGTGTGAGAGAGAGAGAGAGAGAGAGAGAGAGAGAGAGAGAGAGAGAGAATATGTGTGTGTGGTTTTGTGTGTGTGTGTGTGAGAGAGTGAGAGGTTGAATGTACGCTTGTGTGCGAGTTTTTGTGTGTATGTGGGGTCCTCGAACGTTGTTATATTTAATTTCACTTATCTTCGTGTGTTAGTAACTTTCGTTTTGGAGCGAAATGTCAATGAAATGTAAATTGTGTAATCTTCAGTCAACGAATGAATTATTTATGAAAGAAACTTTCTTCACGAAATGATGCAATATTCACACAATCCAAAAATTATGTCGTTGCTATTGTCATTGCGAGAGTTTGTAATTCACCGAAAAAAATGAATTCATCATGATCCGCTCGTACGGGAATTATCGAAGTAATCAGAAGCGAAAAAGACCGAAAATTCGCGCGATTCTAATTTGGAAATTGTACAGCTGTGTTTCAAATTATTGTTTGGTCACTGCAGAGTCAGAGTATGTGTGAGTCACAGGAGTTAAATAGTAGATGAATTATGTTATGTGTTCATTTATTTTTTCTTAAATGAGCGTAATACTCTAAATAAGTAATTATTAAGAAGCTTCTTGATTGCGCACTTTCAAATGTTCGTTCTGTGAAAGAAATTCCCATCAGCTTACGTTTGGATCGGATGTATCTCAATAAGCATTTTATTTCAAGAGTAACTTCAAAAAATGTAGTTAAATTTTTTTCAGTGTTGTAATGGCGTCTTAGGGACATATATACCGTCGCTCGTCTTAAGTTGTTGAAAACTGAAGATTTGTAATTTATTACAAATCTACCACTCTTTAGAAAGACGATCAGCGGCCATTTACACCCTATAAAATTAGTTGATAGAAGGGGAGATTTGATTGCATGGTTTTCAGATACTTAAAATTAAGTCGCATTCTGTTCCGTTTAATTATTTTTTACGTGATTCATTACTTTCTACGAACGTTTTACGAGTTCTTCGTAATTATAATCTAACTTTCATGTTCTGTGGCTCGCGTAGTATCTCTTAATTGATTTCTGCTAATGAGCAAGGAGATCGTTTTCTTTATGGCGAGCTCGTTACTTTACTTTTAATGTTCAATTTCTCGTGTAAATGGCGAAGAAACGGCTTTCAAAGAAAAAATAATTCAGAGAAGCGTGATTCATCGCTCGTGTAATATAATGAAACATGTTTTTGATGGGGTAGACACGCAAGTGCTGAGTAACTATGCAGGCAGACAGGTCCATCAACGCCTGCGACTCAAATAGAAGATTGTCTAGGAGAGAGGGCTAAGTGACTGCTTTATTAATCACGAAAATCAGTGCACGACAGAATTCACATTTTACAACAGCAGAGCAGATTAGTGAATTCGAAATCAAAAATAAAGATTTTTTTCTTTTATTTGATCAATTTAATTTCTGTTTTAGTTATGATTTGTGGTTTTCTTAATTTTTAAAACAATTGCAGTCAGAAAGGAATATTATTATATAGTTAAAATATCCCATTGAGCGGTTTCAAGGACATATAACCATTTTCGTTTCGTTTCGCCATTTGAAAAATTACCCCCATGAATTGTCTACAATCACGAAATGGCAAAGCAAAGAAATTTTACTTACACTAATACATACGTGAACAATATTGTATTCTAAGTAGTGAATATTAATATCTTATAATTCTGCATTACATGTCAAAAATGGTGCAACATCAGACATATTTTATTGTAACACATTTAAGATTTAAGTATAATTCTTGAAAAATGCAAAAATGAAATTATTGTCACGGAAAGCAATGTGCTTTAACAGGCGTGGTTGTAGTAGATGTGAATGCAAGCAATGTAAGCAAGGGATCTTGGAACTTCGAAATCCTTGAGTACGAAACACTGTTTATTATTTTTCTAAGTAAGAAGTTTCAATTACTTACATTTACGTAATAGGTATTAAACAACTAGTGCAACTACATCAGCTCATACTTTCTAGCATTTAATTAGCACTAACTCGAATTAACTTTTGCAATTTTCAAAAATTCAGAGAAAGCAACGGTAATAGGACCTGCGCCTTTTTATAAGCATATTTTGGTTTGTTGCATGGTGAAAAATGTAAAGAAAAAAATTGCAGCCATTTTTGAGAAAGTTTTTAAAAAGTCGTTGACCTTTTATGTAATGTACCCCCCCTCCAAATCAATATATTTGTTTTAATTTGAAGTGGTCGCGATATCAGCTAGATCGATTGGGTACTATCAATTTTAGTTAAATCTTTTCTCGAGATTACCGGCTAGCATTGCACACAGAGACACTGCCAGACGTTTTCCCTTGACGCAATTTTCCGGTATCGAGAACACACAAAATGTGGATTATGACTACTCGGCGTATTTAACTACATACAGGAGCAAGAATTATCCAATCCAATTATCCAAGAATTATCCACAATTCGGGTGAAGGGACCCACAACACGAGTTTTTCTATCATAAAACAGAGTTTTTGCAGTGCTTTGTTTAAACTACGTGAGTAGAATGCGAGAACGTAATAATGTGCCGAGCGTTTTTCAAATAGGATTCGTGGCAATAATATTTTCGGGCAGCGCGCTGCAGCAGCCGTCTTCTCTTCGCGGGACAGCGCGAACGCGCCCCTGCACCGCGCGTGCCCGGCAGGGGTGGGCAGAGGGCGGGGGTGGCCGGCGGGGGTGGGGCCCGTCCGGAATTGATCCCGCGCCCCGCCAACCGTTAAGTATCGGCCCGCGCCGCCGACCGTGGCGGCTATTTCTGGTTAGTAAACACGCGCCGCGCCGCCGCAGGCCGCCCCGCCCCCCAGGGACGCGCCGCCCTTTTCAGCGCAGCGCCGCGCCCGCCATCGCCCTCCCCGCTATCGCCCCCACGTCATCGCCCCCCCCAGACTCCCCCCCCACGTCATCCCCCCCGACTCCCCGCCCTCGCCGTCGTCCCCCCGCCATCGTCCCCCGCCCTTGCCTCCTCCCGCCATCGCACCCCTGCCATCGCCCCCCCCGACTCCCCCTCCCTCGCCGTCGTCCCCCCGACATCGACTCCCCCCGCCATCGTCCCTCGCCATCTCCCCCCTTCCCGACATCGCCCCCCTTCCAGCCATCAGCACCCGCCATCGCCCATACCATCGCCTTCTCCGCCATTGCCCCCTCCTCCACTGCCCCCACGTCATCGCCCCCGCCATCGCTCCTTCGATCGTCCCATCGCCATCGCTTCCCGCAATCGGCCCCACCACCGCCCCTTCCAACGCCCCCCCCCCCTCTATCATCACTGATGGTTCCCGGTCTACCTAATTCATCGTAGTTAAACGCTGTTGTCTAGCTTAAGGTTTTGTTTGCGTTAACATATTCATATGAATTGAATCATATGAATATGTGAACATATGTATATATATATCAATACATACACCAGTACCGGATACTCGGTCTTCTCAAACTTTTTCGGCAACTCTCAACCTTTGCCACTCAAAATTACGAATTCTCATTACTTCCTCATTTCACCTTAAATACAGTGTTTTCTTCCTATTTGTACAGCGATCAGCGATTTTATTAATGTCTCTGTCGCCACCACCAAGTATCGGATCGTCTTGCAATTCGTGAAATCTGCCCACCTGCACAGAACCGGTCACCACCGCTTCTCGCATCGCCACCACCCGCGCGCCCTGCTGCGATGCCGTCCCCGCCCCCTCCCCCGTCCTCGCCCCCGTCCCCCCCCCGCCCCCGCGCGCGAAAACAACGCGATTCGTTTCGGCCACCTGCTCTCCGCCGCTCGTCCGTCGCACATCGTTGCTCGCTTTGTCTTCGCATCACTCGCCCGCGCTCCCGTCGCCCATCAATCGCCCTCCTCCCACACCTCCCCCCCGTCCTCAGCCGCCTCGTCCTTTCCAGTCGCGTCAAGCCCCGTGCCGCCCTGCCCCGCCCCACACCGCTCCGCTCTGCCCTGCGCCGCCCTGCCTTGCCCTGCGCCGCCCTGCCTCGCCCTGCCCCGCCCTGCGCCGCCCTGCCTCGCCCTGCACCGCCCCGCACCGCCCCGCCCCACCCTGCCCCGCCCTGCACCGCCCTGCCTCGCCCTGCCTCGCCCTGCACCACCCCGCCCCCCCCTGCCCCGCCCTGCGCCGCCCTGCCTCGCCCTGCTTCGCCCTGCACCGCCCCGCCCCGCCCTGCGCCGCCCTGCCTCGCCCTGCTCCGCCCCGCCCCCCCCCCCACCCCGCCCCGCCCAGCCCCGCCCCGGCCCGCCCCCCCCCCCCACCTCTGCGTCCCTCGCGCGTTTGTCTCTTGGTCGCCGCTCGGCCTGGCGCTACTCGTCACTGCATCTCTTTCCGCTCGCTGGGCCCTGCGCCGGCCCGGCAGTCGCCCACTCGCTCACACGCGCTCGCCCCGGGAGCTTCCAGCCGCGCGCCTGCTGCTCCCCACCGCCCCACCCACGCACGCAGTCATTCGCTTGCCTCGCATGTCGCGACTTGCTGTAAGTGAATGGTATTCAAGTGGTTACGCCATAAGAGCAGGTTCTAATGACCCAAGCTTGTCGCTAATAAAGAGATTATTATTTGTGGCGAATTGGTTATCTCAAGACCACGCGAACGTCCATCTCACGTTATTTTCTCGAGGGTAGATGCACGTGACGTTTATGGGGGGATCAGTATTTTCATGCTGAATCAATTTTTACACTCAGGGTTATTCCGCTTGGGGGATGAAGAGAAATCATAATGATTGTTGAAGGATGTAATGGACTATCACAAACATACACAGACACAAACAAAACCATGACCGAAGCGCGACTCAAACTCGCGAACCTTGGGATCATGGTCGAATTCAGACACTGTCTGGAGGAGAGAGAGGTTAACTACTGTGATCCGTAGTTTTCCGTGGTTTCTCCGATCAACACCAGGCGAATGCCGAGGAAGAACAGGTCATGGACCGCCCGCAATATTTATCTCCTGTTCCTTTTCCCTATTCCTTTCTTCTCACCCCTTACCAAAAAACCCCTGGCCGACGTACAGTTCAGCGTCAGATCTCGTCGTTCTGCGGGGAACGATCACCGCCTCCCCTATAAAATCATGCACAACACTTACGGGACGAATAACCTTAGTAAGTTACGCGCTCGGTATCATCAATGAATTATGTATTATATAAGTTCCGTGAGTGATTGTTCCTGTGTATTTTATCATTTTGTTTTCATTTCGTAGAGGTACAATTCTGGTAGATATTAATGTTGGTTTCCTGCTGGATACTACAGGATTGTGAGGTAGCGAGCATTCATGGTTACCTCCAATCATGGTTTCAAATCAAATACCTGTCCGGCAAAGAATTTTAAAGACCGTAAAATGTTTATATTTTCCTTTGCGGCGATCTTCGGACTGTAAAGTTTTCGAGCCGCGACTCCCGTTCCTCCCTTGAGGTTCCTATTCAATTAGATTGCTTCATTACCATAATAGCCCACGACGGCTCCACAAATAAGTGATTTAATGATCATATAACAGGTAGCTACGTTCAAGCATCGTCATTATCAGTTCTCAGCATTTGCTGTCTCGTGTTTCGATCCTCCCTGATCTCCCTTGCCTCCACTTCCTTTCTTTTCTCCTTTTACCTCCCCGCCCCCCATCTCCGTCCCCACTACAGAACCCTGCTCTTTCCAACCGATCACAGTCATAATTTGCCGCGAGGTTCGCTGATTGTTTTTGCTGGCGCGTAACTGTGCTTAAACGCGAAACGTTCGGCGGCCGAGGCCCGCAACGCCGATTCCTTTCGCATCGAACCCGGAACGACCTTTCCAATGACTCATAAGTGCAGGGTTCGCACTGGTGCGCGCTACCGGAACCAGACGGCACGTTCGTGACCTCTGCAAACCCCCGTCTCTGCTTCGGAGTCCTTTCACGTTCTGCGGTAAAGCCTAGTTAGAAGATAGCTCCTGGTGTATTACGGTATCCGAGTGCGGCATCAGACGCAAAACGCATGTACGACCGTAATGATTGAATGACGAATGAAGGCATAGAGCATAAGGAAGTGGGTTTGATGGGGAATAGATTTGAGAGATCTGAAGGGCGTTGTAAGGGTTGCGCGAAGTAGATTACTTAGTCGTAAATGGCAAAGCGATGTGTCAAGGTGAAAAAAGAGGAACTACTTGTAGATATGACTAAAAGGAAACTGGGATGTCTTGAAACAGTGAAATCTTCCGAAAGAAAACTTCTCGTAGAAATATTATCAGTTAGTATTAATTAATGGCTAAGTGTTTCTTTTCATCGAAACTTATATGTTGGCGTATAAGCAAAATTACAGGATGTTGATTTCAGTGCGAGACATTTGATTCGAATATGCGCGTCAAGGGACTATGGAACAACTAGAGAGCGAAGGGGAAGAGAGGGCTGGAGCGAAGGCTGTGGCGAGTGCGAAGGCTCTGGTGAGTGCGAAGGCTCTGGTGAACGCGAAGGCTCTGGTGAGTGCGAAGGCGCTGGTGAGTGCGAAGGCGCTGGTGAGTGCGAAGGCTCTAGTGAGTGCAAAGGCTCTGGTGAGTACGAAGGCTATGGCGAGAGCGAAAACTATGGCTAATGCGCAGGCTGTCGTGTGTACGGAGGCTGTGGTGATAACGATGACTGTAACCAGTGCGAAGGCTGGGACGAGGATGTGGGTGAATGCGAAGGCGGTTAAAAAATACCCCTCTTTTGTCGGGTTTATTGTAGTAAATTCCCTAAAGAGTTTTAATCAAGCTGTCACAATAAGAACATTTTAAAGACTTTGTCAATAAATCAATTTCTAAAACAATGCTTTGGTGCACATTTATGAAATTGGACGACGACACTTTTTTTCTCGATTTACAGGATATGAATACGTCTCTGCGTGATAACATTGCAGTTGTATCGACTATTGCATTATTATCGTGTGCAACCATAGAAGTATTGGTCTATCTCGCTGGTAGTGTGTTGGCAGCGCCGGCCGAGAGGGGGTCGCGGGCGACACCCGCTGCGGCTGTGCGTTTTCTTCCTTTCCTGGCCTTCCCTGGCGTGGCAGGGGGGGCGCATCTGCATGGCGCGCGTCGTATAAGGCGCGAACTCCCAGTCGCCGCCTCCGAGACGTCGTCCCGCTCCATAAACCCCCAAAACACCGCCGGCGCTCCCGGGCCGCTTGCTTTCCACGAGCGGCGCGATCTGTGCAACGGGGTCGCCGCCCGCCGCCCGCCGGTGGCCCAGACGGCGTTGCATATGCGGGAGTTTCTTGAGAGTCAAGCTTGCATTTGAGAAGGTCGTCGATTTCAGAGTGCTTCCTTTTTTGTAATAAAATTGTGGATTGCATATTTACTATCTTACTTTTTTGTATTCGAGCAGGAACGTATTCAAAGAAATATTTTTGAAGGTTTCTCGATTGATATGGTTATTTTTCATCCAGTTTTTGAGGGGGTGCGGAAGGGGGCGTCGTTCGATTTCCAGTTATCTGTGATTAGAAGCACGAACTAGTAGGTCTGTGGTATCTAAATTGGGAAGATGTTACAGGAATTATGATTAAAATATCTCAACGTTGAAGACACTTTTATGTAAAATACGTTTTTTTAACGATACTTATTATTAAATTTAAATGCTTATTTTTAAAATACTTATTTTAATAAGAACTTTAAAAATGACAACATTTAAAAGGCAAAAACAGAGAGAGACAGGGTGAGACAAAGAGAGACGAAGAGAGAAAGAGGTATATCACCAATGCAACAGTTAATTTGCAACGCCACCTCAAGTATAATCTTTCACTGGCGCTTTGAAAGTAATATAGCCTCCAGTCCGCAGTCCGCCCGCTGTTATAGAGAAGGGTGTAAAAATCCCTTCACGCAGGACTAACTCAACGGACGCGCCCGACAGCGGAAATTTTGCGGACGGAACTTACAAAGGAAATTAAAACATGCTCTCTCGCCCGATAAATTCCTCGAAACGCTCTTGAATTATGTTAAACGAGCAGGCACATTTGCAACCTGTTACTTTCCTGTCTGCCCGCCTCTCCACTGCAGACGGCTACGCGCCGCGTCTCACAGCGCTGTGAGCAGACCAGCCCCACCCCGCCCCGCCCCTCCCTTTGCCGCCTCGCCCCGCCCGGCCCCTCCCCACCCCACCCCGCCTCTCCCTGCCCCGCCCCGCCCCATCCCTCCCCGCCTTTCCCGCCCCGTCCCGCCGCGCATCTTGCCTTTGTCCTCGCCTCGCTTCGCCCGCCCTTCGCTCGTTTTTCCACTTTCTATTTCATTTTCCGTCCCATATTTCTGCGCCCTTCCCCCGCCCGTCGCGGCGCGCGCCGCTCTTGACAAACGCCCCTTGTCCAGCGCTAAGGACTGGCGCACGGAGGCTCAGCGCGGGACTCAGATTCTCCGTCGAGCTACATAAACCCCCGGCGCCCGCCCCGCTCCCCTCTGCGCCCCGCGCCCAAACCGGCTTCCGCCTCCCGTGGAGCAGGTGCGAACTCGCTTTTTGTTCAAGCGATGGGCTTAATCTCTCAAGAATTATGGCTTAAATGGTGTGTGTTGGATTCGGGCAGTAGTGATCGTTCTTGTGATGGACTAGGCAATGTTCTGTACGGACTCCATGCCATTTTTTTTCCTCTCTAAAGAAAATAGCTGTTTTCGTGAGCGTGCATATTCAAAGATATCTTCTTTATTTCTTTGCGCGTTGAATGAAATCGCGAAGTAATTGTCATGCGTGAGGTATGCTCTGCGACACATTGACACTGTGGATTCTGGGCGCTGGGGAAAGAGGTACAATGGAAATGAAAATGGCAAATGGGTAGCGTTTTATGAGCACGAGGTCAGGTACGGAGAAACAACCCAATTAGGGCCTCAATTTTACGGGGGAAAACCTGTCGGATTTGTAGAAACTTTTGAAAATCTGTATGCCAATCATTCCGTCAATTTCCCAGTCGATAACGAATAAATGAGAGAATGAAGTAAACAGCACGAGAGAGTTAGTTGGGTTGTTTCACAGCCGTGCATGTCACGGTCGAGCAGGTGCGTGGCGTGGCGTGATTGGTGTGGAGTGGAGTGGGGTGGCGTGGAATGGAGTGGAGTGCCGTGGCTTGGAGTGAAGTACCGTGGCTTGGAGTGAAGTACCGTGGCTTGGAGTGGAGTGCCGTGGCTTGGAGTGGAGTGCCGTGGCTTGGAGTGAAGTACCGTGGCTTGGAGTGAAGTACCGTGGCTTGGAGTGAAGTACCGTGGCTTGGAGTGAAGTACCGTGGCTTGGAGTGAAGTACCGTGGCTTGGAGTGAAGTACCGTGGCTTGGAGTGAAGTACCGTGGCTTGGAGTGAAGTACCGTGGCTTGGAGTGAAGTACCGTGGCTTGGCGTGAAGTGCCGTGGCTTGGCGTGGAGTGCCGTGGTTTGGCTTGAAGTGCCGTTGCTTGGCTTGAAGTGGAGTGCCGTGGCTTGGCTAGAAGTGCAGTGCCGTGGCTTGGCTAGAAGTGGAGTGCCGTGGCTTGCCTAGAAGTGGAGTGCCGTGGCTTGGCTAGAAGTGCAGTACCGTGGCTTGGCTAGAAGTGCAGTGCCGTGGCTTGGCTAGAAGTGGAGTGCCGTGGCTTGGCTAGAAGTGCAGTACCGTGGCTTGGCTTGAAGTGGAGTGCCGTGGCTTGGCTAGAAGTGCAGTGCCGTGGCTTGGCTTGAAGTGGAGTGCCGTGGCTTGGCTAGAAGTGGAGTGCCGTGGCTTGGCTAGAAGTGGAGTGCCGTGGCTTGGCTAGAAGTGGAGTGCCGTGGCTTGGCTAGAAGTGGAGTGCCGTGGCTTGGCTAGAAGTGGAGTGCCGTGGCTTGGCTAGAAGTGGAGTGCCGTGGCTTGGCTAGAAGTGGAGTGCCGTGGCTTGGCTAGAAGTGCAGTGCCGTGGCTTGGCTAGAAGTGCAGTGCCGCGGCTTGGCGTGAAGTGCAGTGCCGCGGCTTGGCGTGAAGTGCAGTGCCACGGCTTGGCTAGAAGGGCAGTGGCGCGGCTTGGCGTGAAGTGCCGTGGCTTAGGAGTGGCGGGTCCAGGGCTCAGGAGGCGGCGCGGGGGCGGCAATAGCAGCGGACGGTTTGCCGCTTCCCGCCGCGCCGCGCCACGCCGCGCCACCCCGCGCACCGCCGGCCGGGCCCATAAATCGCGCGGGCCGGTGATTTGTGCATGGCGCCCGCCCGCGCCCGCCCGCGCCCGCTGGGCGGGGCGCTGTTTGCTGCCGGCGCCGCAGGTGCTAAGCCAAACAGCTGTGCTGCGGCCGCCCCGCCCCACCCCGCCCCTCCCCTCCCCGCCCCGCCCCGCCCCGCCCCCGCACAACACGGGCGGCGAGATCTTTGTGCTGTTCGCTGTGGACGGGCGGCGTCCCTCTGGGCCGCTTGCTTTTTGCCTGCGCCTCTGCCGGCATAAGGAAGACAGTCTGGGGGACGGTAGCTGGAAACTTGGGAAATTCAATTGTAGACATAAGAACGCCTTTAAGACCTATGTCTCGGTAATCATCGCCAGACTTTCTTTTTTTGTTTTCCATGATGGAACGCATATACGTCAGCATGCCGTTTGCATGTTTGTATGACGTAATTTTAGGGAAAAATCCAAGTTATCTTAAAATTATTTAATTTTATGTAGTTTGACTCTTTGGGACTTCATTTTATTTTGGTCAAAGGATAACCTCAAATATTATTGAGCCATGCTGGTAAATATTGTATAGAAGACAAGGGCATGCGTTTAATTTGGATTTTCGTGTTGTAGGTGGGGTTTTGCTTAGTCTGTAATGTAATATAAGTAATATTGAAGAAATCGTAAACCATAGAGACAATGTTAAATTTTTGTGAGTTTTTAATTTACTTATCTGCTTAGTTATTTGTTGCATACCATGGAGCAGTTTTATTTTGCATTATTGAACTCTATTTGAAATCTTGAGTGCTATTTTGCAATATTTGTTGGTCTGAAATATTGGTCCTAGTTGGGAATGCCTACTGCGTCGATGGTATTTTATTGATTTGAAATGCGTTTGAGTAGTGTGCTTCTATTCTGTTTCTATTTATCAATGATTTCGTATGTATTATTTCTATCTATATTATACATTCCATGTGTTGTTCCAATGAATTCTCTCGAGATTTAGTTCTAGATGAATTACATAATTTGTTAGAGTTATGGGATACGATTATTGTTGATTAAAAATGGAGTGGGAAATTTGATTGTTTATGGGGAACATTTTGTTGAGGGGGATTTTTTGTATAGGGAATTTTTGTTGTTAAATGTAGAGTAATATTTTTGTATTATCCGGTAATATAATAAACATTTTATTAGAATTGTTCTGAGAATTTTTTGACTTTTTGTCAACTAATTCTCAATCATAAATTAATAAACACAACGACTGTGACATGAAAACGCCCCTTTGCTTGTGAACCCTGGCGATAGAGGTTGCTAAGATGCTTTTCCAAACATCGATGTTTATAAGCACTATAAGTACTATTAGGAATGGATATGGTAATGAGGATGAATTATATTGATAGTATTAGATACGTGCTTAAGAAGAACATGTTTTCTAATACAGAATGACGACTTATTATAACTTATAATGTTTGACCAGAAACTAGATATTATCATTAAAGAAACTTATTTTCCCACAGTAGAAATAAATTTAAAAAAATATATTTTATTGTATTTTTATATTAAGGTTAGAAACACCACTACAATTAAATAAACAAGATGACGGATGTAAATATATTCCTTTAAAAAACATCAGTGGTTTTCGGTCGATGTATTTTGGGCATCGACATTTCGAAACATCGATGTTCATCTGTGGTCGATGTCGCACTCGTAGTTCGGCGCATGCAACCACCCTCCTTGAGTGTGCTGTCTCGTGGCGGCGCTGCGTTGACGCGTGCTGCACGTGGCAGGCGGCCGCGTCTCCCGCGAGAGGGCCATTGGCTCTGCGCCGCGTCGCGCGCGCTCTGCCGGCGCGTTTCCTGTTTGCCCCCCCTCCCCCCCCGCGCCGCCCGCTTCTAATGAAGGCACGTGGCGCTGCCGCCGGCTGCCTGTGGCGGCGAAGACCCCTCCGCTGGCTCCGGCGCCGGACGCGGATCCAGCGGCGATCGAAGCAAAGATATTCTATTATGGGATTTTTTTGTTTACCAGCATTATAAACGACCTTTTCTGTTGCAAGAAGTCGTTCATAAAAGGGCATTTTACGGCACAAATGATTACGTCGACACGAATGATTGCGTCAACACACATGCAGCAATTGCTGCGAGAGAATCGTGGGGACGTAGAGGTGAACGAAACAGCCGTCCACAGTTTTCTTGCACAGATGTCAAAAACCCGACACGTTACATGAAAGATGTTTCATAAAACTAAGTTTGATTATCTAATAAATTTATAATACTATTATACACAAAAGTAGCGTACGCAACTCGTTTATAATAATGCTTTTCTTGCATTCGTACAAATTTGAAAACTTGCTCCTAATGTCGCTCGTTCTCAAAACGTACTCATGCAATAAATTGCAACATATAAACTAAATGCATAAACTATTTTGATTTCGGTTTTTGTTTTAAATTATATCAGATCGAATTTGTATTTAGCTATTATATGTCCCGTAAAGGGCAATTGGCCTCGGCGCCGTTGGATATGGGGGTTGCTAGTCGGTCACCCAACCAGGAACCCACGATTTCTCGAGTAACCTTCGTGACTTCATGTAGTTAACGAATTCGGTTAGCCACGCCGGATTTGCGGTCGTAGACTTCAGTAGAACCATCCAAACATTCGAGTGGGTGACCGAGAGGAAACCATGAAAACCCCGGTCAGAATGACTGGCCCGAAGATTGACTCTTTGAGCTAGCTTTGATACTCTTTGAGCAACTTCGCTCGGTACAGATCTGATACGTGTTGGGTATTCCGTAGTTACTAAGTTGTTTTCTCCAGTCTACTCTCAGCTGCTTCAAATCTTTTTATTTTTAATTTTGGAGTCTGTCTTGAGAGATTTTTTTTTAATTGTTGTTCTTGCGTTGTTATTATGTTACGTTATCACGTTCCTTTATTGCGTCTTACGATTTCGTTTACTTCTTTCACGAGATGTGAGCCGCCTTGATTCTAACCTCTCCTCGCCCGAAACGCACCTCGTTTCCAACTCGGTTCCATTAGCACGGACTCGCAGCGGGAACGAGAGGAAGCGGTGAATTGAGGAGCGAGGCAGGAAGGGGGCGGGGGCGGGGGCGGGGCCGCTGCGGCAGGGCGAGTGGATGCGATGGCAAGCGATGCGACCGCGAGAGCCACGCGGTGCTTGTCACATGCCCGTGGGGTGGGTGGCGCCCCGCCGCGGCCTTTTATTAAAACTTCCGGATTGGAGCGGCGGAGGCGGTCGCCGCCCCGCGCGACGCGTTGTTATCTGTCACGGCCTCCCTGATCCAATCCGTCTGTCGGCGGGGGCCGTGGCGAGGGCTTTCATTCGATACTTTGCCCCCCCCCCCCCCCTCGCTACCGACTGCGTCATCGCTGACACCGGCGCTGCCGCCGGCGGAAAGGCGACGGTGTGTTGCGGGTCGGATGGGGTTGGCAGATACTAATTGAACACGAGATGCACTACTATATGACTACTAGAAATGCACGTGCTAATGAGGATGAATTATATTGGTAGTATTACCAATTATTACACAGGTACCTACATGCTTTCCAATACAGAATGACATTTTATTATAAAATTACTTATTATGTTTGGCCAGTAACTACGTATTTTTTTAAAGTGAAACTTTTGTTTCCTACAGTAGACATTAATTCAAATGCTCCTATGTAATTTATTATTATCCAGTTTCAACAGAAACTTAAAAGAACAAAAAATGAAACAAAATAACTTGAAATAGGATAGCTGCTGCAGGTAATTTATTAATGTCCCTGAAGAGTGTTTGAATGATTGTTTACAGTACCGCATGAAATTCCTTTGAGCAACTGTGACAGTAGACTTCCATAAGGTAAAACAAATTCAACTGTTTATCTTTCATATTCCTGATATATTTTTCATTGAATATTCAAAACCATCCTTCACAAATCTGTACCATAGTACTTCAAGCTTCTTTATAGCCATTCGAACAACTGCCGTTTCGCCTGCCATTTCCTTTTTAGAATAATTTCCATCTGACTCACCCTGCAACACAAACAGTTAATTGTGATTTGTTTGTGAGAACCTTTGAGTGCTTTGAAACATAAGGAACGTATTTTTTGCTACTGTTAGTTATGAAGTTGATATCAAATGAAACAACGCCGGAAGTCGGTATCTGTTTACTGGCGCTGCCTGTACTGCCGTGCAATAGAATAGATCTGTAACTCTAGTTGCATTGAGCGCTGTTTCGCAATACGTAATTGTTATTCTTGGGGTAGACGCAGGCAGCGCAGCGGCGTAGTCTCCAAAAGGGCGACAATGGGGCTCTCCTGCAAGCGGCGAGCGCTGGTTGGATCTCGAATGTTTCCAGGGCGCAAAAAGCGTTCGTGTAATTAACGATGAAGTTGGATTTGCAGATAAGGCGGAGCATTAATCATTTGAATGTCATGTCGCGTGAGGTGTATAGCGCGACCAGTGGAAATGATTTTCTTGTGAGCCGAGGCGAAGGGTAGTGCTAGTCATCAGATACGCTTGTTGGTGTTGAACAGTTGGGCAAAGTGATGTTTGTCTTATTACTGGTGCCTCTGGTTCCACTGGTACTTTGTTTTGCTGTAGTCCTCACACCGCTTATTGTAATAACTTTTTTTCCTATCATTATTAATTTTTCAGTCTGTACCTCACGTCAGTTTCTTCAAACATAAACGACGCTTCATTTGACGAATAATTTGTAGTTGAAAAAATCTGAGGAGTCGGTTTTTTTAACAAAATCTAATTATAAATATATTTTGTAATTTTATGCCACTAAAAGGCATCATTATTACAGATAATTTGTTCATTCCTCACTTTTTATATTTAACCAATCATAGTGGAAAAAAGTGGATTCTTTATAGGATAAAAATTGAAGTGACGTTAATATTATGTATTTAAATTACACTCATAATTTTCAGTTGCTTTTTCTTTTGCTGATCCCTAGATTAAAGATAAATTACTTTTATTATTCTACTCAATTGAAATATTCCCTTATATCCATGTCAAGTACATCAATTCGAAGAGTGAAATTTCAAATGAAATCTTCGTCTTTGGAAGACGTGATTGTCTTATCTGAACATCGAAATTCGATTATCAACCTCGGCAGCTCCCTTCTTTGACCAAAGCACAGGGTGTGATACGAGTCCTCGGGGGATGTACAAAAGCGCACCGAAGTTTAAACCGGCGCCTTCGAGAAAGCTGTAATCAGAAAGGAGTGATTTATGTCTTACTCAGCCCACTACGTAATCCTACTGCCCGGAGTGTGGTTGTCTATCCTCTGTCCTCACTTTCTTTTCTTTCTCTTTGACTTCCCATTTTTTTTTCTTTCCATAACCGTTGTAATAAATTTCCATTGCATTCTCGTAGATCGATCTGTTTGCCCCGTATTCGCTGTTAGTTTTCATTTGTGTACCGCTCGGTGGTCCGTTTTAGGATTCCTGTCTCCCTTTGCGTTCAACCTGTCACTACAATTTTGAATAAAAATACCTTGACTTTGATACAGAAAAATAGCGACAGGAAAAATATACAGTATGGAACCGGGGCGATAAATCATCATTTCATATCGTGTTACCGTAGATCGCAAGCTCTGCTATGTAATACATTGCCTGACGCTGACTGGGGCTGCTGGTTTCTCTTTGGGCTGTTACTTAATTCGGTTAACCGATTCTCAGATCCGGTAATACAATTTGACCCGGCAACACTATAAAACGGCTGTGAAATATACTCCGAGTTATTCAAATACTCATTATCTTTTGTCTGCGTAGATGAGATAAGTCTTAATAAATCTCTCTAATACCTTTTGTGACTGTTTCATAACCTTTCTTCCTTTCTCTTTCATGTTACTGGTGTTTTGCGCTTCAAATTCAACATGCAACGAAGGATAGCGTGATCTGAGGAAATGTGAATGACAAAGTTGAGTTTATCAAATAACAAAAGATTCGGGAGAGTTGCAATTCTAATGTGGAAATACATATGTGTTGGCATCATCACTTCATTTAGTGCTCCATTAGTGCTCATTAAGTACCGGGTTCTGTTTCATACAATAAAGTTTCAACTTTAAAAATCGAACTTGATATTTAAACTTTAAAACGATCTATAGAAGAAATGATTCTTCCTTTACACTAAAATGTTCTCATACCCTTTTATTCTTATGTACAAATATGTATAAGAGCCAAACATAAGCAAGAAAATAATGTTTTATTTTTGGAAAAATAATCCTAACTAGTTGATATTGCGTGAAGTTAAACTAACACGTAAACATAAAGTAGAAACGCCAATTATTTATGTAAAAATTACAAATTGATAATGTAACTTGAACATGTTCCTTTAGAAAGTGAGCCTTTCCCCAGCTCAGACGTGCTCCAGTGCACCCATGTCTTTTTGGGACGGGCGTAACATCCTGACTGCACAAAAGCGTTCGACAAAGTCTACGGCGCATCAATTCCCCCCCCCCCCTCCCGCCCTCTTCGGAGAAGAAGCAAAGCAAGAAAAATCGCAAGATTAAGCCGCCGAAGCGACAGATTCATCAAGTGAAGCGGACGTTATGAACACAGAATGTCTTTTACGACGTAGTGGAAGAATCGTGAGAAAATTGCCATCCATAACAGCTCGCTTCGAGATGCTGCAAGAGCGCGCGGGGGGGGGGGGGTGCCGCCTGCGCAGGGAGCACCGAAAGCCTGAGGAAACTGCTTTTAACATTCACAACATGTCGACGTACTAAAATTTCATACTCGGCTTGTTATTGGCGCCGCACTCGCTGGAGCGAACTGGCGCCGTTTAAGCCCTTCGGCGCACGAAGGCGATGGAGGGCGGCACAGGCGGAGAGGCGGAGACGATGCGAGGCGGGATGCTAGGAAGATTGCGCGAATGGGAGGCGTTGCAAAGTAAAGGAGAACGGTGCGAACGAGAGATACGAAAGGCAGAATGTGAGAAGGCTTCCGAAGATGATCTTACTACTTTTGGTAAGAAGAAGGAAGTAATTGAATCATTGTGTAGAGGACATCAGATGTAGAGATCAAATGATTTGCAAAAACTATAAATCTAAGAAAGACTATCAATCAAAGAATGAGCACGTGAAAACGAATACATGTCCTATGTTCGCCACAACTTGGGAAAAGTATCTTGTATTGTAAGTTGGTAGTACATAAAGATTATACATGTGTGGGAAATTATCATAAATAATGATATTGGGATCGTCACAAGTTTACATGACAGATCAATGAAGCAGTGAAGTCAATTTGATTATCTTTGCGACGAATTAGGTGAAATATAAATCAATACTCGAAATTGCGAGATATGAATGTTCGTATTCATGATAATGCTGCTTACCAAGAAATAAAATAGACAATAACGAGCATTCATTGGAGGTTTAGGATAGAACCAATAACTTTTCATTGCGGATAATTATGTAGTATGACATATTATTATTAAATTTAAAATGATATCCGGAAATTCCATAGGCCTGCGTGGTATTTGTTTACTGTGTACATCGTATGTATGGACAGAAGAATATATTTTGCATTGCACTAACAAAAAGAGAGGATTCACAGTTAAGAAAGAAGTGTAATTAACAGAGATATTTCAAGCAACACCCGCCGCATGCTGCTGATATTCCCCCAAGCAATTTGACCGTTGCGCGGCGCGAGTGTTTTATCTGGCGCGTAACGCTCCCTGACCGCGTCGCGGCGCCCCCCCACGCCTCGACTCACGGCCTTTACATGGGCGCCCCTTTCACGCAGTCACGTGGCCCTGCCTCAACGAGCGGTGCCCGGGCCCTCGTCACGCCCTCTCACGCGCAGCGCCGCGGCCCGAGGCGCCGCGCCGCGCAGCACTGATGACCTCCGCCCGTCAGCCCTCGTCAGCGCCGCTCTTGAACCCTCCTCGGCCTCTCCTGTGAGCCCCGGTGCGTGCGCCGCCGCCGACGACGACGAGGGGAGCGGGCGCCGAGATCTTTGGGGCGCGTGAATGTGCTTGCGTGCCTTGTTGATGTGGGGGCGTGGTTGCTGGGGGTGTTCGTAGCTTGTCTCCCGGCATCGTGACGGCGCTGGGGAGATTGTAGTAATGTGTACTGTGTTCTCTTAAAATTATATGCTGTTTAAATCATATATTATAGAAAAATGTTATATTATTTTTACTTAGGGTTTAGGATTTAATATGAAACTCTATTTATCAATTTTCTAGCAAATAAAAAATTGTTTTTAATTCCTCGGAAAATTGTCCAAATGTTGCTGTAATAAAGACACGGAGAAAAAGGGTGAGAATGTGGTGTGAAAATGAGATGTTCTCTTTCCATACCTTTGTTGTACCATTGCACAAATTAGAGCCCTCATTCACTACAGTGGAGCTAAATAATTGCGTATATTATCTGTACACGATTACAAGCCACATCATAGTTTAACTAAAGAGTGGGGATTGTAACGTGAAACGAAGTGCAACCTTTTTCAAACCTTGGCAATAAAAGCGGTGGGTCGTCACGCCGACTCCGCGCGACCGAGAAGGCGTGCGTGCGTCGTTGTCTCGACACGTTCGCTGTTTCGTTCTCGCTCTCGCTCTCGCTCGCTCCTCAGCGGAAACGGAAGGAGGCTCGTGTGAATCGTGGCGAGAGGCGCAAATCGTTCTCTCGCTGCGTTATGAGAAGACGCCAGCCGGCGGCAACGAGCACGGCGTGGCGGCGCGCGGGCGGCGAGGGCGGCGAGGACGGAGGCGCGGGCGGCGAGGGTGGAGGCGTGGGCGACGAGGGTGGTGGCGCGGGCGGCGGCGCGGGCGGTGGCGCGGGCGGTGGCGCGGGCGGCGGTGCGGGCGACACGGGCGGCGCGGGTGGCGCGGGCGGTGGCGCGGGCGGCGAGGGCAGTGCCAGCTGTTCCCCATTAGACGCGAGCAATTGTTTAAGTCGCGCCGCGCGGGAGCAGCCCGCCTTCTGGGCGAGCGCTGGCCGCGAAGGGCGACTCACGAAAGCGCCGAGAGACCCTTCCAGTGAATAGTGTTGAACGTGAAAGGTACGTGGAGAGAATTTCGCGCGTTAATGGATTAAACTATCAATTTTGGATGTGCGTTTTAAACGGGACTGTGAATTTAAATGCGACGAGCGGGAAATAATGCGTTTAATTTGTTAATGCTGTAATTTTTCTGATGAAATTGTAGAAGAAATTGTAAATTCAATTTGCAGACGTAATCTTCTATTATCGGATGACAAATGAAGCGAATCAATATATTTTAAACTATTGTAGTTGGATGTGGTGTCTAAATCAAAAAGTGCCCATGATAAACTCACGTTCACTGGCTGGTTGTGATAAACTATTATATTACAATATATATTTGTAAAATGAATTAAAGAATTTGAAAAAAAAATGTACTAATTTTTTAGAAAATCAGTAAATAAATAAATCCCGAAACATTGAAATAGTAACGTGATTTAACTAAAACAACAGGTGTGGATTGTAAGATTTTTCCGCTTTTATAAAAAAAATTATATGCGCTTGATTTTCTCGTAAATTGCCATGTGTTCCCGATCTTTTATTTCTACCGTTGAGTTTGTTGTTGAAAGTATTGAAACTGCGTTATGAAGTGTGAATTTGTTATCGCCGTAAAGAGAAATTTGGTTAAATTATTTATTACTTCTACTCTATCTCTTAGTGTTTGCAATCCCATCAATAAAACTTAATAATTTCGATAGTATTCTTCGACATGGGAATGCGGAAAGGAGGCCATAACTCCCTCCCTCTGCCCCGAAACACACTGAATTGAATTGAATTGAATTAATGCCTTATTTTACGTGGCGAGACTCAGGCCATCAGGCCTGCTCTTCCGTCTGACCACGCAAATTTCGCTACGCTCCTTTCACCAACTAGGAGAGAAAGGAGGTATTTCTTGGGCGAGAAACAGGCGATTTGAATTTAGCTCAGAGGCGTCATTTAGGCTTGAGGATCTTTTACATGCAAGTAAATCTACGAACATGGGACAGCCGGCTTTACTTCCCCTCCGAAGGAAGGCGTATGAAGGATGTTTTCGCCCTTAAAAATCCACGGCTTCGATCGGGTTTGAACCCGCCAACTTGGGTACAACAGTCCACACTGGAGAGTCGATGGATCGAAGCGTGTTTGCCCGGGCGGGGAGAGGGGCGGCGGCGCCCGGAGACGAAATTTCGATGGCTCGCAGACGCCTCTGAGGAATTCACCCCATCATCCATCGCTCAGATAACTGTCAAAGTTCCCCCGGGGTGACGCGCTGCTTCCGCCGCCGCCGCCGCCGCCATAGTATTGGAAGTCTGCGGCTTCGCGGCGGGCGGCGCGTTGAGGCGTGGGCGTTGCGGGCGATGGCGTGGGCGCCGGCGCCGGCAGAGCTGCGTGTGACAGGATGACGTGGGAGGTGACAGCGGGCGCACGCGGACGGGGGTGGGTCGATAGCGAAGCGGACCCGACTCCTCCCTCGCATGATCAGCGGGCGGCTTGCAATGCGGTAGCGCTCCCGAGAAGATACTTGTCGGTGAATAAATGTATTTCTGGTACATCTGCGTGCTGCTTCGGAACGAAATGTAATAAAAACGAACCACATCTCCAGAAACCTTTTTTAAATGGCCATATTCCTTTGGTAGCTTTGGCTTCGTTTATCTTAAAATACAAAGAGACGATTCATTCTCAGTCTCTCAACCCACGATACCAAATGTAAAGTTCATTATGTGAAACGTGTCAGAGAAATTGGTGTGAGTGAATGCGGAGGAAGCACCAATTCCTTGAAGTTGTCTACCGGCTTAGGTGGTACAGGGCATCATTTGATGTCCCTGCAGTTCCACTGACCGGTAGGTCCTAGGATTTGGTGGTAGGATTTTCGACACTAATTACAAAGTTGGGTCGAATTCAGTCGCTGTCTGGAGGAGAATTCTATGGCCGGCTGTTATGAATGGTAGTGTTTCGTAGTTTCTCAGATCAACAGCAGGCGCATGCCGCAGCAGTGCCCTAATAAACAGGACAAGGGCCGCGCGGGGTCTGTTCTTCCTCTTCATTGTCATATATCCTCACCCCCCTTACTTATAACACTAACATGCACTACCCTTCTACTCATACCGTGAGACCGGTCGGGTGCGTAGTCCTTATCTCGACCGGGGGGGTGCCACGTTGATGGGAGATACCTGTTTGGAGAAAACCCCGAAACCCAACGTGAAGGTCGGCGCCGGATCGCGTCATCCACCTGCGAAAGAACCGCTACCTCTCGGGGTACACTACACTTACGGGACAAACGACGTTAGCGGTTGAGGCGTTGGAGGCATGAAATGATGTATCTAATTTGAAGTTGTAACTCGCGGTATTCTCTCTTTGCGAAACTACTCCGGTCGCCGGGGCTGCGTCAGCCATGGAAGAGGGCGAGGGCTGGCGAGTCGAAGCAGGGAAATGGTGCCGGCGAGACGCGATCGCCGCCGCCTCACAGCTCCCCTCCTCAACGCACCGCAAAGTCAGCGGGCGCCCGGCGCGGAGGAGCGCGGAATATTTCAATCACAAGGAAGCAGTAACTTTGCGAAAACGAACAGTTTTGCACCGAACGTTCTCAAATAACAATGAGGCTACACGATGTTCTTTCAACATAATCAAGGGATACCTTCACTTTTAAAGAAAATTATTTAATTTGCCCATGGATTCTTTCTCGGATTGAAGCAAGATATCGCTTCAATTCCTGTTGTATTATAATATTTAAATCCATCGTTTTAATAAAGCTTTATATCAGTTTTGCTCATAGCTAAATACGGACCATTAGGCTCAGAATACTCCATTTGCTCATTTTTATTTTATTAACTCTATAGGATTGTATAACACAATCACTAATAACTTTTTTGTTTTGTTTCAGGTACGTGAAGTGGTATCGACTTTTCAACCTCTTCAATTTACCAATCGTTTTAATGAGAGAATCAAGGTAAGAAACAAGTTCGTTTCAAGAAAGGGTCAATGAACTGGAGCTAGTGCATCATGACCCTAATGACATATCAGAGTTTTTTGTAATGAGTCAAACGCAGACCGCCGCTGAATACTTCGATTTAAACAGGGTATGTTGTCGTAAATCAGCTGTTTACGGTGTCATCCATTCGGGAGCTTGAATGTCACTACAGTGATGCCACTATGATGACGTTTGAGCTCCCGGTTGGATGACACAGTAAGCTGAGCACCGACAGCTGAAGAGATGTCAAAGGACACTGAATAAATCGAAGTCTAGGCATTTCCTCCGCCATTACTAGCACAAAGTTGATCCATTTTGGCTGGCAAAGATTATTGAGGAGCGTGTGCCTCTATACTACTCACTCTCGCATTATTCGCCATCTCCATGTTTTTGTACACTAATAGCAAATATGTTGGGGGTTTCTCCGGCTGTGCGTGTGGTGATAACTGCTCGACATTGGGAACTGCAGAGTACTTAAACTCGCATACATTGCCCCCTGCAGTCCAAACACAGTCGACTTCTTCCTCTTTTTCAATTCGCCCCCCCCCCCTCAAACCACCCCTACTGTTAGTCAAACCGGAGTTCAGCCTACAGCATCTCTCCGCCCAGTCGCTCACAAGCCCCGATCCCAACATCCCCTTTCCCTCGCCTTCGCCCTTACCTTCGACCACCCTACCTGCTGTCGTCCAGGCTTTCACCCCACCTTCGACTCCTCCCCGCCCCGCCCCGCCCTGTCTCGCGGGTCCTTCCCTCAGCGCCGGCTACCTCCCGCCGCCCGTAAATCAATTTGCACGGTGCCGCGGGGAGCTGTGAAAACCTCCGAGAGGACTAATATGTGTGTGCAAGCGTCCCTGCGGGAGCGACTTCGTAATGCCTGGATTTGCTGCAAGTGAAGCGTGTTCCAATAATTTGCTGACGTCGCAAATCGTATTCGCCCGGCCTATTGACTTTTCGTGCTCTTTTCTTTTGATTTTCTCTTCATTTTTTCTGATTCACTCGTACCGCGATGGTCATTCACGTGCTCTCCTACATTTTTTTTTCTAAATTACCTTGTTTTCTATTCCTTTTGTCATTTTCTCTCTCGTTATCCAACTACAGTAGAACCACGTTAAATCGAACACAGCTAATCCGAAATTTCGGATAATCCGAACAAAATTCGGATAATCCGAACAAAATTCGGGATGGAGGAATAATAAAAAAATAAATAAAAAGCGTGTTTTGTAGTGTAAAGAAAATAATTTTATAATTACTATAGGAGTTAATAACTAATTATTGAAAGAAGTTGTAGAAATGAAACGTTTGTTGTACTGGAAACTATGATGTATACCACATGTTTTTTGTTGCTGTAATTACACTTAGACGACCTTGCAAAATCGGTAATCTTCTTTTGCTGTACGGAACTGAATCTGCTTGATGATGTGATCCCTACGCCACGTTGCCATTGTCTCACACTGCATTCTGTCTGGTAATTCTATAGATGAATTTCTACATTTCCGGTTTATTTTTTTCGGATAATCCGAACAGACCACACCCCCAATTAGTTCGGAATTCCGCTGTTCTACCGTACTTTCATTTATTCTACGATTCGCTTATTCCACTTTTAACGCTCTTCACTTCATCTTCTGTTTCCTTCTACGAGCCCATTTTACGTTATTTCTCCTCTTCTTTTTTATTGATCGCTTTGCTGCGTCATTACCTACCACTCTTTCTGTTTACGGCTATCTTTTCCGCCACATTATTCATTAGCCGCGCGGATGCCACGGTCAGTGTGCCGCCGCCGCCGCCGTCGCCCCCCTTCCCGTGCTTTGAGCCTGCTCGCCTTTTTGCCCGCTCGCGTTTGAACGAGTCGCCGCCGCCGCCGCCGCGCAGGAAATGTGGATTTCCGATTTCCGCCGCTTGTTCCTCGGTGGCGGCCGGGCGCGCAGGCAGCGCTCCGCGCGGCGCCGGATGGAGATTCTTTCCGCATTTCGCGCTCCATCTTGCGGACGATCGCCCTGATCTGCGCTTTCCGGTGCTGCGAGCGGGCTCGGCTGTAACGTTTCACCCTCGCCTTCGTTCCATCCGGGACTTCTTGATTTTTCGCAACGAGAGGCCACTGTCGGAATTAACTTTCCTAGTCCTTCGAACTAGCGGGTTTCCAGCTGTTCGGTTAATAGGCATGTGGATCTCTACATGTTGGTATCTCTTTAAACGCTTGCATTTAAGAATCATTCACGACCAGATATTATCATACTTAATTTTATAATGAATTTATTTGGATAGAAATCAACACATAAAAGTTCGTTATGAAATAATGAATTATTTTGAAATGTTATGAAATATTTTTTGAACCCGAACTATCCAAATGCACCTTGTTAGATATCTGCCTAGGTCTGCCTAGGTCTGGCCTAGGTCTGGTCGAATTCAGGAACTGACTGAAGGACATTTCTAGCGACCGACTGCTCTGATCGGTAGTTTTCCATGGTTTCTCCATTCACCACCAGACAAATGCCGGAGCAGTGCCCTACCAAACGGGCTAAGGACCGCTCGCGATCTATCTTTCCTCTTCCTTCTACTATCTTTATTCCTTTCGTTCACACCCTTACACTTACATGCAGTACTCGACCACACATGCCGGGAGACCAGACAGGTGTCCAGCGGTTGCACCGCTGGTGGGAAATATCTGGTGAGAGAAAATCCGGCATGCGGATGTGTAGGTCATCGTTGGATCTCACTATTTAGTGCGGGGAGAACATCGTCACCTCCCGTGATAAAATCAAGCACTACACTTACGGGACTAATGGTCGACGAAATTGACACAACATAAACAATATCTTCAGTGCAATTTAATTTATAAATATCTGTTTTTGTTCTGCCGCTACTCCAACTTTTGAAATATCGTATTTACCTCAAAATCTGTTGACGAAAGCAAAACGAGCTTTAATTTATGCGAAGGTCTAGAGCGTGCTAATTTGACGGATTCAGATGAATCTCAATGGACATAATGAAGAGTGATAACTCAGAGACAAGTAAACCTCTGAGAAGAATTTTCCGATACCACACCCAGACATGCACAAGCTTCAATTTTGCGTAATACAAAATACATGTCAGTGGGGTTATTCGCTCCCTTGTTATGAAACTTACTATTGTGTTACCGAAGTACCATGTTCGTTTTTATCGAAAAAACAATGTGGTCCGCTAGTGTTTTACCAAAAAACGACCCTTTGGTTAAACCAGGTTGAAGATGACCAGGCCGAGTGCAAGGCGGATTCGGGTATGGGAGATGAGCCAGATGGTGAGTCGCAGAGGCGACCAGAAGGGGGGCAGCAGGGGCAGCTTGCCCCTGGCTCCAACTGAATTCGGGCCTACGAACTTCTCTTTACTCAAAATAAATAAAAACATTATCCATCACTAATTTAAATTCAAGTTATTTCTGATTCATAGAGTTACCAATTTAATACAAGTTGTTTCTGATTCATAGAGAAGTGAATTCTTTTTATGAATTGGTGAAAGAGGAATTTTTTTGTTTGAAATGAGGGTGCGCCCGTGGATCAACTGCCCCCAGGCCCCTGGATTTCTCTGGGCGCCCTTGGGTGCGGGTGGGGGTGTGGGTGCGCGCTGGCGAGGGGCCGCGGTGGGCGCGTAGAATCGAAAACCGTTAGGCTCCGCGATGCGGCTGAGGCGGCTGGCTGGCCGGCCGGCCACGCACGCGCTGCGCGGGAGCGCTCCCGCCCGCATCCATCATCTTTTAATTCGCCGCGCCATTACCATATCCAGTTCCCTTCCCCTCGCCGCCGCCGCCGCCGCCGCCGCCGCCGCCGCCGCCGCCGCTGCTGTTAGCGACGGCGCGCCGCTGAGACGGCGCGGCGGCGGCGGCGGCGCGCCAAACAGCTCCAGTGACGCTGGTCGTCAGATGAAATGACCGAGCAGCGCGCGGAGGCAATGATAGTTTACTTCATTAATTGACTAATCATATACGACATCGAGTCCGTTGACCCTTGATTAGGTGTGACCCTGTCATCCAATCGGAAGCTTGAACGCCACTAGAGTGTCATCCAATCGGGAGCTTGGACGTCACTAGTGTCATCCAAACGGGAGCTTGGACGTCACTAGTGTCATCCATTCGGGAGCTTGAACGTCACTAGAGTGACGTCACTATGGTGACGATCAAGCTCCCACTTGGAGGACGGTATCACAGCAGACCAAGTGTCGAAGAACTTAATGTTTTAAACGACGTATTATTGTGATGGTGTCATCGGTAGTAGATGTGACAGCTGCAGAATCAATGGAGGTGGCGACTGCGGATTGGCAAGGGAAAGTAGCAGACGTGATAGTTCTTTTATCGTGATGTTTTATTACTGTCCGTTCTCCAAAGAATATCACCCGCTCGTTTTCCTCAAAAGGACCTGTGAACATTCGGGCATTAATTACTCCTCTTTAGGCCCCTAGGAGACTCGTGCACTGACAGAACTCTCTTGCCCATGTGATAACCTGGAACATTCCCGCATCCCAGCCAACGACGCGGCGTCTCCCGGATAGCCGAGAATTTATGGATTCGAGTCGCGGAAGCTTACGTGTAAACCAGGAACATTAACTGATTTTGATCCCAGGCGGATGATGCAAATTACTTTCGAGAACAAGTTTTTTATATGAAGTGGTGTAATGCTGTGTTTGCGATTTTTCTAAGACAGCGTAGGTGCAAGGCTTGTTTGTATGTACTGAGGAGGGCAAAATCGTAGCAGGCGTCGGCGAAATCCAGGGTATTGACTTTGTGCATTCGATGTTCACCGATCACCAAAAAACCTGATGCCTCCGTAACTGATATCAACCAGCGCCAGTACAGGTTTCCTTCGGACCATCTGCTTCCAGAGTGTCTTATAAACCTTATCTGCGTCGCATTGCCTTGTCATCCCCCTCTTCCCCCCGCGGAGAGTGGCAGACGCGCTGTAAGGAGGCGCGCAACTCGTAACGACAGGCACACACCCGCAGTCGCGTGGGGCGAGCATTGGAGTGGAGAGAGCACCTTTCGAAGGAGGAAGACGCGTCGGCGACGAGGCTCCGTGGGGCGTTGAAAGGGCGACGGGCGGGGAGACGCCCCCGCGTGCGCGGCGGAGGGCTGAAAGGGCAGCTCCCCGAGGCGGCTGCAACCCTCGACACTTCGCGCTGGGAGGGAGGGGGGAGAAACAAGGAGATGACGGACTAGATGTTCAGCTTACATTGTAAAATCCCCAGCGAGTAGTCAACGAAGCAACAGTCACGGCAAGTTGTAAATAGCGAAATGGATGCCATTGCGGAATGAAGAAAGAAACAGTCGTATTAAATGTATGATAGATGGCGATTAGTGTTTGTGGGTATGAATAAGTGAGGTGACACTCAGCTGTGGATGTCTGGCTTAGTGAAAGTCCCTTTAGAATCAGTGATCAGTGTTCTGTAGAAGTGTGAATACTCGAACTTCGTAGATATCGCCGTTTAGTCGATAATATTGTTTTTGATACTTCCCACTAGAAAAATATCCTTATACAATTATTTTCGTCCTATTTTTATTCCTATTAGTCTTCCTTATATTGGTTGTAACACGTTATTTTTGACTTGTGTTGACTTTGACATCGTTTTACTATGCATCATAGAAACAAGTAAGTCACACAGGTAAAACAACAAATTCCAATTCGTAATTTTCTTATCAAAATTTTATCCCTCGTTCGATTGTTATAATGTATGATTTTTTAAATTTATCGGAGCTTCTGGCTTTATAATGTGACAAGGATTTTCTGTAAACTTGGAGTAAGTGAGAACTCGCTTGTTAAGGTTGGTTGGTAGATTAGTGATACCGGGCGCGTCACCTGCTAAGATCATTAGTCCCGTAAGTGACGTGCGTGTTTTATTGGTGGTAGGTTACCGCAACACTCGCCCACTGAATGGAGAGATCCGGCGCCGACCTACCTTCCGGGGTGTTTTTCCCACAACCAAGTATCTCCCACCAACGGTGCACCACCCAAGCTCGGTCATGTTCTAAGCTCCAGTCATGTGTGGTAGTGAAGTATCTGTTAGTGTAAGTGTGCGTAAGTAAGGGATGAGGTTAGGGCAAGGAATGGAAAGGAAAGATCGCCGCGGTTCGTGACCCATTTGTTAGGGTACGGCTTTGGCATTTACCTGGTACACTTTTAATACCATCGAAATCCCTTCCTTATGATTGAAATAAGTCAGCGTGGTCAGTGTCTTACACCGCCGAGCGTCGCCTGACAAGTCAATAAACGCGAGAGGCATCGTGCTCGAACGAACGGATCGCGGGGTTTAGGGCGGTGCGCATGCGCGGGGTTGCTGGGCGGCGCGGCGGTGGGGGTGGGGGTGGGGGTTGGGGTGGGCACGGGTCGCGACCGCCCGGGACGGCCCTTCCATGTCCCTAATTACTCCGACAAAGAGCTTATTAGCCCCCGCTGCTCTTTTAATGGCGGCCCGGCGCGCCCGTAATGGCGGAGCCTCGTCAGCCCGAGTCGCCACCCTCGTCTCCGATATTTATCACCTGTTTTTCATCCACCTTTACTCAGAAATTACCCGTGGCTCCCTTTAATATTTTAGGCCCTATCAATCTATCTCTTGCCCCTTGACCGCCGAGGTGCGTGCAGAGAAGTTGGAAGCAGAAGCACGGAAGAAAAGAACCTGTTTCATTCATGATCCCTCTAATTTACCCCACCTCCTCCCTTGATATTATTTATCGCCCTACGCAGAGTGTTTATCACACATCTCGAGATTTCAGATGAAACTTCTTCGCCCTCGCCCGGCCTACCCCCTCGACGACTTTTTAAGACTTCGTTGACCTCCGAAAAACCGTCTCCACGCCCTACAGATTGACGTAGGGATACGGCGTTCTCGTAGGCCGAAAAAAACCCTTATGAAACAAAAAGGTCTCCTCAACAGAACAACGCCCAAATTTTAATTAGCGGAACGTCATCTATTCCCCAAGAGTCGAGAGGGAGGGACTCGTACCTCAGGCAACACGTCCACATACAAATGAACGATGACCTCTACAATCCTGTGCCCCTCTTCAAGCCACAAAAACCCAGTCTCGCAGGTTAATGATGATAATTAAATTATTTTTCCCTCTGAAAAAGCGTTTGGCTTGGAAGGCAACGGTGGCTTTCGACGAAAGCAATATCCCCGCGAACGTACGCCAGCCCATGTACCAACCAACAGGCGCAGGTAACAAGCCGTTGCGCGCGTATCGCGTGTGCAACGACGACCTGACAAACCCCTTTTTTTGTTTTAATTTAATTACCGCAACCATCTCCCAAATAAATCTGTTGGAAGCATGCTCGCGGAAAAGGATTAATTTATAGGTTCGCTTCCTATACATTATCTGACCGGAAAGCATTATACAAGCCATGCAACGCCTGTTATGATTTTATTCCTGATTTTCGTGAAATTGTTGATGCAGGCTGGGTGTGACGCTAATCACAGTTACTTGTATTTAGTAAATTTGCTTTAAAGCTCTGTATACGAAGGATGTTGTTTTATGTTTTTGAAAATGAATATTTGGTTCTTCATTGAATACATTAAATTCTATTTTTCTGTCCCGTATTCCTGCATTTGTCTGGTCTCTTCCTTGGAACCTTTCTATCACATGGTGTCAGCTGACGCAAGGAGGATATTTATTGCTCGAAAATTTCCAATATATCGTCAGAAAATGATAAATGGACAAAAAAATATTATTCAATAGAAAAACACCCGTTTAATTAAATAATTAAAAGGGATGTTAGGATTATTAGTGTCTTTTTGTTTTAATTAATTTTTTTTTCTTTATTTACGTTGTACTTTTTCTTAACTGTTTTCGTCCTCCTTTTCATAGTAAAAAGAATTTCCTTCGCCCGCGCTTGAATCTACAATATGTGGCGACGAGGCCGGCGCGGGGGCTACGCCGCGCATGTGCGCGCGTGCGAGGGAGCAAGCGACCTGTTCCCCGCTGCCACGAACGCCGCGCCGCCTCCAAAGCGCGCCCTGGTGGAGGTCACTCTCCTTCCTATTCAGGGCCAGTGGCCGGCGGCCGCGGCGACAGCAGCGCTCTCACACTGGGCCCGAAGGAACCGACCGCAACCAGGCGCGGGAATCCAGGGGAGGGAAATGAAGGACCCCCCCCTCCTAAAATTTTGTAGTAACTATTAATTTTAACCTGTTATGAAACTTTCAAGCAAAACTATTTTGGGATAATTATTAAAATGAATGAAATCGTGTAGCATCGTGAGCTAGTGTACCCTTCGACAATTTACAAAAACGATTTGAATTTCTCCTCACAAAATTCGTGTCTAGATCCACCCCTGCCACAACCATCCACTTCCAAGTTACAGTATCCTATTGGAGACGGGTATTGAAATACGTAATGCATTTTTTTCGAGATGATGCTAGTAGAGAGTTCTAGATAATGATATATGCAGCTGTTGACGGATAATCAGGCGAAGAGAGGAGACCTAGAATAACATGTTTCTGGACGCGGCTACCCCGAAGATGCTCAAAATCTCGAATTATAATTTCTGACCCGTTACAAAACTATGACGACGATGCGGTGCCCGTCTTGCTTCTTTCGTTTTTCCTGAACACAGAGGTGGGTGATGTCGAGAAAATTGTTAAGGGGGGATGCGGATGAATTACGTGAAAAGGCCAACCACGTCACCCCGCAATGTGAAAAGGGAAGTCCAGTGGGTCTCGGACCGGCAGCCTAAAGAAACAATTCGACGTACTTCGATGTTACACCAAGCCCCCGCATTATCCAGCAAGACGAAGCATTGTATATATAGTAGGTATATGCCAGATCATAAAATGTCAAATGGGTATTCTATATCGAATCATTTTTGGAAATAAAGAGAAATAATGAATGCATCTGCAGATGTAGCTATTGAATAAGTGATGAAACACATTTTGAACCTCTTTGCAACTTGTGGAATATTTAACTGACGAAATGAACCTCTTAGAAATACAGAGATGTTGGCGGGAAGAAATAGGTATGCGTGGAAAACTTGAAAAGGGCTCTTCGAAATCCGACGTAACTTTTCATAATACACTTATCGTGGAGAGTGAAAGGAAACTGTTGTTAGAAATGGCACGCGGACACCTCTTCCCCCGAAAACAAGCCAAGAAGATTTGGGGGGGGGGGGGATTGTAAACATTGCATTGGTTTTGCATTTAAAATGGCATTCGTGGCGTCGGTGCGTTGGCCCCACTGCGCTGCGGCGGCGGTGGTGGCTGCGGGGGGGGGGGAGGTGTGCGCCGGGCGGGCGCCACCTGTCCTGGCCCCTTCTCCGCCGCCTCTCCCCCCTCCCTCCTTCCCCGCCCCCGCCCCGCCCCCGCCAGCCGCCGTGGATGAGTCAGCGGCCTCTCGCAGGGTCCTCGAACCTGCCCGTCCGAGCAGCAGCAGCCGCCGTCGCCGCCGACCACGGCGCGGGCCCAACTTGCCTTCTGGCTGGACAAGCAAAAGTAGGCCCTCGGAGCAAGCAGAACGCGAAAATAATCGTTACCAGGGCTAGGATTTGTTTATAACAACGTATTTGTTTGTTAGTTTCAAACAAATTTACGTCATATATTTACGAATTACTCTTTTTAAAGTTATTTCAAACATATTCTATTATATTTGAATCTACATACATATTTGTACTTATTGAAACTACATTTTTGGTCATATTTCCGTGTATAGTAGTAGGCATATTAATTTTAACATTTGATTAATATATTTTTTCGCCATTTTAATCTTTTTGACATTCAATTTTCAGTCCATATCATACTTATTTAAGACCATTTTTAGTCCCATGGACGTACACATGTAGGTATTCAATTTAAATCCCACCCTTGTCCATTACACTTTGCAGCGAAAATCGTAAAACTGCAGAACATTGGCAACCGTTTTAACATCGGTACGACATTTCGATAGTGAAATGGCAAAATAAAATTCGATTGAAATTTAAGCATGAAAAGCACCTTTTGTCTATGCAGAACTTTGGGTATTTTTTTTTAAATAATGATACGCGTATACAGTGCGACAGTTTTGTTATATGGTCACAGTATACATTTTCTATTTAAAACACTGATATTTTTCGTTAACGTGGTGGAATGTCAAGTTGATAATTTTGGCAATACCTTACATTAACGGAAACACCATATTGTTTTCATTCCTTATGTTATTGGTTTTATAAAACGAAAAAAAGTCCAGAATATCAGGTGTAAGCTGAAGAAGTATTTCATTCTAATTTCTTGTCGGTATATGTCTCTAATTTAATGTTAAAAAATGTATTACATATATGAAGGTTTTTTCCTGGCAGAATCGGGGCAGTGCCAGTGTACATCGAGTCGCCGCCGCCTCCGCCTCCGCCGCCGTCACTGCCTCCGGTTATTTCCGGACCTACCTTCTCTTCGTTAGATGCGACGCGCGGCAGCGGCCAAATACACACGGAAATACGGCGTCGTCGACCAGACGCGTCTGCCACGCGATTTATATGCCCGACCCTTGCCAAGCGGAGGGCACGGCCCGGCACGGCACGGCGTCGAGCGGAGCTGTGACTTCAGCCCTTCCTCCAGCCCCTCCCTTCTGGACGATTCTCGGCGCTTCCCTTCTTTTTGCCAAAGTGCTTCATATCCACAACCTGCCTTCCTTTTTCCCACCCCGTCCACCCCAACTTTCCCGCCTAGCCTTGACCGGCCCCGCCTTTGCTCTGACGGGTCCCGCCTTTGCTCTGACGGGTCCCGCCTTTGCTCTGACCGACACCGCCCTGACCGACCCTGCCCTGCCCTGCCCGGCCCCGCCGTAACCGATCCCACCCTTGCTCTGATTGGCGGCGTCCTAACCAGCCCAACCCTTGCTCTGACCGACCCGGCTTTAGCCTGACCGGTCCGCTCTTGTCTGATCAACCTCGCCCTTGCTCTGACCGACGCCGCCCTGACCGCTCCCGCCCTTTGCGGTCCCGCCCTGACCGGCGCCGCCATGACCAGTCCCGCCCCGCCCTGACCGGTTTCTCCTTAACCCGCCCTACCGCGCTGATTCACCTCGCTTCGCCCTCTCTCGATTCAATGCGCCACCGACCACTGACATAGAGAGATGTCTCCGCGAACGGTACATTGCAGCGTCTGGCAGCGACTTAGCCTCAGTCTTTACGACAGTGTACATGCGAACTGATTTCTTCCTCTTTCTCTTCTTTTTGTTTCCGTTCATTGCATATCCTCGCGTTGTAATACGTCTTTTCATGTTTCCTCTTTCTCAAGTCATTCTGTCCTCGTGTCTATTCTTAAGTAATTCTCTCCTGTCTACTTTCACTATGTCTGACCCTCCATTCTTCTGTTCCTCATTAATTTTCCTTCTGGGTTTCGAAAGAACGTTACAAAAGTTCACACGGTTGTAATTTTCCTCCCACAATTTTTTTCTCCACATTTCTCTATCTTCGGTTGTTGTTCAAAAATTGTTCCCATGATGCTTCGTGCAAACCTCGTTTTACCGCTCAGTCGCCCAGAACGTTAAGTAATACGTAGACTTCATTCCAAATTAGAACCAGCCGTGATAAATGCATCCGGCACGGAACTATCGCTGAGTACATACATTATATTTTCGCCTTCGCCTTCTTCTGAACCGAGCTCTGGTCTGGCGCTTCGGTAGGTGGGTAGTGCCCAGCAAACCTAGAGGAGCATGTTCTCAACGGATTGAATACAATTAGTTGAAGCGGAGCACGATAATTGCGCCGATGCAGCCCAGCCGCCCGATGGGGAGCAGATGGCTGCGGCCGCACTGGGTCGTTGGCCGGGGCTTTTTTGTGGTCCTCCGCTTCCAGGGCGGGAGCCCGGCGCCCCGCGCCGCCCCCGCCCGCCCCTCTCTTTTCCCCAGCCCCCCCGCCCTATCCACTCTTCTCGCAACGTCTGTACCCCGCCACGCCCACTGCCCGACGCTGCCGTCTCTGTGGTTCTCGCCCTGGCTTTGGGGTCCCCACAAAAGATGGACCGCCGTTCCTGCACCGTTGCCTCTTGGAGCAGGGGTAATCGTAATAACAGGAATGGGAGTCATTAAGACGGTACTGCGATTGTGTGGGTTGGAAAATCATCTCGATCTTCTCCGGACGAAATTTCTCAGTTGAGCCTCTACGAGGATCTGGTTTAGCGATCCTGTGTCGGAAGGATATTAAATGAAACTGCATCGACTGGTTTTTGAGGCATTTTCAGTGATATCAATTTAGGTACTTATACTAATCTATATTTTTTCCTTCTCGATAGTTACATTACATTTGAGTGTTTTTCTTATAATTTAATTCACATCATTGTGAGTTTTCGTTCTTCAGAACTAATCTCCATTGAAATTATATTTTTCACGAATTGAAAAGAATGAGAACATTTGACAAGCGTATTAAGATGTGAATACGCATATGTGAATTCTAATGCGTATTATGATGTGTATACGTATGTGAATATGAAAGCGTATTGTTTGAAGTTCTTACAAGGGTCCAACATTTCCTGGTGTAATTTTATTTTTCTATTAAAATGAACTTTATCTTTTTGTTTCATAATTCATTTGCTGTACATTCCGCTCTTGGATTTAGAAGAAAGGTGAAAATTATAGTTGAAGCGAGATATCTCGTGTTCAGGTAGTGGTTTTTATTATGTTAGAAAAGGATTCATTCTTCTTGATATAGTTCATAGGATTTCTTCTTCTTGAGTGCATCAAGTCCATCAATCTGAGGTTCTTTATTAGGATATTTTTAAATTACTCCTTCCTTTGCCTTCTGTTTTCAAATTGTAAACTACGACGAAACAAACACTAGACACAGTTACATAACAGTACTGTCTATGGAAACACAGAAAAATGATAATTTAAAGTGTTCACTGCTAATAAGTTCAGCATTTACTGCTGAAAAAAAAAATGCCCAGAACAAAAGCACGCAAATACGTGGTTGAAATGTTAAAAAAGACAAATCTGCAGATGTTTAGAAATTTATTATGATCAGATATTTGTGCCTGAGTCACAGAATTTATAATTTAGTATTTATGGTGCAAAGAGAGGGGTTAGGTGCACGCACTTACGTATTGGTATGGCAGCGAAAATGTCGGGAGAATTTTCAATTACAGTGCACTCACGCACACACTGATCCCGTTTAGTTCATAAATAAGGAGGGGGTGGCGCTGCTACTGGCACTGGCGCGTGGTCAGCGGCTGTGGAGGAAGGAGTTGACGCAGGCGCGCGTGAGCAACTGCATCACGAGGACCACGACGAACTGCACCAGCGTGTACATCCAGGTGCCCTGCAGGGCCTGCTTCACGCTCGACCAACGACTCTTCTCCGCTAAAACGTCGTCGTCTTCGTCGTCGAAATCGTCAATGTCGTCCCTTGGATCATCCTGGACATTCGCACCAAAGCGTATATTTTGTGTCCACTTCGAAAATAACTATAAGCACCGTATGTAACGATAAAAATTTGCAGTGAGTCAGTTTTCCTTTCAAATCTACGTTTTTGTTAAGAATCCGTAGGAATAATTGTGTGTTTGCATTCTGAATGTCATGTAATCAATGGTTATTATTACTCATAAATGTAACTTATGCATAATGGAGATGGCAAGACGTAAGAGTCAGAATGCAATATCAATTCTTAAAGATGGTGTACTTATCAGGGAGATTTTTCACAGCTGTTGGCTGTTCAATGAACTGGTTAAATTCGGAATTTTATTGTGCATAAATTATTGAAGCTTTTCGTTGCTTTTGAAATCGGTAGATAAGAGTTGTTAGTAGATTTCTGATACTTTCTTATGAAATTTTCTGACATGTCCATGTGAGCATAGTGTTAAAATGAGAGAATCAACACCATTGTGAGTAAGAGAATTATAGATTTAACGAAAGCCAAATATTATCTCATGTAAATGGGAATTCAAAAAGATTTTCTAACCTCGTGAATTTCGAATATTTGAATCCTTTAATATATTAATGTAAGCAATAATGAATTTACACAACCCTCCTTACGACGAAAATTGCTCAATTGAACATTTTTGATATGGCGGTATGGTTTTGGTTACACGACATTTTTCGTTCTTGAATGTAAGTGGCGAAAGTTTTAACTATCTTTACGTTAAGGGATAAGAATCCTGTTGTATGTAAAAAAAGTGTTTACTAGTGTTGTAAAAATGTCAACCTCTTAGAAAAATTACACTCTAGAGGGCAGATTTACATAAATTCAAAAACTGAATGGAAGAAAATGCTCCACTGACGGAGAGCGCGAAGAGTAGACCTTTGCCACCTTGAATAATTTAACGAATCCCGGTGTGCCGTTAGTGTTTTCACGGGATTCGTGCCCCACGTACCCTGTCGTCGTCCTCGTCCCATTCGTCCACGTGCGCGTCGGCGGGGGGGTCGTCGTAGATAAGAGCGCGGGCGAAAGCTCTGCGGTCGGGTGGCCGTCGGTGCTCGGGCCCCAACCCCACCCCCGCCGCCACCGCCGCCTCCTCTTCCAGCTGCGCCCACTGCATCGCGCGCTCACATTGGAATTAGGGCGAGTGCGGTCTGCGTACGGCCACGAAACGAAAATAAAAAAAGATTGGGGTTCTAGTCATCGAGGGGCGACAGAAATATATTAGAACCAGTTAACGAACGTGATACATGCAAGATTCTATTTTTGGACCTCATTTTAATTATTTTGATATAATTATTTATTAATTAACTAGATTTCAACTTGACTCGGCTTTTCTTTTCATATTTCCCTCCCATAATTCCTTCCTGAAAAGAACACGTAGCATCATTCATCTGTTTCCATATTTTCCTCGTGAAAACACGTAAGCTATGCAGTGTATATTGAGCACTGTATCGACGGCAATAACAAGCAATGACGTATCAGTAAAAAATATATACCTTTTATATGGAAGCAGTACGCTGAACCATGACCAAATTCTGTGCATATCAATATTTTAAAAAGTTTACTTTTGAATAGAATATTAGTGGTCGCTAATAATCTCAGCCGTGTTACCAGCAGCGCACCTGTTCATCACAGACGCGCTGCTGGTGGGGCTGGAAGAAGTGATATTTTGTAACTTTAAAAAACCTATGAGAACTCTTTCAGCAAAGTAAGAAAGTGCTCATAAGATATTAATATTATGGCTGAAATTCGAAATGGCTGAAGCTCAAGTTCGAAAAACAAAAATCGAAATAACTTGAATAGATCTATGAGAACAAATGAGTACTTTTCTGAAATAGAGGAAATGATTACAATTAATAAATAAACATTTCACAAAAGAAACACCCATTTAAGGATTTTGTGGTTTACGTCTTCTCTCTCACTTTCCTTACCATTTCCGAGTTCTGTTCTGTCTTCTTTCCACTGCACATTCGCGTGCAAAATTTCGATCTTGCGCCACGTCAGTACAATAAAGATGCGTGGTGTCGTCAAGATCCGATGACAACCTGTGTTCAAAAGCCTTTGTCCGACTGGGTACGCTCCGACAGTTGCTGGTACGTAATTAGTTGCCCGACAACGGATCCAGAATACTCAAACTGAAGTGTGGTAAGATAGCGATTTAGACCTTCGCAGATCTCTGCATTAGTTTGTACGCTGCCTCTCATAAACTCGGGATTTCGCTTCGTGTGTTGCTTCCGGGAACATCGGGTGAGGTTTCCGGAGGAACGCATATTAGTGTTGTGTTTCTCTATTGTTGATTTCAGCCCGGGCCTCCCTTCACTAGAATGATATCTTTTAATAAGTGAGAAAAGTGTGTATTTCTTCTTAAGCGTATTGCGCGCAAAGAGGAGTAGCATAATTAAAGTTTATAAGGAGAAGGATTGCAGAAAGCTGAAATTGAGTTGTAATGTTTGTTGCAAATATATTAAATTAAAGATATAAAAGTAGAGTTAAAATGCAACCCGCAACGCGCTACAGCACACTACTAATGTGCATAATTCGGAAATATTGCGTTTTAGGGCCTTGAAATCTGATTTTCTCATCCAGACACGAGTTTTGTTTTGAATGCTCTTAACTTCAGAATGCCATTTTTTAAACGTTTTCTTCCACGTTTAGCGTTCAAAAGAAGATACTTTACACCGTTTTTGCATTTGTGGAAGTAAAAATCATACTATTAAAACTAGTAATAATAATTGTAAAGGTAATTTTAGTTTGTGTACTACATTAGTTTTTACAAACGTTCGTAGTGATAATGCGAATGTATCACTTAACATAACATTGAACGAAAACAGCCGTACTGAAGACAGTACATTTGACATCTGAAGGACTTGTTGTGTTGACGGTTGCTGTCAAGTACGAGACGTGTCTCAGTTGCATTTCTTAGTCTCGCGGGAGTGAAAGAAGCCCAATTCTTCCTCCGTTGAAGCGCCACTAATGTTAATTCAAAATAATACGCAGTAATTCAAAAAAAAAAAAACAGGTTTTTTAACAAGCTGTTCTTATGCGCTCGAAATACTTCTTTTAAAACTTAAAATTTTTGTTCCAGAATGGAATGTAATAATTTTCATAAACGTACAAACTTTCATTTTCCATGCATTATGACATCGTTTTCTCTAACTAAATTAACTTAGGTTTTGTTTCTCGCAAGAAGGAAATGATTTCGTGCGTTCACTGTGACAATTGCTGAAACTAATAGGTTGCATGGCGGCAGACCCCGAATATTCAAAATTCAAATAATAACATTGTATTTTCAAATAATAATTTTATTACGTACGTTATTGAGCAGTACTAAATGTAACAGTAAATAACGATTTATTTTATTGTGGTATGAGATATGCTACGTAATTAATACTTAATAATGTATGCAACAATAGTAATTCACCTTTTACATCTATTAGGTTTAAGAATATTACGCCTTTATGGCACACTTCTCGGAGAACAAATACCCGCGTTACGTTTATTGCATGGTTCCTCATCAGACAGAATGGCTGAACAGAGACAGAGGCAGGGATAAAAGGACCGCCCTACGACGAAGGTAGGAAGCAGAAGAGATATACTTTGCGGAAAATCCTTTCGGCCGAACGAAATTTGAGAACAAACTAATACTTGCGCACAATGTTCATTTCCATGCACGCCGACTCGCCCGAAACGAAAAATAAAATTCGTATTTAATGACGGAACTTTGCGGGAACCGAAATGAAGTTGGGGCCGCGCGCCGTTGGCCCTCGCTCTGCCGCCGCCGCCGCCGCCGCCGCCGCCGCTGCTGCATGGGACGGTGGAGGGGGAGGGCGGCGAATCGCGGCGCGAGTACGCTCGCGCGCGCAATCCCATCTTCATAAGGGCGAAAAGAAGCGCGTGAAAAACTTCGTCCGCTGTGAGCGGCGGCGGATGCTGCTCCTACGCTCTCATCAATGCAGCCGCGTCGCCGTCGCCCCCACCTCCGCCACCGCCCTCACCGCCCCTACCGCTCTCGCCGCCCACACCACCCTCCCCGCCCCCACCGTCCTCACCGCCCCCTCGAACCCCACCGCCCTCACAACCCCTACCGCCCTCACCACTCGACATCCCCCACCGCCCTCACAACCCCTACCGCCCTCACCACCCGACATCCCCAACCGTCCTCTCCGCCCACACCGCCCCCACCGCTCTCATCACTCCCACTGCCCTCACCGCTCCCGCCGCCCCCGCCGCCCTCTCCGCCCCCACCACTCTCATCGCCGTCACCGTCCCCACCGCCCCCATCGCCCTTACCGCTCTCACCGCCCACAACACCCTCCCCGCCCCCATCGCTCTCACTGCCTCACAGTCTCCACCGCCCCCCGTCCCCACCGCTCTCACTGTCCACACCACCCTCTTCGCCCCCACCGCCCTTACCACCCCCTCCGATCTGACCGCCCCCACGGCCTCCACCGCCCCCACCGGTCGCACCTCCGCCGCCGCCACTGCCGCCACCGCCACTGGCACTGCCGTCGCCACATCTCCTGCAGCTGCCGTCGCGTTTGGCGTTGACACCGCCACTGCCGTTGCCGCTGTCGTGTTGGGCACTGCGACACCGCCTTTGAACGTTGTGTCCTTTCTGTTGCCTTCGCGACTCCGGGTCCAGAACAACGAAATGCGGTTGGCGGAAATGACGGTGGTAACTGGCGATAATTGCGACAGCAAAGGCATTAGCACGAACCACAGCCTTCGTCACTACTACCACAACTAGCACTACCACTACTACTGCTACCGTTACTACCCCTACTATTACTACTGCTATTGCGACTATCATTATCACCACTATTGCCACTGCGGCTGCCTCTACAACTACCACTATCACTCTCACTACTACTGCCGCTGCCACTAATACTGCTTCTATCACTACCACTACCACTACGACTGTCACTGCAACTATCACTACCTCTATCACTACGACTGCCACTGCAACTATCATTACCACTATCTCTACGACTGCGACTGTCATGATCACTGTCATTGCCCTTGCCACTGCCAATCACAGCCGGTAGTTCCCTCCCTCATGCGTACTCCTGCCAGTCTCATCCCCCAGGAGTCTCATCCCCCGTTGCCACCGCAGTCGCTGCCTCCTCGTCCTGTGAACGAGCGTTCGCGGCGTGGCGAGGCGACGGAGGGGGGAACCGGGGGGTCGGGGCCGGGGTCGCCAGCGCCTGTCGCGGGGGGCGGGGAGCGGGAGAAGGCTGCGGCGCCGCGCGGAGCAGCGCGCTTTTATCTCTTATTATCTCAGAGCTGATGGAATTAAGCCCGTTAGAGGGCGGCGTGCGGCCGCGGCACAACGAGCGAAGAGCCGGAGGAGGCGGAAGTGGAGTAGAGGGGGACAGATTCAAGAAAAAACACGCAGGAAGAATGGGAAAAATAAAGCAACCAGGAAAGAGACGGGCAAGAGGAATAAAGACAAGGGAAAAATTAAGTAGTGAAGGAATGGAACATACGAAAGGTTGAAAATGACACAAATTGCGTCCGTTATTGATTGACTTATTAAAGCGTACCACAAAAAGAAAGTAGAGAAGAAAGATATTCGGCAAGGCAGGTTGAAAATAGAGAAGGTATATATTTGGGATAGTAAGTGGAGAGGGGACATGTAAGTAAGATACGCATACGAATATGAATTTCGCGTTTATATTCAGTTGAAAATGGACATGTTTGGTAAGAATGAATCGGGGCAGGGTTAAAAAAAAAGTACATCACAGACGGAAGGGATCGCGGAATCACGTTCAAGAAAGAAAGAAAGAAGCGATAGTGTAAAAGGCATTTAGTGCACGGGAAGGCACTGGCTCATATCGGACGAGAGGAGAGGGCACGGGTCGGCGTCGGCAGCCGCGGCCGATGGGGTGTCTCACGAGAGAAGATCGCTTCGACAAGCGGGTGGGCGGCGGTGGCGACGGCGGCTGCGAAGAGGCGGAGGTGGCGGCTGCAGCCGCGATGATGGCGCACCAAAGTTGGAGCGGACTCGTTCCATTTGCTGCGGGAGCCGACGACGACGATACTCCTCCCCTGCGAAGTCGCTTCGGGCGCGAGGGCAGGGGGACGTCGTCGGGCGTCGTTGTCGCCTCGTCGGCTTCCTCTGCGCCCGCTGCCCGCCGCGCTTCCAGCGACGGTTTCTTCAGCGTCATCTCCCGGGGAGGAGATGATCCTAAAGTGAATAGTTGCGAAGTTTTCGCGTAGAGGCGTAATTGAATGTTCCTTTTTACTCGGAGCCATGGCCACTCTCAACTGGTAGATGTTACAAAAATGAACAATTTTCTCAAATTGCAACTACTAATGTACTTAAATTATCGTAAATTATACCGCTGACGCAAAAATATATTAAATTTGTTTCATGCCCTCCAAAGCAAATGCATTTCGCGGGCGCTCAATTACGTCTTAATATTATTACAGTCAAAATGTTCTGTGTTCCATATCTACCATTTTATATAGCTCACGTGTGCGATTTTATGCAACAAGGTCAACTTACCCGGCCTGGATTGCTGAGGTCTCTAAATCTGAAACGCCATTACTCACTTGAGTCGCACCGTAAGAGTAGTTCAGAGCATCACCTGATGTCACTGCAGTGCCTCTGATCGGGAGGTCCTAGGTTCGAGTTCCGTCAGTGGCAGGATTTTCAACACTAGCTTGTCAGCTAGGTCGAATTCGGTCGCTGTCTTGAGGGACATTCTAGAGACCGGCTGCTCTTATTGATGGTTTTTCGTGGTTTCTCCGATCAACACCAGGGGAATGCCGAAGGAGTGCCACGGACCGCGCGCGATCTTTATTTTCTCTTCATTGTCCTACCCACACCCCTTCCACACACACACACACACATACACAATACCATGCATTACACCACCACACATGTCGGGAGACCGGTCGGGAGCTTAGAGCTTGTCCCGGTGTCACACTGGTGTGAGATACCTGGATGGGGGAAACCCAGCCATCCGTCTGTAGGTCGGGGCCGGATCTCGTCATGCAGCGGGGGAAGATCACCGCGACCTCCCGAGGGCGAAAACGTACACTACACTTACGGGACTAATGACCTGAGTAGTTGACGCGCCCGCAATCACTACCAACCAGCCAACAGCTTTGAATCCCGCCCCGGGCATTCATGTTTGTGTATGTTGTTAGTATGTGTTCCTGCACCTTTATCCCGAAATTAAGTTACAGTGGTCGCTATAAACCAAGCAGTTGAAAAACGACTTAAAGAAAAAAAGTCAACTTAACGACGTTTGCCAAGTGGCAAGGAAGGGTTGCCTCCGCGATGTGCACTGTATGATAAACTCCTCGCCTTTCTTCAATGAAAAATGATGACGCAAGAGTAAGAATATCCCATTGCAAGCATGTAATGCAATCCAGAAAGAACGCTAAGAAGCCATTCGTAAAATTTTGCAGTTTAAAACCCTGTAATTCTTGTTGCTGGGGGGGGGGGGCGTCGAGGTTATCTTTCTGCTCCGGTGCACATGCAAATACAGCCTCGTCCACCTCCAAAAAGTTTCTATCGTTTTTCCTGCCCTCTACTGTCCAGGTAAATGATGGATGGCTGCTTTAATAAATTCGGGACCTTCCCCTAAATTAATTAGTTTTCTTCCTAGGCACGCACTTCCCTCGTAGCTGGGAGCATTTTCTGACATTACATTAAGGCAGCCAGTAGTTGTACCGCGTTTGGGTTTTGAATGCAGTATGGATTCAATTACTCCATTATTTCAATCGACAGCGAGGGATGGAAGTTCTTTCACCGAGTAAAAAATATCTTTGAAACTTGATATTAAAAGGAGAATAAGATAAGGAACATTTGCCGAACAAAAAATGCGCATTTTGTGCTTTTGAATGTGTGAGTGTGCTTACTGATATATTAATCCCTAAAAACTTTATACTACTATCAATAAAACAATGTTCAAAGAGTTACTGTAAAATGGCTGACTGAAAAACTCGATGAAGTTTATGTGGTTTATTTCGTCGAGCGAATTGCTAAGGAGCACTTAAATATGAAGAATGTATTATCGTGTTTTCCCCAACTCGTAGTACGGATTCCAATTACCCTTCGGGAATCCGTTGGCCACTGATGAATTTTAAACCCGTGGTTCCGAGGAAGTTGTTCCATGGCCATTTGCGCAAAATGCCATTTTGAGTAAAGCTCTAGGTTTCACGTAAAACAACAAGATCGTAAATATTAACAAGCAACGGACGTACTCACTTGCTTGAAGGGGAAATAACCCTATATTCTGCCCACGTAGACTTAAAACGCCCTTGTAGCTTTTGCACCAGTGTGTGTGTGTGTGTGTGTGTGTGTTACTGCCAGTCTGCTGTCAGAGGGGTGACGGTTTAATTCGCGCAGTCGCCGGCGGCGGAGCCACCTCCGCGTCCGGTCTCGGTGTAATGAGAGGTGAGGGGCGTCGCCTGGCGCGTGGAACCGCTCCCCCACTGTGGGAAGTTTCTTTGATGCGATGAGCACAATCTCTTTGTGTTCTACTGGCGAATTGGCAATTCAATTCATTCGAACAAAAACCCTGCATGGAAGCATGCCGAAACAAAATTTCTGAAAATGCTGAATAATAATTCGCTTCTGTCAGAGAAGGGTAGCCTTAAACGACAAGTGAATTTCATGAAAAATCGAAAAATAATGCTTTATTCCACGGCTGATACGCACCATAGTGATACGGAGTTGTAAATTTCATGAATGCAACAAATTGAAAAACGGTTGCTGCCCGGCAGAAATGTTTTCGGTTTTTTTCTTTTTGCCTACGCCACGTGGGGGTTGTTCGGTCACGCGTGCCCTCACGTTCGTGCCCACTGCTGCAGGGGGTAATGAGATCCTGGCGGAGTGGCTGGGCGGCGTCCATGGGGGGGGGGCAGGGGCCGCCGGTAAAAACGCCAACGCGACAAGATTTAATGGCGCTGACGCGAGGTGCTAAGCGGCAACAAATGAGGTGCGTATTGCGCCGGACGTCGCTGCAAACGGCGCCGCGTGCGACGAGGCCGTGAGGTGGCGGCCTGTGCGTGGCCTGGAGGGGGGGGGGGGGGGGGGGGGGGGGGGGGGGGAGGCGCCCCGCGGTGCGGGGTGGAGAGGAACAAGTGAGCGTGCCTCAGGACGCGTCGTGGCTCGTGGCCCCAGACGGGTGGGTCGGGATATTGCAGCGGTTCTCCCAAGAGCAGCGTTTATTCTTGCTTGAGGGTTGGACGTTATTCATTGCGGAAAGTGTTGCTGTCAACATTTTTGTTCTTTTTTATGCAATTAAGTATTCTTCTGGGTTCACACAGAAAATGGTAAAAGCGATATGTTATGGTTACTCGATCTTTATATGGTTATGGAATAGTATTGTTTTTTAGTCAAATAATGTGTCTCTAATAATGAGAAAAAAATACTGGGTGCATTAGGAATGTATCTGTTTTTACCTCGGGCGGTGGAGGAACAAGTGTGCTTGCCTGAGATCGCGACCGCCGAGAGAACGTATCTGTCTCGTAGCTTGTGGTTGTTCTCCCAGGGCCATTGTTTATTAAATTGTTTATTATTCTGACTGTTCTATATATAACGTTTATGCATAAAAAGTCCGTCCTATTTTTATTTTTTCAACAGTCTTTAATAGTCAATAAAACATGACCACATTACTTTCAAAAATTTAATTATGAAAATCAATATTCTTTACAACGTTTCAGGCTTTAGTTTCATCCATCATCAGGTATCTAAAATTTTAAAAAAAAACGTTTTGAACGTTTACGGCTGCTAAAATTATAATTTTAAAATTGGAACCATAAAAATTACAGAATTGTCTAAAATGTGCGGATACAAACGAATGGAAGCTTACTTATGATATTTGTACATTTATTTGTGATCTGAATAACATCTTGGTTAATTATCCTGTGTCGTTATTTACTTGTAATATTTGATAAAATCTGTCATCACCCGAGTACACAGAGCCAGGTTTGTTTGTTTTTTTCACTCACTATGTGTTACCTTCAGCTCTCAGACCTAAAATGCGATAGATTTGGATAATGTTAAAATTACAGACATAATGTCGGATTAAACCAAGACTTCTCAAAACAATACAATTGAATGAGACAGGAGAATAATGCTCTCCCTGGCCACATTCCCCCTCCACTGCAGATTGATGACGATGGCCGCAGAGCGAAACTACTCTCACATTTACGCGTGTGCTTCTTTCAAGATTAATCGCGCTCAGTTAATAGAAAGGAAAATAATTTTAAAATTGATAAGTATACTGCGATCAATAAATGATTAACGAGCTTTTATAATATTTTTGTATTCAGATTTGTAACTTGTTAAAGAAAATCTGAAAATATCAAATATCTGTGTTAGTTTTCATAAAAGTTCTAATGTTATTGTTGTCGTAAACGAATGATTAAATTAAATTTCGTTCTGGTTATTGTGCGCTTTCTTCAGATGTTGGTAGATATCTTCTCATTTATCTTCAGTCTCTCAGATTTCCCTCGAACTCTGCGAAGTATTCTCCGACCCGACTGTGCCTCGGTTCACCTGTCAGAAGCAGATGGAGAATCCGACACGACTTAATTAACTGTGTATTCTGATACAAGGGCTTAGTTCGGTGGCAACGGGCGACGGAGTTTAATACAAAGGGCGCTGTGACCGCCAATTTATCGCTGTGCAACAAATAGTTACTTGTTTCCGAATATTGTGCATTTCGGTTCGGATCCTCTAAAGAAAACAATAAAATAAAAATTGTTTATGCTTTGGATAATTGTATGAAAGTCTATTGTATTATCAAAAACGTGATAAAAGTGTTTTCTAAGATTTTTTGAAATAGTAAAAATGAAAGTTGTAAATAATTCAAAGTTGAAGAATTCTATGTGAGTTTGTGAGTCCGTGAAGTTTTTATTTAAAAAGCGAGTGTCTCGACAATTTGAAGTGTTTTTAATTGGTTTAAATGATGTAGCGCAGTATCATTTTGTTATTTTCCTTCAAAACTCAACACCAGATGAATGCCGGAACAGTACCCTAACATAAGGGTAACGGACCGCGCGCGATATTCCTTCCTCTTCCTTGTCCTATCCCCACCTCTTACTTACATGCATCACACTACCACACGGTCGGGAGAACAGTCGGGAGCTTACAGCTTGTTCCGGCTGGGGCGGTGCCCCGCTGGTGGGAAATACCTGGTTGACGAAAATTCCGCTAGCCGGCGGACAGGTCGGTACCGGATCTCGCTATCCAGGGTACGCAGTTCATAGCCACATCCCGAAGAAAACATGCACTAGAGTTGCGGAACTAATGACCTGAGTTGTTGATGCGCCCGGAATCACTAATCTACCAATCCTTGAAAAATATTCCTACCTCTTGTACTCAGGTCTTACCACCAAATCATGTGACAATAATTTTTTTAATGTTTTTAACAGATTTCCACAATTTCTGGAAATAATTATCAACTAACGTTTAAAAGATGCGTCCAATCTGGCTCAGTAAAAAAAATTAAATGATATTCTCTGTACACATTTCTTGTGTTATCCTGTGCAGTAAAACACAGGAGTTGGGTGCCCAGGTGTTGGAGGTGACATCATCTATGAAATGCGCTCATAAGGTTTTAGACAAATACCTATAGATAATCTTTTATATTACGGCGAGATCGCGGCGTGAATTCAGCAAGGCAGCCTGTAATTGGAAGACAACTCGTTGTGGATTGATGTTTGATAGATACACTTCCTGACTTAGTCAAAGATCTTGTCTGAACCTGTCAAATAACAGTGCAAGATGAATTACCTATCGATCAGGGACAAGTGTCACATGTGTAAATTCGTTTTTTGAGATTTTACACCACATTTCAAAGGCAAAAAGTGATCATCGTCGACCCACTAGATGCAAGAAGTTACACATCTGTACGGAACTACTAACTAGATAACTACAAAATATTTTTTTAAATTTTAATTTATACCAATAATATACCTAACACTAATAAAAATTCTAAATATTTAATGCATTTTCAGAGAACAAAAAAGCACTAGCCTGACCATTTCGTTACCTCCTTTACTAGGCCTTTTATTCTCTAATATTTAGAGAGTATACATTTGGAAGTGAAGATTTTTTTACATCAAGGATTAATGCTTAAGAATGGTGAGAAACGACATTGACTTCCACATCTACAATGAAAATCGCGTTCCGAGATAAAGATAAATAGTGTTGAAAGATACTCACTTTCCAAAAAAAATCAAAGTGAATAATTCAAAAATGGCATCGATTTCTGCTTCAACAAATCCGACTCGGATGCTACAGGGAATTGCCGCCTTTCGATTGTTCCGACAAGAAAAACAATTTGTATCTGTCAGACTTTTATGGCGACGGTTGCTGTTCGCTGGCGAAGTCGATCTCGTATGAATCGCGCATAGCACAAAGGGCCCCCCCGAGTTATTCACGTCTGCACTAATAAAGTGTAAGTGCCGCTACTGCAACCCATAAAAACGCGTGCATGTGTGTATCGAGGCGAACGTATTTACAGTCTGTAGGTCTGTGCTTTGCCAGAGGGGGAGCAGTGCCAAGTTGTAGATTTGCGCCGAACCTTTGCCAAGTGAGTTAATGTAACGTTCCGATGTTCAGCGATGTCTTTTCTATATTGGCCTACTTTTGTTTCGGATTTTTATTCCGAAACTTGATTTAGGGGCCCCCGGCTTTCGTTAATACTGTGCAATGCGCTTTTTATAAATGGAGAGTTGAGAAATGGCTTTGCACTCGTCGTTTAGCCCATTACGAGATAAACCGGGAGGTTTGCTCCTACGGCCAGCCAAATTAGGGCTTTTATCGATTTTTTTCGACTCGAGGCTGGGGAGTAAAAAATGAAGATCAAAATTGAACGTATTAAAAGAATAATCTCGACTTTTTCGCGAATGGCCAGTTCGTTATTAAAGGCATTTCTTAAACTGCTCTCGTTAAGATAATGTGTGTGGAAGAATAAATGTCTTTTTGAAGCCTCTAGTAGAGAGAACTGGGTTGTGCATTCTTTTTTATTTTATCTGTCGTCATCTTTGTTCTCCCTTTTTTAACCCACACCCGCATCTTTCTCCGAGCGCAAAGTTAATTAATTCTTCTCAGGGCTAGATTCAGAAATATTTTTCTTGAGTCAGTTCATTAAGTTATGGAAGCGCAAAGCATACTTTCAAGAAGCTAAGAGAGAACTACGATAGGTCGTTCTGGAAGCGTCTTTAAGCAGAATGGATGGATTTGTGCTTGTTGAAAATGTATACTTCTTCAACAGTGGCATTTTGCCATTGACAAAATCAATCGGCTAGAATCTATATCAGCTTTTGAATATTGGGATGATGTCACTTCGTTCAGCTTCTCCTGGCTAAAGTTGGAGTCCGGGCTAAACAGAGCTTTTTTCCCTACCTTTTGGAAAAGAGACTCCACCTTAATGATTTTATCCTGGAGATCAAGTGAAACGTTGTTCATAATTCCAAGAATTATGATCAGTATGCAAATTCTGTAGTGTAACCATAGTAAGAAATCACTGCGAGTAGACGCGAATTGACTTATATTTATTGGAATCTACGCATGAAGAACTTCCGTGGCTAATGTACGTATCTAGGCGGGACAAGGGGGAAATGCTTAGTAACAGTTTGCTCTACAGTCAGCCGGAGGTCTATGACTCAAAAGTGGATGTCCATTGCGCTGCTCGCTTCGTGAAGGGCTCCCCAACGTTTGAGATTAAAGTGAGTAGTACGTTTAACTAACATACCTTTAAAAATTTCACTCCTTCACGTTGAAAAAAAAGTTTAAAGAAGATGCTATCAGTGCTGTAAATATACGAATTCACATTTTTGATTATTTAGTATACACTGTCGAAGTAGTATATATTAAGTAATGGTTACATAGAATATATACAACATTTAAAATGAAGCGAAATCCTCCAGATATTCCAGCATGGAACTCTCTTCTTTCAGAGCTGACGAAATCGGTTCGTGTGTGTTCCGTGGTTTCTTTCACCCTGAGGCTGTTTGCGGCCTGCTCGCTTCCCGCCCGCCCCCACCCCACCCCACCCCACCCCACCCAACCCCACCTCACCCCATCCCTCCTCAACCCGCCCCGCCCCGCGCCGTCTCGCCCATCCCCGTCCCGCCCTGGCCCGCCCCGCCCCGCTCCGCCCCGCTCCGCCCCGCCCCGCCCCGCCCCGCGCCAACCCGTCCTATCCCGCTCCATCCCGTTTCGTCCCCCGCCCCTCCCCCTTCCCCTGCTCCCTCCCCGCCCCCTCCCTCGCTCTCCACAGAGCAGCTGGCGTGCGCCGCGGGCCCCGGGCGCCGAGACCTGGGAGCGCGGCTGCGCTCTAATGGTTTTGTCAATATCAAACATACGATTCGTCTTTTGTAAGGAACTTCTTAAAAACCTCGCGCGCATCGACTTTCGCGCCGGCCCCCAGGGGGTCTCGCCGCCCCGACCGCCCGGACGGCTCTTGGCTGCCGCCCACGCGACGCATGGCCTTGCACGCTCTCGGAAAGCAGTTGACTTCGCCGTCACTGGCGAATCAATTCGCGGGATTGTGGTACGATAGTTTCTAACCGTAGCCCGGCGCACACTTCATTTTAAGCATTAATTGAATTAATGATAAGAATGGAAATATGTCATTATTTATATAATTTAAATAACGTTAGTTTATAAATATGTAATTTCATTCTTATTTGACAAAGATTACCTTATTTTGTGGAATAACTAGCTAGTGAATATTAGCACGTGATTTCTGACAATTCTTTCAACGTTCACTGGCAATCTGACAATAACTATATTTGAGATCTTTAAAAATATATAATAGTTATTTATGATACCAGTGGAAAAAATTATATTTTATTTTGCGAGTAGGAAAGGATGCGATACGAGATCGATAGACCAAGTTTATAAAACGTATCGACTATATCTGAACCATGAAAGAATTTCATTTCGTTTGCTCATCTCGAGCCATTTGACAGAAGTTTTGGAATTCCACTTTCACATTGGGCCCTCTTTAGCATTAGCTTTTAAAATCAATCAATGTAATTAACTGTCAAAAGGTTTTTATTAGTTTTTTCTTGTTCCGATTGCTATTTATATAATGAGAATTTCATTTTTGAATAATGGTAATCAGGGAAGTTATTATCTAGGGATACCACGAGTACATATGTTTTATTCCCTTTGCTGTGATAACTCGACATTGCCTCGTCTGGCTGAAACACGCAGTGTTGCATGGGTTTACGATCCAGTTAACTAGAACAACCCGTTAATCCTTATCTTTATACGGAATGCAGTTTGCGCAAGATGCGGAGTTTATCACACTGCGTCTAGTGTGGCGTTAGATTCATTCCTAGCTCCTCGGTTTTACGGCCTGGGATGCCTCCGGAGTGTTGAAACGAGGGGTGTTGTGCGGCGAGGGAGTTGGCGAGAGAGGGGGTGAGGTGGGGGTTCCCGCTTGCTGGGCGGAGTGGCCCCCCACTCCCCCCAGAACGTTCTGGTTGCACCGATCGGAACGCCGAGGCCCTTCTGAAAAAGCTAGTATCGATGTCAGCCTCGAGAGGTTAATTCGATGGTAAATGTTGTTTAACCTAATTCGAGTTCTGTCCCTTGGTGTTCGTGTGATTAACTGTAGCTCGTTTTGCCGCTGCTTTTTGATTACTGGCAATCTGTGAAGCGCCGGTTGGTCGACCACCGCCACTGCAGCGCACGAGCTGGGAGTTGGCAAATCCTCGGAGCGGCGGACTTCGGTTTGGAGGGTGGCTCTAAAGCCGACAATGTTGCATTGGGTTTAAAGAGCTCAAGTCAAATCATTGACAAATAAAGAAAAGAACATGTGTTCTCCGAAAGTTTTATGTACATTTTCTGATATAAAATTTTCTACACGAGATGAAATATTCTCTATTTATATAAACAGATGATAATTTTCACATTCTGAAATTATATGTATAAAAGAGTTGTTGCTATCTACCTTGCGTTCGCGAACTCTTTTGGAAGAATACATCGGATTCTTGCCGCATGCATTACTTTCCTCAAGTTAAATGCTTAAAGTAAAATGCAATTATAACATTTTAAATGGACAAGCAATGCCTTGATTTGGTTCAATACTTATTTTAATCAGTGCATTTTCTATTATCGGGGCACTAGTGAAGTAAGAATCAATTGCTTCCTTAGCCTTCAAAAACGCTGTTTTCAATGTACTATTTGTTTACACTCATTTCACAGATTTCAAAAGGCGTGTGGTTGTAAAAACATTTTTAAGGTCCGCGTCGTCTGTCTGATTGGTTTTTATTTGAGATATGAAACAAAATCCACATTTGCTCAGAGAAATCGTCTTTTAAAACCGCTCCTTGACCACATCGGATATCTCTCAGGGCTTGTAATTCGTTCACTAGGGAGACGTTGAGATCGTCCGAAAATTGATGCCTTCTTTCCAACTGAATCGTTTTATTGGTCGCATAAATTCTGCACCACGTGCACGCTCGCGCTCATTTTGATCAAGACCGAGTCCGACGTTTTGAGAGTGGACCGATCGCGCCTCATGTCAGAGATTACGGTTGAGGATCCGTCGAAGGGAATTGGGTGCGACCACGTCGCAAAAAATGGGATTATGCCTTATCCTTAAAATGATGTGGAAGTAGTCAAAAAAAATTGAAGAAGCGCCTCCGTTCTGATGTGAATTCACGACACAATTAAATTGGATTCTGAACATTCTCGATATGATACAGTTGATATCCCGAAAATCAACTGATTAGCTTCATTCATGATTCATATAGTAAGAAATAAAATTAATGGGTAGAAGTGATAAGTAGCGAAATAACAAAGGAGCAAGAACTCGTTGGAATAATGAAAAATGGGAGTCAGTTCAAGAAGTAAATTTAATCAGTGATGGTTGCCTTGAGCGTTTCCAAACGTTTTGTTAGAGAAAATGTGAGCTTGCAAGTTGTTTTTCTTCCGGCTCCCGCATTGCGTGTACTCAGCGTCAACGTGCCTTAACCACGCGCCACCCTAGGTCCATCTCTGTGAGCGTGAAGGATAGCTGAGATTTTGCGTGGGACACATTATCCTTTCGCTCGCTCGGCGCCTGCCCCGGGATTTAGCGCCCCTTACCCCCTTCTCGCTGTACTACCCGCCGAGCAACTCCCCATGCCGCGCCGCGCTATGCCTTTCGCCCCTCCCCGCCCCCTCCCCGCTTCGCTCTCACCCCACCCCGCCTCGCCCCGCCCCGCCATGCCCCGCCCCGCCCCGGACCGTCCCGCCAGTCCCATCAGGCACACCACTCCGCCCCTGCCACCGCTCCCCACGACACCACGCTCCGTCCACCCACGTCCCCATACTCCCACTCCCCGCGCATCCACTCATCACGCACCCACTCCCCGCGCAACAGCGTCTCCCCGCCCCGCGCCCCGCATTCCGCGCTTTGCCCAGCGCCGCCCCACACTTCGCTTCTATGCCCCTCGTCAAGAAAGCAGCGCCTCACGTCGCGTCGCGTCGCGTCGGAGCTCCCCCTCGCGCGAGTGGCAAGCGCCCTAAGCCGTCTCCTCCCCCTCATGCCCGTCGCCCCGCCTCGCCTCGCCTCGCCTCGCCGCGCTAATTGCATGCGCTGGCGCACCGTGTGCTTAGCCTAGATTGCTCTCTTAACTCACGGGAGGCGCTCCTGGGACGGGAATTTATTTATACTAATAAAAGCATTTCATTATATCGTTATTCAAATAGAAAATAACTGGTGCCATAGCAAAAAAACTGTTCAACAAAACAACACAAAATTGTTGTCCAAGAAGTAGCTTGCTCAAGGCACAAAAAAAATTCACCCGTGTAACTTTTCAATAAATTAAATATTTTAACAAAGCAGTCTTCATAAATTCCAAGAATACATACACGTTTTTCATACTAAGAATATTCCAAAAGCTGCAATTTCATAACCCAATACTTGGAAAATATTGAATGGTGGCGACCTCTTCCGTGGAGTCTTGCTGTCGCGTAATTTCAGCTGCGTCGTAAGCGGTGGCGCACTGAGTGTGATAATAGGTGCAATAACTCAATAAAATATTTGTGTTTTTCAGTTTCATTGTTTTGGATTTTTTCTGGATTCCTGGGTATCTACCTAAACCATAGACCCCTCCTAATATGTAATGTGGAAAGTAAGGCTGAACCTCAAAAGTTGAATAGATACAGCTTCAGACAGACTTTTCATTCAAACAACAAGTTTATTATTCTAGAAATTCGGTATGTGCAAATTGAGCTTTCTTAACTTTAGAAGAAAATTCTTTCGTATATGAGGAAACGGTGTGGACCAAAATATTTCCCGGCAGTGTTACAAATTCTACTTTTTCTTCGTAGTAAAACCACCTTCACCACCGTCAAGCATATTTCTTTTATCCCTGAGCTACCGCTCGATGGTGTCACAGTCATGCGTTCAAGGAGTTCACTGAATTCTGCGACATCCCATCAGGCATAGAGCTCAATAATCCTGTCGTCTGAAAACCCACCCGTAGTAGTCCATTCCCGTAGAGTCAGCTCGTACTCCAACACTCTCCCGTGATTCGGCCTCCACCTCGCCAGCGTCACCTCTGCCAACGCCACTGCCGCCGCCGCCGCCGCCGTCGCCGCCGCTGCGCCGGGGCGCGCCCAAGTCAGTATATCTTCCGCGCTTCTATTATGCATGCACGGAGCGCGACACTCGCTCTCGACGGGCGGCTGCGGGCGGCCGCGGGCGACTCCCGCCCCGCCCTTTGCCCCGCCCCAGCCCACGCCCCTTTCCCTTCTTCTGCCCCGCCACACCTCCCTACCTCATGCTCCCACCCCCTGCTTCGAACCACGCCCAGCACCCAGCCCCGCCCTCTCTCCGCCCCACGTTCAAACCCTTGCCCCGTCCCTTGCCTCGCCTTCTCCCCACCTCACGCTCCCCCTGCCCCGCCTCTTTTTACCGCCCGCTCCCCGTTTCACGCCGCACCCCAGCCCACACCCCTCTCCCTTCTGCCCCGCCACGCCTTCTCCCTACCTCACCCTGCTTCGCACCACGCCCCGCACCCAGCCCCGCCCTCTCTCCGCCCACGCCCCGCCCCGCACCGCCATTTCTCCGCCCCCACGCCCCGCTCCGCCCCCACGCCCCGCTCCGCCCCACGTAGAAGCCCTCACCCCGTCCCCTGCCACGCCTTCTCCTCACCTCATGTCCCCCCCCCCGGCCCCGCCTCTTTTTACCGCCCGCTCCCCGTTTCAGGTCCCGCACTGCCGTCTCCCCACACCCACGCCCCGCTCAGCTCCACGCCTCAGCCAATGTCTCGTCCCCCACCCCGCCTCGCCTTCTCCCCGCCCCATGCTCCTCCCCCTGCCCCGCCCCACGTCCCACATCCTGCTCTGTCCCTCTCCCCGCCTCGCCCCTCCCCGCCTCATGCCCTACTCCGCCACACGCCCCGCACCACCCATCGCTCCTCTCCACGCTCCACCGCCCCTCGCCACCCGTCCAGTTGGATGCCATTACACTCTCTGTGATTACGCCTTTTATATCTGCACACCTGCAGTACAACTAGCGTGACATCCACATTTATGTAAATGAAGCGCCCTGCCGGTCTCTTTTCTCTAGCAAATACTCTGCTTGATCGTTATTTTGTTTCTGACGTGTCAAGCCAGACCTTTGCAATAAACAATAATTTTATCGCGTACTTGAGTTACTACATGTAGATGCTAAATATTTTATTTTATTCAGAGGTTAAAAACGTTTCTTAATGATTATTCATACGTTGCTATTGTACCTCTTTATCGTGTGCGAGAGATAAAAATATTTTTTTTACTTTTCTCCTAGACGCTAGAGGAAACTACTTTACCGACGTAATCTACGAGTGGCATGGTCATTTTTAATTTTTTTATGTTACGACTACTAACACAAAATAATATCAAATGAAATAAGGTAGCTACTTTAATTTATCCCCTTAAGAATAATACCTCACTAAATCCTTCGTGCATCGTCAAACCTTTCCGTTGTGAATCCCGTCGCATGTCTTTAAAAATTAAATTACAAATGTTTTCATGTATTTCATGTATATGTAAACAGAAACAAAAATCAAAGCTGACATTACGCCTTCTCTTTTTTATACTGGTTGCAATAGAAAGATGACGGATACGCTAAGCAACGCTGAAAAGATAGGCTAAGAAACTAAGCTCTATTATGATCCTCTCTTACAGTATTGTTGGCTTTTTCGTCCCGTTCTTACCCCACAAACCGCCCCTACCATCTCCCTTTTCCACAGCTCCCTTCCGTCTGTGTCTACAGTTCTCGCTCAGTCCCCCGACAGCCCTGACCGGCAATTACTCCTAGTCTCCTCCGGAAGCGCTTTCGACTGTTGGTCACTTCACTGCCCCCTTTCGGGTTGCCAGTTCTAACGCTACGTCACCGAAACAAAATGTAAATGCAACTCACCGGTCGGGGCTCCAGCGCTGCCAACACCCCACTGCTTCGCCGACTGTCGCCCCTGCCGCGACTGAGGCGCCCGCGGGCGATACCCTGAGGGGTTATGAATGCGCCTGTCAGCGCTCAACGACCGCCTATTCATCAAGGACGCGCGGTTCGAAGCCCGGCGGAGGCGGCTGCGGCAGGGCAAGGGCGGCGAGGGGCGGTCAATTTGGTGCGGGTCGGACCGTAACTGCGTTAATGACCACGTGGCCGCGGTGCGGGCGGCGCGAGCTAATTAATTGCGGCCGCGCTCCTTGGGCGGCCTCCTCCCTCCCTTCCTCCCTCCCCCTCCCTCCTCCCTCTCCCCCTCTCTTCCTCCCTTCTTCTCTTCCTTATTCCTTACATCCCTCCCTCCGCCCCTTCCTCCTTCCCTCCCTTCCTCCTTCCCTCCCTTCCTCCTTCCCTCCCTTCCTCCTTCCCTCCATCCTCCTTTCCCTCCATCCTCCTTTCCTGCTTCCCTCTCTTCCTGCTCCCCTCCCTTCCTCCTTCTCTCCATCTGTTCTTTGCTCCCTCCCTCCTTTGCTCTCTCCCTCCCTTTTCCCCTTCTCTCTCCCTTCCTCCCTCCCTTTACCTTCCCTTCTTTCTTTACCCTCCCTCCTCCCTTTACCCTCCCTCCTCCCTTTACCCTCCCTCTTCCCTTTACCCTCCCTCTTCCCTTTACCCTCCCTCCTCCCTTTACCCTCTCTCCTCCCTTTACCCTCCCTCCTCCCTTTACCCTCCCTCCTTCCTTTACCTTCCCTTCCTGTCTACCTCCTTTCCTCCCTCCTTCCTTTCACATCCTCATACTCTCTCCCTTCCTTCCTCACTCTCCCTCCCTCCCTTACCCCCAGGACTTCGGCACTCACCTCCTTTCTGCATGGCGCCGTGCGCGGTTAAACATATCGCCTGAAAAGAACAAGAATTTGGAGCCACGAGGAGGCATTTACACTGAATTACCAGAATTACTTACTAAATTAAGAAACAGTTCTTGCCTAGGTATCTAGATTTTACTCCATACTTTCCGTAGAATTTCGTTCGAAGCAATATTATTCATCATTACTTACCATTTAGTTTCGGTAATAATGTAGAGTAAATGGTTCGTATTGTGAGCACACAATGATTATGTTACATATAAATATAAATAGATGTGTAATGATTCGTTTAAAATACTGTACTTCACCATTTGGTTATCGTAATTTGTACAGAACTGTACGTCGCTGTGTGTTTTCTCGTGCTATCGTAAATTGTTTACGATGGAACCGCGTTTCGTGGCAACCATTAAACCCGGCCAGCCCGCCCACTAAGCAGCAAGCATACTAGTGTTATCCACGCGTTATGCGCTGTCGGGTTTGAGAACTCAGCAAACATTTTTTTATCAGCTTTCTAATTTTTGGTTTCGCGCTACTTTGTTACTCAGTCTCGACTGAATCACGCGAGCAGATAGTTTGAAAGATAGAAGTATTTGATTGTATTTACAGTGTTTTTATGCATATTGCTTTTTCTCTGTATGCTTAATCATTTATATCACTGCATGAGACGTTGCGTTTTTCATTCTCGGTTCTCTTCAAACAGAAATAGTTTCCTGGAATAAGCAATTGTTTATGTGTTCATTGATAATTCGAATATCACTTTTTTTTAAAAAATTAATGTTCTACAAATTAACAAACAATACTGTGAGACACTCTATGAAATTTCTCATTATTTCTTTACTCCCATTCGATCAATACAAAATCATTTAAGTTGAACATTGTATTTAATTGTATTACTTTGTGTATTGATGAAGTGCATAGAGAAGTATAGTTTAATTTTGAATTTTAGAAACACGTGCGTGCAACTGACCTCTTAAGAGGTTTCTTGGAAGCGATTGCTTTTCTGACTCCCTGAAAATTGACTGTTTCTTATCTGCATATTTACTGGAACACGTGCTTTAATCTTGGCAAAAAGAAAATACGCGCAAACACGCATTTATAGAGGACATAAAACGAACTGAAGCCTGAAGCGATCTTGTCAAATTACTTGCCTTAGTCAACCAACAATTTCCACATAACATTACGTTTCTCCATCAGGTATACGATTATTACTTTGATATACTGCTTGGATACGTTTTCCTCTTGGGTAATAGAAAAAGTGACTTAAAACATTTTCACCTTAAATATATTAAGCGCATTCTACCACGTGTGAGGTCGGCAAAATCTGCAAAATAAAAAAAATCTGAAATTTATATATTTTTTTTTAATTTTCCAAAAATAGAAGTGGTACATGGCTAATATCTGTATGAATCTGATAGAGTTGGAGTTGTGAATGGGTTTCTGAAATGTTTTCTTCAGTACATGATGTTTCGTATTACATTGTTCAATGGTTTTATAATGGTTACTTTGTGATGTTTAAATGGCAAGTACACTGTTGTGTTTTCCGATTTCGAATCAGGACCACTACGAAACCCTTTCGGGGGAAGTGACGTATTCAGCCGCCACCGTTAGATGGGCTGTGTAAGTTGCCAGCGAAGTGACGGCTCCGCGGGCCGGGCCCGGGTGGGGGGGGGGCGTCGCCACTTGTTTTTCGGGGCCCAAAGAAGCGCAGCGCGGTCCATTGAGGGCGGGGCTTTTTCGGGCGCTCGCCGCTGCATTAGGCGGCCGGCGCAGTCCCTCGGGCGATCGCCCCCCTTCCCCTCCCCTACCCCTTCACTCCCCCCACGCCCCTCCCCGCCCCGCCCCGCCCCACCCGCCGAAGGTTGCCACCCGGCTGATTAATGGCGTTTGACCTCTGGCCCCCGCCGCATCTCTTTGCCCTTTTATGTTCATTTGCGTCCCGAATCTGCGGGCGACCCGGGACACGCCGCGTTATAAATGGAGCGCCCGCGGAGCCGACGACGCGCCCTGGTGGCGGTCTTCGCCTCTTCCGACGCAGGCCTTTTTTCGATTTTTTCATTTGCATGGAGTGAGGGAAGTTTTTATGTTGAGGGTCGTCGGAAGAGTATTTTTTAAATGATTTTGCTGTGTGTGTGTGTGTGTGTGTGTGTGTGTGTGTTTATAAGTGATATGAGAAATAAAACGAATAACTATCCATAGTTGTAATATCACATGATTGATTAATTACTAACGCTTCCGGGCACGTAAATTGCTAAAGTTGATTAGTCTTATAAGTGTAGTTCATGTTGTGCGAATAATTGCGAAATTCTGTACTGTTATTAGCCGTGAAGTAGGTTTTTCAAAAAAACTTTGAACTGAATTATAACCCTAGCTATAACTAATGGATTAGTTCTATAGTGGAAGCATGCAGCATATGTGAAATTAAAATAAGAAAAATTTTCTGCTAATTCGTTTCAACCAACTCAAAATGTAGTACTTTGTAATTTTCAGGTTTTAGAGATGCAAGGATATAGTTATATTTTTGATATTTCAACACTGTTACATGTGTGTTTTACGTATTCACAGAACACGTTCATTTACTTATGCACCATTAAATTGCGATGTTGTAACTGAATGAACTCTGTGTTAGTATCAAAAACTATATTATCTACTTAGAAGAAATCCATTGTTTCAATCTTATCCCTATAAGTGCTATAATAATTATTTTCTGTTACACTCCGTAGTGGGTATAATATAGTGGAATTTACAAACTCCATAGAAGAAAGTAGTAGACTTTGACACTTTATTTAACAGAATGCAAACGATCGAATATATATGTCCATTGAATGGGTGAAAACGAGAACGGTACAAGTGACATTTCATAAATGCTGGAAAAACGCGTTTATATTAGGCTACATTGTAGTTCCAATGTAATTTCGAAATTTTAATGAACAATTGAAATGCCATGGGTTTACTAATGACACAAAGCGCAACGACTTTTTAGTGATATTGAGTTAAATAAACAATTTACTAAGAATTTATAAAATGTTACTTATACCGTTCTGGTTTTCACATATTCATTTGTAGCTATGTATATTAGGAACGAGTATCAAAGGAACGAGTATTAGAATGTCGAGTAAAATGCAGTTTTCTGCAGTAAAGAATTCTTTCTGCAGTTGTACGATGTTACGAAACGCAATGTCTACGCCAGTTCCCTGCGTAGTTGTGGGGCGAGCGCGCCGTCTCCAGCGGTGAGGTGCGGTGGCCCGAGCGGAGCAGAACAGCCGAGAACAAGGGTTGGGGCGAAAGGGGGCGCACCACCCCCGCCTCACGTTCCGTCTCTGAGCCTCGTCTTCTCGGCCTTTCACCTCGAGACCAGGCGGCCCGCGCGCAAAAGGCCCTCATCGGATATTCGGAAGGCATTATAATGCTCGCGTCCCTCGCCTCGCCCCGCCCCGCCCCGCCACGCCCCGCCCCGCCATGCCCCGCCCCGTCCCGCCCCTCCCGCCCCTCCCGCCTGCCTCGCCCTGCCCCGCCCCACCCTGCCCCGCCCCACCCTGCCCCGCTCCACCCTTCCCCTCCCCGCCACGCCCTTCCCCGCCCCACCCTGCCCCGCCCCGTCCCGCCCCTCCCGCCTGCCTCGCCCTGCCCCGCCCCGCCCTCTTCTGGCGAAGGCTGAGCCCCGGGCGGGATTTCCCGGAGGACGCCGTACGTTCTCGAAGGAGGAGAAGGCGTCCACCTGAAAGTGGCCCCTGCCGAACACCCTGTCTGGCCACGGGCGGCAGATATCAACGCGATACTAATCGAAGTATTTCGAGAGTCGATGTGTTCGAAATTGTCGTGATTGGAGGTATAATGTTTAAGGTTCTTCATTTTCTCCCAAATGATACTCTTATTGACGCAGATAAATTGCTATTCAGGCATTATATAATAATTGTTTATTATTATTGTTTACTATTTATTCATATATTTTTTTAAATTCATACTAGTAAATTAATTACTTTTGTTTCATAGTCCGTTTCTCCGGGATGTAATAGTGTTCCGTGCCTGTCCTTCCACCGCGGACATGGACTCAGGGAACGCCGAAGCAATAAGGACTCAAATAGAAGTTAGCTCTGTTATCGGGATTTGTTTTGATGGAATTGTGGAAGTTCAGATTTTTCTTGTGTTGTGTATCATTGCACCATTATCTTTTGCATACTCGTTTTACTTTCGCAATAATTATCCATTTTTGATGAAGGGGCCCAAACGAAGAGGATAGATCATTTCATGTCTCCCCTCGCCTTTTTATTCAGTAAATAGTATAAAACAGTAATACTTTTTTTAATTGGTATTCAAAGTTATTCCTGCCAATTTTTCATTTTTTGGCATAATAAACACCTTACGAGATATGTCGAAAACATTACACCAACTTCTTAATTACTTTATTTGTAATGAAGCGTGATTATTCTGTAAATGATCCACCGCAGTGTGTAGATGTACTTTGACATGTTAACTGATTACGTTTAATTACGCATTCTCTGGATATACGCACACGTTTCCGCGAACCCCATATACGCCCGCATGCCCGCTGCAGAGCTCATAGGTAGGTTTAAATGTCATGAATAATTGAGAACGCGTCGCACGCGCCCATAGGAATATATTCGAGCTATAAACATTGATTTCGTAATCCTGGGGTTGCGCGCCCGGGCGGGGCGGGGCGGGGCGTAATCCTGGCTCGCGGAGGGCGGTCGCTCGTCGCTTCGCCCCGAGCGCTTAAGCGGCGGCGGCGCGGAGGGCGGCCAGCGCCGTCGGCCAGCTGTTGCTGCCACCGGCGACCGGCGACCAGCGCATGGCGCGCCCTGCTTCGTTCTTATTGACGGTTGAGGCACAGGGACGGTTACCAGACGACCTGGTTTTTGGACTCTGTCCTAACTGTCCTGTTGTTCTTTTTTGTTTTTTGTTTTTTCGAAAGTCTTGATTTTTGAATATGTAACTATTTACTGTTTATTTTAATTTTAATATGTTTAATATGAAATATACAAAAAATAAAACAGCGTTATAGAAATGCGATATTAGAAGTGATACTCAGGGTTTCTAACTGTAAGAACGATACGTATATCGTATTCTCATATTTGTTCGGGGAATATTGAAACAAAATTACGAAGAGTTCTTAATAATAATGCGGCCGTAATCATATAATTTATCATAAAGTGCAGTATTAACATATAAATTGATTTCTCTTCTGTAATAGTAAAATAACTTTTTACCTGTCATAAAAAAATGACCTGGCTTTTTGTGTAATGGCCTTCAATAATCTTGATTTTTTCCAACTAGATCTGTGGTAACCCTAGGCAGAGGGAATGTGGTTTTCCCTCCGGCAATGTAATTCTAGAGTGCTGGTTATTAATTTGTCATTCTTGCAATCAGTAAAGAATGTATCTTTTTCATTATTTATGTAGGTACGTCACATTTCTGAAATTGTTTCCTTTGAAATTATTTTGTTAATTTTATCAAAATAATCTAATAAAAGAGTTGAAAATAAGACCATGAAGGAATTTCTTATAACTGGTAAAATCGAACTCGTTCTTTTTCAATTTCCATTCAGAATTTTTGTAGCTTTCCAGTTGCCCGTGGTGTTCCGTTTATAAAACAGCTATTTGCTGTTTGTTTAAAAAGCTCTCGATCTACTCTTTGTGAAATCATAATTCTGGAAATTTATTGTGTCGTTGCATTTTAAATAAAAAATACTATAATTATTTCAATGAAAAATATTATTTAAGATTACTCCAGAAAATGTGTACATTTTTTTAGAAAGAACAATATGTGTAATGTACTTCGGTTGGAAGTATGAAAAACTGAAAAATTGGAAGAAATAATCATATTCATTCTTTTAAAATTGCATCAAACTACATAAATTAATAGAATCGTAATAACCTTTCATCATATGCCTCTCCCCTCGATAAATTAATACAGGCTACTAGTAGATCGATTACCCACAGTAAATGAAATATTAAACTTGAATACATCATTTGAAAGTGTTTTAGATAACACAAATTTACATCTTCAACCAATATACGTTATGTCAGCTCTGTCCCTTTCCACAGCATCAGCCCCACCATGCACTTACAAAAAATAAGGAATTAATTTATATTCATAACCTCCCTAATCACAGAGTCGACCAGCGCCATCTTAATTATTTACTCAACTTCCCTGCCGAAACGAGCGTTACCTATACAATACTCTACGGGCGGGGCTAATTTAAGGGAACTGGATGCATGATGACGCGGGAGCACGAGATCGTTTCGGCCCCTGCCTCCGCCCTCGCGTGCGCCCTCGCGACGCCGGTGTATTTTCCTGGCGCGGCCGCCAGGGGCGCGAACGGCGAGGGTGGCACCGGTGATAAACCCTCAAGGCTGCCGCCAGGGGGCGGGGCCGCGATGGTGCCCACTGAGGAAGTGCTGGGAAGGTGATGATTCAGAACTACAATGGTGTCTTCGAAGTGAATATTGTAAAACTCGACATTCGTAGTGATTGAAATTTTGAGTTCGTTTTTGACAATAGTGTAGGTTTACTGAGAGTTTCTGCAGACAGGCTTTTATCCGTTAAAAATGTTTTCTATTCAAGACATTGCAAGGGGACTGGAGCTGTATTTAATGGTAGGTTTACAATTCTTGTGATAATTACTTGGGAACGTAATCATAGTATTATAGTGAACTCGTATATAGTGAACCCTGTAACAGTGGACAGGTTACAGTGGATTTAATTCACTGATCCCGGTAAACTTACATTACAAATAAGCGTAAGAAGATTCTGTTATAGTGAACCGGAACTTCAAATGTAGTGAACGTAGAGAAAACGTCTTGAAATTAATTGGATCTCGTATGTTATAAGGCAAGTTGAAGGGCTTTTGGAGAGTATGACGGTGTTCCAACAGTGCAGTCCCTTCGGTCTTCACTTTCATTAGTATGTATTTGTCATATTTTAGGTGCAATTATTTTCGTCAGGTATCTAACTTGAACGTAATGCATAATGCTTTTTATACGATATATCGGGGATTTTGATGTTTCATGTTATCATACTGCGCTGAACGAGGTCAAACCAAGGCACGAAACGTCGGTAATTGATGATCAAATAATAAAATGGTTGCTGAAACTGAATGTTGCATTTGTTTGTAGCTGTAATTATGTGATTGCCCGTAATTGCTCGGGTATTTATTTACACAATCATCTCTTAACCAGCCTCGCCCCTGCGACCCTCTCCCCCCCCCCTCCACGCAACGCACGCAGTGTCCTACCCGTCCGATCTGTCGCCAACAGTGCCCCGCATTGTGGGTTGCCAGCATCGTATTTCGAGGTGTAACCAAAATTTGAGTTCATTTCGTTTTGGCTCATGAAAATTCTGAATTTTTTTTCTCGATTTCTTAATAATCGTGAAAAATTTGGAAACAGTCGCTTCAGTGGTTGCAACTTTGGAACAAACGTTCTGATTTACATGAATACTTATTCACCTACGTCCAACTTTATTAAGATTAACGGAAGACCAGTCGGGAGCTTAGAGCTTTTCCCCATTGGGGCGGTGCATTGCTGATGGGAGATACCTGGTTGTGGGAAAACCAGTAGGCTGACGTAGGTCGGTGCCGGATCTCACCATCCAGATGGGAAAATCCCGCGATAAGGATATGCACTACATGTGCGGGGCAAACGAGCTGTGCCGTTAACCCGTCCGCAATCACAATCAATCAATCAATTTATGAAGATTACATTTCCAAGTTTGTACGTAATCCATTTTAAGGTTGTTTTCTCTTCCGTCTAGATGTCCAGAATACGTTCTTTTCAAGTATGTACGCGTAACGTACCTTTTAATCAAATCGCGCGTGAATGAATTCACGTAGATTTACGAGAAAAGTCATCGCAGTTGAATTACCTGACAATTTATCTCCATGAGCCACCAGACCGGCGTGTCATTACAATTGTCACCTGAACGCGCCTGTTCCGAGCGCTATCAGATTACGGGGACAGCGAAATCTCCGCGTCGGCACCCACCGCTCCCCCCTATCGCCCTTCCCTCCCCTTTCGCCCGCGGGAGAGAGTCCGATCTTCTGTTCTTGGAATAACGAATGCAAAGCGCGGCCGGCGGCGTATCGGCGCGCGTCGAGAGCTCGCTGCGCCACATCAAAAGCAGGGCGGCCGGCTATCGGGGCAGTGGGGGGGGGGAGGGGCAGCCCGTGCGATTTTATCGCAAAATGCCTCATCAATTGCTCGTGACAGCTCTGCAAAGCCGAAAGCCGCTCTCGCCACGGGAAAAAAAAGAGTTTAATTCGCGACGAGAAGATGAGCGCTGGGGGATTTCGTGCGGTTGCAACTGTCGCGTGCAGCCCGATCGGCGTCGATAGACTCGTAGCGACGGCCACTAGTGCGGCGAAAGCGAGACCGGGTGAGGCACTGTCGGACTGCGTACTCGTTGTTAGTTTTGGGGTTGATATATGTTCGCGTGCGGTACTATACGCAGAGCACTAAAACAAAAGACCAGACAAGACACCCAACTAAAATTTTACAAAACTATGGCAGTCCCAATGCTAACTTATGGATGCGAAAACTGGACAGTCAATAGGTCAGACAGAAGAAAGATCGAAGCGGCAGAAATGAGATTCCTGAGACCATTGGCAGGATATACACTACTAGATCATAAGAGAAATGAAGACATCACAGGTGAACTACAGATCTCCAGCATACTGGAGAAGATCGACTCATCGAGGAAGAATTGGTTCGAACACCTAACCAGAATGCCACAAGAACGGCTTCCCAAGACTATCCTCGAATACAAACCAAAGGGGAAACGATCCAGAGGCAGACCCCACACAAGATGGAAAGAGACTCTTGAGAGCGGAACGGGCCACTAGGCCCAAACCTTGTTGCTGCTGCTGCTGCTGATGATGATGATATGTTCGCGTGGGTAGTTCTCACGAGCGGATCTGATTATATTATTTTCTTCTATATTTGTTGTCATTTTTTCGTTCAAGATAAAATGGAACATTTAGAATTCCTTGCATATTTCGGAGCACAACGAAAAGCATTTTCTGTCGCGTAATAAGTTTCTGCCTGTCTGTACTGGCACCGCAGCCTCTGACGGCGCCAAGGCCTGCCAGCGGCCTCCCAATCTTGCGGTCATGGGTTAAAGGGGTACGTGTGCTTAGCAGTAAACTTCCCTACGTCGTAGACTTGTCTTTTCCACTGAGTAGTGACCTTTCTCATCCACACACATCAGATTCTGGGACATTGCAAGGAGAGCGCACTATATAATCTCCCTCGACCGAGAATTGAACCCGGGATCGCGTCATGGTAAGCGAGCACGTTGCTACCCTTTGGACACTTTGTAGGTTCTGCCATATAAACTGAACTGTTCCTTCGTGTGAACTTCGACGCACAATGTAAAATGTCTTTCGAACCTTGCATTTGCCTGGACATTAAGCTTCTTTTCAATATGGTCCTGGTTCGGATCGTGACCTGACGTGCGCATTTGTCGCGTAATCCGCACGGCAGGATCGGCAACGGAAAGAACATTTCCGCTGTGTCGGAACTTCCAGCATCTTCCAGATCGATAATTTCCCAGCTGACGCCCCGTCGGCGCTCGCCTGTGATCGATGGCGGAAGTCGACGATTTGTCAAAACGGTGTCCCGCGATCCGCCCGCTGACCCCTTCCCCGCGGGGGGGGGTCGTCAAGGGGGAGGGGCGCTCCTGAGAACCAACAGCGCTTGGCAAACAACGGCGCGTGCCTCCCCCAGCCCTCGCGGGGCCGCGCCCTCCCCTCCCTTCCCCTCCCCTCCCCGCCCCCCGCGATCGCGAGGGGCCGCGCCATTGGCAATTAATTCACGGGCGGCGGGCGCTGCCGGGCGCGATGCGCTGAGCGTGCACGCGGAATGCCAGATCCGTGAACCCTTTCCTCGTAGCGTTCAACAGTTTAGGAAGTTAATGTAGGGTATTTCTAAATAAATGAGGGAATTAGCTGACAATAGTAGGTTATAGAACGATGCGTCAGTAATATACGTATTGTGAAGTGAGGTGTCGTGAAGTGTAGAACAGAGAAATAATGTAGGAAGTGATTAAAGGGTCTTAGTGAAGTGTAGTGAAGTGCATTTGAAAAAAATACAGTACTGAGTTAGATTATGATGTTTCTTTTTTTAGGTAATTTTAAATGTTTTATGAATTAGACAATTTTATACCATTATTTATTTTATTATTAATGTTATTATCATTATTATTATTTAATTAGCTGCCACCTGGTTATGCCCATTTGCGTTCAAATAAATTTATCTTATCTATCTTATCTGGTGTAGCCGCTCAGAGAATTCGATTCTTTGTTAGTGGATTCATTGATTGAGTGTATTACTATTTTGTTTTTTCCGGGCGCGGCAATTGCTGTGGTCGTTAGTCCCGTGCGTGTAGTGCATGATTTTCTTCGGGAGGGGGCGGTGGTCTTCCCCCGTTGGGTGGGGATATCTGGCACCGACCTACACGGCGGCTAGCGCGGTTTTTCACGGCCAGGTATCTCCCTCCAGTGGGGCATTGCCCTAGTCGGCACAAACTCTAAGCTCTCGATTGGTGAGTCGGCATGTGTCGTAGTGCAGTTCATGAATGTGTAAGAGATGAGAGGAAGAAGAATAGGAAGGAAAGATCGCGCACGGTCTGTAGTCCGTTTCTTAGGGTACTGCTCCGGCATTCGCCTGGTGTTGATCGGAAAAAACTCGGAAAACTACCGATCAGAGCAGCTGGCTGCTAAAATTTCCCTTCTGACAGCGCCTGAACTCGACCCAGCAATCTAGTGTCGAAAATCCTGTTTCTGTCAGGACTCGATCCCTAAGACTTCAGGCCACAGGCACTCCAGTGACAGCAGTTGAGATCCTGAGCTACCTAAGCTGCTCCGTGGATACGACTTCATTCCATTTTAAAGCAGAGCAACTTTGTCGATTGAACTCCTCTGTTACATTCTTGATGTGAGCTAAGTGATGTGAACTCAAGTGAAGATTAGCAACTTTGCCGCATGATCACACTGAGAAACCGGGAGAAGTGTGACTATTCACGCACTACAATGCTGATCATATTCGTAGTGTTATTGAATCCCTCCTGTAACTTGTGGCAGTCGGAATGTTCTTCAATTGTCTTCTTGGCCTATATGCCTCTAGTGTCCATGAAACGAACCCGCATAAGAAGCGTTTTCGACTGGTGTTCAATTGAAATAACAACTCCATTCTCCATTAGTGGTGGGTTCAAATGCGCGCAAAGGCCAACGCGTTCGTAACTCGTTGCCGAATGAGAGGAAGTGTCGATCTAGTCCGGTGTCGCCTTTACGAGTTATTGGGATCATCTCACGTTTCACAGCGACGATAGATGAAAAAAAAAATGCTGAGTGAGTATTTTGTATTCGATTATATTCATTTCGTTCGCTCCTTAATCCTAGCCCGTTCTGGTGCTAAAATTACACCATTCAATGGAAAGAGTTGTGTGCAAAAATTACACGTTATTCATGTTTTTTCGCGGTTCTGTTATTAAACTTCAAAAAATTAAAAGCATGCCAAAATTTACATACAATTCTCGTATTCACATATTATTAAATGGTGTAAACATGGACATTATTTCATACAATGATTAATTTATTTGTTTATCGTTGCAGAAACATAATTTAAATAATTACGGTGCCAAACTAGGTGCCAGAACTCTGTTATCGTTCGCGATACATTTTTTGACAAAAAATTCCCTTCATTCTGTCCATAAAAGGGCCCATGGTTCTTTTTTCCATTTGATTCGTTTGCTCTCCCCAAATACCCCCTTCCACGCGCGTCGTTTGCTTTCATTCATATCTGTTTTCCCAACGACAGGAGCGCAACCGAACGTCACGTAAAATTCGCCGCGCGTTTACCTGGTCGGCAGACAGATAACGAACCGCCACCGGCAGAGCAGCCGGAGGAGCGGCGGCAAACAAAATGGCAACAAAAATAAACCACGCGCCGCCCGCAGAATGCGAAATTGTTGCGCGCGCCGCCTCCGCGCAGTCCTGGCCGTTTTCGACCGCCCCGCCCCGCCCCGCCCCGCCCCGCCTCGCCCCGTCCCTCCTCGCCTCGCCCCGTCCCTCCTCGCCTCGCCCCACCGCTCCACGGTACGCCACGCCACACCCCTCCAGTCCCAGCCACGTTCCTCTACGGCCCGCCCCGCCCTGCCACGCTACGTCGCTCCCCGCCACACCCCACCACGCTCTGCCACGCTCTTCTTCTCCACGCAGACGTGCAGCAGACGTTTTCATCGCTTTCGTTCCCGCGTTTCCGGACGCCGCCGCCTCCGTTGCCGCCCCCTGGGCAGTTCGCCCACTCGTCCTGGTCTACGTCAACCGCTCTGCCCCCCTCCCCCTTCTCTGCCCCGGTGCTTTCGTCGACTTGCCTCCCTCCAGGCTCGCTACCCACATCAATAAATTACGCATCATCCGAAACCATTTCCTCAGACTTGCCTCTCCGGCATCCTAGTTCATCTCAAACATTCAATCGCCAAAGAACTGAATCCCCCCCCCAGTTCAAAATATTGCGTTCTTATCTAACAATTTCTTCTCCAAAATAATCACAATAACCGAAGCAACCCATTTCGACTTAGCCACCACCTATCAGCTTCCAACTAGAGTAAAAAATTGATACCCGTTTGACATTCCTCCTTCAGATGTTTCAGATGTGAGTTAATCCAATATGTCTGCGAGTTTCGTTATTCATGTCTAGGTAGAAATAAAGGTTAGAATTTAAGTTTAATATTAAGTCGACCCAACTTTGATGTAGTATGTGTACATTCTTCAATTAATAAATATGTATTTAAAAACAGGCCCGGTGCCCCGCACCTTTGCTCCTGAGTCCTCTCGCAGACGCTACTTTGTAGCTCAGGTCTGCGTTAATGTGTAATCACTGTGCTGTGACGGCATGACTGAACTGAAATATGTTTGTATTGGTTATCAAGAATAGTTAAAAATTTGTATTCTGATCGATAATGAAATTCCATCGGAGTTTTTTCATATATTTACATGTCCTATGCATAAGCTCTACATTGAATTTTGTATTTGATTGAGTTCTATTACAGTATCTAAGGTAAAATATTTTTATTAATGTATTTGAATCATCAAAACTCTAGAAAATAAGTGTCGTATTCGCAACTGATTTCATTTACTTTGGTCAGTGCAATATGTTACTTTGGTTACATGGTCAGTGCAATATGTATGTATTTGGCGTTTTAGAATCGGATTTTCTGACTTTTCCAGCCAGCGGTGTTCCCAGACCTGGGCTCATAACAGCAACGATAATAAAATTAATTCCTCTCTGATGTATGTTTTGATAGAATCGTGACCATTCGCATTTGAAACGATTCACATGACACAAACGACTCTTTCTTTCTCGTGGAAGCAATTGGCGACTTTCAGGAAATTTGTCAGCGTGCGGTCTGCGCCGCCACCGCGCCGCTGGCTTTTTAGCGCCGCGGTGGCGGTGGCGGTGGCGGTGGAGCGGGCGGGGGGGGTGACGGGCTGTTGTCGCCCGCCCCCGCCCCCTCTGCGTGGAGCGTCCGCGGCCGCAGAGCGTGACGTTGTGCGTTGTGGTTGCAGGGCACATCCGCACGCTGGTGCCGCTGGACGCAGAGAGCCGCAGCCACTACTGGCTGAGCGTGTTCGCCCAGGACCACGGCGTGGTGCCGCTGCACGGCCGCCAGGAGGTAGGTCGAGCCGAGGTGCGTCGCCCACTGGCCGCCGGGGCGCTGCGCTGCGCTGCTGCCCCTAGATTACTTGTGCCTTTTGCCTCTAGAGTAGTAGTAGTGCCTACTGCCTCCAGCTGTACTCCGTGGCGCCTCGAGGCGCACATGCTGGACGAAGAAGGGGGCACTGCCATCCAATCGGGAGCGTCGTTACGATTTAAATGTTTGGTATTGGAGCCTGCGATTGGCCGACAATGTCCCTTTGACCTTCCAGCTCGTGACCTTGAGGCGCCACTATTAATCAGAGTATATTATTATGGTCAGAGAATTCCATGAAAGAAGTATCCCCAATATAGAAACACTGATGAATGAATAATGAAACCTGTAAATTTCCAACTAATGCATTTTAGTGGCTAATTTACCATATTAAAGCATTGTTTATTGGCAGTAACTATTATGGTAATACTAATTTTGAATAAAAATAATTAATTGACAGAAGTAATACAAATTTGAATAGATAATTATTACGACTTTAAAATTCGCATTCCGTTCATTTATTCGTACTGCACGTTAGACTTGAATTCTTGTCTCTGGAATATTTTGATAATGGTGTCCAGATAAGTGCTTTCTTTATTTCAATACATTATTTTTTTCTGTTTAAATAACATGTTGAAAACAGTTGCCCATAAATTAACTCTGGAGTTCATTTCTGAACTGCTCCCAGACCAAAAAACAAAAGAAGCCTAACTGCGAATGGCAACATTTTAAAAGTTCGACTTCCTGTCTAGAGAAACAGGAATTCTAAATTGGAAAAAAAAAAAAAAAGAAACGCGACTATTACAAAACAAGACGGCACAATTTACTGATACATATTCGCTTGTTCAAGTAATTTAAAAGTGACCTTTTGATACAATGCATGATTTTGCTTTCTTGCATCATTCTATTCCATGTTTTGCATGTGGTGATTCATTTGAACATGTTTTTACAATGTTCATTAATATGAATTTTGGTATGTCAGTTGTTAATTAATTTGTAAATACTGTGTATTACCTAGCCAATCCGTAGAAATACTTTTTTTGTTATGTTTTCTACAATAATTTTTTTTTCAATTTGTGAAAAATCGTTTTCTTTGTATGTTACCTGCGTTATCCTAGCCATTTCGACAATTAAAATGATCAAACCGAAAGCATTAAAAACGTTTAAAAGGTGTGAGCGAATTCGAAACTTCTTACAGATTGTTGAAATCGAAAGTGAAAGTTCACGTTTCGAGAGGAGCCATAGTCATCGAAAGATGTCTGAGGTTTCTGACTGAAAGGAGAATAAGTCGTCAGAAATCTGAAGATATCGAAGTTCTGTAGCATTCTGATTAATTTCGACATTAGGTCATTCAATTATTGAAAAATCCTTCGGAACACTGTCAAAATTGTAAAGGAAGAGTTTTGTTATAAAAAGCAGTGGCCGAAATCTAAATAGAAATAGTTTAATAACCGTTATGTGTCATGGTTTGATGCCCTCGAAATCTTAATGGAAATAGTTTATTGACCGAAGCCTAGCCGTTGTGTCAAGGCTTGATGCCTCTAACTTTGGAAACATCCCCACTTGGAATCTAGAATCCGTGGTGCACGTATGCGTGGATGATGTCAGGTGCGATGTTCACATTACTTGCTCATGAAACAGACGACAGCGTAAATCAGAACGCTAATGTGAAGGACGAGTCGCGTTGTAAAACAGTGATCATCATTACGACAGACGTACGAGAATAATTTACGCATGATGAGGACTAAGTGCAGCGCGTCGCCCCTGCGTTACATCTGCTTATTAGCGCTTGACGTGTTGTAAGCCATTCTCGCGGCAGCTCTCGTCCGTATAATGCGCCCTTGTTGCCTCCCCCACCCACGAACAGTAAACATCGACGGTACCCCTCTGGAAACAAAATTACATCCTAGTTCTTGAGGTTGAAGAGGAACTTCGTTGCGAGAATGTGATTACGGTTGAGCTCGTCATTATGATAGTCCTCGTCGTACGGAACTTTGTTCGAAATGTGAAGGGATGTGTAAACAAGATATTGATGTAAATTTTATTGATTCAAATTATCTCAATTCTTATTAATTTTGAAATTATGGGATAAAATATTGAAAAACTTTGTGTGGTTTTAAAAACATATTTATTTTATTCAAAGTGTAAATGACAGTGAAAACGTGATACGAGTTAAATGTAGTTTTTTTTAATATTGCATTTTCCGTAGATCAGAAAATTGAACAAAATTTGAATTCGTTTTAGTAGTTCTGAACGTTTTGGGACCAACATTGTAGTGGGTTATCTGCTCGTAGAAGCAGCTACTGTCGTTGTATGAATGTAGCAATTCCGATCACACAAGCCGATTACTCAGCGAAGCCGGGCGCACCCCCAAAATCTGGACAGTGACCTCGGGGGCGGGGCGGGGGTGGGGAGCCCGCGGGGCGAGCGAGGGGCCGCATAACAAGCGAGGCGTAGACGGATGATTGGCCGGGCGCGGGGCACCGCACTCGTTACGCGTGCACGTGGGCCGACTGCGCCTCGCGCGGCCGGACGGTAAACTACGAAGAAGCCCTCGGGGATTCCCCGGCTCCGGCCCGACCCGGCCCCCGGCGAGGAGCCCCCAGCGGGGCCGGGCCGGCCGGAAGCGTGGGAGAGTTCGCGACCCGCGTCCGGTGCTGCCCCGCCCCTTTCCCATCGCCCGCCTAGGCCCCGCCCCGGCTCGTCTCCCTCTCGCGTTGCCGTAAACATACACACACGCACGCGCAACCGAGGCTCTATATGGACAAAAGACAACGACGGCTTCAGACCGCCCGGCCTACCGGATACCACGGAGCTCGTCCGACCGACCTTACGGCGTTGGAGCACGCTTCACGTGCTGCCCGTCGCCCCTCGAAGAAAGGTAGCCCGCCTGTCCAAACACACGCGATCTCCCCGCCCCCCCCCCCCACATCCACCCCCGCCTCGTTTCCTCCCGCCCGCGTATATACACACGGGAATGCGGCGACATGAAAGCGACACGTGTCAGTCGGCGGGCCGAGTCAACGCCCGAGATATTTTTCATGTCCGGGGAGTCAGAGAGCGAGAGGGGGGAGGAGGAAGAGGTGATTGACGGCTGCGACAACACTTTTGTGTATTCTGCCATGTGGGGCGGGGGGAAGCAAGCCGTTCCGCAGGGCGGGCGCGGGATTGGGATCTCGTGCCGATCGCCGCCGGGTCAATGCGCCGAGCGGCCGCCATTCAAGGCACTGGCGCGCGTGTACGCCCGGACGTGCGATCGAACACTCGAACATCTCGAAACGCTCGCTACGCTGGCGCGCTCTAACACTAACTGCACAATCACATACAGTAGCAGGTGTAAACGAACAGGCACAGAGTCAAACTTTGAAGTGCTTTTGTCTTTTATAAGATTTCAGCCGTTTCCTGTCAGGTATTTTCACTCCTAGTGGATTGGAAATCTCTGCCAATAACGAAAGCCCGTCCAAAACTAGTTGCTATCAATTTTAGAGAAACAGAAGGACTCGCTGTGTCGGGCACTCTGGTTTTTGGGTCTTAACTTTGAGATGGGGTATGATAGAAAACGCATGCAATCAAATTTTGAAGTGCCTTTGACGATTACAAGAAAAGTTAGAAGCAAAATATTTGTCATAAAATTGTCGCACGACCATCGTCGGCTGTTACGAGAGCGCGAGCAAGGGATAAAGGGGGCCGTGCGCGTAATCGACTTCCGATGACGATCACGATCTTGGATCAACCAAGCAAGACCATTGCCAGCGGCATCTCTCCTGTAGAAGTGCGAAAATAGTTGTCTGGGCACTGGGAACAATATGTTCAAATATATTGCATAAATGAACATATTGTTTAATATATAATACACTAAATCACACTTAGTATCGTATATGTCCCACAGTATCATATTCTTGCCTCGTGTATTAATAACAAGATTGTATGTAAACGAAAAAGCATAGAATCCAAATTTGAAGTGCTTTTGTATTTTATAAGAATCCACTTGTTTCTTTCCGGGTATTTTCATTCCTATTGGTTAGAAAATCGCAACCAACAATGAAAGCCCGCCCATAAATTTTCTTTTCGAGAAATATGATTGTTACTAAATCGGCAAAGGAAGATAATGGAACGACCATATGATTACATTTCAAATCTTCTAAACATTTAACTTCGAAACCCTCATGCAATTAATTATGTTTAATGTAATTTAATGTTTTAATTACATAATTTCAATATTTTCTCTTATTAAATTGAAGATAAAAATGCGAAGAATACAAAATTGACACTAAAACGAAATTATGCGGAAATGCAGCAAACCTTTTGACCACCAATCTGAAAGTTGATTTTTTTGGAGGCGGGGACGTGAGTTGTTAAGGTGCTGCTGTCAGCGGTCTAGATCAAGTTTGTCCAACTGGCGGCGCGCGGCCTCATGCGGCCCTCAGGGCCATTGTTTGTGGCCCGTAAAAGCTTATTAATCACTAGTGAAAGTCCCTTTCATTCATATCTGTGCGCCTAGCGCATGCACCCTGTCGGGGTCAACACATTCTGTAAAAATAGTCTAATTTATATTTTAGGATTTTTGTGTAGTAAATTTTGAAATTCAAAAGCATCCCAATGTGTGTCACTGCGTTATGCATGGTGCGACCTGTTATCTCGCATAATTTCAACCCTCCTCCCGTTTCAGAAAAGCCAGGCATGTGGCCCACCACCAAATTGAAGGTTTTATTTTTGGCCCCTGAGGCCTTGTAAGTTGAGCACCTCTGGTTTAGGTTGTCACTGTTCCCTCTCGTGGCGTCCACCTCGCTTTGGTACCCGCCTTACGGGCAATGGTGATGGTACGAAATTTCATGTTTTTGGTCATTACTAATTTTCTAATTGATAAAAGCACTTCAAATTTAACCTTATCCGTTTTCGAATATTCACTACTAGATGATGAAACCCTCGTGAGTGAGTGTTGCGTGTGAGGGGCCAGGGAAAAGCGAGGGGCCGAAGAGCTTTCGTGCCGTAATACGCGAGTGTGTGGTGGGTTGCCTATACCGAAGAACGCCACGGCGCTTCGGCAGTTGCTATGAGGTACCGATGTGTGTGGTGTAACTGGATGATGTCAAGTTTCGTCTCTCATGTGGTTGAGATTTCTCTTTATCTTCATTGATAAAATACTTTCGCGTGAGTAATTTAATTCTTTTCATGACTCCTTGTTCGAAGAAAATCATTATTGCTCGAGTACACGTTTTGAAAACGAGCGATGTTAAGAGTGAGTTTTCAGATTTGTACTAAAGCAATGAAGCAACGTTATAAACGAGTTTCAAACGATATTTTTTGTATTACAACATTATAAATGATTAAGAGAATCGAAGTTAATTTTGGGAAATAACTTGTTTGTGACTTCACGGGTATTTGACGTCTGTATGATAAAAGCGATGGTCAGCCGTTCCGTTTACCGCTATTTCCCTCGATTCTCTCCTAAGATTGGCAGATTATGTGATGACGCAATTATTCCTGCCGTAAACGTCAAATACGTTATCGTGTGTGCCGTAAGATGCCCTTTTATCAACGATTTCTTGTAACGAATAAGGTCGTGTATAATGCTGGAATACAAAAAAGGATTTATTTCTTACTGCCACGTAATAGCTTGGTATTGCCATCGATGTAAACTGAATAACTTACCTGGATCAAAAGAATCGTGATTTGGAGGAAATATGAAAACATTTGAATGATGCTGCATCTTCCCTTGCTGTTGGAATTATGAGAGGGGATTATGAAAGGGAATTGTGGAAGGGAAGTATGAAAAGACAAACCGAGACAAGTTCACATCTAGTTAATTAGTAAATAAGTAACTCTGAATAATTAAAATGATATAAAAAATAAAATTGTGTATTTACCAAGAGCGTTATAAGGGATCTAATGATGTCGGGCAACAAATAGCCTTTGAGCCAAAGTCCCTCGAGCATTTTGTTGCCACTCGATCGTTTGAACCCTTATAACGCCCTTGGTGCTTAAATAACTATTACTTACAATGTATTGTGACGTGTATTCGTGTAGTGGCAGAGCGTGAGCAATGCGTGCGTTGTTGCGGCAGGTGTACGTGGCGGTGGCGAACGAGAACGACAACACGCCGCTGACGGAGGAGCCCGTGTACTACCCGTCCATCGCGGAGAACTCGCCCGCGGGCAAGCAGGTGGTGCAGCTGCGCGCGGTGGACTTCGACCGCGACCCCGAGCAGCGGCTCAGCTTCCGCATCACGGCCGGCAACCCCGAGAGCTACTTCTCCATCGACCGCGAGACAGGTAGGACAAGACAAGACGCGCCGCGCCACGCCCCGCCCCGCCCCGCCCCGCCCGCGGGCAGCTGCTCCGGGTGGAACGCAGCGGGGTGCCGTCGTCAGGTAATAATTAATTAATAATATTTATTTGGCTACAATTGGCTGATTGCCAGGTGGTAGCCATAACCCTTCAGTTTTACAATATATGTACACTTACAATTCAAAAACAATTTACAATACACTCCTTTCGAGCATATACACCCAATATATAAATATACACAGACCTGTATACATCTATGGCACATATATACACACAGTTATATACGTACAGCAACGGGGTGTCGTCTTAAAAGTCGGAGGGTTACCGTTGTCAGTTGCGTTGTCTTAACATTGTAACGGGGGATCATGTTCAAAGACAGAGTTTGTCGGTCCGGATGGCCGAGATCGCTAAGGCAGTAGTGCCGTAGCGTTCTCGGACCGAAGGATCGCGTTTTAGAGTCCCGCCTCGGGCATGGTTGTATTGTGTTCGTCCTTTCACCCCCTCTCATTATCATATTGTGTCATCCTCACAGTTTCCATACCGTTACACGCAATAGTGGTCGCTAATGATCTAGAAGTTGATGCGACCCTAAATAACAAAAAAGAAAGACAGCGGTTGCATGTACATCATTATATTTAATCAGAAAGAAAAAGCGAGTAATATTTCCATTTTATTTCGTTTACTTGTTCTTTCCACTAAATGTATTAGAAGAAATGCAGGTAATAAGTGAGAATAACATATGTGGTAATAAGTGCACATATTCTTAAAACCATTTAGATATTTAATGATGGACTACTTCGCCTCCAAATTAGACCCCAAATTCCGGAGCTTCCACCGCGCGTGGCCAGTTGTGCTTGCGCGGATTTCGCCGCCTTTCTCGCTGCGCAGCAGGAGGGAAATGGACGACGTTGTGTCGCTCTGCAGGCCACTGCGTTGCGCAACGCGACCCGTGCGGACGTGCCGGCCCCTGCGCGCGCTGTAGATTGCCGCGGGTGGCTCTGCCGGACCTCGCGTTCGCGAACGGCTCCTGGACAGCTGACGGTGCAGGCCACGCCCCTCCGCGACCGCCGGGTCCCTTCCACGCCCGTGCACCACCCCTCTCCCCTGCCTCAACTCCGCCTTCGAAGGCTTTCGGAATGCCAACTCTGTGGTCGTCCGGATGTTCAGTCCGTGCTACCTTCGCTTGTGTCAGCGACCACCGTAGACACCACAATCACCGCACGTTCATGAACCTTTCCTCCTCCCTCGGTTCAGAGCTTGTGCGTGCAGTCAGTAATTTCAACCTTCAAGATTCTCTGCTGGCCTGGGCGCGCTCTTCACGTACCGCTGCCACTGCGACGGTATTCCACCATTAGCGACGTCCCGAATTTCTTGGCTTCCATCTTTTTACCCATGAATCACCCACGCCCTCTCTGCGCTCTGAACGGGTTCTACATCGCCCAATGCTCTACGCTGATGCCCGGTTCCATTTTTTACGGTTCTTCTACTGTCTCTCGTGAAAAACGAAGATCGTTCACCGCTCTTTATTGCCCACGAGGCATAATTTCTACTTATCACAGGGGAGATAGTGCTGTATCCGGTGTTACGCCCGGGTCATTTGGATAGAAATGGACAGTTCAGTTGTTTCAACCGCATGTGGCATTTTTCATGCTTTATTATTATAATCTTAGAGAGTAAAAGTGAGCCAAAGGTTAATTAAAGGCTGTTAATTTTAAATTACAGAGGTACTATTCAAGTTCATGTCTTGAGAAGAAAAGGCGTTAATTGTACATAATATATTAATAGTACTACATTGTCTACGTTGTCATTGTCTATGCCACAAAATAGTACGTTGTCATGTTGGAACACTAAATAAAAACTTAGATTCACTACAAAATAATCTAGGCGTCCCTTTCCATTTTGATTTTCAGTTTTCATTTAAATTTCAAACGAAATCTAAATTAATATAAAATAAATATAAATAAAAATTAAGTAAATCAATTACAATATAACAATGCGTAATGTCAGTAATAATGTAAGAAATCGTCTCTGTTGATAAAGCGATCACCGCGGTTATATTTCCGACGTCCTCCACCTACATGTTAATAAGCCGGAACTAGAAACTCTGGTTTTATTGTTGTGAGAGTTTCGCATTTAAAATTGTCGTCCAGGTTAAACAAAATATATACTTTGTTAGTAATAGTTACATTTGTAGTTAAGCCTGTACCATGCTAGAGTTTCGTGTCATCAATGTTTCTTGATGGATTCAATATCGTACCAATCAATTGTGAAATAGTGAAACGAAAACTTAAGTTAAGAAGTTCACTTAATTCGTTGTTAATGGTTGATGAAGTGATGATTGAATGAAATGTATCAATAAGCAAAATTTCACGTCCTCAATTGTATAGTGAAATTAGGAAAACCGATAATGTTACTTACTGAGAAATCTTATGCGACTTCTTTACTTCCAGACCCATATTTCTATTGGGCATTCCGGTCGTCGATACCAAAAAAACACGATCGTGAGGTCTTTCGGAAAGTAAACCTCGTGCATGTTTACCGAAAACTCGCAACTTTGTCTCTGAGCCTCCGAGTTATTGCTTCATCCGGAGGGCACCGACCTTTCTTCCAAAGACAGCGTGTGTATATGTGGGTGTGTGAGGGAGAGCGCGCGCTCTCAATTCCAACTGAAGATCCCCAGCGACCCACTGAGGCCGCAACTTCTTCTTCGTTTGTACGAAGACGCTTCTCGGGGCGGCTTTTTGGAAGTCGGGCACGAGGGGTGCAGAGGGTGGAAAGGGTAAAGGAAAGACGAAGCCCTGCCCTGTGGAGTATCGGTGGTCTCGAATGCGGAACCGAAGCCGGGACTGGGAAAGGCGGAGCCGCCGCCGGCCCCGCCCCCGCCCCATCCCCACCCCCGCTTTCCAAGTTCCACCAACTTCAGATGAGTGAGCCCTCCGGATACGACGTAGTTTTTATTCTTAAGCCGTTTGGACAATGCGCTTTTAGGAGTTAATTTAGTATTCCTATATTCCAACAGTCTGTTCCGTTTCTTTTCATTTTTTTCCGCGGAAACTTTTCCGCTTTTCCCTCGCCTCCCCCTCGCTTCCCATCATCTCCTCCTCCTCCTCCTCCTCCTCCGTTTCGCTCGCTCGCCGCTCGTCGAAGTTGCTGAATACGTAAAAGGAACCGCGCGGCCAGCCACCCCGAGGGCTTCGCATTTATTGTCGTGGGTTTCCCCTTCACGAACGTTCAGAGAAGGCCGGCTCTCCCTTGTCGCAGCGCAGGCTCGTGTCGGATTTTTACGCTGATATGCATTGGTAGACAAGCTGGTTGCTCGAAAAAATAATCCTGATGTCTTGCATTGGAATCGAATTTAAACAAAATCAATTCTTGACATAAACAATGAAGTTCGCAGATTAATTGAACTCCGCAGCATCTTTTAATTTAAAAATTACTGTAAACTAAAGAATCCGATAATCGCGATTTATTCTCGCAGGTCTTCATGTACTATATTTGCCGAATGCGAAGCAATGACACTGTGAGTATATATTGCGTACCAGTTGCGTACCTCACACTATTTCCGGTTATTAAAGGTTCACTTTGTAGGTTCTACTGAAACTTTCTACATGTTTCGATAACGCAGCTTTTGAAGTAAGCGTTCGTCCTAAAACCATTCTCTCTAATGGTACAACACCATCTGAGATTGATCTGCTCCATTCGTTTATCCATTGATTGAAATAGTTTCTCCCCGCTATTGTCAATGAAGATCGTTCCTGAACGTTTTCCCAAACCGTCTCTCACAGCGTCGGAACATCACCCCGTAAAGTGCAGTCCGTAAACCACGGCCCCTTAGCTGCAGGCAACTCCCCAGATGCGTCGGTCGCTTAGTCTTATTTAGCAGCACCGCGAAAGTTTCCATATAAACTCCACATAAATTCCACGAGCGGCTCGATGTCCCTTGACTAGCGCCCCTCTCTCCCCTCCCCCGGCCCCTCTCCCCCTCCATCCACCAGTCCGCCCGCCGCCCCCCACCTCGGGCCAATCTCCCGCCGTTTACGACGTCTTAACTCGAACGTTGCCGACTTATCCCTTCACGCCCTGATAAGACGTGTTACAATATGAAGTGAAGCGAAATGCTCGCGAGGTCTTTACGGCCTTCGACGGCGTTCGCGCGGCGCGCTTCTTAACGGGGCCTCGCTTTACTTGTACTGCAGCGGTAACGGTCTCGGCTTTGGTCTCGCGCTCCCTCTCCCTCTCCCTCTCGCTCGATGCTCGGCTGTTACCCGCGCGGGCGCACGGAGGCCGTGAGCGGCTCCGCGTCGCTCTGCATCCGAGATCCGTAAAAGTCTCCTCCGCGATGTAGTCTTGCTCACGACGTTTTTTCGGCCTTCCCCTCCGCTGGTGTACACAAACGCCTATCCACTATTCTGTTGAATGGAGGTTACGATCTAGGACATATTTTCAATGCCCCTTGCTGTTTGACGTTCTTCGTAAACTCCGAATGATGTATTTTCACATTATATAAGATATTCTGTCTTCTCCGCGATGTCATGTTACTGACAACTTTTTTAGGCCTTCTCCTCCGCTGGTGTTTACAAACTCGTATCTACTATTTTGTTTATTGAAGATTTTCACATTATATAAAATGTTCTGTCTTCTCCGCGATGTCATCTTGCTGACGATTTTTTTTCGGCTTTCCTCTCCGCTGGCATTCACAAATGCGTATCCACTACTTTGTTTAATGGAGTTTACGATGTGTGCAATGTTTTCAATACCTCTTGCTGTTTACGTCATTTGGAACTACGTCATTTTCACATTAAGTAAGATCTACATCAGGGGTTCCCTGACGTGGGCGCGCACTAGCGGCGTGCAAAGGCACTTCAGGTGAGTCGGGGGCAAGTGCCGGCGAACACTACACTGAAAAGGGTAATCTATAGTTAAGGGAAAATAAAAACCTGATGGTAATGAACGAATGCAACTCGGACTCTGCGCTTTTGAGCTGAAACATGCATTTAAACAGAAAATCTACTAACTCTGTCTATTTTAATTCAAATGCAATACTCATTATAGTTTACGAATACAAGCTCCACTTGAATAATGTTTTATATAGCCTGTCAATAACCGACTGCGGACGTTTGGAGTTTTAAAGTTCCTATTCGTGTGTCGTACTTGAAAAAAAAAATCCTCGAGTGCAATGTAGGATTCAGAGGAATTTCAGTGTAGTTGTATGTCCTAATTTGTTTACGTAGCTCTCCCTGAGGGAGCCAGAGTTCTACATCTTGATATTTTAATTATAGGGCTTATATAAATTAGGCAATATAGGGCAAAATAGGGCAAATTTTAATTATAGGGCTCTTGAAAATTAACTGCTGCGTAAAATGTCGAACCTAACAAACTTAGTAGGTTTAGAAGTGTTTCTTAATTGAATTCATATTATCACATTTCTGTCGAGATATTTGAATACATTAGTTCTGAAGATATTACATACTTATGGTTAGGTCTTATGTGATCGGAAATTACAAATAATCTTCATTCTGTTCCATGAGGTTTGGTAGGGTACTTCAAGGCTTTCTTGATTTTTGTTTTAAGAAATATTTATATAATGTTATATATTACATAACACACATCTGATTTTACGGAGAATGTCTTAAAATTGATTTCACATGCGTGTGGTTTGTGACGTTATTAACGATGGGTACTGTACATTTGTAATATATTTTTACTCAAATCATGCAAACTCCATTTCAGTTCTTAAAAGGATTTTATTGTAAAATTAGATTATTTTGAAATATTTAATTTTTACGTCTAGATAACATTTTGTTTAATTATCCTCCTCTTAATAAAAGGAACGTTGTGTATCATAATTTGTTAAATAACAGGCCAACGCATTTTTTCCCTCTTAGTCCTCCATTGCTCACGTCTGTTGCTCGATTTTTTTTTTTTTTTCATTATTTCGATTGCCAGACGTTTTATTTTTACAATATCTATTCGAAGTTTATTTAATCGAATAAAAACATATTGTTGTGTTGGAGAATCGTTATATTCATCTTGAGTGGTCGATAATAAAGTTTCCCAATAGTTTAATAGAATACTCCTACTATAATGGCAACGAAGACTCCATAAGCAATGAAGGTGCCCGTTAAAGATAATAAAAGAGTTGCGAGGGTTGGGAAAAGAATAACCGGCAGAATGACTGCCACCGGAGAAATGCGATCAGGTTCACGAACTTGGGAAGGCGATTGAGGTGGCAGAAAATTGCGAACCGGAGAATCGGCGGGGAGGGCTTCCGAGACCACGCTCGCAATCGCCGAGACGAGCGAGTCGGTGTCAGTGGGAATGTGGGATGCCGGAAGGCGTCGAATGGCCGGAAGGACTTCGCGGGCCGCGGATTCCGGGGGAAGCGCTTCTGCGACGGCGTCCACAACCGCGTTGAAGGTCGAAGTTGAGTGCTCAATGGCGGGGAGTAAGTCGTGAACCGGGGAGTCCGCCGGGAGCGACTCTGCCACAGTGGTTAAAGTAGCCGCGACGGGAGAATCCGCAACGCTCGGTGGAAGGTTGTGGAGGGCCGGGAACGGGAGCGGGAAGCAAGGAAATACAGCCGGGATGGGGGAATGCGGCGAGGATTGGGACTCGGGTTGGGCTCTGAAATGAGCTGTGAGGCAGAGCGGGACGAAGAAGAGGAGGACGGGGAAGGCGGCGAAAATGAAGTAGAGGGATGCGCAGGCAAGGGCGAGGATGCAGAGGGAGAGGAGGACCAAGATGTACAATAGGAAAATCACGCTGGCGGTGGCGGCGACGGCAGTTTGGAAGAGGCAGTAGAGATCAAGGTGGTTGACGCTGAAGGCTCGGGTCGAATCTGTTCATGTTGTCAAGTCATTCCTGAAACAGAGTATTTTTCCAACGATTACAAACCTGCTTTGGTAGTTAACTGGATATTTTACCAAATATTTCATTAGAGCTGGGGCGTAGATTATTCAATAATTTTAATTTAATTATATCAAAATGCTGTTTCAAACACAAATCTAATGTGGGATCTCATAATAAACATGAAGATACAAAATTTGACATTTTAAGAAAAAGAATGAACTGTTATTCATTCCATTAAGTATTTACTAATTTCTAAAACTTTCGTACTAGAACCTTACATAATTCACGTAAAAAATACAACATCAACGCCTGGGCAATGCTGGCTACTTAATTTATCACAATCAACTATTATAAAAAAAGGACTGAATAGTATGAAAAGTATGTAAATTATATTTATCTACCCGGTTCCGCCCCACCCCGCCCCGATTATTTTTGGACCGCGTTTTTGTAAATTCCCTTTGCCTTACGCTACCCTGATCTGTATATTACAAATGCTACCCCTCGTTACGCGTCAACTGCGTGTGCACGGCGGGTGTGAACGACGCCCCCGCAACGCCCGACGAGCGATGCGAGCCCCGCAGCCTGGTGGCGAGATTTCGCCCGGAGGGGCGGCGTCGCACCACGCGAAATGATTCGATTATTATTTGCGTTAGCCGCACTCGGGCCTTTTTTTTATCTGTCACTGGAAAAGGCCGGCCGCCCACCCGCTGCCCGCGAGCGACAACCAGCGCGCGAGGGCGGTGTCAAGTTTTGTCAAACAATGAGCTTCTCCGCCGGGACTAATTACCATCATTAGCGTTTTTCGGGCCGCCGCGTGCCCCCCGCCCCGCCCCCCCCCCCCCCGTGATTGATCCACGCATGCGACAGTAATTGATGTCGCGTCGTTTGCACGCCGCCTAGTTGATTACCGCCGATCTACACCCGGGAACACAGTTACAAATGCGGAGAGGTGGATCCCGGTCGCTGCCTCGCCCTGCGTCCAGCGCGCGTTGCGGCTTGCGGTGGTTTCCTGTGCGCTTCATTTCCACGTGATTACATGTCTAATGATTATTTTGAATTGTTAAAATTGGGTGTTTTTGAAATGTATTTCTATACGGACTATATCCTTTAGTCGCAGAGCATTTGATTTCATTCGCAAGATATATCATATTATTATTTCTCATTACTCAATTTATATTTTGTTCATGTCATTAATGAGAAGTTATGAAGAGTAATCAATATCATCTACTTATTTATTTTTGGTTATTTGTTCTGAAGAGTCTGAAAGTACCAGTTTTATTTTTCTTGCTTCTATTCCTTCCAACAACCCTCTTTATCTCTCTCTCTCTCTCTCTCTCTCTCTACCCCTCTCTTTCCCCCTCTCTCCTCTGTCTCAACCCCTCTCTTCTCCTCTGAACTCCTCTCCCCCTTTTCAACCCCTCCCTTCCCCTCTCAACCCCTCTCTCCTCCCCTCAACCCCCCCTCTAAAGCCCCCTCTCCCCCTCTCAACCGCTCTCAACCCTCTGTCCCCCACTCAACACCTCTCTCCGCCTCTCTATCTATGGCTTTCTTTGTCACTACCACACAGCTACAAACACACACCATTCAGTATGACAATAGGACAGTAACAAACGCCTTGGAATTGTATGGTCAAAATAATCACGCGCCTTACATTTTGAAGTTTCAGGACCCCATTGACTTTTTATTTCTTTCTGACATCCTCATTTCGTCGTGTTGTTTCAGTTTCGTTTAAAAAAAATCATTTAGTCTATTTCCACGATTCGACTCCCCGTTTTCTCCCCGCTGCGAATGGCGGACAGGTAATCTCTCATCCAGCGCGATGCGGGTAATCTCAGAATGTCACTCAGCGCCGACTGACAGCCCCGCCCCGCCCCTCCTCTCCCCTCCCCCTCCCGCCTTTTTCTGAGATGGTTTTTCGTAAACGGCGCCGCGCGAGTCCGACCGCGCAGCTGCAGTCATGGACTCGGAGAACTACATTTCCTCGCGTTTAATTGAGAAACTCTTGGCAGTTTGTTTCGTGAACGACGGACGTTTTTAACAGAGACTCTGCTCAATTTTATTCAATACTATATTTATTATTTCTTAAATTTACGATGAAAAGTGTTAAGTATCAGAAAAATATATAACCTAATATAGATTGCAACCAGCTTCTTAAGAAGCAACTCTACTGACAGTGGGTGCCATTCCAAATCGCAAATCCACTTTTCGCAAATTTAGTATCAAGTATCTCCGCCGGATCGGATGGCCGATGTTAAGGCATTAATTCCGTATCGATCTCGGACCGATAGATCGCGGGTTCGAGTCCCACCGCGGGCGTGATTGTATTTGTGTTCTCCTTTCACCCCCATTATCACATCATGTCATCCTTACAATTTCCATGCCGTTAAATGCAATAGGTCGCTAATGACGTAGATGTTGATGCAACCTAAAATAATAACAAAAATTCTCTCCAATAGCGCGATATTACTAATAATAATAATAATAATAATAATAATAATAATAATAATAATAATAATAATAAAATGGATTTTAAAAAATGGTTATCGTTATTGCGAAAAAACGTATACAAACCTATGAAAAATTGATTGTAACAGTCAATGTGCAAAAGTATGTCGGTTTGCAAAAGAAGTAGTACATTACCGGAGACATCGAAGTCCTAGCTATATAATGTCGCAAATGAAAACAATTTACTGCTTTAAATGGACATGTTTTAAAAATTCTCTTGTGATGTACTCACAGATTGAAACCCCGACTCTAAAGTAATTAATTTACGTCGCAGTTTATATAATACAGTTTTACCAACAAATTAATTAGAACCCACAACTTGCACACAGTTAGATTAAGTTCATATGTACGTAAAATACTAACGTAAAGACCTAAGTATTCGAAAATAACACACATACAAGTCATATGTCAAGTCAAAATAAATGCACATACAAGTCAGATGTCTAACATTTCTCTCTGTCGATGCACTCAAGTGCGTTGTACACTCACATATGTCTGCACATTGCGCTTGATTTCCAGGCAGTGGATTCTGCTTTGCCCATTTACATTATTTTCAGTAATAAGTGTGGACAACAGTTTTCAGCCATTCGGAGCGTCCTTGTCATACAGTACTGAACATTTTAAAGATTCATTCACTGAACATTTTTGATATGCTCGTTGCGTTTATTACTGACTTTTCAATTGTTAATTTAAGCTTTTGTTTGTTTTTTATTGTTGAGTACTGTTTGGTATGTAGTATATTTGTATTTAAGTGAAAAAGGACCTTTATTTTATGTTCAAGTGTCAAACATGTTTACTTCGTTTTCTTGTTTGTTTTTCTCTGTGTTAAAATTGTGAATGCATTCTTCTCTGAATCTTTCGATTAGATCCAAAATTAAGCCATATACTCGGGGAGGAATTACCTTTAACAACTTTCTCTTAATGAATTTATTTTTGCCATTATCATTAACTTACTCAATACCCACTCTGCAATATATTGGCGCTGTTTAGTATCTAAGTTAATACAGATAAAGCATAACCCCCTAGCAGATTCCAAGAACGCAGTGATTCATTTCGTGTTAACTCCAAGGAGGCGTTATTAGGAGAAGCGACGAACACAATTTCCTCTCGCGCGTTATTGCAATATTATTAATTAACGGTTTCATTATAGGGCGTGTTCAGAACAGAACTCATCCGCACGTGGAAGCGGGTGATAGCATCGACGTGGCAAGAACGCATTGGCAGCGCCTTCATCCACGCAGAATTACTATGAAACGCCAATATGCACTTAATATGCGTAATTGGAGTCCCCAGGCGATGCAAATGAGACTCTCCGTGTTTTTTTGTCAGAAAAAAAAGGATTTTCACTTGCAATGAGACATGAGTGCGCATCCCCGACATACTGCGTGCGGTGCAAGACGGAGCTAATAAAAACAGCGGAGACTTCGTTGATTTTCATGCATGCAATGTATCCAGGGGTGGACATGTTTTGTATATAGTATAAATGTGCCGTTTCATGTATAAATGTGCAGTATCCTTAACGGTTTTTGTTCTTTTCACTTGGATCCACGTTCACGTTAATCGTCATTCACATGATGTCAAATTCAATAATTTACTTGAAAAAGGAGACATCAGTTAATTGAATATGTACAATTTATGGAACTTGAGTTGTAAAAATTCCTTTTTTTAATTCCTCGGGCGACATATTATAGACATATTTTAATGTTTCTCAAGCTTCCATGTTTGAGTACCATTAAAGCACCGCAGCTTGTAACATAATATTGCATTAATTTTGTGCATTAAACATACGCAAAAACACAAATATGAAAAGGGTTTAGGCATTTCTTTAAAAAGTGGACTTGTTTTAGGGCACACAATGTTCAGTTTTGCAAGCCCTAAGATTTTATTAAATGTAACCGTTACGTCCTTCTGCTATAATATTTGTTACAGAGACTAGATATTAGTTTTTTCACACGTTCCTTCTGATAATGATTCTAACAAATATTGCAAGAGTATGAAGTACACGTGTTCTTAGGAATTCATAAAAAGTTTTGTCTGAGATCGTTTATCGAGCATTATGGTGACATCATAGACAGAAATAGTGTGTCTTCATTACGAGGACACGGTCAAAAACGAAGCTCATTTTGTGCGAAGAACATAGGACGTGGAAAAATTGTAGGGGGCCAAGCACAGCCAGTTACTGCAGCTATCGCTCTCTGTGAGCTTTTCCCCTTACCTCCCCGCCCGGTCCCGCCCCTTCACTTCTCACCCCACCCCTCCCCTCCCCACGCCGCCCCACCTCCGCGTCCCACCCGCCCCTGCCCCACCCCCACCTTCTTGCTCCGCTCCACTCCGCCCCGTCCCGCCCTGCCCAGCCCCCACCACCCCACCCCACCCCACCCCGCCCCGCCCCGCCTCGCCTCGCCTCGCCCCGCCCCGCCCCGCCCCGCCCCGCCCCGCCCCGCCTCGCCTCGCCCCGCCCCGCCCTGCCCTGCCCCACCGCGCCGCTTCGCGCACCGGGAGCCTCCGTCTAATGACGCGGCTGATTGGACGGCGCTCTCCAAGAAGCGATTCCCGCCCGCGGCCTCGCCCCGCCTCGCCTGGCGCTCGCGCTCGCCCGAATGGAATCGGCGCGTTGCTGGCGCCACTCGTCGCGCTGCCAATGGAGAGCGAAGCGGAAGGCGCGCGCAGCGCGGCCGCTGTGCGGGATTGCGGGCGCTTCACAGGATTCAGCGGTGTTTGGCGAAGCGTGTTCTGGCTCTGCCGATACGTCTTGTTGATTTTTATTGGTTTTAATTGACTGTTGGTTGTCAGAGAACGTGGAACTATAAAATGATACTGGCTAATTAACTCATTTTTTCACTTCTTTTGTTCTTGTCTTTGATTTTTTTCTAAATGCTGGAGCAGTACTCTAACAAAGGAACCACTGATCTCCTGCAATCTTTCCTTCCTCTTTCTTGTCATATTCTCTTCGTGTACACACACACACTTACATGCAGTGCACCACCGCACTTGTCGGAAACTGAGAGATGGACCTTCGCTTGAGGATATACATGGGGGGGGGGGACTCCTCAAGTTGCAAGTGAATCGATAAAGTTAACAGAAAACGTCATTTACTACCAGTAATTAATTTTCAAATCATAATATTTCTTTTATTGCCCTTTATTCTGAAAACTTGTAGCATATTCCTCGTATGTTTCTCCATTAATAATTTTGTCTGTGCAATAATTATATTTATTTCGTTAGTGTTTTCTTCTTCAAGTTGCAGGATTTTCAATATTTTGTTCGGTTTACAAAAATTCTGGCAGAATGCCTCGTTTTTTAGAACTTAAAAATATTGTTACAAGAAAAACGTGTATTAAGTACTAGAATTTCCCCCCACATGTAATAAGAAGCTCATTTTGCGCCCAGGATTTAAGACCTCGACAGCGGGAGTGGAGGGGGGTGTAGGAGAGGTCGGTCAGAGCCGCCTGCGACGTGGGCGCTGGCGGCGGCGAAGACAAGAGCGGCCGGGGGCGGGCGGGCGAGAGCCGTCGCTTCCTAGCTTCCCCGGGGGTATTTCCCCTGCGCGGCGCGGCGCGGCGCGGCGGTCGCCTAAACCCCTAACGAGGTCGCCCCCAACTAAGGCGCGGCCCGGTCCGGCCCCAGATGTGTCAGCCAGCGGCGCCTGGCGCGCCCGCGCCCCCGTCCCCGTCCCCGCCCTGGCGTGGGGCCGACGCCTCATTTGCATCCCTTTCAGTGGCGCGGTCCGCCCGCTTAGCGCCTCGCCTCGCCCGCAGCCACACGGCGCCCTCCGCCGCATGCGCCACTCTCGGGAGAGGGGGGGGGGGGGGCAAGTCAGATTTCGCCGGCGCTTTCTTTCGGTCACTTCCGTCTACCTAGCACCACCTACATAGCTCTGCTTTATGTATTTCCTGCTCTATTCTTTCAAGTTCAGAACTTCCATTATGTATTGAACATTGGGTAGAAATCGAATGAATTCGTCAAATGACGTATTAAATATTAAGTTTATATTCATTTAAATTTTCTGGAGAGTTTTTGTTTGTAAATATTTACTTTCGGAAGTAATACAATAATATTTATTCATTTGCTTGTTAGCAAATGAGGCAAGGTCAGGGAAATCGTGTAATACGTAACACATTGCAATTTTTTTGGCTTTTTGTTGATTTAAAGGCTTGATTCGTATTCTGTTCAACTGTAAAATATACATTAATTATTTGGATCCCAGTCTAAACGTTCTGCACTTTGTTATCCAGTGTGTAAAAAATAAGACAGCTTCATAAGTATCCCAACTTGAAGCCGCCTGCCCTGGTCTGCACCTTACGTTATATAAGCATTCGTTATCGTTCATGGGTTACTTTTTATACTGTGTAGCGCTAAAAGACTTAATATGCGTGTAAAAACTATTGTATTACGCTTCCGTTTGTTTTTCGCAACCCTCAGAAACATATATTTTTATCATTATTATTGTTATTATTGTTTTTATTATTATTATTATTATTATTATTATTATTATTATTATTATTATTATTATTATTTGCATTGGATAAATACATCTGGTATTCAGCGTGATTAAATATCTAATCTTGTTAAACATTTATTAACTCACGAAAATATTTAGAGCTATGAGATTTAGTTCCTTAGTATATATAGTTATATAGTCAACTTAATTTAGCATTCATTTCCAGATTCTCAACGTTTACGACTTCCCTTGCAACAAATCTAGAGTACTGAGAAAAGCTAAACTTCCAAACATGCAATTGAAGGTCGAAAAGATATACAGTTAATACAGAATACCAAAATATAATGTTTTACGCACTGGACAAAACTATGTATTACACAAGAAAATTATAAAATATTTATTTGTAATAAATACAGCATAAAACTGTGATAAAGGAAATTATTTACTCACTTTCCAGAATGAAGTTCACTCGCAAACCAAGTTCATACTATTTTAATTCATGGACTAAGAAATATAACTTTTGAAGCTTCAGAACGATTTTAAGGCCCTTAAATGCCTTGCTTTGTTTCTGTCGATGTGAACCTTTGTTGCAGATTGCACTTGTGCTTGCTGTGTGCTTGGGAACAATCTACCAAAATGTTTACGTTTTTCGTCGTAAATGTGGGTGGTTCACCTCTGGGGATATATTCCTATAAAGTAATGACCCAATTACAGTGTTTTCCGTCGATAACGTTTTGTAAATTGCTTAAGATTGTTAACTTTTTTTAGCTTATTAAACTGTTCTTTGTGTCTCTCACCAGCTGCTATATTCAATATGAAATTATTCGGTCGTTTCGAGGTTTCATGGAATGCAGCACAGAATATCTCGCATTTCAGGTTCATTGGCAATGATAAAGCGCATACCTAATTCATCGCTGCTGCACCGAAACGCCCCACGCACGTAATGTCCTTCCGCGTGAATTTACAGCATTTTCTATAGGTTGTGAATGCAGCGCGCAGAGGTTGATTAATCAAATAGATCATTTGGCTGGTTAAGGCTCTCATTGGCCGTTGGGAAGGAAATACTCTGTGAAACGACTGGTAGCGTCGGAGGCATTTACTTCTGGACAACGACCCATCAACTGCACCGAAACGGCTCATCAACCGCCCCCCTCCCACCCCCGCCCCCCTCCGCCCACCGCGGGGCGCGCAAATGGGTCGCGCGCTGTGTTCGTTTGCGGGGAGCAGGAGATTCAATCAAACCCCTCGCATGGTGCGCGGGGCGGAACATGAATTTAAGAATGTCGGTCTGCGCGTCGGATGTCTTCGGTGGTATAACGGGTAGCGTATCGGGCTGCTTTATCCAAGTTTGCCAATTCACACCTGATCGAAGCCATAGGTTTTTAATGGCGAAAAAATCCTACGTACGTCTTTCTTCGGAGGAGAAGTAAAGCTGGCTGTCCCATGTTGTAAATGTGCTGCATGTGTAATGTCCTCTGGGCTAAATTCAAATCGCCTGATTCATCGCCCGAGAGATTCCTTTCTCCGTTTGATGGTGCGCAGCGAAACATTTATGGCCAGACAGAAGAACGGGCCTGATGGCCCGAGACTCGCCATGTAAAACATTGTATCATTGAATTGAATTGAATACTGTGTGATATGTGGCATACCTTCTGTTGCTCGGAGTGCTTTCACTCTGGCGGGTTATATAATTAAAAGTGTTTAATTTAAAAAAGAGAGAAAATTTGAGATGTTCAGATGAGACAAACAAGATCGTGTATAGGAAAAAATACAAGGGTCGCGTGGAACTTCAGAGACAGCTGTGTGAGAAGCAAGGTAGCGAGGACGTAACTTAATAATTATTGTCTAATAATGATCATCCAAATAAAGTTTTTATGGTATTTGCTACTCAACTAATAGCGTAGTGACAATATACTGTTGAATGGCTTTTTCGTGTACTGTTCTTTTGAGAAATGTTTATGAGACTGGAAGTACTTACCTGATGGAGGCTGTGTGCAGCAGGATATGCATGGAGTATAGCTCGGCAACTTTGAAAAGAAAGCTCTCACGCGAGAAGTGACAGAATAAAAGCTTCACACCCCCCCTTGCGGTCGAACTTGCACTGTGATCATCTCGAGTCGGACCGATATCGACGGCTATCCTCACACTGCTTGGGATCCTCCAATGGGAGAGCGAATCAGCTTTGAAAGCGACGCCCGTTGAGGGGAATTCTGTTCTGCCTAGGGAGTTAGTGGGGTACATCCTCACAACGACTCTTGAGGTAACCCCCGAACTCAGATATCTTCTTCGAAGTTGTCGCGCCGTAATAGCAAAATGATAACTGCATCCTCCTTTGGCCAGATAGGGCCTTGGCCGACCAGTGAATCACTGCATCAATCACTTCAAAATAGTAGTCACTGCAAGCAATCAGTGTATTTTATCTTTTGGTATAAGAACCCTGTCCCTCTAAATGTCAAATTTAATACCTCACTAAAAGATCTGCTTCTTGTTTTGAAGAGAGATGAAACGTATTTACGAGTAATTTGAGTCTTTCTTTGTTATGATAGCTTTGACGATCTGAAACACAATTCGTTGAACTCTTGAGACAATTTTCGAAGCTTAAGTCTTTTGCTGGAAGCGATATCGCTGAGGAGGATTGTATTCGTATATGTACTGTGATCCACTATAAAAGATTTGATGGTGGGCACGTCTTCGTTCTCCTGAATCACTGCAAGACCCTGGCCTTTCTCTACCATCCATATGGATGGATGGCGTGCTTTACGGCGGCCTATAAAATTCTCTCGCTAAAGAAGCTTCTCGAGTAACAACCCAACAAGGAAGATCTCTGCACAATCATTTAAGTTGCAGGCTAGAGATGAAATTAATTCTTAGTTCAGCTTTAATTCTCAATTAATGAACAATTTTGTTGTTACAATCGAAGTAAAAAAGCCTTCAACTGTACAGTACTGTTCAACAATTAATTTTAATTTTGTTTCAATTTATTTGGCGATGAACTGCATCGATTACATCGTATGTTCTTTGAAAATGTCGAATATGCCCCGCAAATGTGTTTTTGAAAGTTTATCATCACATTAAAAAAATGAATGTAGGATCGTTTTTTGAGCTACATCAAGCATTTTTCATCCCTTGCACCATAATAACTTGGTTCTGATTTTAATAGTACGCATAAAATTTGAATAATCTGCCGCTTAGTTAAATGCTTCATTGTTGGATCTATTTAAATAGCGTTATGAAACGACGTGTAAGCAGGGCATGATGCTGCTATATCGTTACCTCCCCTCTCCTGCGAATCCGATTTCGCTCTCTTCATCTTTTTACGGTGAAAACTAAGTCCAGGGGTTGTTTCCCCCCGCAACACGCCCGATTAACACTCCCACTCGACCGGGAAGCGCATGCGGCGTTTGTACAGAGAAACGTACATTGTATCCCTTTTATGAAGATAACGCCGTCCCGCTGCGTGCGCGCGCGCGCGTGTGTGTGTGTGTGTGCGCTTGCGCCGCCGAAATATAAACATAACCGCTCCCCGAAAGAAACAGCTCCCCCAATCCCGCGACAAGGGCCGCGCCGTCGCATTAGGACGCCATTATCACCCCGCTCCGCAACCCCGCACCCCGCTCCCCGCTGCGCGCGCTGCCCGTCCGGGTACGCTCGTAGAGGCACGCCGGCCGCACACTAGAGGTTGCGGCGGCGGCGGCGGCGGCGACGGCGACGACCACGACCACGACCACGACCACGACCACGACCACGACCACGACAACGACAACGACGACGACGACGACGGCGACGGCGACGGACACTTCGCGTTTGTACTGGACAAGCCCACTCTCTTGATCGGCTGAGGTGGCACCAGTTGATGTCACTGCAGCGGCTCCCAGGGAGGTCCTGGGTTCTAGTCCCGACGGTGGCAGGATTTTCGGCATTAGCTGGATAGCGAAGTCGAATTCAGTGACTGTCTGGAGGAGGATTCTAGCGGCCGGCTGCTCTGATCGGTAATTTTCCGTGGTTTCGCGGATCAACACCGGGTGAATGCAGGAGTAGTACCTAACAAAAAAGGCCACGGGCCGCGCTCGAACTTTCCTTCCCTTTTCTTGTCCTATCATCACCCCTTACACACACACACACACACACACACACACACACACTAACATGCACCACACTACCATACATGCCGGGGGTTTAGAGCGTGTCCTACTTGCCATGGTGCCCCGCTGGTGGGAGCAGCCGGGTTGGAGAAAACCCCGCAAGGAGACTTGTAGGTCGGCGCCGAATCTCTTCATCCGGTGAGGGAAGACACGCAACTAATGACCTTACCGGTTGCCACGCTCAGAATCAATAATCAGTTAATACATCGTATCTATTCGCCTCTTCATCTTGTTGATGCTACCATTGATGCAATTCGATAATTTCCCAGATTTCGTGCCCCTTCAGACACAAAGGATCGCACGAATACGAAATTACTAAACCTCATAGCAAAGTATGTTGAAGCTATTTTGTACTACTTGCAAGACATTTTCTAGCGAGCATTTGGCTGCATGTCTCACGCCGTCATTTCGCCGTGGAAGGGAGGAGCCAGCTTACCTGCCTGGAGTGCCCTTGGCGGGGAGGGGGGAGCGAAGGGAAGCGCGGAGGCTGATTGCGGTGCGCAATGGGAAGTCGCCCGGGCGCAGGACACGCGGCGAACGCGCTGCGGGGTGGGCGGCGGCGGCGGCGGCGGAGGGTTCCTAACGTGTACCCGCGCCGCCGCAATAACACATTAGAGGCAGGGCTTAGAGCGGCTGCTCGCTCCTATTACCGCCCCCGATTACACGCTATCGGCGGCGCTCAGCCGTCTCGCTGCCCCACCTCCCGCCCCGCACCCCGTCGCCGCTCCGTCCTCGCCCACGTCCTCGCCCTCGGTCCTCGACGCCCTGCCACCTTTGGGCGGCGCTGGCTGTAATTATGTCTCACGGTGGTCGCCACATCCCTGCGGCCTCCAGCCCTGGTGTCTTTGCTTCCTGTCGCTTGCCCCGTGTTCGTCGTCTTATTTCTGCTATGTGTTTGTTCTTCCAACCTTATAGACTGTACTGAAGTATTTTGTTTCCGTCTTTCGTTTTTATATTTCTTACTGCGAAATTATCTTCTACCATTTCACTTGTATATCATGATTTCACGTGATCTCCCACTTTTTTTGTATTATTGCCAGGCAATTTAATGTTTCATTTGCTTTTTTTTCCTTCAAACGTTGTTTCATTCCATTCTTCTCTTCTCGTTCTTTCAATATTCCATTTACATTATCTCGAAAAGTGATGTTTACGAGTGTTTTCTAATTCCTTCTTGTATGTATACCATTACCTTTCCCACTACTATGTCCATCGGTTTTATTTTACTTCGATTGCATATTTCCATTTACACCCGCTTTCTTTGTTTCTGTTTCGTGCATTCTGCTTTGCTCCTTCAGATTATTTCCCCTTATCCCTCCACCTGGTGCTTAGGGCTTCACCATACAATCAACCGTCTGTGCACTCCACTGGGTTCTCATTTTCCTGGCCAGTGCGAGCATGTCATTGGCTTTCTCTCCACGTCCTTCGCACTACTTCGCTCCCTCTCTGCCCCACCCCCACCCCCGCCCCCTCTTCCGGCACTTGTGCTCCCGGGACCGCCCTTACCTCTCCCTTCTGCATCCGCCTCCTCCGCCCCGCCCCTTCTCCCCGCCCCGCCCCCGCCGCTGCGGCGCGCGCGTAATGGTCGGGTGCCGCGCTGCGCCCGTAGAACGCGCCGGAGGAGTTGTTGTTATGTTGGTGGCCTGACTGCGAGCAAGGCGGGTAATGCCTACGCCGTTATGCCTTGCAACTTTTTCCTACGTTCTATTGTTCGTTTTGCGGGCTGACCAACGTAGAAATTGTTCTAGACACGACTTTTGTTCTTGAAGTTCTGGTAATAAAAATTGTTGGCCGTGAAAAGTCGAGTGCGTTGGTTTGCCTGTTATTGCAGTGCAGTGGAAGTGGCGTTAGGGTTTTTGACATTTGTGTGTTGTTAACGCATTTCAAACTTTCCGAATTTGGCAAGAATACCTACGGGCGAAGTTTTCTTAGTTTCGTTCTACAAATATTCGTTCACTTAAGGTGAAAAAATTGCCCTAACAGTCAAAAGTTAAAGTAAACTCTAAATATAGTCTTCATTTCGTCGCTACGATTTAGGAGATATTTTCATTTATTATAACTGCGTCAGTGGTAAGACCTGATCATTAATTGTGTCACTATTATCTGTTGCCACCAAGTATTGCTAACCCATAATAATATTAATGATTTATTATTATTCTTAGTATTATTATTATCATTATTTTATTTATTTACGTCAAAAACAGTTAAAAACTGTGTATGACGTGCTAAGGGGAGAAGTGAATTTGAAGTTACATTTATGATATCACATCGTTACTTATCTTCATGAAGCACTAGCCTTCAATGAAGTATAATACCAAAAGAAATATAATTATTGTACAATGTACAATTCTACTAACAGTGCACCAAAAAATGAACACACAATTTTAAATAAAATATTGTAAGTAATAGAAGAAACATCAATATGAATTACCTTACAGCATAGGAAAATATACACAACACAAAGGTCGTGCGTATTTTAAAGTGAACAGCAAGAGTAATGAAGTAATTATCTAATAAATATACATTTTTATCTGTGGTCGTGGTATTAGTAAGACTTAATTATTCAAATTAGTTTTAAAATTATTAATATTTTGATACAATGTTTTGAAATAGTGTTGCAATAAAAAATGTAGCAACATCAGATCGTCATACATTCAAAAAAAATTTGAATGAAAACATAGCTGGTTGTTTTTCACTTTATTTTGTATTTGCATTCGTTTTTGCATTATCTTATCCACTTCGCACGGTTTCCTTTCCCTTGCACTGACGGCGTACTCAAACCCTGTAAATCAGCGACATAGGGCAAATACCCACATTCACTTTTCATTTCTTCATATCTCAGTGAGCAGCTTAACATAGCCCACTATCGCACTTCCTCTCTTCCCCGCCTTCCTCAGAGCCTCTTTCCCTGCATCGAATCGCTCCACACTACATAACGCTACACCTCGCCTCCCCGCCCCACGCTACATCTCACTAAACACTCCACTCCCCTTCACACCCCGCGCCGTATTCCGCTCTCACTACACTTCACTTCGCATGAACGCACTTCACTTTTCATTTCCGCACTTCACTTCACATGACCGTACTTCACTTAGTATGACCGCACTTCACTTCACATGACCGCACTTCACTTCGCATGACCGCACTTCACTACACATGTCCGCACTTCACTTCACATGACGGCACTTTACTTTACATGATCGTATTTTGCTTCACCTGACCGCACTTCACCTCTCCGCACCAGTCACCAGTCTCATCTCACCAATGCCGCCACGGGTCGACACGTCACGCCACGCAAGCCACGCCACGCCACGCCACCCTGATTCGCGCGCGGCTGCTGGTAATGACGACATCCGCCCGCGCGCAGCGTCACCCCTTCGATGACATCGCCCGCGGCGCGGCGTGGCGGTGCGACGTGGGCTTGGGAACGGACGACCCTGGAACAAATTTCCTGGATTTGCATAGGGGGAGCGGCCAGGGCCGGGCGGAGCGGGGCAGATGGGGCGGAAGGGTGGCGCGCGTAATCTGGGGCCGCACGCTCGCGGGACGTGCGCAGGAAATAGATTCGCGGCGACGCGTCCATCGTGACGAAGCGGCGGCGGCGCCGGCGCCGCCATCACCGCCGCTGCGACCGGGGGGGGGGGGGGAGCGAAGGTGGCGGAGCGGCGTTGGATGAGGTCTATCGGTGTCTGGCAATCAGCGCCGGGCGTGCGGCAGCCCCACGAGGCAGGGTTGGTGGCTGCTTTCGGGTGACTTGTATGCAAAATGGGCATTTACTGAGGTACAAATGCTGCAAGAACGATGAAATCGGGAATTTGATTCCGAGGTCAGAAGTTTACCGGATGGTGTTCGTGGTGACATTTGTACCAAAAATTATTGCATACGAAACAACGCAAAACTCTTATAGAGATTGAGTTGTCTAACAATTCGACATTTTATTATAAATGCAATAAGGACTGAGAAGGACTACAAAATTTATCCGACTATACCTGCGGTAGTCTGGGTACGCAGTATAATGTTGCGTCACAGGAACAACATTTGTTGTGGCTCAGTACACCAGAACGAATATGAAAATTAGGACATTTCAAACACAGTAGTGATCTATATTTGCTGTTGAGTGTGTTGTGACGAAACGACCGTTTTAAAATGAAATGAATCGAGTGAGTTAGTTTGAAGAGTGACAGTGGAAACCAGGACGTAGTAAGGATGTAAGAAATGCGAGATTAGAAACGATTGGCGAGAAGATTGGAAAAAGATGCGATGGACAGCGTGGAGAAGTAGCTTCGTGAGCGAGGGAGCAGGGCCCAAGCAGGCGCCGACGGACGCCGAGGCGCCTCTAATGCGGCGAGGGGAAGGAGAGCGGCAGCGAAGCCCGAGGGGGGCGGGGAACGAGGCGAAAGTTGGACGGATGCGAGGGCGACAGTCCGTGCGTAAACAAGTGTGAGCTTCCCGCGCCGCTGCCTGTTCCGCAGATCGCTGCCTCCCTCTCGCCGCCCTGCGGAGTTGCGTCTCGCTTGGGCGCGGCGCGCGGCGGGGCGGGGCGGGGCGGGGCGGGGCGCTGAGTATGCGGGCCGCGCGCCGCTGACGAAAGGGCTTTGCGCTCGTTGGAAGCCTGCGCGGCGCGACGCGGCGCGGCGCTCGCGACCGGGGGTGGGTGGGGGCGGGGGGAGCGGTCGCCTGTCTTGCACCGACGCGACGCCCCGTTAAAGGAGACATCTCAGCCTCCGTGCCGGAATTCGCTTTCGGCCACGGACAAGAAACCTTTTCGAGAGCACTGCTGCAAATCATGGCTGTAACACAATTGATTCATGTTACAAACATGGATAGTGGCAAAGAGAAATTATTCTAAGAAGGGAGAAACCAATGGACGTCGTGCAGGGCGATGACATTACATGAGATAGTGATGATGCCATTTGCCAATGAGCTAACTGTAAACGAACGCACTAGCAAAATGAGTGCTTGAACGTAACTTGAATTTAAATTGCTAGCAGTGGCCAAGAAGTAGTTGTCAAAGCGGTCCCTTCCTATTGTAATCCCTGTATAACAAAGTTTCAGGGCTGCTTTGTAAGCTTACGTCTCTCGGCACATAGATGATGGGGAGGGTTCATTTGTTGAACATAAATGGCAGAGATGTACGCCGATGGCGGTTTTCTTTAATATGGTGCTTCTATCATGAAAACTTTGAATGAAGGAAACTGAATGTGAATGCCTACGGACTGCTCTGTCACCATTCAGGAAACAGAGGAATCCACTTCAGCTCCATGTAAATGCAAAAATCATGATGCTCTCTCTTTTTCCAGCTGGGACATGTATGTAGGCTGAAAATTGAAAACCTTGTTAACATGTTCAATGTGTGGAAAATTTTCAAAATTTTCTCCTTGGTACAATATTTTGTTCTAAAAAATCAATGCGAACAAACAATTTTTTCTAGAAGTTTTAGAGGGTTGTCAGAAACAAGTTTTGCACTATAAAAACAAAACGCAGTGGAGAAAAAAGTTTAAAGAAAATGTTTGTCAACTATCTCCCCTGTTACTATCAATTAATTTTTCTCATTTCCACCATGGGAAAATGAAGTAACATGTATAGATATTTTGCGTGAGCAAACAGTAGTTCTTGCTACTTGCCTACTACTTTTCTTTGAAAACGAAAACTTCTAATTAGTTGGTTTTTTCGCAGAGGAATATCCGAAATTTGTTTTCCTAACAAAATATATTGGGGAGATAAATTTATAAAAAGAAATCGAGTTGCCTGTTTCTGGGATACACTACATTAGGTTACGGCAAACGTCTTGTGCATGCTACAGGGGGTTCTTCTAATTTAGAACTGACGAAACAAAACACATAATTAAACTTCATACATTACAAGCCTTACATGTTGTACATCTAGTTGGTGTCTCACAATGTATAGTGCAATCAGACTCGCTCCTTCTTCGTACTGGGCCCATTTGCTTTGCACGCTCGCTTTGGTTACTGCGGATAAGCTGCGCTGCGAGGCTGAATATAGCGCCTTGGCAACAGCGCCATCACCACCTGCAGCGCATACGTTATCCACTAATGTCTTTAATTTCTCAACACAATGTTGCCAAAATAAGACGCCTAGGTACTACGGCTGCAAATGTAACAGGAATTTCTTTCCGTATGAGAATCGATATTCTTAAACACCGGTTTTGCTTCTCCCAGTTTTCACGTATTAATATAACATATTGTTTTAACCACCCAACTTCTAAGTCTGTTCGCATCGTACTTACAGGATCAACAATTGTTCTCTGTTTTCGGTTGCAAGGTTCTCTGCATGTGTCTGAAAGCTGCGACGAATGGGTGCAAGGTGCAGTCGACTTGTTCCGACGGTTTTGTCTCTCTTGCAAGCATCTCCGGCAGCCGCGGAACACTTGTTTACATCCCCCTGTTATCTTACGGAACCGCCATTTCGGATGTGCTTTTCTTGTATAATTCGTGTTGACGCTGGCAGAGCGCGTGCGGCGCGCCGTTCGCCGAAGGTGCGCTCAGCTCTTGCCCCTTCTGCCCCGCCCCGCCCCTTGCAGGCCCGCTCTAGCCCCGCTCCAGCCCCGCTCCACCCCGCTCCACCCCGATCCACCCCGCTCTACCCCGCCCCGCCCCGCTCCACCCCGCTCCACCACGCTCCACCCCGCTCCATCTCGCTCCACCCCGCTCCACCCCGAACCACCCCGCTCCACCTCGCTCCACTCCGCATCGCCCCGCCCCACCCCACTCCGCCACGCCTCGCCACATATCGCTACACCTCGCAAAGTTCCCCACGCCATGCCTCGCCACGCCTCGTTATATTTTGCAACGTTACGTTCGCCCAACGCCTCGCCACGCCTCTCCATGTCACACCTCGCCTCGCCACACCTCTCCACGCCGCGCAACACTTCACCACGCCTCGCCACACCTCTCCACGCCTCGCAACACCTCACCACGTCTTGCCACGCCTGTCCATGCTTCACCACACCTCACCTCACCACGCCATGCCACACATCACCACGCCTCGCCACACCTCTCCACGCCTCGCCATGCCTCGCCACATCTCGCCTCGCCACGTGCACCACGCCTCTCCATGATTCGCCACGTTTCGGCACGCCTCGCCTCGCCTCTCCTCACCCTGCGGTCCCGTCCCGCTGTACCCCTTTCCACCTGGCTGCGCCTCGCCCCGCCCCGCCCCGCCCCGTCCCGTTCCCCCGTTCCCGCCCCAAACCCGTCGCCGTTCTCTCAAGGTGGGCCCAGCGGGCAGATGCAGCGGAGCGAAGCGATGGGCAGAGAGTGGCGATTGGGAGCCAGCCGTCGACCGCCCTTCGGGGAAGGAGGGACGGTCTTGCGATTCTGAAGAAATCTTGGGGGCAGAAACGTGCGTGCGTAGTGAAAGTCAGCTGCGGGGACGAAATAAAGGGTCTGAGACTTTAACTGAGATTTTTTGCTTAAATGTTTTTGCTCGATTAGAAAAAGAGGAATGTAAAAATTGTGGTATCGTTCTGACTTTCATTAAAAGCTGTAAATACTACTAATAATAATAATATTTAAACTATTGAAAAAAGGTAATTACGTAAATTTAAGTGTTTATTCACTGATCGCACTTACCTGAGCGGATATTTTTCTTCGTAGTCATACCCAGTGAACCCGCAGCTTTATATCCGTTAGATGTCTCAGTGCTTAATTACTCTCTCCACCTTCACTCACTAGTATTTTCTCCACGCGGGCTCCCTGGGGTGTTCGTTTATTTCAGTGGTAGAAACGCGTCCTATTGGAATCACAGAGTGGCGGCGTCGCCAGCGACAGCCTCTTTCCCGGTCGTCGCCGTTGGAGCACGTAAACTTAGGCGCATTCAGTAAAGGCTGCCCGCGGTTGGTGTCCCTGGGGTCTCTCCCCTCACAATCTTCCCCATTCCGCTTGCATCTATTTTATTTTCCTTCCTTACTTCGCCCGTAAAGGCTTCGTATTTTTCATTTCCTCCGAGCCCACAGTCTCCCTTCTCTTTAATCCGCTTCGTTATCCTCACTTTATTACGTTTTCCGTGCTGCTTTTCCCCGCCACGCTTGTGTTTTGGAGACGCTTGGTGCCTTTTCATTCGTCTCTCACGTTTTGCCCCTCCACCATCCTCCTTTTAGTTCCGTCACTTGCTTGTCTTGCCCGACACCTATCACTCATGCTGGGAGTGCACTCGAGAGCTTTGGGCTTGTCCCGGCTGGGGCGGTGCCCCCACTGGTGGGAGATACCTGGTTGGGGAAACCTGTCTAGCTGACTGTAGGTCGGCGCCGGATCTCGCCATCCAGCTGGGAAATGTCACTTTTACTTCTCGCGAAAAAACACGCACTACGTTTACGGGAATAATGACCTTAGTAGTTAACGCGCTAGGAAACACACATCAACCAATCGGGAGCACGCGCGTGCGGTGGCGTTGGCCCTACGCGCCACAGTGCGAGCCAGTTGCGTGACCCGCAAGTGTTTTCTCGAAACAACTCTAAGAGCAGCGCACTAGCAACAGTCACGCAGGGAACGTATCTGCAATCTCTAATTAATATTTGAATATTCACTTTATTATTTTTCATGTATCCAAGTTAACAAGCGCTTTCGTTTTTCGGGTTATTTTAGTGAACTTCAGAAAACAAAGCAGTGTTTTGCATACGTTTTATATTCCCTCATTGAAACTGCACGTAGCATGGATATCAACGTGAGTGGAATGAGCAATGGTTAGATAGTGCATAATACGATGGAATGGAGAAAGCTATATCGGTGGCTACATTTTAACTACACGTATCTCAAAGATTGTAATTTTCCAGAGAGAGAAAAAATGTATTTAAGTTTCCATTATAAGCCAATAAAAATGTAACCAATTTACGTCCTTTTTACAAATTTCCAGTTAATTTCTCTGATACGTGTCGTTATATAGAATAGGTTAGGAGGCGATCTTATTTTTCAGGGGAAATTCAAGAAGTGAATTTAGTGCTTTGAAAACAGTCATTATTCCATACACCGTATGAATGACCACTGATAGTGTATCTAGGAGTGAAAAATAGTTGTGTAAACTAACTCGTCAACTCATCAAAAGGCAGAAAGAATTAAATTTGGCGATTCATGTTCCCCAAGTCCAAGATTAATTGAGACTATTATTTTATTATTTCATATTTTAGCTATTCATTTAATGTAATTAATATAACTGTAATTTTTTTAATATTTAATGTAGTACCGGCTACATACAATACGTTAAATAAATAAATAAAATCCCACATCTTCAGCTTTCAAAAAAAAAATTAATGTGGTACATTCCTTTCCATTTTGTGGTGTTTCACCATTTTCCACTGCGATATCGCAGCCTCCTGTTTTATCGCCCAGTGTGTGATGTGCCTACCTGCTGGCTGGCTGGCGCGGGCGTGGGGGCGTGGGGGCGTGCGGGCGATTGCACGCGGTTGAAGTCCGTCCCATTGAGGCGCTGCGCTTCAAACGCTCGATACAAAGGGCTCTGTTTGCTCCCGGGATCAATCGATGGCGTAGTGAATTATAGCGGGCGCGGAAAGCTTCTCGCGTTGCAACTACGCATTACGCGACACGTTGTGAATGTTGGACCATTTAGCACACAAAGCATTACATGTGCTATCCTGTGTTACATTTCGGATTCTATTAACTTACTCGAAAAATAAATCTGTTCCGACGTTTATGCTGTGTATTTTTAGATCACCATAAATAGAAAGTGTTAACAGTTGTGTATTATTTATCGGATAAGGTCATAAGGGCAGGCACTAATTGAAATTTAACCCCCATGAAAACTGTTGTATCAATCGCTCAAACTCTGATTAGGTCAGATTTAAAGGTAGATATCCCTCGACAAATATCCCCATGATATGAGATAACAATTTTAACGATTGCATGCATTTATGATCTTGTACTAACTATAATGTTTTAAGGGACACTGGACTAGGTTGTGTGTTAATTTGTTAACTTGAAAGAACTAGCGAGTGCCAGAAAATTAATATTTCGAGGAATATATAGCCAAGTATTATGGATTAAACATGTGGGGGTTTAATCCAGGATACTTAAAAAACTTACTTAAAAATATATTAAAATTTATATTGTAATATTCTTTTTGGTTTATACCTCCCCAATTACAGTTTTTTAAGATGAAAAATATCCGCCGGAGTCACCACACTAAACTAGACTATCGTATTATACTAATTTAATACGAAGTTATATATTTACTATATTGTGTTTACTATGCTTATTGATACATTACTTTTCTTATTGCAGGCATCATACGCACAACCGGCCGCAAGTTGGACCGCGAGAACCAAGCAGAACATATCCTGGAGGTGAGTTTATTTAGCTACTTGATTTACTTTGTTCTTTTTAACACCTAAACCCATAAGAAATATTCCCATAATATAATCCTTAGGTTGAGAAAAAGGTGGTAAACCTAAAATTGTAGAAAATTAAATTGATGGTGTTTTCTACAATACGTGTTATTCGGTTCAGTTGTGTAGATTTAATTTCGCACTTCAATTAAAGTCATACTGGAAATCGGCCATGTGTTTGTCTCTGTATAATATTATTTGTATACAATTCTCTATATAGTGTAATATATAATATAGATTTCTGATGAAACGTGTAAACTTCAGAAGGTGATATTATGACTTTGTAGTTTTCATTTACCTGGTATTGCTATATATGTGGCAATAACAGGCCATTACAGCTATTAACACGCCCGTAAATAGACTATCTAAATGCAAATTTTCAACATTACTTCGAGAATATACTTAAAATTTCTCTAATACTTGTCAGTTCTGGAACAAAGTACATGAAACGCGCATATCACTTACTAATTAGCCACGAGCTAGTGCCGCATCGAAGTCACCCTGCTCCACGCCCGAGTATGAACGTACAAAGGTTAATCTGATGAAAAACACTTTCACATATTTTTCATACTTTCATCATTCATTTGACATCAAAAATCATTTTCTTGCCGCCCCATTTTACTTTCACCATAAAGGAGGAAGAAGTAGATTTTTTAAAAAGTTTGTTAATTTCAACACTCTCAAACCTTCCTTGCTCCACCGACAAAATCCACTCAAGACCACAGTTTCGGTGAGAAAACGATGTTGTATGAGTTGTTGTTGTTGTGAGTTGTTGAGTGTTGTTGAGTGATGTTGTTGAGTGAAAACGTCGTTGACAGCCAGGTCAGCCAGAACAGCAAGTAACAGAATAAGCAATATTACGTGAGTTACTTTATTCAAACTGTCTTCGGGTAAACTTGTACTTAGAGAAAACATACTAAAAGTTTTTCAAAATGCTTATTCGGTAGAAGGTAGATGAATTAAAAAAAAGTGTTATACATAGAAGTTTGTACGTTTTAATTACAATGTATTTTTATTGAGTTCATCTACTTTGGGATCAATAGTTTCAATAGCGCTTAGAACGAGAAAACTTCGCATGATGCAATTAGCTCTACCGTTTCTGTGCTTTTGCTGTGCTAAAATAAGAAAACAATTGTTCGTAAACGCAAGTGGGACCGATACGAAAATTATGGCGTTTGCATAAGGTTTGAAAAAATGTTTTAGTTTGATGTCACCTCATCAGCTTTGAAAGGCGATTAATATTAACCCTTATCTGTCAAGCGTGTCCGAGTGGGCACGCTCTACAAATCTGCAGCTAGTTCAAACATCCATTTTAAAATTTTGCAGTGGTACAAATAGAACTTCTTGTTGTTTTCCATAACATCCTAAAAGGTATCTACATGCGTTTGAAAATTTTGAAGAAAAAACATTAATTTTGTTTTCATTTTAAAATGGTCAAACGAATTTTTTTTTTTTTTTTTTTTTTTTTTTTCAAAATAATTCAGGCCGATATGGGTTAGTTCAAACTCACAACTCTTCCCAAGAGGGAGTGGAATATAGCCATTTAGCTACGTATCCCTCATTTTCCGGCCGTCACTACCAGAAGTTACGTTAAGAAACGATCGCGAGGCCCGCCCTTATTTGATGCAGTTTCCTCCACTCGCGCCAGTCGTCGCGAAGCCTCCTGTCTCCCGCCCCGATACCCGCGGCCCAGCCCGCCGCTTGCCGCCACCCCCGCCCCTACTCTACGCCTTGTTTCCCCGCTACCTCGCGTCTCTCGCCGGCCCTTCCTCGGTGGACGTGCCCTTTGCGCTGCGCCCTTTCCGAAACCGGCACTCCGCGAAATAGATTACCTTATCTGCTCTAGTATTCTCCCACGTGAAAAATTGTGTATTACGACAAAAGGCGTGCCCTGGGCCCGCAGAAGAAGAAACCCGTCTCTTTTTATTTCTTTCCCGGTGCGCGAGGCCCGGCGCCGGAGACTGTTTGTCTTGCGGCGGGGGCGGGGGGAGGGGGCGGGGCGCCTTCCGGCCTCGGGGGCTAAATCACAGGTCACCGCCCCCCCCCTCTCGCCCACCGCGCCGCGCCTCCGTCCCCCGGCCCCCGGCCAGATTGCTCGCGAGGCCGGTGAATTACCGGTGATCGAGGCTAATATCCGCGCTGGGCAAACTCCACAGAATTGGCTGAAACAGCCTGGAGTTTCGCTGCCCTTCGATATGCCACTCCGCCCGACGAGTAGGGAGGGAAGGAGCGGGGGCGCAGACGGATGTGCTGGTGGTGGGGTCGGAGGGCGTTCGTTACAAGAAGGGCGATTGGGAATGTTGAGTTTGCTGCGATGGAGTGACCCGAGTGCGTGTGTTGTAGAAGATCTCAGTGAAGGAAGATGACAATTTACGAGGTCGAAGTTGCTCAATATTTTATATGAATATATTAAACTAACGAAAAATCATTTGGAATCCAAATTTTTGTGTCGTTTACAAACATGAATGAAAATTACTTTCAAGAACTTCTATCTGAAAACCCAGCCATTCTCACCATCCAAATCAATACTAAACTTATTTCCGAACCAATACAACGTCTCCTGATCTCCTCCCCTTACTTGCAGCATAAGTGTTATAACCATTTTCAACGTAACATTACCACACGAACAACACATTCGTCGAATAGTTTCCTCACCCTCCGCTGCTTCTGTTGTTCTCACCATTATCACCACAATCGCCATTTCGCCTTGTTGCGCCGCCATTCCACCTCGCCAATATCGGCCGCTTCTCCCAGTCGCTTAACGCAATCAATGCCGCTCGCTTTCCGGTCAGTCCCCTGCTGCTGCGTGACTCCCCGCCCCCATCCCATCCCATCCCATCCCATCCTATCCCGCTCCACCACATCCACTCCACCGCACCCCGCCCTTCCCCACCCGCGCAGTCCCACCCCGCTCAGCCTCGGCTCGCCCTGTGTCGCCGCTTCTCTCATCCCCAAGCAATACCTCCACCCCATCCCCTTCTCGCCCTGCGCAACCCCGCCCCAGCCCGCCCAGCTCCGCCACGCCCCCTCGGGCGCCTCGCGTGCCGTAATTTCTGATAAGGCAGCCGATACACCCGCCCCGGCCCTGCGCGTCTCCCGCCACGCGCCCGGCCCCGCCCCCGCCCGGGGTTGCCCGCACAAAGCGGCCCCGTTTCCGATCGGGCGGCACGACGGCGCGCGCGGGCCGGCGGACGGGCGGCTTCCGCTCTTGGGCGCCATGAGCCGCACGGAATTGCGTTAACGGGTTTTTGCTCCGCTGCAACTTAAAAGTTTTAAAATTCGTTCTAGCTGGCTGGGTCAAAGCGATATTTCTTTTTCTTCGGGGTTCATGGAACGTTGCGGTCCGGTACAGCGGAACGCTGACATAATCACGATTTTTGTGCTTGTGCGGCTCGGTAAATGCCTTTGAAAACCAGAAGTTGTTGAAATGCAGTGTAGTGATGTGTAATGCCGTAACATATCCCAGGGGGAAATGTTTTGTGCGGAATATGTGTGAAGATTGAAGTCTCAAACTTTCAAGCGCAAAGGTGTGGTTTTATAAATACTTTTCTATCTGAATTGTAAGTAAACATATAAAGGGGTTCATAAATATCATGAATACACGACTTCTCCAATAAATACATTAAAAATAGAATTTTGTGTGTTTACTTTTTTGCGTTTAGGCCAGTCTTGATAGAATAGAAAAGGTCAAATTTCGTTGCATTCTTTTAGCTGTAAACTTTGTCATTATGAAGTATTTATTGATTCGATGCTTTTGCGCTCATTAAGGTATCACCGCTATTAAGAACGTTTGTTCTTTGACGTTCTCTATGAATTTTCCTCCACGATTTTTCATTTATTTTAACGGACTCGACAATCATAATAATTTCGCCACGTCCGCAAGCTATATACATTTGCTTTTTGGAAACAATAGTCGATGATTATTTCAATTGCGAAAATTATTTACCTGTCTACATTTGGAGTCTATATATCAGTCTTCTTCCCGCTTATGAACTCTGGGAAAATGTTTGTTCAAGGGGTTGCAAGGGACTACTTAGTGAGATGAAACTAGAGATATAAACTATTTTGCTTTAAAATTTTAATTCCGATAAAGAGAAACTAATTTATTTTTTCTTTACGTTTATATTTTTCTTCAATATTCTTGTATTGGCATTGAGATTTGTGTCACATATGTGTTTGCATACTGTAAATAATTTGTGTATAAAGTTAAATTTTAAATGTTTTCCGGATAATTCGTCCTTGATTACAATAATTGGATAATGTGTATAGAAATGTAAAGAATTAAATTGTTGATATTTAGAAATTTGGGGGATGTAGTTTGTGATGTAGCCTATTTCGTTCCTAAAGTGCACCCCTAACAACCACACGCCTACTAGGTTTTATGTTTAGCCTTGCAAATGAATCGTTCGAAGAGAATGAAATGAAGTTGTTTTAGTACCCTTTTATTTTTTCTGATATATATGTACATCATATTTTTAATGAACTGGAGTTTTACAAGAATCAGAGTACGTATGAGCATTAATGCGTTTATTAAGTACTGAACGATGCGTACAGAATCAATGATACTCATGAATGTACGAAGTAAAATTCACGATCACTTCGTGATAGTCTTGTACGTCGCAGAGAAACGCCGAGTGAGGTGTGGGTGCGCTTCGGTGGCACTTCCGCGTGTCGATTCGTTGCAGCCTGTCACGAACTGGGGCGTGGGCTCCCCGAATGCGACAGTGGTCGCGTCGCGTCGCGTCGCGTCGCGTTGGAGCAGGCAGGCGGCGCTCCCCCAGGCGCGGCGGCGCGGCGGGCGCTCTAGAAATGAACCCGCGTCGCGCCGCCGCCAGCGGAAGACACAGGCCGCGCGGAAAGTGTATTTCCCTATATCGCTACGCCCGAGATTCGATTCGGATTATCGTGCGATTTGAATTTCAAATAGACGGCGCTGCCTGCAGCCGACGCAGCGCGGCGCGGCACGGCACGGCGCGGCGTTTGGGCTGTTTCTGTCGCCATTCCTCCACGTCGTCTTCAGCGGGGCCTTTTCCTCTGTTCGTCCTCTCGCTCTGTCGCATCTCGTCTTCCTCTTCGTTGTCTTTACTTTCCTCCTCCTGCCCTTGCGCGGCTTTCATCCCGTCGCTTGTTTCTTCTCGCTGCCTCTGCTTGTCATCCTATTCCAAGGGTTGTAGTAATCATTTGAACTAATATTTGTCCTTACGATCATGTGCATTTACTGGTCAGTTGGTGTATCCCGTCAAGTGTCTCGTTCACTTCATAAAAATGGGTTCTAATCGATTGTATTGCAGGTATAAGGACCTTTGTATGATTACTGAATGCGATAACTCGTTTGTTCTAGAATGAATTTAATCAAAACTTTAATTAGTAGCAAATGGAAGGAATGGGTTTTGTCCTGCGTTATTTATATATTCAGCCTAATACACTAATTTCTGCATTTATTACTTACATTTGCTGATAAATGGATTAACTATTAGCATTCGAAGTAATATTGCCTATACTTCTCCAGTGCCTCTGATTTCTAGAAAACTACAGCAACATACACTTACACAATGTAAGTCTCGCAAAATTGTCTGATTTTATGCATTTCAGAACATTATATGAGGATATTTCCAGTTCCATCACCAATTCATCCCCGCAGGTCCCCTCCTCGTAGTATTCATTCTGCTGCGGTTACTAGTTTCACAAACTTCTCTTGCACATCACCAATCGGTAAAATGTATTCGTGCACAATAGAAGCGGACGATCTAAATCGAACCCGATCACCGATTCTAGGAAGCATCGTGTTCGTATTCCAATATGCACCATTATCCGCTCGCCTGGTTCGATCATGGCACTTTGCCGTCATGCTACGGTTTCTACTTTGATTGGTCCAGCAGCCTCACACCTCTTCCCTTCCTCATTTGTTCCCCCAATGTTTTCTTCCATTTGAAGTTTTTCACGGTGTTTCTTGACACCTGTCAGACTCTCGCCTTTTCCCCATCCGCCTCATTCTGTCATCCTCCCTCGCCCTCCCCGCTCGCTCTCTGTCTCTCTCTCTCTTTCTCTCTCTTTCTCTCTTTGTCTCTCTTTCTCTCTCGCTCGCTCGTCCTGACTCTCTCTCGTCCTGTCTCTCTCTTGCCCTGTCTCTCTCTCGTCCTGTCTCTCTCTCTCGTCCTGTCTCTCTCTCGTCCATTTTCTCTCGTCGTCTCTCGTCCACTCTCTCTCGTCCACTCTCTCTCTCTCGTCCTCTCTCTCTCACTATCTTCACTTGTTCTGTCACTGATCTAACATCATACATCCTAAACTCCATTGGCTCCCTCGCACACACACCGCCTCCACCCCCATTCACCTCTCTCCCACTGCTCGCCGTTTTCCTGCTCAGCCCAGTTTCCCTCACCATGCCTTCCTCCCCAGACTTCTCACAAAGGTCAGTTTTGTGTGTTTGCCTCTCATAATTGCTTCGTCCCATCTACTCGCTCACCTCTTTTCCTCTCCGAGTTATTTTTTCTCGTCATCATCCTTCTTCTTTCATAGTGCAGTGCTCTGTTTTTACCCTTTCCTTCCTCCTCCTCCTCCTCCGCTTCACACCACTCGCACCCCCCGCGTTTAGGCAACGCGAGCGCCGGCGCTCGCCGCGGAATACAAACGAACCGGAAGGACGCCTGGCGCGGGCGCCTGATCCGAGCCGTGGCGGGGCGCGGGCGGCTGCGATGCGGCCGACGCGGCAGCCTGCCTTTGGCGCTGCCGCCGCTACATTTACTGCCTCAAAGGAGTATTTTTGCAGAGCGTAATGCATTGCCGCCGGGACCCTCCTCCGCCCGACCACCCCGCGCGGGCCGGGCCCGGGTGAATCGGATGTATCGAACTCTATCGAGGCGGCTTCCTTTGTCGGCAGCTGCAACGCCGCCGCCTCGCCTCGTCCCCGCCCCGCCCTCGCCCTCGCCCTCGCCCCCTCCGGCCGAGAAAGAAATTTAGGCCGGATTACGGAATGTTGAAGGGGCTCGGGTCGCGCGAAGAACAGCGGCGAGGGGTTTTACGCCGATTGCGGTAGCTGCTCGAGCGAGAGGCGCTCGCCGGGCGGGCTGAGTCTCCAGCGCCCCCCCCCCCGCCGGCGATGGACGGAAAGTAAAGAGATGTGTAGGGTGCGCGGGAGCGGATAAGCGAGCGCGCGCTGCCGACAAGTCGCCGTGCGTGGGGTGGAGGGAGGGGACCCGAGTGGCTAATGGGAGCTGCCTCGCGGGGTGGGAGCCTCTATTTACGCGCCGTTTGGCCCCATGCGCTCGCTGGTTACGACGAAAGGATATCGTAAGCGTCGTGGTATTAGATAATCGTCTTGCGTTGAAAGGTATTAACGGATTTAGAACTGTCCTTTTGTGAGATAATCGATGGGCGAGTTGAAACTAATGGCGATTTTTTTATGCGATGAGAGACGAAGTGATTGAGTTTGTAAGGTATTTGAAAAAGGCAGTCTTTCTTCTAGTTTGTTTCAAGTAAATATTATTTGTTTCAAAATATATTTGAAGTAAAAATAATATTAATAATTATAGCACAAACCAAAAACGTTCATTTTAATTTAGTGCAGTAATTCAGCTCGTGTGTGAGTTGCCTCTAAAACTGTTTCCAAAGCAGAAATGTGCAGTTAAATGACCACAAAGAAAGGTTTAAGGGCTGCAGAAATAATAAAGTATATGTTATCTTCTGTTTGTTAAAACAATTTACTATCGAATTAAGTTCTTTTTTACATCTTCACATTCACAACGAGTGCAACAGGAAAATTTCATTGCATTTGCAGTGTACTTTTAGAAAAGAACTGTTCGTTTGGATTGTTTATGTGAGTAGATGCTCAGTTGTGTTTTGTTGGCCTGCTTATGAAATATCCCCGCTGCCATCCTTTCGGAATTTATGTCTTGTCTGGAATAAGAACTCAAACTGGCTCTTTCTCTTACATTCTTGACCTCTCTCGGAGAAGGTATTTCATGCATCAGGAGGTAGAGTCATCCAATGCCAGAGAGTAAGAACACAGACAAATGTATCCACTTGTGCCAGCTGTCGTGTCCGAGATGAAACCGAGTGCTAAAATAAGTAAAAATATATTTAGAAAAGGGAATTTTGAAAATTTGTAATCCAGTGTAGAATGCTCTTTTTTCTAAAGGGCAGGGACGTAATTAAAAAAATAGTTTATTGGTATTTAACATTTCTGGTGCGTTGCTTGGCCATTTTACAGGTTTTGAAAAATGCTAACACGTTTTCCGTAATGGTGTGTGAGGAAGGGAGGTCGCTTTCTGCTGGGAGTTTCTGATGCCTTGATCTGGGACGCAGACGGCGCGTGGGCCGCTGCGCGCTTCCCTGCGGCCCGGGGGTGCGAGTGGGCCGTTTTTATTGGCGGCGACGCGACGGTGGCCGCCGCTCCGGCGTCGCGTCGCGTCGCGTCGGTGCCATTTCCATGCAAATGAGCGCAGCGGGGCGCCGCGGTGTCTCGTCCCTCTGCCGGCCCAGGGAGCTAGCGTGGCCCTGCCCTGCCCTGCCCTATCCTCCCCTGCCTTTCCCTCCCCCTACTTTCCCTTCCCCTGCCCTACCCTGCCCTGCCCTGCCCCGCCCTGCCCTATTCTCCTCTGCCTGCCCTTACCTCCCCTCCCCTCCCCTCCCCTCCCCCCCTCCATTGCCCTGCTCTTCAATTCTTTGCCCAGCCCTGCCCTGCCATGCCCTGCCCTGCGCTATCCTCCCCTGTACTGCCCTGCCCTTTCCCTTACCCATTCCATTCCCTTCTCGCCCCTTCCCTCTTCCCTTCCATTCCCTGCCCTCCCCTCCCCTTCCGTGGCCTATCCTCCCTGCCCTGCCCCGCCCTACGCTCCCCTTCCCCCTCCCTCTCCCTCCCTTGCCCCACCCTTTGTCGTCCCCTGTCCTGCCCTTTTTTGCCAAGCCCTGCGTGGCGCTCCCTGTTACCAACGCGTCAGTGGCCACCAGAGTCGTCGCCATCCTCAATGTTCTCTGGATTTAGGCTCTGACTACAATGATCTTCTCGTGTATCCTTTCCATCCTCCCGCATCGCCCTCACAGTCCAATACGAATCCCTACATTCAAACTACGCCTATCCCTGAAATCTCATCCGATTCTTTCCTCAATTTTCATCCCGTCGTTAACCGTGAACCGCTCTTTTTTATTTCAGATCCTATCAGTTTCCCTATTCCTTTCTGTTCGGCTATTCCGTATGCCTGATTTTTACTTTCTTGCCTACAGCTTACGCAGTATAGAGAATATATTGTAATGCTGTGGGGAAAACAGCGATTTTTTGACACAAAACTCCTTATTGCCAGACCTTGGTAACGAAAAAGTTAGCAGGATTTTCACCAAAATTGAGATTCTCCAATCAATCTGACTGATGTCACGGACCCTTGAATTTAAACGAATTCTTTAATTTTGGGGGTACTTCATATGAAGCCCCGACATATTAAAAACTTTTTCAAAAATTGCTCCAGATCTTTTCCTCGGATTTTTCCTTGATGGAGCAAAAGAAATGACGTATGTCGATGTCTCCCGATGAAGCTAGCAATGTTTCCTTAATGAAATCTTTTAATCAAAACCAGAACTTCAGATACGATTATTTTAAATTTTTTGGAAAATGTGAATAGTTTTTGGGTGAAACATAGGCAATTTTTAAACACTTTTTCGAAAAGAATCGATTTCTTTCTTTGAATCTTTTATGGAGCAAAGAACAGTAAGGAAAATGGTGCTGGTCCCATTTTCGCGAACACTCTGTAATTTTTGAAAATTACAAAAATAATAATATTGCAAAAGTACAATATTCATAATTAATTTTTTGTTAAAAGAAATTTGTTCTAAAATCGCCGCACTTCATTTGCTACTCGTCCACGAGTAATCAGTTTGCTATACACATTGTTATTTTTCTATTTTGAATATATAAACAATACATTTATTTATATTTATGTGCATAACATCATAAAAGTATTTTTAAGGCATCCAGCAATAGGTTCCCTTAACCTCCCTAGTAACGTTTGCAATGATTGTATTTCAGTTCCTAAAGTTCATTACCTAAAACACTCTGTGTAATTTTACCCGAATTTGAGATTTATGGGAGATCGAGCATACAATACTTCAAAGATTGTGTAAAAAATGGTAGAGACATGTGAAGTGTGGATTAATCTTCCATTAATAAATAATAATGCATAAAAATAATTTTATCAAAATATCATTGAAGTCTGTTAAAGTAGTATGTTCATGCCAGTCCATAGTCCAATACTAAACCATTTATTACATCTATAGGTTACATAACCATCAATCAATCTTGCACAACCCCCAACGGCGCTGATCCTCTTAAAATAATTAATTTTTCAAATTCCTGCCTACCCTCCGGACTACGAAAGCCTAAATTATTGCTCCCTAATGTCACCTTGACTATGGCATCCTCCGTGAACTGCTTGTTCCACTTCGCTCTCTTTCAACCTCCTTTCTCTCCTTTTCGTATTGCTATTTAGTGCTTTCTCCATTAGTCTCCGCCTCGAAGCCCACCTGCGCCGACTCTCGGGATGAGCGGAAGTGAAGTTGCGCCCCGACGGCCACCAACCCGGAAAAGTTTCAATTTTCCGGCAGCGGGCCGAGTAAACTCCTGCAGCCGGCGGGGCGGGGGCGGGGCGGGGCGGGGTGAGGTCGCAGGTGGCGTGTCTCCGGGGATGCTGCAGGCGGGGGGGGGAGGGGGGCGTCGCGCGCCTGGCAGCGGGGCCGGCCGCAGGGTCGCGCAGGACGCAAGTTGGGCGGGCGAGGGGGCGGGGCCCGAGACGACAGGTAATTAGCGACACTTTACGAAGTTAGCGGCGCCGCGCCGCCGGGGGTGGGGTGCGAGTGGGAAAGAGACAAGCGCGGGGGGCGGGGGCGGGGGCGGCGTGATTTCACGGCGCGAGGGCGGCGGAGGCGGTGGCAGCGACGCGCAAGGGAGGAGGGCAGCAATGATTTCACGGCAGCGACGCGCAGCCACTGAGAAGTTGGCGTGGTATGCGCGGGGACGAAACGAGAAGGCAGGGACGGGGCTGCTGTAGTGCGCGGGAGGCGGACCGTGGTATGTGCGGTCGCCGTGATTTCGCAGGAGTTGCTCGAGAGCTGCGACGCGTGGTTGGGTGGTTGCGAGATGGCTATGAGCAGGCAGCGATGCGAGGTGTTCGGAGACACGTGTGGTCGGACGTATTAGGAGTAATTCGGAAATATGTGGTGTATCTCTTTGAAATTCCAATACTAAATATTGTATGTAACCCTGCAATTCATTTCTTGTATTTAATTGCATTGTGTATCGTTTAATTAATTAAAAGAAATGAATTGATGGCTTACAGACAATCTTCATCATTATAATTTCGATATAGCTGTTTTTCAATTTGAGGAGTCACATTTTTGCATATTATTACTCTAATTTTGCGCTGTTGTGAAAAGTTGAAAGATATTGAAATTCGTGGTGGGGTGCGAATTTTAAACTATTATTTCAGTATCATTGACCAATTTGCACTTAATTCAAGTTCTCAGATCTAAAGTGCAGTAGTATGTTTTTGGAGTGCTGTTCCTATTGTACACTTTCATGACTCCATCTTCTCAGAAAGACTAATTTATCCGTTCGGAATTCGAAACGTGTCTTCCATATGCCAGAACCCCGAAAAAAATTGTTATTAAGAAATCTGAGCTGGATCTAACAAAGAAATCAAGGTCAACACGGTACAAATGAGTTACGAAGAAATAAGGAAATTCCCCGACGAACCGAATCATTGTCTCATTTGGACCTCGTCAGTATGAGTAATTAAATGTCCCAGAAATAATTAAGAAAAATGCCTTACTCTCACATCGAAATGTTTCATGACGATTTTCAAATTGGGTACATTGTAAAGGATATTGTTTATTTATCGAAAAAAGACATTTTATACTTTTCAAGAATAAACGTGAATAGTTTTCAAATGTTTCCGACCATACCTTTTGGTACTTTTTATTTATAATGCAGCTTTATTTAGTAAACGAAAGGGTATGATTTTTGGAGCTCACGAATAGGAGTCAATATTGTACTTCTCCTCCATAAGTCACATTCTGTTTTTACTGTTGACAATAAATAAAATAGAAATATAAAAAGCGTAGGGGATCATGAAGTAGGCAGTTAAAAATAAAAATGAAAAATAAAACGAAAAATACTCGATTTTATGTACATCTCCCTTGCTTTTATGCCGAATTTACTCGTAATTTTTCTTAATATTCGGAAAGGCACATGTCGTCTCCTGTTTAAATCATACCCCGCTTCATTTTGTTTCACTGTTCCATTATGTTTGAGTTTTACGTTTCCAGATACCCCAAACGCTGAATCCTTTAATCATGGAATGCTGAGAGACAGCTCCTTAAACAAAGTTGGCCCCTCGGAACTTGGTTTCGTCCGTTGCAGGTGGAGGCTGGCGGCGAGTGCCCGGCTGGCCCCTACTGTCCCCTCACGTGCGACTTGTTACTCAGCGCAAATGTAATAGGTTTAAGGGCGAGCGACTCGTGAAACCCACGCTTCGTTGAGGCTGATGCAGCAATTCGCTTTCACGAAGAGCTTGCAGTACCTACAGTCTCTCGACGCTTGTTCTTCCTATCTGTGCGCAGTGATTAGTTATAATTATATTTTTCGTACAAGAAGTGAATATAAAAATATGTTGATGGTGTTGGGTTATTGGATGTAATGAAGGATTTCCATATGATGGTACTCGTGGGTGAAATACGTGTTTCACTCATTATAGACCAAATTCCGTATTCTCGTGACCATGCCTTGAAATATTAATTTGTGGCGTAGTTCGTAGTTTTGAAGATTCCTTGCGCTTTGCCAATATTCTGTGTAAACTTAAATTAGCGAAATAAAATTGCAAAGAAACCAGCGGCAATGCCTTCTATCACTAAGACATTTCTAAAATAAGAATCTACAGCTATTCCTAAATACGTAAACGATTAAAAAATAAATTGAACTTTCATCATTCTACTTATTTCTATTTATACTTATTATATATAAGCAATTCTACTTATAAAATGAAAAACAAATGCTACATAATCAAGACGTTTAGCAGGCGTAGAGTAGGCAATGTGTTAGCAGCACTGTACTGCGGGTTGCAGATGATGCTTGAGATTTTGCCGCTGACGTCAGTGAGATACACAGATAATACCATAATAGCTAGCAATATTCGGGAGAGTTTCTTTTTGTACAATCGTTAAGAACTCTCATTTCTTAGCGATACAAGTGAAGTTATCCGAATTCCCACAAATTTAGACATCTATTTCTGTTGCAATTTCCGTCATTTTAGGGCTTTGGCGCATAACCGTAGGGATATATATTTCGTGAATTCTTTAATTTCTATTAATCTGAAGGTATAGAGTATTTTGAAACCATTACTATTCCAAAATACCGTCCATTGAATCAAGCATTTGAATTGATTACTGGCAGCCATAGTGTCAATGAGAATCGTTCTGACTCAGAATAATCAACCATTTCGTTTCTCCGAAGCACTCGTCTTAAGTTTTTTTTTTTTTTTTTTTTACACCTAACGAAGCAATCTCGTCTCTGATATTAACTGGCACTTCTGTATAAACTCTTGATGTTTTATTAACGCTACTACATTATTTCTAGCCTTGTACCTAAAGAATACCAGCCAGAGGTTATTACATTGCATCTGATTATTATATGCCATATTGATTCAGTTTTTCCATGCAGATACTGGTCATGCAGTACTATTCTTTGTTAAAAACGCTTACCATCTAATTAAATATCTATAAACATTATTATTATTATTATTATTATTATTATTATTGAGTGTGATTAACCCCTGAGATGCACATTTCTGCGTTGAAATATAGTTATATTCAAATACAGGGCACTAAGAACGTCGAAAGAATGTAAGAAAGTGAAATTTATTACGTAATATCTAGGAATAATACATTTACGAAGTGATTACTGTAAGATATTACTATTCTCATACCCACATTGTGAAATTTGACTATTCTGTAGAAGGTGAGACTAATGTTGTTAGTAATTTATGTGATGAATGTTTTTAGGATTCAGTGTTCTAATAGAATTGAAACGAAAACGTTAATTAAACAATTGTTCGACTCTCTATAACATATATACACCTTTAACTCCCTAACACGATAACGTCTTAATGCGTGAGCTTGACTTGTAGAGCATCTCGGTTACGCATGTATCGTGCAAGTGTACATCATCTGTTGACAAGGATCTTTCTGACCAACGGCATGTAAGGATATTCTATTAAGAGAGCACCTCCCAATTTAATTGATGCCTTATTTTACGTAGCGAGACTCGGGCCATAAGACCTGCTCTTCTGACTGACCACGCAAAGTTCGCTACGCTCCTTTCACCATCTAGCGGAGAAAGGAGGTATTTCTTGGGCGACGAAACAGGCGATTGTATTTAGCTCAGAGACTTCGTTTAGGCTTGAGGATCTTTTCCCATGCAGTAATTCTACTAACATGGGACAGCCTGCTTTACTTCCCCTCCGAAGGAAGTCTACGAGCGAACCATTCTGCTCCTTATTACAATTAATCTCTCTCCACTATATTCTTTGCTGTAAGTGGAAGGGCGTATCCTAAATTGTCTCAAAACCACGCACATCACCAGTCCTATATGTTGTAATGCACAGTTCGCCATTTCGGTTCAGTTCGACGTTACCGAAGTTATTTTCATTTCTAAAACAATTATTTACAAGGTGCAAAATGTTCGCGTCTGGCCGACTAGTAATACATATTACGAAACTGATTATTGTTTACAGTGGGCTATGGATTTTAGTAATACTTATTTCGAAACTGCTGCCAGTTTTGGAAAGTTTGATTTGCGATAATAGTTATTTATGTCACAAATTCTCTAAATTAGTCTTTAAGGGCGAGTAACATACAATGTTTTTTGTTATTTCTAGTTTATCGCTTATTCAAAATAAACTTTTATCACTTTCATGAGTTAAGAATTATGATTACTTTCGATTTTCTGTAGCAAGGTTTGGTGGTACTGGATGCTTTGTTTGTGATCAAACAGTTGAATCCTTTTTCTGCTAATGCAAGCTGATTGAGAAAAAACGCCCGGAAGTATAGAAGAATCAGCAGATATTTTCGTGCCCGATGATATTTTGGAGGAAGCAGAAGCTGCCAGCTCTAATTTCATGCCTCCTAAATCTGTAACCTCTTATGAGAAAACTTATGATTTATTTTGTGATTGACGAACGAAAATGAATGTTCGAGGCATTAACGAAGAGATTGTGTTAGCATTTTTGAACAAACGATCAAAAACATTAAAAGCAAGTAATCTCTGGTCATACGTTGGTATGCTAAAAATTGTATAAAAATACTTTACAAGACTCATGTATCCACGTAAGTTATTCATTCCACATAATTTGAAATAATAGTAAATACTGAAAACTAATTATTTAAAACTTATTTGAATACAAGTATTATAAAAATAAATTTATTTACACTTATTCGCAAAAATTGTGTTTTGTGTCAACGTCATATTTATCACTAGATTTATGAGCACTGATAAAATCTAAATCCAAAATAATTTAATTGGACCGCTAAAATATTTTTAATGAACTCTAGCATTTTAATGGCCGTTGCTATGGGCGTGCTCTTAAAGCGTTGTTTAGATGATTGGTTGCTAAGGGGCTAAGTGCGTGTTAACGTAAATAACTAAAAGATATCGTACTTTCCCTTGATCTTATTGGCTGTTCATTGCGTTACGTGGATTATCCTCACCGAAAGGGGCATTAGAAAAGAGGATGTACGTTTACAAACGAGAACGGAATTAAACAAAAATAATTCATGGAACTTCTCCCTGAGACCGGAATTGAGAAATCGCCGGCACAGTCTGCAGCCCTGGCTCTCCTCCCGCTTTCGCTACCAGGGCGCCAGGCCGCGCCACTGCGCTTCATCTATTATTCACGCGCAAATGCGCCCTTTGGCATCTCGTTTTCCGAAAAGTTGCTGCTATGATTGGATACTACTGTTAATATTCTATTTGAGAGCCGACAAGAACATTCAATACAGGTCCTTGGCTCTCGGCGGCGAATCCGGCCGGGCCGTTTTCTCAGCAAAGTGCTGCGCATTAATATTGAATAAGGTGGGCGTGTTTCCTCCGCTTACAAGTTTTGTTAGGCGTGAGAGAAGGAAGAGGGCACAAAGTTAACGTTTAAGTGAATTCGCGAGCTGCTGGAATTTTAGTGAATCATTAGAGGAATCGTAATCCGCTCCTAAATAAGAACACGACTTGCCACTCCGAGGTAATCTCTCGGGGAGGGCAACAAATTACACGAGCAGCTCTTCTCTCGGGGACGCGGCGAAGTTCTCTTTTGGCCCGCGTGACTGTTCTGGCCTCCCCGCTCCACCCCCGTGAGGGCGAGATTCCCTGAACCACCTCCGCCTTCCCCCCCCCTTCCGTGCCATCAGGTCGCGTTCGGTTCCCTGAACCTCTCCCCGTCGGTTGAGCGGCGTGCCTCCGCTTCCAGATATTCCTGGGAACCTCCCGCGAGTCCTCACCTCCTGTTTAGGGTTTGCCTCTTCCCTCAGCGCCCGCCTCCGAACCCGGCCCACTCTGGAGCTGACCTCGAACCGCGGCGAGTCAGCGTATTCAGCGTTCGATTCACCTTCTTACCCACGGAACTTCATCGAGGTTGTCTTCACACAATTTGTAGGTCACGCTGGAATTTAAAAGCTAGAAACGCGATGTTTACATCTCAGACACAATATTTAGCTCGTCTGAAAACTTTATTTTCGCGCAGTGGTTTATCATATATTGTCTGAGTGTCTAATTACCTCTGTCGATATTGACCAAGAGTCTTTCATCACTTTTTTTCTTCCAGGGGCTTATTCCAGCTTTCACGGGATGCCGATTTCGACTATCCGCGCCGGGTACCCACTATGACCCTCATGGGGACACGTATTGACCTCTTACACTAGACACACTTGCGAGCTCCTTGTTCTGTGGTCAGCGCACTCACGAGGCCTTCCGCGACAACACACGTGCATGGGACAAACGGGCCACGGCGGGACTCGAACCCGTCATCCTTCCGATCGAGACGCTCTAGCTCCGGGTCGCCCCTTTCATCACATGCCACTCTTGTAAATACTTTCGCTGCTTTCTTTCCTCTATTTTTCTTTTCGCCTATCCCATTTTTTTCGACTTTCTTCGCGCCTGCCGTACCTTATTCTCGCCTCGTTCCTTTTCCCCCGTCTCCGTTCGCGTGGCTGGCTGGCTGGCTGGGCGGGCGCGACACGCACCCGCAGGCAAGGCCTCCGCGCCGCACCGCGCTGCCCCATGGGATCGCGCGCCGCGCTCTGGCGGCGGCGGCGGCGGCGGCGGCCGTCTGTTTGCATCAGCGTCGCCCCGAGGCCGCCCCCGCCCCCGCGCCCCGCCCCCGCCCCTCGCCGATGCGCGCTTCGACGGCGGCGGGCGCCGCGGCCGCCCGCGTGCCGACAGAAACGAAAGCAGAGGCCCTGGAAACCACAGTGCGAATTCGTTTACGTGTCGGAGGTTCCATAAAAGAAAAAGAGAAACTATTTTGTTTTAAATAGTAGAAGTCGTGCATAATATACAAATGAAACGTTCAACAATTTTAACTAAAGAAGAACAGTCATGTAACATTGTTATTAATTTGAGTATATGTTTATTCCTTGGAAAGGCCTAAAACATATACGGTCGAGACGGTGGAGTGTTCAAAATGTGAATATATAAATTTCAGTTTGCAATTTTAATTGTGAATGTTTGTAGGATGTAGTAAAAGATTTCTACGTCGCAACACCGTTCTTTCTGCTTCTTAAGAGAGAAAGTAAAAAGGTCATGACTACCATTATTTTAGTACACGTATAGAAGTACACATCTGACCGTTCATCTGTGAACAATATTAGCGCATAAACTATTTATATGATTATTTTTTTTTCGAAATGAATACTCCGCTGTCTATCTGGCCCGACCCTAAGCCCTGCGATTTTGAAAGGAATTTTTAAAATTTTCGAGACACTTCGTACACTTTTTTTTACCCCGCGTTTTAGGAAACTCCTTTATTATGGTCCTCTTAACACATGTGGGATAGGCACAAAGCCTTTGTTCCCCGCTCTGCACGTGCAATGAGCGTCTTGTAACGCATTTATCAGAAATCAATTTTAGTTACCCCTGCACAATGCCTGCGTAGATGTGATGCTTGTGCCTGCCAGTCAATAAAAGCAGGCCATTTTGTTCCCGGCTTTCGCCGCCGCCTTTGTCCTCATTGTCCCCGCCTTATTAAGTGGCGGCGGTAATTACCAAACTCGCCGCTATGTCCGCGCAAGAAACTCCCAAAACAAATGAAGTCGCGCGTCCCGTGATGAGGTCAAGAAGTGGGAGGCGCTCAGGATAAACAAGTGGAGAGGAAAGTGTGAATTGAACGCGCGCAAAAGGGACAAGTCTCGAGTGAAAATTCTTTAATAATAATAATAATAATAATAATAATAATAATAATAATAATAATAATAATTAATAAATAAATAAAGAATGCTGGATGAAACAAAAGAAAAGGAGGAGTAAAAACCTAAAATAGAATGAAACTACCTGCAGTGTATTACAGAAATCGGTTGGAAACTGTAATATTGAATGTCTGACTGGGTCAAATGAAATGGTATTTTTGTAATGATAGCAAGCATATGTTGTAAAGAGAGTAACGTTCACGCCTTAAATATCAATTAATCAGAAACAATTTTGTTTTGCTGTGTTTTGTGGAAGTCTTTGTAAACCCCCTAAAAAATTCGCCTTTTATGAACATTACTGGGATTTTTGTGCTTTAATAAATATAAGTTAAGTTTAATAGCTGTCTTAAGGTTGGCTATCTCGCATGTCGCCAAGTTCTAAAACCAGGGGTTGTGTTCATTTGCGTGACATATTTTAATAAATTTTCATAAAACATCGGTTTAGTAAACGCTCACATAAGTTCATTTTAATCCTCTTTTAAAGCGACCTAAAGAACAAATGACTGCTAAATAACAGCACTTTTGGGACACCTTAACATTGGAAAAGATGAGTTCAATTAAAATGATATTTTTCACACTTTTTCACCCAAAAGGATTATTTTTTCTCTGAAAGATATGTTCTTTTTGTAACAGTTTGTAACGGGTAATTGAATTACTCACTCCGCTCCTCCGGTCACCATCACAAAGCAGAAGAATGTTCGTTTAAAAAGCAGTATGTCCGTAGCAAGCTCTGAAATTAATTTTACTAAAATTGATTAATCTGTTAACGGGCTCTAAAAGTTCGTTATATTTCCTTCAAAACGAAAAAACAAATCATAAAAATTGGTTGTTTTAACGTTATGAATTCTGTAAATGCATTTAACCCATTTTAGATTAATTGGCTTGTAAATCAGATTTTGTTCAATTAAACTATTCTTGATTTCGGCATTTTCTCACATAAAGTCGGTAAAATCTGAAATGTTTCTTATAATTTTTAAAAAAATGATATTTCAGTGTTTTTAGTTGACGTCAATCAGAACGTCAGTCAACAAACTGAACGAAGAATAAATAAGGATGAAGATAAAATGGGGAATAATAATTTAATTCAGGTATTTTAAAAATGACTGCTCAAGTGAAGTATGGGCATTTTGACTTGCAGGCGCAAAGACAACTGTTCTTTCTAATTGAACATTTCCCCAGTTTCACTGAATTTTTGTGGTAGAGCGAAACCACAATAATTAATAGTGCTTGAACATGGTAGCTTGGACGATTAGTTGGTTGGAAATAGTTAAAGTATACGTCCACAATATATATGTTGCAGCTGCATTCTATCGTAATGGGTCTAGGAGACAATGCCCGGTAGCGAGTGGACACGCGCAAAGTTTATTGATAAGGGGAAAAGTACATTTCTAAAATGCCATAACTTTTGAAAAATCATCTACTTTTTATTTGTTCAATAAAGAAAATGTATAGGCAGCGTTCAAAGAACTACCTACAATTTTGTATCACTATGTTGCTCATTCACGTGAGAGAAGATTAATGCTAGCGTAATGGTCTGTAAAACATAATTCTTTCATTTCTTCATTCATTCAAAATTAGTGACCTATTGACGAACGAGATGACGTCTGAACGAGTCTCGCCTTCGGCCGAGAAGTGCGGTCGTCGAACTGCATCCCGCAGTCAACTTTTCCTAAACCGTTTGCCTACCTTCCCAAAAAGGCATAGTCCGACTGCAGCGCACTGTTTTCCTTCTTTTCGTGTGAGGATTGATTTCTACGTTTCCCGCGGTCAGCTTAAAATCATATTGATCGATTATAATTTATCCACTGCTCACTCTTTTCGAGAAAGATTTGCATGTCATTTTAGAACCCTGCCAACGTTGAACACCACCACTTAAAAGTTTGTGCAAACAAGACATGAAATCGCCTTTCATGAGCATCTTCTTACCTCGCTGACTAAAGTGTGTGTGTGTATATATATATATATATATATATATATATATATATATATATATATATATATATATATATCGCTGGCCAAAGGGCATAATTGTATATATAACATATACAATTCTGATGATCCAGCCAAGGTCACCTGTGTTCGAGGTTTTCTCTGGATTGGTGCGAAAATATCTACATGCGCTACTTATGAATCCAAACTTAACTAAAATGTTTACCCCCTCTGAAATACCGGATGAACAAAACGGTATGGGGCCTTCTCAGGTAACGAAAACTGGAAGGGGGGATGAACTGAGAAGCGAGGGTGAGTTGCGCGGGATGCAGTTGGGCGATTCCCGCCCGGAACGGGTTCCTAACACCTTGGCTGGCCAACATCTGCGCCGCCCGGCTCTCAGGTACAGGCGGCCGTAAGGCTGGCTATCGCACTGGACGTGGGAGGGGGGGGATAGACAGATGCGCCCTTGGGAAGGGGCGCGCTTCTCCATTCAGGGCACGCGCGTCCGTCCGGGGGGGGCGGAGGGGAGAGGTAAAGACGGCCACCCCGCGGTCGAGGAGGAAGGGACGGACAGAGGGACACGAAGAGCGCGCAGTCATCAGAGCACCGGATATTGGGACCGGCGCCCCGTCGCGCGGGAAGGGAGGCAGGGCGGCAGCGTGCTCAGGAGAGCATGCGCACTAGGCGGAATCTCCCCAATTTACACGATCCAAGGGATTCTGTGCTCTGCTCGGGGGGAAAAATGGGATTTTGTTTCAACATTTCTAACTTACTTATTGTAGTGGTAAACAAACATTTTGGGTGTGAATGTGTGTGTGTGCGCGCGCGCGCGCGAGAGAGAGAGAGAGAGAGAGAGAGAGAGAGAGAGAGAGAGAGAGAGAGAGACAGCTGCAAAAACTTTTCAACAGACTTTCATGGTCAATCGAAAAGATTAATTTTCATTAAATTTGTAAACACCTGTCATGAGGGTTCATATATCCACGCATCTCTCCCTCTCCTCTGTCCCGCGTCGTCCGTATTTTTCCCTCCCTCCTCCTTCCCGTTAACTGCTTACCACAATTCCAGTGACCTCGGTTGCTGTAGACGTCGTGAATTGCAGACGTAACCTCCGCCGCCTCCTGTCGCGCCGCCGCCGGCAGCTGTTCTCGGGCGCAGGCGTGCGTAATCCTGTCTCTCGCCCGCGCGGCACTCGCGTCGGAAATTTGATCTCGAAGGTGGCAAAGATATGTAACAACTCCATATTCAGACGCGGCAGCCGCGCTAGAAGCGGCGACAACTGCACACCGCGACGTGAATAGAGGTATTTTGGGAACGCCCGTAAAGTTTGTCTCTGCGGCTCCAATCTTCCGCGACGTCTTCTGTGCCCTGTCCCCCAACGCACCGTGACAGTTGAATTTGCTACCTGCTCCTCGCACGTAAGTTAGAGGATCGCGACGTTCTACTCAGAGGCCCTCCCAAGAGTCCGCCATCTCGCGCTGCCATCTCCGCTGCTCTGGCTTTCGAGTTAGATGTATAAATTGTCTTATTTCTCTGCTCGTCGGATGCTCTGCATAGACTGAGTTTGAAAGCGACCGGTTTGAAAGTGTCTCTAAGGTATATCTTAGCGATTATGCGCTGGCGTTGTATTTTGCGCAGGTTGTGACAGTTTTGTGACTTTCGCGTTCCTATAGAACGACGGCCCTATAATAAGAATAAGTTATTTCCTTCCTGCTCCCTTTGTAACAACTCGTAATAATAACTCCTTGTGATAAATATTCCATTTCGACCCGAATCTGTTCTAAAAACTCAGCTCTTTAAAAAAGGACAAGTACATTTTTTAAAGAAAATGTCGTTTTCACGTAATTTCAGCTTGAAAATAATGCAATTTAGAAGAAATACATTTTCTCAAAAAACGCTTTAAAATATTTAAAAATGTTTTTCACGGATACAAAAAGTGACGCTTAAAATAATGGAATTTTCGAAAACTGCAAATTTTGAAATTGTCCAAGAAAGTATGTGCTGTTTTGTGTATGCAATATACATCACACAATATACACACTGTTATATCCTGTGTTTTATGTATGCAAATATACTTAAGAGTGCTTAAAAATAAGGTGCGGTAAATAACAACTTCAACTATATTTTTTCATGAAACATTTCGTAAGAAATGTGATCGCAAAGAAATAAGAAAAATAAAAATAATGAAGAATAGAAAAATAAGAAAAAGTGAAGCAAAATATCATAGCCTGAAACTCGATAAAAGGGCGAAATAACGACTGTGGTCTGCACAATTAATGATTGAGAACCCGCATTAAACTCTATTAGCCGCCGGCCTGGGCTCAGACTGCCGTTTTTCGCTCCTCCCGTGTCTTGTCTGAGAAGCGCGGCTTAGTTTTTATGTGAAAAAATGCCCCGACTCGCAGGGCGCCGTCATTTGAATATTTTTGCATATTAATGTGTTGAACATTCGACTGCTTCGTGATTCTTGTTTAAGATTCTCCGATTTTCTCTCCTTTCCTCTCAACGTTTCATTTTCTTTGGCCATGCTTAAACTAAGAAAGCTCGAACTACGAAAACAAGAATTTGAAGAATCCTTTGAAATCCGGAAAAATACGAGAATTTTTTGTGACAACTAATAGTTGGCATTTCTGCAGCAATCTAATAAATGGAATTCAATGCGAAATATTATTCTGGTAACTAAAGCTGAAATTTATTTTCCATGCATTCTGCATTTTTATTGCAATCTATTTGCACATGTTTTTAACCAAAATATTAATTCTTGTATACGTCGTGTTGTGGAAGAATCATTGTCTTTTTGCGTGATATTGTATTGAAGATCACTTCCAAAATGTTCCTCTTCTAAATGAACATTATGAGAATCATTTGTGAAGTACTTAATATTTAAAATATTGTTTTAAATATTGTCATAAATATTGTTTTAAATGAATCTTACTTCTTTGCTTTAAAAATTATGTAAAATACTCTTTTCGATAGTTCTATCCTCTCCAATGGATGAGATTCAATTCAATACCAATGAATTCATTGGAGAAATTCTCCAATTAATGGATTAGCTTTGTCGTTCTGAATGCGAGGAGATTTCAATAATATGTAAATTTCATTGCAGCACTTTCACGCATAAATAGATAAATTAATGAAAAAATTATCAGAATATAATTTTGCGGTTGATGGATTGTATCAGTTACTAATTTGTAAAATCGCTTTCGCGATTTTTATCAATAGCCTCCGCAACCAGTGGAGTGTGAAAAACTGTCACGAGCCTGGATTTGTGATATTGTGTGTGTGGGGGGGGGGGAAGCGGCGTTTTACAAATCGTTTCACGATCTCCCGCTTTAGAGATTATGATTCCACGGCTCAGATTAGATATGACGTTACAGCATTCAGCTTGATTTTTGACTCTCGTAACAGATAGTTTTTTTCATAAATGAGCTTACAGTAACATTAAACTATAGGAATTAGGAATGTGGTCGAAGTATCATTAAAAACCCATATTAAAGATTATATGTAATAGTAATCAAATTATTTATAATTATTCATTAGTATCTAGCGTTTATACATTTCCGAACGTGCTTTGGCCTGATTAATATGTATATAATTTTATGTATATATGTTGACAAAGATTTAGCTTATCCCTTACAACAAAAGCTATAACTCAATCGAATCCTACACGAGAAAACGCACTTGATTGAATTTCGTGCGGTTTCATACTTCGCACACGCTAGCCAATCAGGTTGGCCCGGTGTCTAATGAATGTGCAGAATGTTTAACAGTAGTTTTAATAATTGGGTTTTGAATCATCTGTATCTTCCCTTTGTCCAGACCTTGTATCTTCCACCGATCCCTGTGACGTTGAAATCCCTTAGTTCAGGATTTTAACTATCGTTCTCACCTCTAGAAATCCATGTGAGACGACTAGTCTCTGGGTGCGGAAGAGAATGATTGACGTAGAAATGGCTTTCGTTAAAACGTTTTGTGTGTGTAGTGTAGTTTCCTTAATTGTAGCAATAGGAACATATAATTCTGAAACGATTTTCAACACCAGTAATGAATAGTAAATATTCGTCGCTCGATTTACTTTATCTGTGTAAGACTTGCTTCACTGTTAAAGTAGCTGATATCGAATGCAGTTTGTTAAGAGATGTCCCCGAGCGCTTGTTCTGAGGTTTCGCACTTCACCTGGAAGGAGCGAACGGCGTAGGGGACGGTTCACCGCCTACAGAAGTCACGAAGCCCTCAGCGAGTTTACATATCGGCGAGTATGACGTCGTAACCACTCAGATTTAACAGCTCCGGACAACACGAGCAAGCGGATGGTCACTGAATATTGATTCCGCAATTACTTCGCGGGAAAACTCGATTGTAAGCTAAACAAACGGTGTACAGGAATACAATCAATTACATGCATTAACTGCTTTCGATGGTTCCCCAAACAGGTATAATGCTTTCTCAACAACATGTACCGGATTCGTAAATAGACATAGCGATTAACCGCATTCGAACCCGTTATCGGCTTTGAGCAGTCACTAGTGCTGTAAATGGTGTTCAGTGATTCGCGTTTTATACATACGACGGTATCGGAGAATTTCTCATTTTCAATCTCAAATAAGTACACATGACCACCAGGACGAATGCTGAAATCTAATTCAACATGTAACGCTGAATTGAATCTTTTGAGGAAGTAATTATCTGTTATTAAAAGTAGTGATACAAGAACAACTCATATCTTCTCTATTTATTTCTAAATTTTGATTTTTTGAAAATTCAGAGAGTTCAACAAAAATGTGTCCTGCGTCATATTTTGTGTCTGTTGTTTTAACCGTGGAAAAATTTCAAGAAAAAGCTTTTGGAGCGGTTTTTGGTAAAATATTTTTAATTTGCATAATTTCAAGCCGAAAGTTCCCGAAAAGTAGTCGCTTTTTTTCAAACATAGTTCATTATCCTTTTTAAAAATCTGATTTTTAGAACAGATTTGATTTTAAAAACAAAAGTCTCGAATATTGTACTTTTGCAATGTTGAACTTTTTGCAATTTTCAAATATACAGAAAGTTCACCGAAAATGGGGCTATCACCAATTTTTGTACCGCCTTTACGAGGAAAGACTTAAAAGAAAAAATTAAAAGCAGTTTTTGAGAAAAAATTCAAAAATGACCTATATCTCATGCAACATTTTGCGAAAACTATTCATATTTTGGACAAATTGTACACGACCTTATTTCAAGATCTGTCTCGAAAGAACATATTTCAGGAAAACATCTACGTCTTCAATTGTGTAGTTGCAGGAAATCACAGGAAAAAAATTGAACATTCGTAATTTTCTAAAAATCAAGTATTTCAAGGAAAATTCGACCTGCACAATTCTTTTAAGAGTCCTTATCGCAATCCGAGGATAAAGTTTAATCCATTTAGCAAATATATACGATATATAATGCTTTTTCAGTATTCGTTAAGACTGTTTTGTTAAAATATTTCATTAATTCCAGAGTTATACAAGTATATTATTTCTTCTTCTGGAGCATACCTTTTATAAAATCATTTTGTACGGTTTAGTGCCTACTATTTTTGCTGCTGCAGGTCATCTACATTACACACATCGAAAATCTACATTTTTAATACCTCCTCGCCAATTTACATTTCCTTCCTGAGAACTTTCGTGCTATTACATTAATCTCGTTCGTGGAATTCCTCTAGGCAGTTCTTGCTACGCCGTCTTGCCTCTGCGAATGTCATTTCCCTCCGTTTTCCACTCTCCCGTCATTCTCTTCCATAGACCATCCCCTTCGCGCGTTGCTAACACATTCTCCCCCCTTTTTTAGACCCATCATTCTCTCGAAAATTTTTGGAGCTTGTCCCCGTCTCATCCCCCACCCCACCCCACCCCAGCCGCCGCTTGGCTACATCCGCAGTCCCGGCCGCTGCGCCGCGCCGCTCGAAGACGGGTCGAAGCTTCGACATCGCGTCGCTTTCCGGTGATAAATTTTAATGCGGCGCATATTGGCTTGTTGGGGGGCGTCAGCTGCGGCGAATGCCGTGGGAGCCCGCTCGACAGCGGCGCCTGGTTGACGCGCACGCATGCACGCGTGCAGCCAGGACGCCCCCCCCCCCCCCTCCCGCTTGCGCCACCCAGTGAAATCCCTTTTCGTGGGGAGTTGTTGTTTTCACTTTCTCGCATCTACTTCGTAGAAACAGTACGTGATGCTGCAGGAAAATAATGCAAATTATTCAAAACAAAAAGAAAAAATAACAAGTTTTGTGTCTCCTTAATACTGAGAAATTGTTTTTTTTTTTTTATTTCTGTGTGTGGTAAATTGCTTTCTTGAATATGTAGTGTAGTCAGAATCTACATTTTGTTAGTCCTTGATACCGAAAAAGTTGTTTTTCTCAATTTGCCAATTAGTCTGTCTGTGAACAACACTGGCATCTAAACCTTACATAGAATTTTCTCAAAAACTGATATTCAACGATCGACTTGACCGATGTCGCTGATAATCGAATTTCAAACGGATAATTTAATTTTAGGGGGATGGTTTACACAAAATCTCAATGATATATTTGACATTTTTTCAAAAAATTTCACATTTTGTCTTTAATTGTTTACTGGAATAGAGGACAACAGTCTCAAAAATGGCCTATATTCGATATTCATTAAAACTTATGAATTTTCATACGCTATAACAGTTTAAAATTGTTTGACATTGTGCTACCAGTACCTTATTGAAGGTAGATATATTGAATTCTGTTAGATAATTCTCATTCATTTGTTTAATCTTATTTACGTGTTCGCGAGGATCTGCCTCTTCCGGCGGTCTTCGGCCTTCGCGCTGCTCCGAAACGGCCCTGCGTTTTCGTACCATCAAACAGGATTGGCGTTACCAGCTGTGCCTCCTCCGTTGCTTCCCCCTAACATCTTCTCTCCCATGACGTCTACGAACTCTCCATTGATAACTCTACCGTCCGTGAGGCCTTGTTATCTCGCCAGTCTTCAGTTCTCACACTATTTAACATCCTCGTATTCTTATCGCTTGCCCGACCCTGTTCTTATCGCTTGCCTCATCGTCTCTGACACTATCGTTTTCTAGATCCACAGAACCTCTTGCACTCTTAATTCACAGTCTCCGCCGCTCTCTTTATTTTACCCCCCCCCCCTATTTCTAACACTACTGCCAACACCGGTCCTCTCTTCTCTCTCTATCGCAAGTCAGCTGAGGTGGATCAGACCATTAATTGATGTCACTGCAGCACCTTTGACCGGGAGTCAGGATTCTGGAGTTCAAGTCAAGATTTTCGACACTAGCTAGATAAGCAGGTCGAATTCAGGCGCTGTTTGAAGGAGAATTCTAGCGTTTGGCTTCTCCAATCAATATTTTTCCGTGTTTTATATATATATATATATATATATATATATATATATATATATATATATATATATATATATCAAAAGGAGGCGAATGCCGAAGCAGTACCCTACAAAACGGGCCGCGGCCCACGCGCGATCATTCCTTCTTATTCATTGTTCTATCCTCACCCTTACTTACACACCCACACTAACATGCACTACACCACAACACACGTCGGGAGACCGGTCGGGAGCTTAGAGCTTGTCCCAGCTGGGACGGTGCTCCGTTGGTGGGAGATACCTGGCTGCGGAAAAGTCCCGCAAGTTGACGTAGGTCGGCACCGGATCTCGTCGTTCAGCGGAGGAAGATCACCGTCACCTCCCGCGATAAAAAAGCACGCACTACATTTACGGGACCAATGAACTTGGCCGTTGACGCGCTCGGAATCACTAATCAAGCAAGCGAAGTTAAGGTGTGATCTGCATCCGCACCGCAGGGCTTTACTTCCGCTTCCGTGGGACGCTCGGAAGCGAGCTCGCCGACCGCAGACCCTCTCGGCGGTAGCTTCGCCTCTCGCGGTCGGCGGGAGAGGGGGGGGGGCGGCGGCTGCAGGTAAAGATTACCTCAGAGACAGCCGCTGCAATAGGATTTCGCCGCGCTCCCCGGGGAGTCGGCTTGATTTAGCGCGAGGAAGAAATAAAGAGCGCCTCGAGCCGGGAGAAGCGGGCTAGAGCGAGGGGGGCGTGGGGTGGCGTGGGCGGGCCGGAGGAAGAAGGTGGACGCGTGGAAGACCGCGATTCCGGGGAGCGGAGCGGATAGCCTCCGCGCAGGCACCTGCGGGGTACACTCTGCGCAAGCATTCGCGACCGCCGCGCCGTCTGGTGGGCCGTTCAGGTTTCGTTCTTGTGGGTGCCGATTGATCGACAGTGAAACGACGTCTGTAAACTGTGCGACACGTATACCCCGCAAAGGAAGCCATGTAATGATTCTCATTGTTCAAAAAATGAATAGTTTTGATGCTTTGCAACAAATTTTGCGATGGCTTTGGATTTTTTGATGTGCGCCATGACGCAATAAATATTTTTATTGTTATCAAATAAGTTTTCTTAATATCTTTGTCATTTGGATTGTATGGCCTATAAAATAAGAAACTCGTGTGCTTTTCACTCGAAGGTGAAAATCAAAAGGCTATTTTTTCGCCACTTGCTTGTATGAAAGCGTAACCCAAGAGATACATGCCTTGTAACTTTTCGAAAATTGTATACAAGATAAGTAATTTCAGGTGTAAAAATCTTCATCTTCTTATTAATAAATAATTATTTTACCGTTTCCGTCTCAAAAGTACAATCTTAAAACAATTATTGAGTAACTTTGGAATTTTGTGGCAGCCCTTATCTCCCCGCCGTCACCTTGCGGTGCAAGATAAGCGACGGAAGAGGTTTAGTCCTTCAAGACCCCCATTTCTTTGTCTGGTGATCACACTGCTGGTTGGCTGTTATCTTCGTGATGGCACGAGTTTGAAGGACTATAAAACCGACTTAGGTGGCTCAGGGCTTCTACTGATGTCGCAGCAGTGCCTCTGATCGAGCGCTCTTAAGGTTCGAGTCGCGGCGATGGCAGCGAAAGCGCTTGAAGCATCTTAGAACATTAGCAACTCTCAATAGCTCGTGCAATAATCGCAGAATTCCTATCAAAATTACACCACCCGTTTTATTCCAAACTACTATTTTGATCTTTCATCACCACTTTCACGCTTGAGTTGCAAATTCAAAAAATAAAAATCCGTTCGCGCTTTCCTAAAGATGATTCTGAACCCCAAAAAGCGTTTCAGACCTAGAACTGCGAAGAAACAAACAAAAATCCTCTCACACAACTCAGAGCCTCTCAAGACAGCCAAAGACGATAAAACAAATTAAAATTGCCATCAGGAAAAGGTACGTGTTAGCTAAAAGCGATAAAAATTGAGTAAATATCCATAATGTTGTACGCCACTTCAGCCAGTTCATCCCCCTGAAAAGAATGATCTACTAAATAAGGATTTTTTTTAAATTGTCTTACAAAATCATGGAGACACCAAGCAACACAGCGTAATTGCGCGTCCTTACGCTTCGATTATTTTATAAAATGAATGCCTTATAAAATGAATATTTTTAATTCATTTGAGAACGTTTTTCTCAAATTCTGGGGGCTCGTGACCTCAGAACTGTGCTTACCACTGTTAAAAAGATTAATTTTATAAGGCAGTAGGGGTAACAATGACCTAATGTCATCGGCCGCTTTCAAAAAATTGAAGCATAGTGTGTCACCCGGTTTGAAGTGCGACCCCAGAAATTTCATTTAAACACAATTTTCGAGAAGATTTTTTAAAAACACAAACTGCCATTTTTTATGAAATTCAACATAGAATCTCAAGTTCATAGTTTTTTGCAGTTGTTGCCAGGTATTACCGAATACAAATATAAGCATACTAGATTAGCAATAAACACACACACACAAATATATATATATATATATATATATATATATATATATATATATATATATATATATTCTCACTTTCAATTAAATTTCCCTGTATTTTAAAATGACCTGACATTTTTTATTTTGGAAATTCGTAATAAAAAAACCATTAATAAATGTTGCTTTTTTGCTTAAAAAAGAAAATTACACATTTTTATATTTATATCAATATTATCTATCATTTTTATATCCTCATCAATTAAGGTCGTCTTTGAACTGAAAGAAAAACCTTGTGACTGGTGTAAGAGAAAACATGTCTGTCGCTTCTGCTGAGAAACTGTAGATCAGTGGTCGCCGCTTAATTATGAAAGATTGTTCTCTCGGTAAGTATGGTAATAAAATGCAAATAGCGGGATTTAATTTAAAAGGAAATGCGCAAATTACTTACTCATAGTTGATTCTCCTTCTTCATTTTATATTAATTAAGTACGATTCATTTTCAACTCTTAAAACAATCTACTTGAGTGCTAGACGTACCCAAGAAAACCAAATACCTTTTTTTTGTGGCTGATTCTTTCTCGTGGGGGTTACTTTTGTTTGTATATTCTGGCAAAGTCTGTTCGACTTTTTTCCTACCCGTCTCACTGTATGCTCTCGCGACTGAAGTTTCGAAATGTTTGGAGAGGAAATTGAATAGTCTTCTTTCTTGCCTGGTCCCAAGAGTAAACACGTGGCTGCTCGCCTTATAGCTCGAGCTAAAGCGTTCGCGAAGGCTCTGTTCGGCGGGAAGTGGCTCCTGCCGCGAGACAGCTTCCTCCCATGGAAATGACGATCCATTTTGGACGCTCGGAACGCAAATACTGGAAAAACAGGTCACATTGTGTGGGTCTTAGGGCTAAAATGCTCGAAAAAGCGCTCGAAGAGAAACAATGAGGAAAGTAGATTTTATTTGGGGGTATACTGACATTTTCATTTCTCCATCTGCAATGTTCCTAATGGTAGTTGTTTTTCCTGACGTCCATTATGTAGGTCTTTTCAAATGCTATTACTAAAAGGTTTCGACATTTTTCCATTTAATGGAAGTTGTGGTTGTGCAAGTACTTGTATAGTAATCGAGCGACCGTCTGACTGTCCTTGCTCACGCTCAGCCCACGTGCGGTCCACTAATAAAGACAAAGGACTTTTTTTCGGATCCATCCAGGAAATTTTAAGAACTTTCTTTCTAAACGTGTTGTGTGTGTGTGTGTGTGTGTGTGTGTTGAAGACTTAAATCGCGTTTTATGTGACTTACGTCACCGAAAATTTCATTCAATACTTCATTCGATAATTCCTCTCGGCAAGACAAATCGATTGACATAAACCTAGCCAGTTCCCTATTGGTTACTCTGGATGGATTCTAGAAAAACACGTGTCTTTGATGGTTTTATTTCACCTCCGAGTACATTGTTGAAACGCTATGAATTACTATATTCTTTTCCCGAAATTTATAAGATATCGTTACGACTTTATTCATCATATTGAGGATAATTAAACGTAAATTAAACAATTATTTTAATTAATAACTTTTTGAGTAGCTTTTTGTGCTCGGAAATGGACTGGCGGGGCAACTAATATGATTATTTTTTTATTAAGAAGCCCCACCTCCCCTGGGTACTGCACTGGCACCTAAGACATACAATGTCAAAATTTCACTCGAAAAAAAATATTGCATGGCAATTTCTAGAGTTAGGTAATTCGCAGGCCCAACCACCAACAATGCCAGTATAAGTGTTTTAATTTCTACAAGTTTGTGTGTACTGCGATGAATGACTTGAAATACTTTAAGGTTTCACCAACGGATCTCTTCCACACAGGAAAGATGGGCAGTTCCGACGCAGCCCCACCCAATCTTCACCTCGCGTTGCCCTCGTGGACTCAGCCTCCTCCATCACAGCCGCGATATCGACCGAGCGCCGTCTCGACCTTCCTGGCCTACTGACCCACCACTCCGCCGCGCCTCGCCTCGTCCCGTCCCGTTCAGTCCAGTCCCGTCCAGTCTCGTCCAGTCCCGTCCAGTCCAGTCCCGTCCCGTCTCGACTCATCCCGTCCTGCGGCGGCCGGTGGGTTGCAATTTAAGAGGGGCAGCATTCATGTCCGAACTATCAAATTTTACCTCTTCAAAATATTTCTTGAACGAGAATACCTACAGCATGTAGTTTCAACCGATTTGCACGCAAAGAGGTCTTAATCCTTATCTTAGACAACTTTTACGTTAATAACGAAAGATACAATTGTACTCACGAGAAAGTAGGATTTCTTTTAAAAAACGATTTCCAGCAAAGAAGACAGTAATTTATGAAATAAAATGGTAAGGGTTGATAGGTTAAGGTTGATAGGTTGACAAGTTAATAGGCGCGGCACGCGATTTTGAATTCAGTACAGACGCTTCTTTTAGGCTTGAAAATCTTTTACATTCGGTAAATCTGCATCAATGGACAGCCGGATTAACTTCCTTCCGAAGGATTTTTCGCCTTTAAAAATCCACGGCTACCAGACGGTCGCCAGATTTCTCCAGTCAACGGCTCAATTCGACCTAGCTAACAAACGTAAAATTGAAAATCCGCCACCATCGGGACTTTTGAACCTAGGACCTTTGAGAAGCTGCTGTGGCAACAGTTGTTCCCATGAGCCTTCCTGATTATATGATGCGAAACGAGGAAGTGTCACGTTTTATACTTCCTCTAACATCATTGCTCTGATATTCTGAGATCGTGTGTGCCTGCGGGCAACGGCGGCCGCGTCATTTAGCCGCAGACAGATTGTTTCGTACTTCCATTCCATTCGAATAGTGACTCCGCGAATAGTGAATTTGTTCGGGGTAGATTTGGTAGCCCTGACATATCGTCCCCCCTCCGCGTAATTTATTCCCTGGGGATCTCTCTGGATTTCTTGCGCGGCGCGGACCTCTTTCGGGAGCGTCGACGGCTTCCGGCTGCGCGTGACGTCAGATCCGCCAGCCCGCGCGGGCACGTCGCCAGAGTCGCGTCCGCCCTTTGTACTTTATATTTTATTTCGCGGGGGCGGGGGCGGGGAGGAAGCTGCGCGGAATCGCAAGAAAAGCCCAGAAGACCACGAAAAGGTGGAGTAAATACTCATTCCGCTTTCAGGGCTGCGATGGCCCTGCGTCTGACTGGCTGTTGCTTTATGCGCGAGTCTCTGGCCGACACGCGCCCCGCACCACGGGCCCAACTCCCCCGGGCCCCGCGCTCCCCGCACCCACCACCCACCCCCGCCACGGGTCCCCGCGCGCAATGCCTAACGCCCAACGCCCCGCCACCCGCGCCCCGAGCCAATGAAAAAGTCATTCTTCTTGTGTCGATGTTCTAAGATAGACTGCAGAAAAATGTATATAGTATGTCTCAATATTTGTTCAAACTATTGTTCACACTTGTTGGTGCCCAAAATAGTTATTTATGTAACAAGCCCATTAAATTAGTCTTTAAGGACGAGACCGGAAGATCAACTGCGAGAGGGGGGGCAATGGTGGAGCCGAGTAGTTAGTCTTCCGGCCGAGTACTTAAAGACTAATAGAGGACGTGTTACATATAGTGTCTTTTTTTATTTTTAGTTATTTAAAAGAAACATTTAACACTTTCGTGAGATAAAAATTGTCATCACTCTCGATGTTCTGTAGAGCAGATTATTGGTAGAGGGTTTTGATACCATTTTAAAATAACGATAACAGTGCGCGGAAGGACCAAAAGGGCGAAGGTGGACAAATGGAATAAAGCGGTGAAGAGAGCGCGAGGACAAAAGGAGAAGGACAAAGAGGACATGAGGACAAAATGGGATAATGGAGACAAAATGAAAAAAAAAATTGAAAAAAGGGAGGAAAGGAACAAAATGGGTCAAGGGGGACAAATTAGACAACAGGGTTAATGATTTTGATTTATTTAGTCAAAAAACAGTAAAAACTGTATGTGACGTATGGGGAGAAGATCGCACATTTTCTTGAGTTCCAGAATCCCTTCCCATCATTTTAACTATAAATAGTTGAAAGATGAGTAAAAGTTAAAGATAAATAAATAAAAATAAAATTTAAAAAAGCGTGAGATTAGCAACATTTGAAAAACAGACATTTTCGTTCTTGAGTTATAGAAAACTTATTTGCTATGGTAAACGAACTGCAGATTTGGTTTTTCTGCATTGTTAAAAAATAGTAACTTGCCCTTATCTCTACTCCTACCACTACAAGCAAAAGGATAATTCAACAAAATGTGCGCATAGTGAAGCCGTACATTTACGTCCAGAAGCAATACAAGGAGCCATCTCAGTATTTGCTCAATATATCAGGGAAACTGGACAAAAACCTGATCGAGATGGGGGTCATTGACCCGGAAGATGATGTACAATTATTTGATACAAGAATGTTAAGTCTTTGTAAAAAAATTATACAAAACAAATGTAAACTAATTCATTATATATCACTGTTTTGTTAAAATAAACATTTTTTTACGAATGAGACAAATGAGTCAAGGGGACAAAAGAGACAAGGGACAAAATGGGACACAGGGCAAATGGAAGAATGAAGCAAATAAGACATGGGACAAAATGAGATGGGGAACAAAGGAGGCAAATGGGGCAGGGGCAAACGGGACAAGGGGGCAAAATGAGACAAGGGGGCAAACGGAAAAGGAGACACCTGAGACTAATGGGACAAAAGGAACATGGGGCACAAAAGAGACGAAATGGGACAAAAAGGATAAGGGGGCAAAAGAGACATATTTATCCAAAGATCTACGTGCACTGGTAAAATCTAAACCCGAGAGTCCATTAAAATATTTTTAATGAACTCTCGAGCATTTTAGCTGCTGTTGCTAGATTTAGATTTATTCATTCAAAAAACAGTAAAATTGTGCTATCGTTGCACTTTATTTAATTCTTAGATGGAGAACCTTTTTTTATTATGTAAGTGGAGCACCAGTGTTCTAGGGACCATGACTTAAAATTAATTTTGCACTGAGGTGTAATATACAAGAATATATCTTTTGTACTTTATTTTAGGGAAATAATTTACGGGAAATATTTAGAGACTTTATATTATTTAGAAATTTAAAAATAAAAATAATATAATGCTGAGATTGAATAGCAGGCCTTGCATTCCGAGTCTTGCTACTTCATAATGGAAATTTTATTATTATTATTATTATTATTATTATTATTATTATTATTATTATTATTATTATTATTATTATTATTGTGGTTGTTTTGACATGGCCCTAATAAAATAAAGAAGTAATTGCATGAATTTTGGAATGCAATAATATATTTATATAACAAAGTAAAAACTGTATGAACATTCAGAACATCATCAAATATTGATAAAAAATAACATGAAATGTATATTGTTAGATGGGGATTATTTCTTGTATGGATTATATTTATATTGTTGGTTTGTTGTTAAACTTGGATATATATTTTTATTGTTAGTATATAGTTAGTTGTAAGAATGGAGAGCAGTAGTAATATTTTTATAAATACCAAAATTTGAAAGATAAATTATGTTCAGTCAGTGCAATATATGCAGATTGTCTGGTACAATTGGTTACATATTGGTATCAGACACTTTTCCCAAGCAATTAATTTTTCCCTAATAACAATTGTATATGCAGCAAAGCAGATTACACTAAGTCAAAATAATTACACTAATGGAGCCCCAGGGTCTACAGTGGGACCCTTATTATTGCCTACAAATATATAATTTTACAGCAGCACACTGGAGCACTAATAAAAAGTGGGCAAACATTAGACAGTTTAGTCAAAACACTGAAGTGAATTTACATGGGAGTCTCGGTTGCATTGAACTTATTGCAGCAAAATTCAGCAAAAAGCAAAAGAAATTATGAAGAGTCTCCAAGGCCTTAGTGCTCCAATTAAACATTAAATGGTTTGTTGCTAAGGAGCTATGCATATATTTACTGATGTAAATAACAAAAAAAGTGTTTTTTGCAAAATGTTTATTTTTTGTAATATATTTTTTAGTCCTAACCATAAGTAGAATGTACAATTGCTACTATTTTTTACAAAAAGATTATTATTCTGAGAGTTAAATGTATATGTATATATGTTGTACTACATTTACATTTCTGGGTCTCTTTAATATTTATTTTTAATCTTAAAAAATTCAACAAACATTAAAAAGCTGTTTTTGCTATAAATAATTTCCTTGATCTTTGCATACAATTTCACATTACAGTTTTTTGTAAAATGTACTGTAATTAGTCTTGTGTCATTTTTTGGCATATGTTAGTATGCCTAGGGTACAGAAAGTCCAGGCATTCCAGTGTTAAAAATATAATGCATTTGTTACAGGTGACTGTAAGCGACAATGGAAGCCCTCCTCTTTCATCAACAACTCGTGTTGTGGTAACAGTTGCGGATGTGAATGACCATGCTCCACAGTTTGAGCAGTCATTTTACAAAATCCAGATTCCGGAATCTACAAGTCATGATTTGCCTCTCTTCCAGGTATTGTTTTTGTTTTATTGCATATTTTTATAATGAATGGTGTCTTAATTAGTTTCCTTTAGCTCTTCTCTTCCCTCAAAATGGTGTTGCAATGCTGGATGATATCTAAAATGACAATTTGAAGAAACCATCTTTGGTACACTTAATTAGTGCATGCTGTTTAGAAAATTAAGACCCCTTATGTTATAGAGACATCTCTGAAATTTGGAACTTGTAACATTTGGTATAAGTCAACTTCCATAGCTGAATATCTATTCGACTGTTTCATTGGCATGTTGCTGCAAAACATTAAATTCCCTTCATGATAATTCACATGGGAAGTTTAAAGTAATTTTTAATCTATGCAACATAAACATGGTAATTTCTAACAACATTTTTAATAGAAAAGCATGACAATTGATTTTTTGTATGGTTGTTCTTTCTACTGTATCTATTAAATGAGCACATTGCAAATTTATGTAAATAATATTTACAAAAATTAATTTAAATTGTTAATGACTATGCAAATGCAGTACTGTGCTATCACATCTCGGTAAAGAAGCATGAAAGATAATTTTATGTTTTCAAAGTTTTGAAAATCAGATGACTGCCTTGAGTCGAAATACAATTATTTACACTTAATGATGTCAAATAAATATTTAAGATTATTCAGTGTTTATAATAAGAATTTTTTGCTTGTTCTTGATCATATGACTGATGGAGAGTTTTGACATTTCATTTCTTCTGACTATCTTAATATTATTTTTTCCCCTTTTGAAAACAAAAAGAAAATGCACTAAATGAAAATTCTTGAAAACTGATATATCAGACACAAAATTGTCCTATATAAGAGAAACTGTATTCAAACAATGCTCTGCAACAGTCATAAAGGATAGGTTCAACCCATGCACTTCATTAAAATGTCATGGTGGTGCTCTGTTCAAATATTGTCTTGATGTCAAAAAAATATTAATTGCATGCATGTTTAAAAACCATTCATGCAATGAATGTAACCATTTTATTTTTTTCACCAAAATACACTACTGCATGGAAACATCACTTCAGTTCCTATCATTACTGTCACTCATAATGGAGTCCCTAAATATGAATGAATTTTAAAGAGTAAAATTTTGTTCACAGCATACTTGTTTCACTCTTTATTTATTGCTTAATTCAAAACTTGTGTTTGTACAATTGAATTACACAATGAAAATCACATGCTTGGTTTCCAGCTTTAAAAATGCAAATTTATGTTATTCACCTGTCACCATTGAAATTAGTTTGCTGGTACAGATTTGGTTGTCAATGAAGAATTTCACCTTGCTATTTAAATTTCTCATTTTAACATTTCTACCAGCAAATGCATAATATTTGCTTGCATAGAAGCTGTTTAATAATTTAAAATACACACAATAAGGTCATTACAAGAGCAGTTTTATGTTCATTTATAATTTCAATATTTTGTGGCTGTTTCATTCTTCATGTGAATTTTCACAGGCTTTCTTCAGCTCAGGTACCCTACTGCTAATGTAGTTGCTTCCTGACAATAGAAAACCCTGACTACCGCTATCTAGAAACATTCTCTCTAATGCCCATGGGTTTCTGCATATTTTAGTTTATTAATATTTCTGTTTCTCTGAGAGATAATTGCAAATGTCTTACTTCTAAACTTTTTGTTCTGAATATGGTGCTGTTGGATGTCAACATTTGAAGAATATTTGGGAAGATCAAATAAAAACTGATTAGAAATAACAGAAGCAATTTTATGTCTTGTAGTACAAAAAAGAAAATGTTTTTTAATCAAGAAATGTTGCGGCTGTGGTTTAAAGGTGGCAGTTGGTTGAATGTATTGTGTCCCATTAAGCTTCTTAGAATCTCCTGTCAATACTGCTGTACTAACTTCCTTTATAAACTATGGGAACAACATTATAGCTCTGTAGTGCCATCTGTGACAATGATATAATACTTCGTCAAACACACACTGATTAATTTGCGTATATAACAAAATTCTTAAAACTTAATATTAATCATTTAAAGTAGCTTGACTTCCAGAGAGTAAGCATTTTGGTTATTTTCTTATTACAAAGAAATAGAAATTTTAAAAATGGAAATGTATTTCAAATTAACAGAACCAATATTGTGGTGCTCCTCAACTATCACTAAAAATCTCTGTAAATCAATACAACGTGCAATATACACAATTTGAAAGAAAGGAAAACAAGCTTTCAATTTAAATTAATTTTGCTTTTAAAATTAACAAAAATTAACTTCCACTGTTCATTTTTCTTGGACTGCTTCATTAATTAATAATTATGCACCAATATTTTCATTGACCACTGATGAATCCAAAGCAAACATTAATATCTGATGTACATATGTACTGCTATGCGCATTCCTTGGAGAGAGGAATGTTATTGTATGAACTTACAAACATTTAAAATAAGTATTTAAAACTTCACCTAATTGAATTGAAACAGTATCATTTACTTTTTTTTATACTTACGTACAAAATATTTTTCCCACATAAACAAATGAAGAATTTTGCTTAAAGAAGCAGTCTGACTAATTTTGTCCTAATAACATACCTAACAGAAGTTGAGCTAAACAACGTCACTTGTCTTTGCGCCTGTACAGAATGGCACAGAGGAGCTCGAGGTAGCTGTTGATACCTTTCTTGAAAATGGAACATGGGAGACTTTTGATCCCGACAGCTTATCAGGAGAACCAGTATTGAGGGTAAGATTTTGGAATAGGAATTGTTTGCAAATGTTTTTATAATAATCATCTGTTTGCAAAGAATAATGTTGATTTGTTATGCTTGCTTTATGTTTTAATATCTGTTTTCTCTGTGTGTCCTTGCATACTGACCAGCATGTTGAATGAATGTAGCACTTTGATCTTTGATGTGGAATGGGACTACAATCTTCTAAACATCTTGAGCTTTTATAGTTAAATTTTCACAGGTCATATTATGTATTTCTGCCTAATGAGAGTATAAGCTTACGTATGCTTTTTGCTTCCACAGGTTTTGTGTAGTTTGGAAATTGCAGTATTTGTGGATAAATGGGTAGAAGTAACTTGTTTACCTTTTGTAATAATAGTTCTCATCAGATGTACTTCTTCAGATTTTCATCTTGGTAGCTGATGCTAATTCCACAAATGTATAGCGAACTTGTATTTCATTATCCCTGAGCACAGAAAGTTCTGTGGTCAATTTCATCAAAGGCCTCTATTTAAGTAAATAGACTATTTTGCGAGTTTGTTTATGCTGTACTCTTTATTATAATTTGTAATTTGCCAGTTGTATTATATATTAATAATATGTTTTACATTGTATATGTAGGACCCACAGTGTGAAATAAAAATGTAGTTTGATATTTTGAAGTCTGTATTTTTGTAGTAAGTTGACATTAGTTGCTGATTTATTATACATACATTATGCTACTTTTGTTGTACAAGTAGTTTCAAATTTAATATTTTCTTATAATTATCTAATAAAGAACATTTTTCTTACTGTCAGTAATAGACATTTTTCATGACAACTCACTTCATTGCATGCAATTTTAATCAGAATTGGATTTCAGACCTCTTCATTAACATATGTATTAAGATGTAAACAGGTTTGAAGTTTAAATAATTTATTTTCACGATGTTAACATGGCATGTTTGAGTTGTTTCTACAAGACTAACCAAAGAAATAAAATTGTGTCATTCTACTTTAAAATCAACATGCAGTATGTTCTTCACCCTCTTAACATTTTCAATTGATGAATTTTTGTTTGCGTTTGTGGTCTTTTTTTTTCCCCTCATATTTAATACTGAATCATAATTCGTATATTATTTTTACAGGTTTTGGGATATGATTTAGATGAGGGGCCAAATGGAGATATTACCTACAGTATTAAATCAGGGCGTGGCATAGGGAAATTTCGAATCCATCCGAAGACTGGAGTTGTATATTCTCAAAGGGGCTTCCAAGAAGGTCAAGAGTATGATCTTCGAGTAAGTTTTGTGTATTACTTCATGGTTATGACATTTTTATTTCTACTTTCACATAATTTATATATCTCAACGTAAGCCCAGTACAACTAAGTACAAAACTTAACATTTTCTTTACGTTTCTTCCAATGTTAGATTCGAGCTCAAGACAATGGATCACCACAAAAAAGTCATACTACTAGGGTGTCAGTACAAGTCATGAAAGTTCCTAAAACATCTCCTCATCCTCCTGAAATAAAAAATCCAAATCAAACTGTTGAAGTTACTGAAAGTGATGATATCACTTATCTTGTTGCATTAATTCAAGCAATAGATGAAGATGGAGATATGTTATGGTATGACATTGTGGGTAAGTGTAGAAAATGTCAGAAATCCAGATTAACAACAAAACAACAACTATAAGTGACCAGTCATGCCAGTTGTTGCATGTTTGCACTACAATAAAAAATGTTCACTACACTTCAGGTTTATTTAGAGCTGCACTTCGCATGTCATCATCTGTTCCAGTCTCATCTAATCGGGAGCTTGCACGTCTTTACAGTGACTTCACTATGGTGACATTCAACCTCCCGATTGGATGACACTACAACAGCTAATTTATGTGAAATGCAGTTATGTTAAAAACTAAGTATATTTAAATATATTTTGCTACAATGTTTCATTTGTATAATTTCTCTATGAGAGTCATAACACTATTACAATTTTTTTCCCTTAATTGCAAATCATATAGGAGAATGAGTGGTGTACATGTATTGCACTCATAGTGGTTAACTCAAAAGCTGCTACCGAGGTGCCACAATGGTAGACATAGTTCGATGTCAAATAGTAGGCTGCCAGTGGAGGACAGGTAGCATTAAGGGTCATATAGCTCTACGGTGTTAGTCAATCATCTCAAAGACCTAAGGAAGAGATCAGAATCTTTGGACAAAGAAGCACATGAATTATATAAACATGATGCTAAAATTTTATGTAGCATATTTTATGAAGCACATGAATTAGCCAAACACAATGCTGAAATGTTATGCAGCAGCATAGTCAAGCAGGTTATTGATTGATATTCTGTGAGGTCTTCTGTATTCAGAGCATTTTTGAGCAACAAGTAAGTAATATGACAAGACAGAAGAAGAAAACTGGGCATCTTTGCTTCATTGTCTGATAGATCGTTTATAAGTTGACTCAGTTTTTCATGGGCACATATGACTATTTTATACCAAAAGTTGTGAACCCTATGTAGGCCTGGTGACTTCAAGTTCATAAGTTTTGTGACATTAATGACTGTAAATGATATATTTTCACCTACAGCTTTTGACTTTTGTTGTTGTTCTTCTACCCAGGCCTCTAAGTTACACTTCTTTACAGCTGACAACTGTCTCTCCCAAAAGACTTGAACATCAGTTAGACTGAGGCTAGTTAATCTTTTTAGTAGTATGGTACCATTTAAATGTGTTCTGTTTTGTCTAAGATGGTTTTGTCAATTGCTGTTTGAATATGCTTGATTTGTCTGATTGGTGTATCTTTGTGGAATACGGATTAGTCAGTAGGTACACAGTTCATCCTTAAATACTTCATGAAGTAATGAAGGTTAATTTAATTGTAATTAAATTAGTGTGACATGCCATAACTATTAAATTATTAAGAGAATAGCAACAATGGAACAGAAAGTATCACTCTGTTATAAATACTTTTAACACAGTTGTGTGCCCACTGTTGGATTAACTGTTATTCCTAATAAATATTAGAGATTAGCCTCGGTAGCATGGTCTTTCACCACTGCACACTTATCCTTCAAAACAATGTTTTTTATAATTTGTCTGGTTAAATTGGTCATATTCCTAACAATATTCATCATAGATTTAGATTTTATAATTTGAATCTATAGAACTGAAAAAATTAATCATTAAATGTTAATTGATAGGTGGTGATGATGACCATGATTTCTTCATTGGCCGTGATAAAGGAAACATCCTCTTAGCTAAAAAACTTGATTGGGAAAGAAAAAATAAATACAATTTGACAATCAGCGTGACAGATGGTGTTCATACAGTTTATACACAGGTAAGTTATGTGGTGTGCACATTTGTCTATACCAATTATCTGTGACTTATTAGACCTTTTTCAATAATAAATAATTATTGGTGATAATTGTCTACAATATCTCGGGTTATTGATTTACAGCTTTATGTAACTGTCATTGATATTAATGACTGTCGGCCAAATTTCTCTGAGAAAGTTTATAATGTAGAAATATCAGAAAATGTTGAAAAAGGTACAGAAATTCTTCAACTTCTGGCAACTGATGATGATGAAGATAAAAAAGTATTCTACAGTTTGTATGCTGCTAGAAATCCAGCTTCTCTTTCCATCTTTAAAGTAGATTCTGTTACTGGAGCTGTTGTTTTGAATGAAAAACTGGACAGGTACAATAAATTTATTTTACATCACCTTGAAAATATTATACATTGCCTTGAAAATGTATCATTTATTTGATTAATTCTTATTTTGTTGTCTTAGAGAAACTATTGAAGAGCATATATTAACTGTAATGGTTAAGGATCAAGGAACTCCATCAAAACGAAATTATGCTAGAGTTGTCGTAACTGTTCATGACCACAATGATCACCATCCAGAATTCACCAGTCAAATAATTCAAGGAAAAGTTTTTGAGACAGCAAGCATTGGTTCAGCTGTTGTGCAAGTCTATGCAATTGATAAAGATAGAGGAGAAAATGCTAAAATAACATATTCCATTACCTCAGGTATATATATTTGTAATTAGATTGTATACTTGTTTTGTATCTAAATAATTGCTCAGTATGAACAATTGCTCTATTTTCTCTGATTTAAAATTTTTTTGATTGAATTATTAGGCAACATTGGAAATGTGTTCAGTATTGATCCTACTCTGGGCACTGTACAAATTGCTAGAGAATTAGATCTTGGTTCAATGTCAGAATATATGCTCATTGTGAAGGCTACTGATAATGGATCTCCTCCTCTTTCTTCCACAATTCCTGTACATGTAATGGTCACTATGGCAGATAATGCTCCTCCAAGGTAAGTGATTTGATAGAATGCTATTTACATTTTTCAAAACTTATATTTCATATTTGGGATTTATGGACCAAACAATCAATTTCCATGTATTAACTCAAAAAGAGCTTAGACCTAGCAGGTGTTAATTTGAAAAAATGAACCTTCCCTTCACTAGAATTATTCCACTCGTTTGATTTACAGAATCCACAGTAAAATAAAGATAATATTTTAATTAATGCCTTCGTCAACTAACCTCTTGTGAAGTATATTTTGATTTGTTGTTCCACATTTCTTGTAGAGTGTTAAATACTTAGTTATTTTTATGTTATGTTTAAGGTTTATGAAGAAAGAACATGCAGCTGAAATATATGAAAATCAACCAATTGGCACTTATGTTAAACATCTGGAGGCAAGAAGTACATCTTCTCTTTTCTTTGAAATCATTGCTGGGAACACCGATGACATGTATTTTATAAACCCTAGTACTGGTGTTATCATTACAAAAAGACAGTTAGATTATGAGCTCAACAAAGTTTATAATTTAACTGTGGAAGCTACAAATATGGTAAGTGTTTCATCAAAAGACCAAAAAAAAGTGTTTGTTTTTATATATATAGAATTTGTTTTATTTTATGTTTTGTTAAAAAATTTCAGGCTGGTGCAAAGGCAAAATGTAATGTAATTGTTCATGTTTTGGATCGTAATGACAATGCTCCAAGATTTGTTCAAGCTTTATATATGGGGAGCATCAGTGAGGCTGCCCCTGTTGGCTCATTGATTCTTGCCAACAATAGCTCTCCATTGGTCATTAAAGCAAAAGATGATGATTCTGAACTCAATGCCCTATTAAGTTATGATATTGTTGAAACTTTGCCCAGGACATATTTTCGTATTGACTCCAGCACTGGTGAGAATAAATTGCTTTTGTACTTATTGTTCTTGTAAAGGAATAAAACCCTGAAACATAATTTGATGAGAAAAAATCTACTTGAGAATTCCCTAACACTCCTTCTTGATGTGTTTATTCATTACTGTTTTCGTTTGCAGGAGCTATTCGAACTGTGATGGCATTAGACCATGAAAAGTATGCACATTTTCACTTTCATGTTAAAGTATCAGATTTGGGGAAGCCACGATTATCTTCAGAAACCACAGCTCGTGTTGAAATCACAATTTTGGATGTCAATGACTGTTCACCTCACTTTTTACAATCTGAATACAATACGACTCTTCTTTTACCTACGTACCAAAATGTTGCTGTTGTGAGAGTAAATGCATCAGATCCTGATTCACAAGAAAACACAGTTCTTCGTTATGACATAATTGATGGAAACAAGGGAAATGTATTTGCCATAGATGCAAAATCAGGTGTTGTTACAGTAGCTGATACTAGGCATATTAAACAATTTCATAAACTGCACTTACGTGTATCAGATGGCAAATTTTCCAGTGTAGCCCAAGTGAATATTAAAGTGGAAAAATCAGAAAATTCAGGTTTAACATTTCAGAAGAGTGTGTATCTTGGAACTATTCTGGAGAATACCACAAAGATCTCACCTGTTGTGGTGGTTAATGTTCTTGGAAGTGCTCTCAATGAGCATGTAGTATTCAGCATTTTAAATCCTACTGATATGTTTACAATTGGTCCCACTTCAGGAGTCATAAAAACAACAGGGAAACGATTTGATAGAGAATTGAAAGATAAATATGAACTTATTGTGGAAGTAAGTGTTAATAAATAATCTTCATTCTGTTCCAAATTTAATTTGACTAACAAACATTAATTTGTAATAATTCCTTTTTTCCTTTCTTTAGGCTCGAAGTGAAGAAGTAGATGAAGAAAGGCCGAGAGTGGCACATGTTATGGTGAATGTCACAATTCTAGATATTAATGATAACTGCCCTATGTTTGTGAACTTACCATATTATGCTGTAGTGTCAGTGGATGCTCAGAAAGGAGATGGCATAACAAAAGTAAGAATTTGATTGAATTAAACCAGAAATTTGTATTCATCAGTTTTTAAAATTTGATTCTACAATTTACTAATAATAAAACTTGACAGGTTCATGCTGTAGATATGGATAAAGGAGAAAATGGTGAAGTACGTTATGAGCTAATAAAAGGACATGGTGAACTCTTCAAGGTGTGTCGGAAGACTGGAGAAGTTACATTAAAACAAAGTTTAGAGGGTCACAATAGAGAATATGAATTGATCATTGCAGCATATGATGGAGGTAAAATTACATATTTTATATGTATGGTATGTTGTGGGTCATATAATGATTTTACTGGATAATTATATTTCTAATGAACTTTTGAGTAATTGTTAATGTTCCTTGTCAAAATTTGTTTCAGTGGTAGCTTCAAATTTCAAATATTGTCCCACAATTGAATATTTAAATCTAAAAGGATAATTATTATTTGTCAACAGCAAGGAAGGGAAATCAATTCTACCAAAAACTTCATAGAAATATTCATAATTAAATTTTTTGGAATTATTATTATTATTATTATTATTATTATTATTATTATTATTATTAATTTTTACTAATTATGTTTCATTTTTAGTAGTTAAAATCTATTCCATTCGTTAGAATAAAATTATAGAATATTAATTATATTTAAAACAAACACTCATATATGTTAAAACTAATAAATCCTTTTGAAAGATTTGAAGGTTTTGTAACACAGTTACAATTTACTTTCCTGTTTGTTTTATTTTATAATAGGTAATTGTAGATTATAAATATTTCATATGTATTGAATAAAACTACAAATGATAAGTTCTTGACAGATGACCTACTTCTTCCTTACAGGTATTTCTCCATGCTCTACTGAAGTGCCTGTTCATGTTAAAGTGATTGATAGATCAATGCCTATATTTGACAAACAGTTTTACACTGATAGTGTGCCTGAAAGTATTGAAATCCATTCTCCCCTCACTGTTAGTATTCAGGCGGAGTCACCACTGGGGAGAAAGTTGATATATAGTATTGTTAAAGGAAATGACTATGAAGAATTTGCTCTTGATTTTAACACGGGTATGTATTGCATTGTAACTCATCTGTAGTTGTGTGTTCAGCATGAAAAACTAGTAGTTTAAAGCTTTTTGATGATGCAAAAAATTTGCATATTGGATGAAAGCTATAGTAAAGGGACATTGTATGTTGCCCAGAGGGGTATTTTAAGTTTATTCTTTAAACTAAAAGTCCTGTGCCAAGGTAAGAAAAAAATTTCTCAAATTCAATTTTCATTACAAACTAAAATAAAACCAAAAGGAAGAAGCTTTGGATCAATGGGCTTTTTTTCTCTAGCCCATTACTATAGCTTGTTCAAGTCTCCAAAGCATTTTGTGCATTTTCTATAAAAGTTTGATACTATTATAACTTATTGACCCACTAAATTATCTTTCTGAGTGTGTTTTTCTCTCAGAATGACCTTTATGAAGAATGGTTGTTGGTTCTGATCACTATCTTTGATTAGTACATGAATGTTTTCTTATTATGAACGTAATATTAGGATCATATTTTAAAGATTGGTTTAAGGTTTTAATGTTTCATGCCCGTATAGGCTATTCAAAGTACTACCATAACATAACAATTCAGAAGGTTTTGGATTTATAATTAGAAACATCATAACAATTTATTTTCGGGATTTGTATAACCAAGTGAAGTAAATTTATTACATCCTTCTGGAATTGGAATCTATTTATGTTAACAGTAAACTGATAACTTATCTTTTAATTTTTTACAAGTATTGCATGTGTGTAAGACAGGTGACATAATTTGCTCAGTAATGATGGTGATTGTCCTTAATCACCAATATACCTATTTGCTCAACTCTATTTACTTACTACTATATCTGGACATTCGGTACTGATGTTCGTATTTTGTGTCTCCCTTTCACAGCCCCAGACAGTAACAATGGTCCCTGTGAGTATATCATTCATCTTTTTACGTGTTTGTTGGCTTTGTGTTATTTCTTTTAGCATGTGCAAGAGCATGAGGGATGTTCTAGCTTCCATAACATCATTCTGGTGTTTGCTAACAACACTGATACACAAAGCTTTTTCTCTTTTCTTACTAAAATGTTCTTTCAAGGCTTATAATATGAAAATTTATAAGAATGCTGAAATATTTGTACATAAATAGTGGCCTTGGGAAATTTCTTTATCAATTTTTATTGAGAGTATTAAAGTAATGAAGTTTTAAGTTCATCACTGAGTATCTTTCCTGAGATATGTCCTATTTTAAATACAAAACTTATTTTCAATTGTTCAGCAGTTACAAGTTTTTGCTCCTTCATGATTATGCTTTTTACTAGCACAAAAAATTATTAATTTTTGAATCGATAATAACTAGAATAATTATGGATTTTTGTTTTTCTTAGTTTTGCTAATACTTCATGTGATGGAACATTTCTCTGTGTCTCTCTTGGATTGGAATTCCTTTTTCTTTTTTTATCTTTTCTTATCCATACTGGTTTGGAGATGTATTTTAGATATCCAATCAATTCAAAATGATTGAAATTTCTTTCAAGAAGCATTTCGTTAAAAAGAATACTTGGACTGCAAAGCCATGAAAGAACATATTATACTTTTGGTTTGAAGATGGTTTTCATTATCTTGTGAATCTGTTAAATTTCATTTTCAGCTTTTATTGTCAGTATTTATTGCATTAAAAAACTTTGTTTATTTTCTTTTCCACGTTTTTTGCAGAAATGCCAAAGATACAATGGACCCTTTGATTATTTCATGATAAATATTGTGCCAATGGTACAAATTGAGACCAATATATATTTAAAATTTAGTTTATGTCTGATTTCCTAATAAAATGTGGTCAATGATTTTATGAAGTTTCTAACATTATGTTTTGCGCATGTCAGAAATTAGTGACATCATTCAAAATAAATAAAAAGTAAATAATTGAAAAACTCTTTGATAGTCAATTTTGCTAATGGTGCATGATGAATTACCAAAATTTTGAGATTGCATGTTGTTTTGCTCTTTTTTTCCTCTCTCTTCATCATACACATTTTTGTTTGTAGTAATAAATAAATATTTATGACCTAAGGTAATTTTTCTTTTGACTGTAAAGTTAAATTTAATGCACTAAGGATCAATTTATTTGCAACACAGGTGTGATTTCCGTTGTGGATGAATTGGACTATGAACAAAAGAAACAATATGAATTAACTATTAGAGCCACAGACAGTGTATCTGGTGTATACGCTGAGGTTCTTGTTAGTATCTTAGTACAAGATGTAAATGACTGCCCTCCAGAATTCAGTACAGATGCATATAACATTTCTGTATCTGAAGCTGCTCCATTTGGCACATCAGTTCTTAAAGTATCTAGTAGAGATAATGATACAGGTACTGACTTTTCTTGAAATTACTTACAATATTTTGCAATATTTATTGATTGAATTATTTATGTTTTAATTACTATTTTTCTCATTTTATAGGAATAAACCAGAAAGTAAGGTATGAAATACAAGGTGACTCTACTAATTCATCTGAATATTTTCATATTGACCCTGATGATGGAACTATTTACTTGAAAAGATCTCTCGATCATGAAATACATAACAGTCATCATTTTACTGTGGTTGCTAAGGATGGGGGAGTTCCAAGCCTCTCAAGTACAGCCCATGTTTGGGTTACTGGTAAGATTCTTGTAAGGTTTTCACAAAGTCCATTGATAACACCCTATTTTATTATTTTATTTATTGATCTCTCTCAACAGTTCTGGATATGAATGATAATCCTCCAAAATTTGAGCAACCATCATACACCTGCTTTTTATCAGAACATGCTCAAAGAGGTCAGTTTGTCACAGTAGTTAAAGCTAGTGATCCAGATTATGTAGATTATGAAAGATTGTCATACACAATAGTTGGAGGCAATGAGTTACAGACATTTTCTATTGATTCTGCTACAGGTACTTGACACAGAATCACATATCTAATGGAATTTTAATTACCTTTTAACAGTGAACAAAATTGAAAGAAAAAATGTGTTGTTTTTTTCCAGGAATTATTTCTTTGATCAATATGCAAAATTTTGCCGAGGATACCATGAGCATTTTGAACATATCTGTAACAGATGGAGTCTACACAAGCTTTACCAGAGTTCAAATTGAAATATTACCAGCTAACAGACATAATCCAGTATTTCCCAAACTGCAGTTTGAAGTGAAAGTAAATGAAAATCAACCACATGGTACAATGGTTACAAAAGTAACTGCATCAGATGAAGACTTTGGAGAATATGGAGAAATTACATATGCTATTCCATCTGAATTGTTACGAGAAATATTTGATATAAATAGGAAATCAGGTACTTGGCTCATTTTTGGATGTTACTGTAACAAATTCAAGAATTGTGTAAAATCATCAAAATTGTGTAAATTTTAGAAAAGAGAAACTGGAATTTCCTTAAATGTTCAAGTTTGAATCTCATATTTTTCAATTGAGCTTGGTATATAATTACTTCTCAAGTATTTAATTATTTGTAAATTAATATTATATCTTTTTTGAAGATCTGTAAAGACTAAAATTAAAATTATTTAATATAATCTTCTGCATCAACAGAAGCAGAACAGGAATTACTCTTACACAGCTACTCAAGGTCTCATGCACCTGGAGCAAAGAATATTTAATTAGATCTCTACTCTTTACCTTTTCATTAGTTTTATTTTTTGAGGCAGTAATTGTCTCAGTCTATTATTACACACACACAAAACCTACAGTGAGAATTTACAGGGGGATGTTAAGGATTGTTCCCCTCTTCAAGAGTATGATAGCCCCTATTGGAAAAGTATTAACGTCCCTGCCATTTGGCACAATTAATCCATGCTTAGGTGGCTCATTTATAATCTCCACACTTAGGAAAGTTCAAATCAAAGAAACTGGTGGAAAAAGATTTTATGAACATACTTAGAATTTATTCATTTATTCAAACCATGCTTCATAATTAAAGATGGTTTTCGTTCCTCTCAATCCTTCCACCCCCACCCCCCCCCACCCCAATGTTTGCATGGCTAGAAAAAACTGCCAATTCACACCTTGATCACAATACTTCAGAGTACCTTACATCACTCATGTAGTCTGAGGTAATATATTGCAGTCTGGTGAGGTGTTAGGTTTAAGTGGAACCTACATACTGGTGTGGAATTATGGGAACGAACATGGAACTCTCATCGGCCGGCCCCTCATGATTGATACATTTGAAACTATGCATCTAAGGTGCAACAGAACCATATAATCTCAATGCCGTGAGAAATAATTACACCAACAAGAATTAATAATAACAATAATAATAATAACAACAATAATAATAATAATAATTATAATAATTATGGTTCATAAAATTTCATTTAAAGAGGTGTTTTGAATGTAAATTTTGGTACTTAATGAACTAAACTGTTGATCATATGATTGTGCTTTACAGGAGAAATTACTACAAAGAAGAAACTTGACAGAGAAGTTCAAAAATTGTATGAAATTCCAGTGATGGCTACTGATGGTGGTGGTAGATCAGGATTTGTAATTGTGAGAGTTAAAGTTGGAGATGAAAATGATAACACACCCAAATTCCTTTTGAGAGAATATAAAGCAACGATTCAAAACAATCTTACAATTAATTCAAGAATTTTGAGGGTAAGGTAAATTTTCATAAACCTTTTGTTTATTTATGATTATGTATGATAGTTAAATTATTTTTCTGTGCAGATAAAAGCAGTAGATGCTGATGATGATATGGCTGCAGATATCTTGTATTCAATTTATGAAACACAAACTTCTGGTGTGAAAGAACTCTTTACAATAAATAATCATTCTGGTGTTATCACTCTGAATAGAAGTGCTGTTCCTTGGGGTATGTAATATATATTGCTTGAAAAATATTGTAGAAAAGTATGCATTATAATCAATCATAGTTTTGTCGAGAATACTTATTGATCTTTTTATTTATATTTTTTAACCTTTTTGTCTTTTCTGACAGAAAATCAAGTGTTTCAGTTTTTTGTGAGAGCGCAAGATCGTGGTAGCCCCTCACTTTATTCAAATGTTCCTGTAGACATTTATGTCATGAGTTCACAGGATGTGGCTCCTATGTTTGAGCGCCGAGATGACAAATTCTTCATTTCGGAAAATGACCCACCGGGTAAGAATTAAAAATTCCTAGCTAGTATTATATTCTCTGATTAAATGATAATACAGTTACTGAAATAACGTGAAACCTATTTCTTTCAGGAACTTTAATTACCAAATTAAAGATGGTTACTAATGTATCAGTACATTATCGTATAATATCTGGAAATGAAGATGCTCCATTGTTTGCTGTGGATAGTCAAGGGCAGTTATCATTAGCTCGCACATTAGATCGTGAAGCTAAAGATACACATTTGATAGCAGTTCTGGCAGAAACAGATTCTAGTCCTCCTCTTACTGCATTAGCTGAAGTCACTCTCAAAGTTTTGGATGAAAATGATAATATGCCTGAATTTGAAAGTAGTCCTTATCGATTGACTCTGGCAGAAAATGTTGGTGAAGGAACATCTATTTTGAAAGGTACATTTTATTTTCTTCATTGTTGCAATATATTGCCAATAGGTTATTTGGATGGAAAAAATTATAATAATGTTGATATTTCATTAATGCTAAAATATTTGAGAATATGTTATATGAAAATCCATTGGTCTCTTAATTAATAATGAAAAAAAGTAGCTCACAAAACTTGCAACAATCTTGGCGTATTTGTATTTTCAAATACACACAAAACAATGCTCAAAATGTTATTACATATACCTATACAGAATTTCTTGTGCAGAGTGCCATTCTGTGTATATAAGACAAACTTCATGAAGATGAAAAAGAACAGATGACATACTGATGTCATTAACAATGAGTACATCTTTCTTGCGAACTGACTAAGCAAGCCATTGACTTTAAAAATGGGTTCAAATTCCAGGATGCAATTATATTAGATATTGAAGCAAACTATAAAAATGTATGCAAAAACAAAATGAATATTGAAAGATTAAATAGTGTGTATGCAAATGTTCTAAAAATAAATAGTTACTTATGTGAAAACCTGTTGCTATGTGGTGTTAATTGATTTTTATAACATTTCTCATAAGGTATTGATTCTACGTGACTCATTAGCAGTAAATAGTCAGGAAGTGACTAATATTTTTGTATTTTCACAATGAAATATATTAAATGTACATGTTGAAGTAACATATTTAAAATAATGCTTTTTGTTGTTATTTGTCAGTGATATTGTAGCTTCGTAAGAGATTCTCTGTCAGGAGTCCATGGTCCATTGTCATTTAAATGTTAATTTAGGATATTAGTATTAATAAATTAGAATTACTGTATTAGAGATTTGAGTAAAAAAGAAACTATTTGTTTATTAGTGTTTTAATATGTTTAAAATGAAGTTTTGTGTCATTAAATGACTTTTTGTTGTTAAAATTGACACCATGTTAACATATGGTGACAGTTTGAAAAATAATTTGTTTAACTAATGTTTACACTCATAAAGAATTCAACAATGGGTTGTTATTCAGAATTGCGAATTAATATGATTGGTTAGGGTGACGATATTACTGTAAAGGTCCAACCAATCATTGATTGATTATGATTATAATTATGATTATTATTATTATTATTATTATTATTATTATTATTATGTTTGTTTTGTGAAGCATTTTTTTCATTCATGTTATATCCTAGAATTGTCTAATATTTTAGCTCCAATTAAGGTGAAATACGCATTGAAACATCAGCAGAAATAATTCATTTTCTTATTTATTCCATTCAAATGACATATTGTGAAGAAGTTGCAACCAAATTAAAACACATGGTCAAGGAAACATACTTTAATTTCATATTTTCTCTTTATTTCTTTATTAAATAGGAAGGTCTGATAATATTTTTTCTGTATTGTAAAATTATGTAATATTATGTAATTTAAATTTGCTTTTTCTATTGCAGTAATTGCTCATGATAGAGACTTAGGTAGTAATGGAGAAGTTCGTTATTCATTTGGAAGTGATATTGGAGATTTGGCAAATGTATTTGCAGTAGATGCATACACTGGATGGATCACTACTTTAGTGCAATTAGACAAAGAAGAGCAGTCAGAATTTGTATTCCAAGTTGTTGCTACTGACAATGGAAATCCTAAACATTTTGCTAGAACAAGTGTTTATATTAAATTAAAAGATTATAATGACAACCCACCTGTGTTCAAAAGCCGGCATGATGAAGCAACAGGTATCTATACAATCCTGACAATTTTAAATGCAATATGTTTTTATGTTCATTGAAATAATTCAGTTTTGATGTATCAAACCATAATCACTTTGGTCTAGCAACATTCATTATATATAAATATGAGAAAATCTGTTTGGATGCATATTTATTGAGAGTTTCTTTTAAATTCAGGATTGTGAACTCTATTAATGATAATTCCTTTTTTATAGTAAATGAAGATGCTCTACCTGGAACTGTTGTTGTGCAGTTAGAAACAACCGATCTTGACTCTGATCTTATATCACCTGTAGAGTTTTATATCACGTCAGGTGATCCTCAGTCTCAATTTCAAATAAGGCAAACTGGAGAAGTCTATGTTGCCAAGCCTCTTGATAGAGAGAGCATTAGTAAATATGTTTTAGAAGTCACTGCCACAGATGGCAAATTTATTGCCAAAACGAAAGTAACTATTGAAATATTAGATGCAAATGGTAAGGATTATCTGATTTTATTAAACTCGAAATTAGTTATCAGTTTCTTCATAATTATATGTACACATTGGATGTTTAGGAAAATACCTATTTTATTCTAACAAATGTATTTAAAGCCTGTTAATATATCAGTACAAATCGTGACAAATGATACAATTTCATAAAGTTTCATATTTTATTGTTGCCCTTTTTAAACCCTTAAAGTCCCTTTACTCAAACTTCCATTCCCTAACTCTGCAGTGACTCTTAAGCCCATGGTGACCGAGCACTTACTCTGCTGCTTGTGGCCCATGGCAACTTTTCAACCCTTTTACAGTTAGCGTTTGGTGACAGCTAGGTGGCTCTCATATTGTGACCCTTAAGCCCATTATGGACCTTTCTTCCCGTGGCATACAGGCAGTCACTTTCATTCAGACAAGGAGAAGTCTGGGAAGGAATGAGGTATTGAAGGTGATACCTGTTGTTTGGGATATGCCCCAATACTAAAGACACTAAAGTAAACATCCATGCCCAGGCAGGTTTCGAACTTGCAGATCCTGCAGCTTGTGGCTAGCAATATGCTGTAGGTCCTGGCTATTTATTTATTGTCTTTTGTGCACAATTATCATCTCCAATGCTAAGATATCAGAAAAATTTCATCATCATCAAAAAATCATTCATTTTCATTTTGTTTTCTCAGGGCCTCTCTCTTTCTTTCTCACATCTTCATATTGTGCACTGAAATGATAATAAATAATGAGAGATAATAAAAATTAGAGAGGGTTGTGAAAACTTATTCATTTGATTTCTATTCTCTGTGTACAAGCCTTGTTCTCTGTACAGTGTTGAAAAACAATACATTAAGCATCTGGTAAGTGGTCCAATGATCCAAAAGAGCATTGACAATTCCAAGAAAAACAAAATGACTTGACTGTCATGTCAATATAGCTTAAAAAATTGTTTCCTTCAGTAAATGAACCAATTTCATTTGAGAAGAAGAGTTTTTCTAAAATCAAGAATTTATTTTTGTTGGGCAGCTACTAGCAGACCCACCTCCTTCAACCAAATGTGTAGTAACTCAACAAGGAACTTGACTGAGAACATTGTAGTATTGTTGTTTTTTTTAAAAGAAAGCAGGAGCCATTAATGTTGATTATGATGATGATGATGCAGTCCATGAAAGAGGCGTGTGTATTTCAGGTTTTGAACAAAAAGTACTAAATAAGTTTCTTTATGAAATGTTCAAGTGTTTTTTTTTTTCCTCCTTTTTCTTGATATTTTTGGAGCCTTTCTAGGCAAATATAATGTTAATTCTTGTTAACATCCGATGTCTGTTTATTTGATTAATGATATTATTTTAATGTCTTCAATTTATTATTTTAGATAATCCTCCATATTGTTTAAAGTATCGGTATCGTGAAGTGTTATCTGAAGGAGTACATCCAGGAAGCTATGTTTTAACAGTTTTGGCAAATGATATAGATGAAGAGCCAAATGCTAACTTGCGTTATTATTTGACTGGAGAAGGTGCTGATCGCTTCTCTCTTGACAAATCTGGAGGTGAGTTACCAACCACTGAGACTGTTTTTCATGCAAGTATCAAATAAATTGGTGTACTTTTAATGAATTTCAACTCTGACTGTTCAACCCCTGAGCATAGATTTAATTCTAGCTAATAAGCATGTACTTTCTTAAGGTGGAACATACTCAGCATCTAATTCTCTCAGCATATAAAATAACCATGCCTCATTAAAAATTCCTTATTCACCCAGCCAGGGAACAATTTGTAATAAATAATTATGACCATAAATAAATATGAAACTGTAGTTATGTCTGTCCCTAGTGATGAATATACTGCCTGAATTAGAAATATTTTGAGACTATATAGTGCCAATTAAGAAATTCTCTGCAGTGCATCCCTTGCCATTGAATCTGATTCTAAGTGCTTAGGCAGTAACTGGAAAATAAAATAAATGTTTTTCTCTCAGGCCATTTAAAGACGATACGTCCACTTGATCGAGAAGAGCAATCAAAATATCAACTCACTGCCCATGTTCAAGATCGTGATAAAACAGGATGGGAATGTTCTTCACAAATTGAAATCCTTATATCAGATTTGAACGACAATCCTCCAGAATTTTCCATGCATTCTTATAGTGCTACCTTACCAGAAGATGTGGAAGTTGGAACATTGGTTACAAAAGTGCATGCTACTGACAGAGATATAGGTAAGCATTATTAATTAATATATTATTATTAATTTTCTCTTAATGTAATTTCATAAAAATTTGTATTGATTTTGTATCTTTTTTCATTTTAATACAGGCATCAATCGCAAGATCAAGTATTCGTTTGTTGATTCAGCAAATGGACATTTTAAAATAGCTTCTGATAGTGGTATAGTTACCCTTGCCAAACCTTTGGATAGAGAAACACGTGCTATGTACAATTTGTCTGTTCAAGCCATTGATCAGGGTACCCCACAGTTATCGAAACTCGCTGGACTAACAGTACTAGTCTTAGATATAAATGACAATCCTCCTGAATTTGCTTCAAAATATTATTATGCCAGTGTCCCAGAGATAAATGCAGTTGGAACTGAAATTGTTCGCGTGTTAGCTACTTCAAAGGATGCAGGTGTTAATGCTGAAGTTTCGTACTCTATTATAGGAGGAAATGAACATAAAAAGTTTGCGATTCATCCTAAGTCAGGTAACTTCCTCATTTTATGTTCATTTGAGACATTGTTTTGTTTACAGTATTAAATAAGTAATAATTCTCTGTTTCTGATTTTGTAGGAGTTATTACTATCGCAGACCATCTTGACTATGAAAGAGCGAAAGATTACTTTCTTACCATTCAAGCAGTTGATGGAGGAGTTCCTCCTCTCAGTAACCATGCTACAGTTAATATTTCTGTAACTGATAGCAATGATAATGCTCCTGTTTTCAACCAAGTTTCATATAGTGCGAGAATACGAGAAGATGCTCAAATAGGAGATAAAATATTGCAGGTGTGCTAAAAAGTTGTCTGTGTGAGGCCGGAATAAAATTGTTACATTTTTATTGCTTATTATTGCATTTTTGTGAATTTGTTAATTAAGTTCAATCAGTAATATTTAACTTATTTTCAAAGTAATTCTGATCTCTCCATAAAACATACTTGTCCATGAATTAAATAACCTGAAGTCATTTCTTTTATTCATCTAGGTATTAGCTACTGATTTGGATAGTGAAGCTAATGGAAAGGTGACATATTCTATTGAAAGAGGAGATAGACAGAAACAGTTTCATATCAATGAGAAAACAGGATACATATCTGTTGCTGGAACTTTGGATCGAGAAATGGTAATTTTGATTTAATATTATTTTCAACATTTTTTTTCTTTTTTTATTTATTTTACCTTCTTGAAGAGGAAATCATCCCCAGATGCTCCTCTCACATTATATGTATGCTATATATTTGATCCAATGGCTATATTCATCAAAGCTTATTTCTTCTCTTCTTGAAAAGTTGTCTTGAGATTGATTGAATAGGTGCTTTAAAGGAATAGACACATCAAACATTTAATACTAAATGGTAGCCTATACTTCCAGCTATGCTGGATACTCATCTTGGCATGGAAATTCCTTCTGCAGATTGGGAGTTCACAATTCTTTTATTCATCTCTATATACACTATTGATTTTGCCTCTTCTTCCATAGGTATCTAATTATGTTTTGGAAGTACATGCACGAGACAATGGTCTTCCAGTTATGAGCAGTTATGTAATGGTGAACATTGAAATATCAGATGCTAATGACAATCAACCACTCTTCTCTCAAGCTAATTACACTGCAATTGTCCAGGTAATATATTAATTTTATTGTACATACTTAAATAATGGCTTTGATTGTTAAATTTTGAGATACATCTTCTTGACTTGTTCTTATTGAATGTGAGTTAATGCAAGTTTTGTTTAGTGTTATTAATTCCTTTCCCAATATAAATTAAAAACAAGTATTTAGTGCACTAATTTTATAACTCTTCATATTTGTTATACATTATTACTTTCTAGGAGGATAAACCTTTGCATCATATGGTTCTCAAGTTCATAGTAACAGATGCTGATGCAAATCCCAATGCAGCACCTTACACTTATGACATTAGATCAGGAAATGAGGGAACAGCATTTATGCTGGAACAAGATGGAATACTTCGTACTGCAGCTAAACTGAATCACAAAATTAGAGATAAATATTATTTGCATATTCGGGTGTTTGATAATGGAACCCCACCGCTTTTTTCTGATACGTGGGTTATTGTTAAGGTATGTTCAGCTTTAAATATAGCAACTGAGTCATTCAAATTCATTTTATGATGTGGAACTTTTCAATAGTTTTTAAATTTTAGTAGCAGTAATAATTCTTTGTTTTAGGTTATTGAAGAATCTCAGTACCCACCTCATATCACCCCCTTGGAAATTTCAGTAAACTCGTTCATGGATGAATTTCCTGGTGGTGTTATAGGAAAAATTCATGCATCTGATCAAGACCAATTTGATACCTTGTCTTACAGTCTAGCTAAAACTCCAACTGGAAATTTGTTACAAAATCCTGCCACTGATTTATTTGAAATAAATAGAAACGATGGCACACTTTCTGCATTGCCAAGACTGGATGTTGGTGAATATCGAATTAACATTTCAGTATCAGATGGAAAATTCACATCAAATGCAATTGTGAAGGTCTCTGTAGAGCTTGTATCAGAAGAAATGCTTTCAAATTCAGTAATTATTAGGTTCAGGGATATTAGTCCTTTGGATTTTGTCTTGAGTTATCGCAAAGGATTCAGAAGAGCAGTGGGTAATTCTTTAAAAGGCAGATTGAAGGATGTCATTATTATAAGTATTCAGCCAACATCTGTGGAGTTGAGCAAATCTAAAGGAAGATATACCCGCCAGGCACAGAATAGTGACCTTGACGTCCTATTTGCTGTGAAAAAATCACAAAGTGTTGGAGGTAATACAGCCTTTCATAGTGCAGATACTGTAAGGCAGGCTATTAATGGAAATATTGATGAAATTGAGGCAGGGGGGCTAGTTGTGGAAGAAATAGCAAGAGACAAGTGTACACAAAGTTACTGTACCTATGGAGAATGTGAGGATCACATTGTCCTTGATAAAACATCCGTAACCTCAATTTCAGCTGATTTCACCAGCTTTGTATCCCCATATCATCATCATGAAGTTCACTGTGAATGTAAAGAAGGATATGCAGGTATGAAGTTTTGTTTACATGCTCAGTGGATCCTTATGAAATAGTTGTTAACTGTATGATTTATTGAAAACGTGTTTCTCTGATTTTTAGGAGACAGATGTGAAATCATTGTTAATGAATGTGCTAGAGATCCATGCCCAGTCTTCAAAGTTTGTATCCCTGATGCATCACCTCAAGGATTCTCATGCCAATGTCCAGAAGGATTTGCTGGTCCTACTTGTGAAGTTGACATTTCTAAATGTCATGATGAATCATGTTACATTCCACGTAACCCAGTGTCTTTCAGTGGGAAAAGTTATGCTCAGTACAGAGTAGATAATTCACTTGTTAAAAAGATATTGGAAAATCGAATGAGTTTGTCATTGCGTATACGCACAATGCATCTTACAGGAAATTTGATGTATGCTGCAGGGAAAGTGGATTATAATATTTTAGAGGTAATTGTTTTATTATTATTATTATTATTATTATTATTATTATTATTATTATTATTCCCATTATTATTATCATCATTATCATATCGTCATCCTCTATTTATAATACTTTAAGGAAAGTTGACAATTTCTTACCATTTAGAAGAAATGCAATGCAAAATCCCTGTAAGTGTGCTACTGCAGGATAAGGAATTAACATTCAGCTCTGCATCAAACAGATTTAAAGAAAAAAAATGGAGTACTCTGATTATTGCATTGTGGGGAAAGCAGGTACACATGCCACTCACAACATACGTTACACTGCAACATGCTTTAGAATTGTGCATATCTCAAAAAAAATGGATCCTAGGTCTTTGAAACTGAATTTTGATGTCCCTTGAATCATGAATTTCAAAAATACAGGTCATTAAAAAAATGACTTGCACCATTTTTTTACTCCTTTGATACATACGAGGAGAAAATGGAATGAAAAATGGTGGAACAGTTTTTGAGAAAAAAAATTGTTTAAAAGTTGCAAACTTACATGAAAATTTCTCTTATTTTCAAAAAATTATACATGATCTTATTCCAAGATCTGTAGATGTATTATTATTTTTAATATTATTATTATTATTATTTTGATAATGCCAATTACACTATTCTTTCTAATTAATATAGAATTACACAAGACTGACCTACTTTTATTTGTATTTTAATTGAACCATACATCTTTCTCAATTAGCTTTACTTTTATTTATACAGGTTGAAAATGGAGTGGTACAATACAGATTTGACTTGGGAAGTGGAGAAGGATTAGTGCGAGTTGGTAGTGCCTATGTAAGTGATGGCCAGTGGCATGAAATACAATTGGAAAGAGATGGAAACAGTGCAAAACTTGTTGTTGATGGAAAGCATATAGCTCATGGTTCTGCTCCTGGCAATAATGGCATCCTGAACCTCCAATCTACTGACATCTACCTTGGTGCAGAAGTACATCAACATCCTACAGTTCTTGGTTATGAAGATATTCAACGAGGGTTTTTTGGATGTATGGATGATGTCCGAATAGCTCGAGTTTCTGTGCCTCTTCATATGAGTGGAGCTAGCAGTGTTGCTGTGCTAAAACGTTTTGCTAATGTGGAATTCAACTGTGATCCATCTACAGTGTTGATCCCTCCAGGTGTATGTGGGTCACAACCATGTCTTAATGGAGGCACTTGCATAGACAATGGAGGTGATGATTATGATTGCACTTGTCACCCTCGATTTACTGGATCATCTTGTGAAATCGATACAGACCCTTGTGCCTCCTCTCCATGCTTGTATGGAGGACGTTGTCATGTTGTACCTATGGGTAATGATTTTATGTGTCAATGTCTTCCTCATTCCCGATTTAGTGGTAAACGATGCGAGTATGGAAGATTTTGTAATCCAAACCCTTGTTTGAATGGTGGAGTATGTGAAGAAGGTGACATAGGACCAATTTGTAAATGCCATGGATACACTGGTGACTTGTGTAAACTTGATGTTGATGAATGTAATGGAAGTGCTCGAGGACCATGTCAGAATGGTGGAACTTGTTACAATGAACCCGGAAATTATCGTTGTGTTTGTCCTCCTAATGTGACAGGCCGTCATTGTGCCACATCTTTATATTCAACTTCCATATCGTCTAGTAAATATAATGTAACATGGGAAGAACTTATTGCAATTTTTGTGGCTGTGACTATCATATTCCTAGTGGTTTTCCTATTTATTATGTATAGACGGTTTCGTGTGAAACGTTCTCGTGAAAGAACTAATAATATAAATAATGAAACTCACAAGGACATAGTGCTTAATTCAGCTCGCCCAAACGACAATGAATTCAAGAGAGGATCAAAATTAAGCAATCTTGAAGTCAGCCAGGTAAGAAAATACATGGATTGGAGCTCAGCTGTCATAAAGATGTGACATAAACAAATGTAGAAATTTTTATTCACTTTGTCATTTTTTTTCCTGTGCTTTTGAAAAATTCTTTCTTGTAAGTGCCTGTCTTTTGTAATATTTAGTTATATTAGATTTGAACTCTTTATCTGTGCTTCAAGACATTTGTTTCTAGCAGAAAACTGTAAATTATTAATATTGAATTTAATGAGTTTTTATTAAAATCTCTGCTACAAATTTTTCACTTGTTTGACGATCTATAAAATTTTTGCAATAATTTCTTCAAATGTGTGAAAGAGAATATTTTCAACATATCTCATCACACTTTGAGAACTTTACATCAAAGTAAACAAGTGATTTGAGAGCAACGTTGGAGTTTAAAAGTTTTGAAAATGCTCTCGTTATTTTTCCTAATTTGTTGTATTACTGCATGTAGTTACTTGTTTATTTGGACATAGAAGCTTTGTTTTTTTGAGTTCGAACTCAATATGAAGCAACTAGCAAAAGGATGTAGTTTACCAGGCATGCTAGCATGTGCACTACTTCTTGTATTATTTTCTGTTCTTTTATCAGTGTTGTCTGTTTTGTTTGCAGGTCCCTCCCCAGTGTCCGCCTCGCCCTGCTTCCTACACTCCTAGCTCAAACAATGAGCCTGCTCCATACAACCATCCTGCTGCCATGCTCAACAATCTCGACACTTTGCGTAGCTATGGTTCAGCTGGTGATGAACTGGAGAATGTTCCTCCTGACTATCTGCGTAACCTTAACAGGAGCACCCCAGTACCACAAGCTCCTCCACATCTCACTTCAACAAATCCCACAACTGCTACCACTACTTCACTAGACTCGGACAGCCTTCACAAACCCTCCTGGGCAGAAGTAGCTGAACAGATGGGTACATATACTGACACCAATAAAATCAAGAACGGTAAGTATTAAATGCGTTCAAATGCCTAATCCTCTTTAAAAATCATCCTTTGCTTTGTATCTCATTTGGAATGCTTTTTATGTTTTGCTACTGTATACTTGTTTGCAAGATGCAAGGTAGAAAATATTATCTGCTGCTTGATTATCTTTCTGTTTTCTCTTAATTTTTTTTTCTTTCTTTTTAATTGAAATACTTCTTGCACATGAATTTACTAAATCATCACCAGAATTGTGTAAGCATATCAGTTATGCAGCTGAGATTATCAAATAATTTGTCAATGGCTTTTCTGCGCTGAGAAATGTATTATCTAACCATAGCATGATTCGCTTGTGTGCAGACTTGAAACACCCAGTAGCCTCGTCAGATTTCTCTCGAGGAATGATCTCAACTGGCCGCCCAGGCCGAGGGTCCCAAGTAGGAGGGACATCTGCAACTTCAGTCAGCTCCCTTGATGATGACCCTCGCCTTGTGGGAGGTGTGTTAAGTACTGATCAAATTTGTGTATACTCTTAGTTGGAATCACATAGTCAGGTGGTGTTTCATCATGTAGTACAAGAAAAAAGCATGAATTCAATTTTTGTACCAAACAGACAAATCTCTATAATTCTCTTCTATACAAGTCTTTAACCTAACACAAGCATTTTCTCATTGAGTGTCATGTGCATAAGTGTAAGTGATTGTGTGTCAATAATCTGAAAATATATTGAAAGTATTATTTTTAATTTGGTTACAAATGCTTCAGCAGTGAGCTACAGTTTTATAGACTGATCTTTTAATTCACGACTGCTAGCAAAGTTGTAATATCCTATGGTGTTACACTGTATTTCATATTTCATAATATGTTACTCTGTATTTAATGCTTCACAAGGCAGAAAACGTAGTTACTATTTGTACTGTACATTTCTAAAAGATTAAATATGCCTGGAAAACAAGTATTGTTCTTCAGCTTCTGGGTCAATGGCCCTCATCTTGACCAAGTTTTTCGACTAGTTACTCTTGATCCATGAGCAAATTCTGACATGGAAACCCCATTGACTTTGCTTTTGGACATAAATGTAGCTTCACAATATGCATACGTTTTCTGGAGCTCTTTGGATATTAGTGAGGATCCAGTTATTTTGTGAACATGACCATCAATAATTATTTTCCATGCTTTTGTGGTAGTAAGTCAATTCCTCCTCATGGGATACGATAAGGAATGAGCCAATCTGTAGCTCATTTGCTGCTGCAAATAGTTTTTATTACAGCTTTGTGAATATTTTTTGTTATCAAATTTTTACAGAAACTCTCATTTTTACTAGTATTCATAATTCAACTTAATATAGTACAGTAAAATCTGTCTAAGCTGGATCAATCGGGACCCCAAAAATTCCGATTTAGGAAGGTTTCCATTTTATGCAAGATTGTTCATTTTATGACACTTGTGATATTGACGTTTCTGCCCTGAGAGTAGTAAATTACAAGACTTTATTATAATTATCAAAATACATTAACTATAATGTGTTTATGGAAGACATCACCAACAAACGAATATTAATCACTCTTCATTGACAGCTTCCGAGTTGAAAAATACACACCTTACTAGCTGTATTCAGACAGCTTACTGACTCTTTCAATGCACAATGCGGCACAATCCAGTACTATGACTTTCTGATACCCTTGCACGGCCCTGAGCAATATGTATATCATCAAAGGGTTATGATTTTCAACATGGGGTACGTAGACACACGAACAGAAGTAATGACAGTACACCTTCCCATACTCAGAGAGTCGGGACAGAATTCCTAACGGGAATTCCCTTATGACCTATGCCTTAAGAGGCAAGCAACCCCAAGGTTGAATTCTACACTGACTGCAGAAACCCTTGTCCTTCAATGTCCAGCTGCCACTACTAAATCATTTTTCTCAGGGATAGAGAATATAAAACAAGATTGCAGATGCATTCATTTCATTAAGAGCATTTTATGTCTCTCTGTTAATTGCATTAAATTCATAAGAATTCTGTTTGTAAAGATTTTTTTCTCCCGCAAGATATGAAAAACAGTTCCATTTCTGCGTTGGAGAGGTTCCATTTTATGCTGTGTAAAATACCATTTAACTTCACGTGCCAGAGCAAGTTTCCAGCTTTAACAGGTTCCAGTTTAGACAGATTATAGTGTATTAGAATGACGGTCAGGATTCCAGAACTAAAGAAAACAAGCAAAGATTGCCCTTTTCCTTCTTACATCACACAGTTTTGATATTAAATAAATAAATGGGGATGTTTAAAGTACCTTTTGAAAAAAAAGAAAAGCATAAGAGCCTCATATGGTATCTTTCATGGACATACATGTTTTGTCTTGTGCACCTACAATGGGTCCCCGAAGTTGAGCCAGCTCCCCACATAGTTGCCTACCTGTCCATCTGTGAACAACACTAGCACCGAAACTGTACCCAGGATTTGTTCCCAAATTATTAAACTCTTTTTGATCTAGTTTATCTTGAGACCCTATGAATTATAAAAAAAAGCTTTTAATTTGAAGATGTTATTTATATGAAACTCATACTATGTTTTCAAAATGTTCTTGAAAATGGCTCCAAATTCTTTACATTTGTTGTTTGAATACAGAACTGTTGCTTGTAAACGCAGTAAAAGTTTGTTATTAAAATCCCTTATTTTTCACTAATTGCAAAAGTTCATCCCAGACTAAAGTAGGAGCAGTTAATACTTTCATAAGCCACTGTTCTATCAGCCCCAGAACAACTAATCCTTTCATTAAGTTGTATTTAAAATTTTGTTAACAAAAATTTGATATTTATCATATATTTAGAAAGTTTCAAATACCCGTAACTATTGATTAAGACTTAAAAAACAAAATAATAACTATCTAAAGAAATTCTTTACCATAGCTGAAAAATAATCACAATGTACAGACCATTTGACATTATTTAACATATTAGTGATGAACAACTAAATGCATACTGACTGCCCTTTACTATTTTTTAATTCTTGACTATTATAGGGACGTTATCCAATAGAGGAGCATTTATCTTAATTACAAAGCTACAAGGAATATGGTCAAGAAATACATGTTTTGTTTGCCATTTATTTATGGGCCCATTGGTGGATAGAACATGTTGGTGAGAATGTATGTTTGTCAGAGGAACATTGAAATTGATATATTGCTCATTTTAAAATTTTGTTACAGCTTGTATTTTATTGTAAGTACTATCAGAAGCAATACACAAGTTCTTATTACGATTAATATTGTGTTCATTTGATTATTCTACTTTAAATTAAACATGTACATATTTGTACATATCAGACTACTAAGAACAATTTGCAAGAACACTTGCAGGTATCTTTAAGAAATCCATGGAGAAAACATCGGTATCTTCTCTTTCTGAAGTGTGTTTCAGATTCTTCTTCAAATTTGAAAAGAAAACAATCACTTTGTTTTAAGTTGATGCCAGTGTCTGTATGTTTACTTCACTATTAATTTCATATTCATTTTAGGCTATCACTGGGACTGTTCTGACTGGGTGAACCGCAGCCAAAACCCCCTTCCAAATATTACTGAGGTCCCTGGCAGTGAAGTACCTGATTCTTCAAGTTTCCATAGTAATGAAAGTAATGAATCAAATACACATCAGGGCAACATGTCGCTTCCTCCAGGTAATCATTTACATTCTCTTTACGAAAGGCACATAAGTATTGTGCATCTAATGAAATAGGTACCACTTAAAATTTAATTGTATTGAATGGTTCATATCACACAATTTTTACCTCTCTATCCTTTTTGTTTCCTTCCCACAGTACTTGGACCTGTTGATCCAGTACGAGATATTGAAACTCTCAATGAAGATCAAGAGTCTGAGTATGTTGGGGATTCAGAATGTGGAACAGAGTTTGGTGGAAGTCATTATGGACCTGACAGTCCCAACCTTCAAAGTAGTAATGTGCTGGACAGTGGTGGAGAAGAATATCATTTTAATACTGCCAGTAGTTATCTCAGGCATCCTAATCAATATTTGCCTCCCTATAATATTAACAGTGAAAATGAGACGGAACCTCTTAGCAGCCACAATAATTTGGATGACTCTGATGATGAGGAAGTGGTGCCTTATGGTTTTCCCAGCCGTAGACGACGTCGTAAAGGAGAAGATGAAGATGGTTCAGTGATTACAGTACTCGGAGAGAGGGCATCCCTCCTTGGGGGGTGTACAAGTAACAGTGATCTATCAACTAATCTTTGTGACATTGATGACTCAGAGTTTGAAAGTGCCGAGATGAAAAAATTTAACCAGAGGAACTGGATATCTGCAGGGATTACTCAGACATCTGTGTGACAAAGCGAGCTGCCGTCAGGCAGTTGTATTACTCTTTCGTGTTCTCCTGCTATATCTCAATCACCAAACCTACATTCTCCTTCGACGCCTCAGCTAACATCGTTTGTACGAAAAGTGCCATAACATTGTAGCAATTGATTGAGTAGTGTTTATGTTATTTGGAATTGCAATGTTTTACCTGTGACTTGCATTTGGTCAATTTATATAAACTAAATAATGCATGAAATGTCTGTGACAGTGATGTGTGTGGACAGAATTTTACTTGAGAAATTTGATCTTGAAGAGGCAAGAAAGAACAATCTGTTGTATTATATGGTAATATTTATTAAAATTATTATTATTATAATAATTATTAGTAGTAGTAGTATTATTTGTATATTGTGTGAATTTAATGAATCGGAGTCACTGTCTTGTGATTAATTTTAATCACTGCAGATTTAAGTTTTTTATCATTGCATTGTTTTCTGCAGATGCTAATGCCTAAAATTGCCTATGCTTTTGTTAGTAAATACTCAAAAAAACATTTGAAAACTGCGCAAATGATGATTAATATTGCTGTAGACAGGTATTAATGTCAAGAAAAATGTAACTTTATATTTTTAATTGCCATTAAGTGCAGCACTGATGCCAGCACAAATATCTGTGATTATGGACCATGCCTCTCGTCAGAAACTCAAAAATCAGTTACCATCACCTGATATTGAGTTATAGTTTGGTGCTATTCATAATAAACATAACAATTACAAGACTGTAGCTTGAAGTGACTGTAGTTTGATACTTACATGCAGAAAATGCCAAACTTTCACAGAACGGGATCTGAAAATTTCTTGTTACTAAAGAAGCAGAGGAAATATCATGAATTCATACTTAATTGTGATTTTCAAAGCAATTTATTTTTTTGTTAATCTTATTCGCGTCTTTAATCAACATTGTAATAGTTTCATGATTATTTATTTAGACACAATGTTGCCTTATGCCAAAAATAATGATGTAACATTCTCCAGTATGTCATGGAGACTGAAGAACTGACCACATATAGCTAAAATTGTAATTGTAGAGATAGAATATAAAACATTTTCACAATCTTTTTTAATCAATGTCTCTTAATTAAAATTACAATTATTTTCAACAATTTGAATTATATTTTTGAGATCATGATAACCTAAATTATGTATTGTGATAATGGACCAAGCTCAGGAAGTGTCACCTGGTAGAAATTTTACAAGAAAATTTCTCAGGTGCATGATGTTTTCTAAAGTGAGAGTGAAACACCTATCACAAGTTTCACTCCCAGCAACATATCTTATACGGTCCTTTTTAATGATCCAGTGAGGGTAACAAATGAACTTCCTTAAGTTGTGAGCTATCAGAACCTAATGATTGCTTACTTTGTCAATACTAGGCTAATTATATACTCGTTAATTACTAAATGGAATTCCATTTTGACAGGAAGTGAATGCTTTTTAAACCTTTGTACATAAGTGTGTTGATAATATATATTATTGTATTTTTGAGGTATTTGTAATAATTATTGAAGATTATCCTGCTCCTTTCTGCTCCTATTTTTCTTCAGCATCAATTTTTGTAAGATTTAGTATTGAAATATTCAGGTAATATAGAACAGAAGAAGAAATTTTTACAAAAATTTAAAGAATAAAAAAACAACCTCTATGTACCTAGATATGTAAAAAGCTGGCAGTTTGGCAACAAGCTACAGCCCAATGGAACCAAACAATAAAATATATTATGGAAAGAAAACAAATAATGACATTTAATTGACCCAGAAGAGCTCACAAGTGCCTGCAATGTATCTCTGAGACATTAGTAACTTTGTTGAATGCAAATGGGCTCTATCTTTAATTGCTAAAATAAATAATTTGTTTAATTTTACTTTTTCATGCAATGAGTAATATACGTAGTACAGAGGAATAATACAACGCAACAGAAAATAATTTAAAAAATGTTAACAAATATGTACATTTTGGAGTCCTCTGGTACAAAAAAATTGTTTTATTTCAAAACATTTGTTCATCCGTTCAAATGTGGACAACACTAATACCTAAACCACTCATAGGAATTTTTCCAAAATGAATATTCTCCAATTGATCTGGCCTAAATCAAAGCCTTGTGATTTTGAAAATAAGTTTTTAAAGTTTGAGTGTACTTGCTTGAAATGCTTGAGACATTTTCAAAATTTTCATAGAAGTGGCTCCAAATTGTTTTATTATTTATAGTTTTTGCTAGAATAGTGTTAGAAAATGGGGAATGTGCTCTGACAACATGTTTGTGGATTGACAAAAGGCAAAAATTCAATATGCTAACATGTCATCACATAAATCCTTATGTGACACAAGTTGTTTGAAATGCAGTAAGGTATGTTGTATTGTCTTAGTATAATATATTTATTTTTATGTATTGTACATTATGTATATTCAACAGATTGTTTTTGATTTTTTTAATTTTATTAAGTTTATTTTATAATGGTGTGGTATATTTGATAGTAAACCGTTCTCCTTCATAGCTCTGATGAAGGAATATACATTTTAAAACAGCAAATTAAAACGTTTTCATACTCATGACCATATTGGTCGTATGGTCATACACATTTAATATAACTCCTGCACAATAAACATTTAAAGAAGAAGAGCAGGGTTTGATTTTCATTTTACATTTTGAATCCTAAATCTTGAAATGTAACAATCGTTCTGAAAGCAGGACACAGGCACATTGCAGCTGAGGGGGGTTATAAATGTAAATGAACCAAACAAATTAAAGAAAAGGAACTGGGATTTTTTTCAATAATCTTATGTGGTTCTTGATAAGATGTCATTGATGCATTGCTCTTAATTGATTAAAATCATATCACCATTCCAAGTGGAAATACCAAATAGAGGCCAAGGAAGCAAGGAAAATAGAATGTTTTAAAATAAAAAATGTAACTTTAAGAAGTTATATTTATTATAAATGATCTAACACACTCAAAATATATTAATATTTATACATTAACATCCAAGTAACTTCAATATTTTTTTTTACAATTACCTTGTTACTTCAAATCAAGAATTATCTTATAAACAGAACAGTATCTAATATTCTTTACTGAGATACCCATAGAAAGAAAGAAAAAAACTGCAATACAAATTCAAATAAAAAAATGTAATAAGAGTGCAAGTCAGATAACATGAGTAAATAATAACATAAATAGCCAAATCCGGATTATTCTGACATTCTTAGTATGAAAGAATATTGATCAACAATTTTTACTCAAAGAATCAATTATGAGTAATGACTAGACAACATAGGCCACACCACTAAAAATGTGTGCTTATGTACCCAACAAGAGGATACACTTTTAGGTGTCAGGACTTATAAGCAATGTCCTCATACCTTTTTTCAAATCATACAATACTGGGATAAAAGAAATTGATACAATAAATTATATGAAAAACAAAACTTTTTTATGTTTGGAAATATAAATGGAAAAAATTGAGGAATCTCACTTTACACTGTCCAAATAGTTTCTCTTAACCTAACTAATTCTAAACACATTTTACTATGCTTTATGCATTTTTTATTGCCTATACAAGCAACACGGTAACATATCTTCACAAAACCCACAAAAAGGCTCAGAAAAATAGTATGAATAAGCAAAACCACTGTTTAAAGATGCAACAAAACATGTAATTATAAAGGAGTTTTAAAGATCAAAACAACTGTTTTTCTTCCTTTTTACAAATATTCACTGATAAAACAATATAAAATGAAAATTAATCTCCACTATAGTCACTTTATAGAATGAATGTACTTAAAATAATTCTTATTTGTGTACTAAGAATTAGTAGTATTGATTTGTCCGCTGCACAATTCACTAGTGCTTCAAGTGCTGACATTCACATTGAATGGAATGTAAATTGCTGCAATGCAATATCATCCTACAGAACAAAAAAACCTATGTACACCACTAGTAAGGCAAATACATAAATTACAAATATTATTGGTAAGGAGTGCGAGGATTGACATTTATCATTTCCGTAGTGCTCTTGCCACACTTAATGTGTATGAACAAAAATACAATGCCCAAAAGAAGACATATAGTTCCAACAACAATGTATGCTATACCAAGGAAGGGATTTTTTCCACCCAAGAGGGATGTTGTAGACAAGATCATGCACTTTGTACCTCTAAAAGAATTAACCTGATATGTGTAAGTGACATTAAGACAGTAATCTCCTTTCGGCAAACCATTAGCATAACCGTCTGCTGTGTGATTAACAATTCGATAGAGTTTACGAAAGTTTGGCAAAGCTGCAGTTCGCATCCATACAATTAAATCTTCATTCTCAAAACCATTATTATCTGGATCACTTGGATCAAGTTCATAAACAGGTCGTTTCCATCTAAGAGGTTTTGCAAAGTCTTTGAAGACCTCAGTTAAATTATCACCAGGAGGATTACGGAATTTGATTTCCTTATCAGATGGCCATGCAATACCTTTCTTCAACATCGGAACAGTATCACCTCTATGAAATGAATGTAACACTAAAGTGTCACTAAATAATGAGTTTGCAATAGCACCACAAGGTGCAATAGGTTTTTTGGTAGTATCATTAGTTTCTTCTGTGAAGGCAAAGGGATTGCAGTCATGGGATGGTTCATTGGGCTTAAGCTCACCAAGAAGTTGCTTATCATCACGAGATTTAACATATCGTCGATGATTCTGATAGAAATTTGTGAGGCCATAATACATAAATACTTTCCCTTCAAAATCATGTTCTAACGTAAAATTTATACGACATTCACATTCTTCATTTGGATTGTTCTCTATGATATCGGCGCATTTTTCAGGTCCTTCTTTCCCATTGGCAAATTTGTGACAATCAGTATACTCAATCACCTTCTCTTTGACTTCATCAGAAAAGTATAATAATCCTATTCCAACTGGTATAAACGCGATTCCTATCACAAAGAATGTAGGCAGAACAGTACCAGCTGTCAAAATTGGTTGCCATGCAGGGAGTCGCTGTTGTTTGAAAGCACTATCCGATGGTCTTTTCGGCTTCATACTGCTGTCAATTGGCTCGGCACTCGAAGACATGATGGAGAACTTTTAATGATCACTAAAAAAATTGATAGGATGTGCCTTAAATTCTTAATATCAACATATTACGACACAACCTACTCCACCTACTCATTTGTACACTACAGCGCATGCGCAAGAACACGGGCAAGCACAGGTATAACATCTGCAACTCCTTGATACAACAGAAACGAAAAGTTTATAAGAGATATTGGAATTCGGCTCTTGCGGATGCCCAAACAATCACATAGATCTTAACATGTTTTAAATAAAATATGCAATCTTGTTTTAATTCTGAGGTGCATTCTACTTCGCCATAATTAAACGAAACATATTTTTGAATCAATTCTGACTGACGTTGGTAGTTGTGATTCTAACACTAGAACAAGAGACAGTCGTGCAGTGCAGATCCCCACTACCCTAGAGTACAGAGCATATATTTATAGCTTCAATAATTTAATATACATCCATAAAAAAGTCCTGTTGTTAAAAGTATCTCTTTTAAATAAAAACGCTGTAAATGTCATTCAAGAATTTGCTTTCTTGCATTTACTTGCGTAATTTAGTATATTAAAAATGCTGGATACTTTTTGTGTATTCTCTGAGAGTCGGAAAGTTCGTCCGGCAAAGATGTTCATTGTGTGCGTGCTGTTTGCGTGCGATGTGTTGTGATCTTTTGTGCTAAGTTTGTAACGAAAATTGACTGAGGTCGGACTATGTACTTGTATTATTTACGTATTGCTCGAAATAATTAGAATGTGAAAGTGATTACATTTAATTAAAAAAGTCTATATTTTCTAGTGTAGTCATTCACTTAGCTCATTAACATTTTGTGAAAATTTTCGTTATTACAACACAGTAAAGATGACTCAAAGTAAGGTAGTACAAATAACTAATATCGCTCCACAAGCGACAAGAGATCAAATGCAAACTTTGTTTGGTTATCTTGGAAAATTGGAAGATATGCGTTTGTATCCTACTGTGAGAGATGTTGCTGTACCAGTGCAGTCGCGTATTTGCTATGTTAAATTTCATGATCCAATATGTGTAGGCGTGGCTCTGCACATGACAAATACAGTTTTCATTGATAGAGCAATTATTGTTGTGCCTTTTGAAAGTGAAATACCTGACGAACAACGGGCATTAGAATTGACTAATCATGGTACAATGGTACCGGGACTGTTTCCCATACACCCAAAGTTACCTCGTAATGTAACAAATCAGTTGCAAGGCGTTCCGCCCAATCAAGTGGTAATTACAACTGATCCTCGTCTTGTGGAGAAAGGACTACCATTGTATCCTCCACTGCCAGCTACTTTGGATGCAAGGAAAGTTGAAGAAATCCGCCGAACTCTAGTCGTTGTAAATTTGGATAGATCTTTATCTCCCCAACAAGTTATTGATTCCTTTAATTCTGCTGGTGAAGTCAAATATTTGCGTTTTTGTTCTAGAGATGATGATCCAGGCCATTATGCCCTCATAGAGTTTTCTGATCAAACTTCAATAATTGGTGGTTTGCAAATGAATGGTAAGGAATTAGGTAACAGTAATATTAAAGTGTACCATTCTACTCAAGCAATTGTTAAACCTCAGGCCAAAAGTAGTGAAGATGTACAAAAAGAAATCGAAGAAGCAATGTCTAGAGTTAAGGAAGCCCAGAATCTTATTTCAGCTGCAATAGATCCTGTTATTGGTTTATTGGCTGATGACAAGAAAAAACGTAGTCGAAGTGGATCACGGTCAAGGCGTTCCAGATCATTATCACGCGGGAGACGAAGATCTCACTCTAGAAGCCGTAGGTCTCGATCAAGATCCAGAAGGAGATCACGTAATCGCCATTCCCGATCTCGTTCACGAAGGCGTTCACATTCCAGATCAAAACATAGATCGAGATCAAGGGATAGAAAACGTAGATCGAGATCTCCGCGGCACCATCGTTCCCACAGCAGGTCTCGCTCTAGAAGTAGGCGACGTTCCAGATCACGATCAAGATCATCTCATTCTAAATCAAAATCAAAATCTTCCAAAAATTATGACAGAAAAGAAAGGAAGGATGATAAAAAGGATTCAAAAAAAGATAGTGATAGAAGAGATGGAGATTCCAAAACAGAGGATGGGAAAGAAACTGTGGAAGGAAAGGAAATTAAAGATTCAGAAAGTAAAGATGAAAAAGATAAAGATGTAGAAAAAAGTAAAAGTAAAGACAAAGATAAGTATCGCGAGAAGTCAAAAAGTTCTCGAAAATCATCATCACGGTCTCCTTCAAAATCACGTCATAGATCACCTAGACGTAAGAGTCGTTCACCAAGTAAGAAACGATCCCCAACACGAAAGAAAAGTCCTCATTCAAGAAGGAAGAGTCACTCTCCATCGCGCCATAGGAGTTCTTCGCATTCAAGAAGAAGAAGCAAATCTCCTCGATCCAGTCACAGACATTCTCCTGCTCATCGTTCCCCCAGTCACTCAAAGTCTCGCAGAGATGATAAGAAGAAAGAACGAGAGCGAAGTCATGATCAGGAGAAGCATGAGAAAGAAGATAAAAAGAGGAAAGAAAAGAAGGATGACAAAGAAGATAAAGTTTCAACAGCCAAAATATCACGTAATTATGACGAAGAAGCAAATGGAGATGGATATGATAATAACGAGCAGGAGCGAAATGAGGAAGATAAATCTGAATCTAATACAAATGATGAGCATGTGGATGGGGAAGCTAATCAATCAAATGATCATAATGAAAATACATCTCCTTTGGGAGAAGGAAAAGAGGGGAAACAGAATTCTGGATCAGCTGGTGAATCTAATGCTGATGATATGGACATTTCTACTTCTCCATAATTATTCATTTTGATTATATTTTCTGTTAATTCCAATTTATGGAATTTGCTCCTGAACTGCGTGCATATATATCTGTAATGCTCTTAATAAAATGTGTGTTGGATATAAATGTGCATTTTTTTAATAATTCTAAAATCTTTTTGCTAAAGAGAGATATGATCTAGTTATCTCCAGTGGTTATCAGATTTGCATATAAATTGTGAGCTTGGTATATAATGTAAGTGGAGAATGGGATTTGTTATGTATCCGGAAATTGTATTTGAACTTTGAAATGTATTAGTAAAATATGAATAATTATCATTGACAATTGCTTCACCTTTTTTCTTTGTGCTATGAAGTTGTATATTTTGAAAGATGAAAAAGAATAGTAATAATTTTGATAATATACCAAAGTATGGAGATCAATATTCTGGACTTTGCAGAGTATTAACTTGTATGGAAAACAAAGTTTGATAAAATATGCAAGTAATGGTACATTTAAGTATTATATCACTTAGTTTGTGTAAATGAAATTAAAACAAATCCAAAGCATGTTTGCAATTACTGGTAGCAAAAGATTTTAGGTGTTTTAATGTCACACTTTTTATGCAAATCTTTTGAGCTTTTAATCAGGAATTTATTTTATTGGAACTGTTGCTTATTAATTCTGCTATTTAGAAATTTAAAATGGACTATTGTGTTTGAAATAAAAGCAAAGAAAAATTGACAGGTTCTTTTAGTTAGTAGGTACACAAATTTATTTAGACTTTCAAAATTTCAAAGTGTTCTGAATTGCATTCCGAGTGTGACATTGATAAACTGCAAAGGAGAGCTGCAGTTTACAATTGCTTGATTTGAACTTTCATTCAAGTGATCATATACCAAAATATTTCAGCTGTTTTCACATGTTTATGGAGGCTTCATTTAAGGTCATATTCTTTTGGCATGTACCATTACCAGATCTTGTTTAGCAAATATTTGTCACTATTCTTCATTGCGTATGCTCTTAACTCCTCTTAACCCAATATCCATTAGACCTGATTCTCAGACAAAGTCAATTGTGGAAGATTCCTTCATAGTTCATAACTGAGTTGAAGTGAATTGTTTAAACCTTCTGATTTTGTCTGAAAAGTTTATGTATCTACTTATTTGAAATTTAGGGAATCATCCCTACCCTATAAATATATTAAAATTTGGCTAGTAAATCTGAGTTACCAGCAACCCAATAGTTTTTATTGTTGTCTTGCTGGTGTAAAAATTTTGAGATTGAAGAATTTACTGAATTACTATTGCTACAATGTACAGTTTCTCTACCCTAAAATGATTGATAAATAACTGGAGGCTAATGATCATTCCGGTAAATATCAGAAATGATTAAATTAAATTATTAGTAATAACTAGTATTATTTGTTGTGTATTAGTAACAATCAATAAATTCTGTTAACAATAATTAGATGTCTATTTTATTGCTCCTGTAAACTTTTTTTGTGGACATGTATACCTCCTAAGTTTAGACTTTGTTCCTGCCATTATTATTTGTCCTTTTTTCTTTAATTACTTGTTTTATGTTGCATATATTAAATATTTAACCTTTAGTTTTATATTAATATAACATGTATCAAAACTAAAAGTGAATTATCAAATGAATCAAAAATGTTTAGAATGTGACATTGTATAGTCAATCTTCACTTTTTTTTATCAAGGCATTACATTTTTTAATAATAATAACCCATTGTAATATCTACCCTAAATTAGATATGTTTATTTTTGTTGAAATATTTATTGAAAAGTAATCACTTGTGCATGAAGGTAGTTATTTTAGAGATTAGTAATAATAATATATGTCACATAAGTACAGCGTAAGTCAGGATACATAATCATACAATGTACAATACAGGTATTTCAAAACACTAAATACAATACTGAAATTCAAATTTGGTACTAAGTATAATAAAGAAAATTTTTGTGTAATTTGCAATGGAAAATAATATAATACAATAAATTTCGAATTAATTTAATAAGTGGCAGTGTAAGAAAATTAAAATGAAAAACTTTAATAAAAGGGGGGAAAAAATTAAGTTCAAATGAGCTCGGGTCTGGGCTGGATCTGCCCTTTAATGTCTAACAATCAATTTAGAAGTTTTAAACGTGAAATAGAATGTGCAAAGGCAATAGTTTATGTTTATGATGTATATATTCTGTACTGTACTGTATGGTTGACCAGGAAAGTTTTAAATTTATTTCTAACGTGTGTATGCTTTCAAATTTATTAGGGAGTTGGTTGTATAGTGTAATGCGTTCTCTAAGGGTACCATGAGAGACATGCAGATTTCTTTTTTGTGTAGTTAGATAGTTATAAAGTTCAGATTTAAATTATAAAAGTAGAATAACAGATTCCCTGTACCTGAGAAGAGTCTTTGTAAAGATTACTATTTCAAATATGAACCCACTTGGGAATGATAGAATTTGTAATTTTTTGAACAGTGGTTTACAGGATTCATACTTGTGAGTGTTTGTCATTGTTCTCATTGGTTTTTTGATTATGAGAGTGTGCATAATTTCTGGAGAATTTCCCCAGAATATGATTTTGTATTTTAGATGTGAATGAACATTTTGAAAAGTACACTCCATAGTGAATCTAAATTAGAATTTGACCTAAAGATATAGATTGCATAAAATTATTTGGTAAGCTTGTTTAGATATGTGATGTGAGAGTTCCATTTTAGATAATAGTGAATCCAAGGAAAGTTGTTTTTTGGGCTTTATTACAGGCATGATTTTATGACCAATTTTGCTGGTGACGTTTCTTTAGAGTGGGTTCCTGTAGTTTAGGGAGACAGTTTGTAAAATGCTTTTTAAATTCCCAGATTGTCAAGTTTTGCTAACAGTATGTAACGGTCAATAATGTTGAATGTTTTTGATAAATCTAGAAACTAACCAATGGGGATTTCAATTTAATCTAAACCAACAATGATATCATTTAGAAAGGTGAAGTAAGCTGTGTGTGTAGCTCTGCCATTTCTAAATCCTTGTTAGGCCTTTGTCAATATGTTATTTAAATTGAGAAAACTTTTGATCATGTTCCAGAGCTCTTATAAAACCCTTATTTCCAATGCGGGGTGGTGCTAATGAGGGGGGGGGGGTGCATGCAAAAATAGAAAATGACTTGAGATATACAAAATACAAAAGGCTGCCCAGAAAACAAATGTAATTATGACAACTCTGCCCCCTTGGCACTACAACACCCTTATAAACAACAATATTAAGAAAGCAAACAGCATACTTACTCAGCATCTGAGAGACACACAAATTACACTATTTAACTTAGACTTTCTCTCAGAGACTCTCTTCACCCGGCATGGTCTCCACCTGAGACAAGCTGGCAAACACGCACTAGCATGCAAGTTAGCCACACACATCCTAGAGGCTCCTTCACTGCTAGCACCATCTCCTGCACTCTCTACACCTCCGCCAACCCCTGCTCCCTCCACACCAGCCCCTTCTACTCATCCTAATTCAGCCTTGGCCCCTAGTCTGGTGACTCCCACTCCCACCTATGCTGTTGTAGCCGCCAACCCTCCAATCTCTCAAAACTCTCCCTCAAAACCCTCTCGATCCATATCCTACAACCTGCGTGCTGTTCCAAAACGTGTCCAGCACCTGGACCTGTAGCAAACAATCACTTCTACACCAGTCACCACTGCAAAACACAGCACTTTCAAGATCCTACATCAGAACATTCGATCTTTAAAAAACAAAATACATGAAATAGAAATCATGCTAACATATCACATAAAACACACTGATGCAATCTGTATAACTGAACACTGGCTTACGGAGGATCAAATTAAAATGACACAAATACCAGGTTTCTACTTGGCTGGTTACTTCTGTCGTAGGGACAAACACAACAATATTAATCACACGCATGGAGGCACATGCATATATCTGGCCAACAACTGTGAATCCAAAGAAGTAAATGAATTCAAACAAATAACATGCGACTCAGACATAGAATTTTCAATTGTAGAAATTCCAAAGCTGAACATCTTCCTCCTAAGCATTTATCGAGCACCAGATGGGAATCTTCAAATATTCCTTAAAAACTTAGAATTAATCTTGGATAAATTAACAAAGAGAGCTCCTTACTCTATTATAATCTGTGGCGATATAAACATTAACTTCTACCTACAGCTAATACTACTCATGAAAGAGACAGAATCAAACTAATGAACTTAGTACGCTCCTATAATTTAGATGCAGTAGTTGAGACACCAACCAGGCAATCAAAGAACTTCCAAACAGCAATTGACCAGATCCTTTTAGACAAAACAAAATACACACAATCACCACTAATGATACGGGGCTCAGTGACCACAATGCTCAAATACTCACTCTCAAAATAAATTCCACCTCACCAAAAGCAAAACTAATAAAGGAGACTAGGAAGTATAATGAAAAAAACCTGAACAATCTCATCTCACTGTTAACTAATGAATCATGGTCAGGGGTATACGAAATATCTGCCATCAACCTCAAGTTTGACACTTTCTTCAATACAATCAAACACTATTTCAACATCTCACATCCACTACAGTATCACAAAATAAACAACACAAAACAGCAAAGCATGGATAACAAAGGGGATTAAAATCTCGTGTGAAAGAAAAAGGCAGCTTTATAAACTCACAAAAGAACACTCATGCAATCCTCAAATAGTGAACCACTATAAGCGATATTCAGCCACACTCAAAAAAGTTATAATAAAGGCGAAACATATGTCAAATGATTGTATAAAAAATTCCAAAAATGAAACAAACGCTAAGTGGAATATTGTAAAAAAGCATTACCAGCAAATAACAAAGCACAAAATATTGAACTAGTCCATGAACACAGAACAATAACGAACCCTAATGAAACAGCCAGTATATTCAATAAACACTTCTCTGAAATTGCTGGTAAACTAAAAAAAAACAAGAAATCCAAATACTACACCCCTACACCCAACACCTTTCTTAAAAAACTCTTTTTCTAGCATGTACATCACAGAAACATCAAAAAAGGAAATGCTTCAAATTATAAACAAAATGCAAAATAAACAATCTGCTGGGATAGACAACATTCCAGACTTCTTAATAAAAAAGATTGCTCCATATATCATCAAACCATTAACATATTTATACAACCAATCACTAACTCAGGGCTCCTTCCCAAACATATTTAAAACTGCTGTAATTAAACCTATACACAAAAATGGTAACAAACAAGATGTAATGAATTATAGGCCAATCACTCTTGTCAGGTTTTTCAAAAATATTAGAAAAACTGTTCTATGAAAGATTAAAAAACTACTTGATACACTGTAACATTATCACTGACTCTCAACATGGATTCAGGGAAAATCGTTCAACTGAAACTGCTCTATTCACCTTTGTAAATGAAATCCTCATGGCATTAGAGCAAAAAGAAATTCCTGTTGGTCTCTTTCTCGACTTGCCAAGAGCCTTTGACACGATAGATCACACAATTCTATTGTCAAAATTAGAATCGTATGGAATACGAGGGATTGCTTACAATTGGATAAAATCATACCTTTCAGACCGAAAACATATAGTAGTATTACCTTACCAAAAAGACAACAAAATAAATAACCATCACTCTGAGCCAAGGAATGTGACATATGGGGTCCCGCAAGGATCCACACTAGGCCCGATTTTATTTCTTATATTTGTAAATGACCTGCCATCAATAATGGAAAACAACAAAACCGTACTTTTTGCTGATAACACTAATATAATATTCAAAGAAAGAACAAACAATGCTTTGCAAGGCAAAGCCAATTTAGCCATCGATACGCTAGTTCAATGGATCCACCATAACAAACTAATCCTAAACCGAGACAAAACAATCACTATACCCTTCCACAACTCCCTCTCAACACAACAATACTCAGCAAATTTAACATTAGAAGGAAACAGCATCAGACAAGCACAGAAAACAAAATTTCTCAGAATCACCATACAATCCCACCTCAAGTGGAACTCTCACCTAGAAGACATTAATTCAAAATTGAGCAAACTTAATTATGCTCTTAGAATAATAATAAGAAACAGCACCAATGATACAGCACGAACAGTGTACTTTGCAAATGTGCACTCTATTCTCAAATACGGGATAATAATATGGGGCCAAGCACCAGAGGCTAAACAAACATTCAAAATACAAAAGAGAATCATTTGAACAATAACAAATACAAAAAGAACAGAGTCCTGCAGACCTCATTTCAAAAAACTTAACATACTTCCACTGCCTTGTATTTTTATTTATGAAATTATCATGTTTGTAAAGAAAAATCTAGTAATCAATGACACACTACAAATTCAACTCAAGCTTACACCCCTATAACACAAGGCAAGCATGTAACCTTCATCAACCAATGTGTACAAGCACATTATACCAAAAAAAATACATTCTCTTCAAGTATACAATGCTTTAACTAATTACCAATACATCTGAGAAACATGACAGGCTTGTACAACTTAAAAAAAAAATTAAACATTTCCTTGCGGAAAAACTTTTTTATAGCATTCAGGAATACCTCAATGACTAACATGTGCAATGTGATTTCAGGTGCTGCAGTAGGACTAGGTGTAGAAATAGGCAAAAATCTGCTCATAACCTGCCTCCTCCCCATTTCAAGATACTATCAAGGAACATACTAACACTGTTAAACCATATGTAGCTGTTACCATAATTGTTATAATGTACTGTTAGTATACTATTATTATATTATAAGTAATGTTATCTATTATATTTATTATTATTATTATTATTATTATTATTATTATTATTATTATTATTATTATTATTATTATTATTATTATTATTATTATTATTATTAAAAGTAGAGGCAATAAAATCACTATATCAAGAAAATGATATTCTACAAATAAAATGTTATAAATCTTGAAATGTTAAAATATTTTAAATTAAATTAAAGTAAGTCAAAGGTTCTACTAATTGCTGCTAAAAATATTTATCTTCTATGTAATAGCTTAATATATCTGTAACAAGTATTGTATAATCACTAGGCTAATGACCCCATCTTGATCAGGTTTTTTGTCCAGTTTCCCTGGTCCTTTGAGCAAATGCTGAGATGGCCCCTTGTTTTGCTTCTGAACAATAAAAATAAATGTAACTTCACTCCCTGCTCCCAAGATGTATTTATATTTATATCATATTTGACTCGTCATACACGATTGTAATTGTATATGTGACTCAATAAATATTATTATTATTATTATTATTATTATTATTATTATTATTATTATTATTATTATTATTATTTATTATTATTATTATTATTATTATTATTATTATTATTATTATTATTATTATTATTATTATTATTATTATTATTATATGTTCAATACCGGTGTAGGTCTACCGCGAGCTTTTATATCGCACTTTTCTTGAGTTAAGCTTCTAAATTTCATTGGTTTTAAATATTGAGCAGAACTACTATTCGTATCCATTATAAACACAAACTAGTGCTAAAACAGCGCACTTTCACCCGAAAAGTACATATTTTCGAAAAATTGTACTGCCCCTATTTCAAAATCTCTTTATGAAGAGATTTCGTAAAAGAAAAAACATCTAGCTTTAACATATTAGTTTTAAGGAAACTCCGAAAAAATTTGAACTTTACAATTTTTTGAAACATCAGGGTTGTCAACGAACATGAGATCTACACCATTCTCTTATACGACCTTCACACTGTCCAATAACGATATTAAATTAAAAGCGATGGAGCCATTTTTTTTTATTGTCCCAGGAGCTTCGCGTGACCCCCTCCCCCCCATATCAATTTTTGAGGGAATTGGCTGATCGGTTTAGCCGGTTAACGTTGTTCACATACTGACGGACGTTTTGCCGTCAATCGATTTTTTTTGGTATCAAGGACCCACAAAACGTGGGTTCGGGCTACATCACGTGTTAGAGTATTTTTATTTTTAAATTTAGCAACCGGATTTATTCTCTTTTTAGTTACCTGGTCCCTGAAATAAGAGTTTTTTCTGTCGAAAATCTGCCGTTATTTCGCTGTACATGACATAACTTTCTCCCTACCCGAGTAGCAAGAAAGTTAAAAAATAAAATAAAAAAGCAATATACACCAACTCAACTTTATGAGAATTCCGACAGAGCTTTAAAAATCATGGAAACTACATGATAGGATAAATACGGTTACTAAATACAGGGGGGAAATTCCCCTAACACGTGTTGTAGTCGCCCACATTTTGTGCGTATTTGATACCGAAATATCGAATGAAGATAAAACGTCCGTCAGTCTTTCTGTGCACAATGCTAGTGCATAAACCGTTTAGCCGATTTGCTCCAAAATTGATTTTCCCCAATTGATCTGGCTCATGTAGCGGCCCCTAGAATTTGAAACTGATATTTTAATCTTGGAGATACTTTACATGAAGGCCCCTCGGGCATTTTCTCAAAAATTGCTCCAAATTTTGTATTAACTTTTCTTTTTGGATAGTACGAAGGACATTTAAGAAATCGTGTAAGTCTCATTTTCGTTGAAATCATTTATTTTTCGAAAATTACAGAAGTTAAAATTTTTTTCGGCATCTTTCTACAACAAAAATATGAAAGATGAGAGATTTTTTCTTCAATGAAATCTGTTCCTTAAAAACAGATTTGGAAATACGTTCATGAATAATATTTTGAAAATTTGAGTACTTTTCGCGTAATATTGAGTGAAATATGGGCAATTTTTAATTTTTGTTTGAACTTTTTCTCAAAAAAGGCTCCATAATTTGTTGATTAAATTTTGACATCGGATAGGATGCTTAAGAGAACGGTACAGATCACATGTTTGTTAAAAAATCTGACTTTTTGAAAATTGCAAAAATTGTTGTTTTCGGTACTTAATATGTATACCTTCTTTACACGTTTAATATTAACTCCAAAAGGGATTAAATATTCTGTGGTGCGCGTAGCACCAGAGTAAAGCATTAAAATGTTTTTACTCTCATAGCCATTGAATTATGAAAACTATTGTTGAACACAGGAGTTGTCGAAGGCTAATATAATTAATATAAACACGTGTGATGGAAAAGAGATATTCAAAGAGTACAGTAACTTTATTGTTCAGCTCACATGTGATACTATTAGAAAATTGTGCAAGCACAAGAGAATTAATACGTAATATTAAAAAACGAATGCTAATATTGATTGAAGAATGAATATGTAGAAAACTTGACATAATTACTTGCTTTATTACGGCCTGTGAACTGCAATTTTCTGAAGGAGATAATAATGTAACAACCGGCAAAAATTGTCGTGTTATTGAGAGAGCCTTTGAATATTAGCGATGGAGCTTTCCCTTCAATATTACCGAACCCTAACCCCGATCTCTATCTTGGTGAAACTGGCCCTATATCAAATACTTCAAAATAACACGACAGGGCTGAAAGCCTACTAGTTCGTGTATGCCCGAGTGTATGTGGAAAGGATTACGTTTTCTTCTTGTGAAATCTTGTGAAATGCTTAGAAAGATGTTATTAGCAAGTGATAAAAAGTGGTTGTGTGATATTTGTTCTCAATGACACTGATCTGTTCATATTGACTTATTTACAGAATGGGCACCGTAAAATTGTGATCAACCAAGAGTGAATTCATATCACCATTTTTTATAGACAGAATAAATAAAATCATTAAAAATTGCACTGACACTGTTTTTGAACCTCCCATTTGTTGATAATATTTGAATTACCTCTTTTTTCATGAGTTGCATTAAACATTTTAAACAAAATAACAAAGAATTCACTTCATACGAATATATTTCATATTCCCATTTACCTCATGTTCCTACATTACAATGAAAAGTTGAACGAAAAATACCCAACATTTTAGTTGTATATTATCTTTTTATCATTAGATGACGTACGAGTTATTACAATTTTAAAAAAAGGTTAATCACAAGTACTAAGTTACGACGCATCTGTACCTTCCTGATTGCGTGTATTATTTCAATTTCAATATAACTAATCATTATTTTCTTTTAATATTGACATCATTAATCTCGACAATCGCAAATTTAAAAATTGTTACGGTGAGAGAAGGCGCCCACGAAGTCCAGACTTCTGTGAAGTTGGACTCTTCCCTTCTAGATGTGACGTCACAAACGCCAAGGCCTTGGTGGAGAGGGCTTTACCCTTACGCGCCCAGAATAAAAAACCCGAGTATATGACCTGTACACAAAAAATACTTCCCCAACACTCCATGCACTTTGCTTACAGCCTTGACGCCAGCTCGAAGAGGGCAGCACTGGGACAGGGAATTACATTGGTTGCGGTATTTTACACGTACACCATTGTCTTTAACGTCATCGCTGTCAGTTGTCAGCGTGTGGTCAGCGTGGTCTTGGGCGACTCGGATTCATAGGCAAACTATGTGCACATGGTGGAAATAATTCTACCATGTATGTGCTACTGCTATGTGGATGCTCTGTGCTCTGAATGTGATGTCACAAAAGCAAACTTAATGTACGAGTTATTTATGTAATGTGTTCCTTTTCATTCCGTGTATTGTGTTATCGCAGTGATGAATAGTGATATTTTTGTAGGCGAGGCAACTAACACTAAGACTGTTTCGACCATCGAATGTGAACAGCAACATTCTCTAAATAGTAATAATAATACATCTGAATCACCATTATAAGACTTGTATTGGAATACATACTAAGGGTTAATTTTCATTAAAAACCCGGACGTGTCCAATTTTAAAGTTTTTGCATTATTGTGGAATTTTATTTAAACATGCATGGAAGAATAGATAAACTTGGTACATCAAGAATCAAAAGGCGTAAAGTAATTAAAGATGAGATGCTGTGTGAGGATGAAAGGAACATCAGAACGCAATCTGGAGACGACGACATCTTCTCGTTTAGCCTACGCCAAAAGTTATTTGCACAACGGAAGCCTGCTTGGGAAGCTTTTTTTAAAAAGTACGAATCAAAAACAGAAGAGGTCAGTTCAGAAGACTGCATTAGCTTGACTGGTGAAAGTTGGAAATCGAAAGAACGGGAATACAAATCTGCACGTCCCTCATTAAAATTGAAAAATTGGCATGAAGAATTTATTCCTTCCTGCACTTCATCAAAGGACTACAGTGAACAACCTGCAGAAGTGGATGAAGCCGCCGAGAAAAGCGAAGATATTGGAACCGTGGAAAACTCTGTTATTAATGAAAGTCTGGCTGGGATATCAAACTCTATAAGGCATCTCTCCAGTAGGGCTTCCAATATTGGTAAAAAGGGCAAAAAAAATAGTGTTAGTAAAGATATCAGTCAAAACAGATACCAGTTGCGTTCCAGAAAAAAAAGCGATGGCAATTTTGAAAAGACAGCTGATGCCTCTCCAGGTATTATTTCAAATGGTATTGTTAAGAAACACCAGGAGAGAACATTTGATAATAGAATTTATGAAAAGACAAATAATGTAGAAAAATTATATCAACATGAAAGTTCAAGGGTGCATGGGTTCAAAAATGCATGTAATAAACATGATAACAAGACTTGCTTTGACACTGAGGTTAATTTTGAAAAACAAGCACCAGTAAAAATGGATCTTATAAATTCAGCCATTCTTTCTAAACACATTCTTGAAGAAAAGAAAAAGAATTATGGTAATGGGGATTTAAAATTTCTGAATGCTAAAAATCTTGGAAACACATCTCAAAATTCTCCTAGTAAAAAATTAGGTATAGCACGTAAAGTATACAAACAAAATTGCAAAACTAAACAGGAAACCTATGAAAATATTGCACATGATTCTCAACATTCTTTTCTAAGTTTCAGTATTGACCTCATGGATACAGACAATGAGAGAAATGATGATTTTAGTTTGCAGTTGAAGAAAAATTTTGAAAAACAAGGACAAAAGAATGTTCAAAACAGCAAGTCTATTGTGGTTCCTGAGGAAACTGAGGGAGAAATGTCGAAATGGAGAACTGAATTCTCACATTTTATTAAATATCAATGGAAAGATTTTCAAAAAAATCCAGGATCTATGTTATTCCCCCTCCCTAAGTTGAAGTCTTCTAATCTCGATGAAAAGCTGAGTTGGGAGAGTATTATGAATTCCAACTAAATGTTTCTAAAATAATTTGATTGTTTATTATTTATTTCAATATTTTGCATTTTGTAATTGCATTGTAGACTACTGAGATCTTTAGTTGAATTATGTGATTATTATGTTATATGTCAGGCAATTATATTTCAATCTTTGTTTCTGTTGATCAGGCCTTCTACAGGCATGTCAAAACTTTCCCAAGAAATTCTTGATTCAACTTGTCTGGAATGTATTTGAAATTTCCAAAAAATTAGAAATTAGGTAAGAATTAAGATGACATAATTGTGGCTCATCAGAATGTCATGATTTAACGAAGAGAGTTACGAACCTGCAAAAAAAAAATGAATAATGACATTTGAAAATTTTGATGAAAATGACAAATGTAACACTTGAGGGGATTCATCACTGACAGGCAGTGTCAGAAAATAATTAAAGTGGTGCCTTCAACTTAAGACACTTTTTTTAAATTGAAATTATTTGTGGTAATTGCTATTATTTCATTAAATGAAATTAATTTGTAAAACAAATTAAAACATTCATACTACATTTTGCATAAATCTTTCTACTAGAAATAGTTTTTACATTTGTTCAGTCGTAGAAACTTTACAATTGTTCAAAATAGTTATTTATGGTAAGGATAATAAAAGTGACCTATTATTTTGTGAGTTGAAAATGTTGCAACACAAGGCTGAGTGTTGTAATCATACTAACAAAATAAAATCACTTTGACCACATGTTACACACTTTTTTAGATAGCTTTACTGCCTTTCATTTAATTTTTTAATTCAAGAATACAAATGTCTTAATGATAAATTAAGGTTTTTAGCAGCTTATGATGTCAGACGAAAGTTTTTTGTTTCCTTCGTTGCATACCAAATTTGAGGAGCAAACACTCAAAAGGTGGCACTCCATTTGGAAAAATTCTTGTGGTTTTTCTAGAATTTTAGTCCAGAAAAAAATGTGAGATGTCTTACAATACATTAAGTAATATTCAATTTGTTGAGTTAATGACAGGGTTGAAAAGTGTAAAATTTGTACTCTTATTTTTCATTTTTAATGGAAGAGAGTGAATGGACTTGTCATGTTTTGAATGTTTGCTCTTCATTTATCTGAACACTTGAGCATTGTTTCACTTTTAGCACTGTGCTAAAAATTGAAATTTTCACATGCAATGCATGCTTTGAAAGAACCGCCTTTACTTGTTTTAAAACATTATTTTATCTTATTCGTTTTAAAGGGGTGACGATGGTCCCGTTCAGGACTCTTGTGTCATTAGGTGTGCACAACCTAAAACAAGACTGGGACCTACTACATTTATGGGTCCCCTTTTACTTTTAACTTTTTTTTCTTCACATGTGACTTTATTTTTTTAGGAAATAAAATATAGGGAGAATGAAGTTAACATTTTAATAATAAAATTAATAAATACTATTAATTTACAGATCACCGGATTATTTGGAGGCTGACTTCTTCCAATGTCAGGTTTAAAAAGGTGAAAATCTGGAATATATCATATCTACAGAAATAAAAAGGTTTATTCAAATTATTTAATAGTTAGGCTCAAACCATAGCTTTGTAACAAAATGTCAGTATCCATTTTTTTGAAAAATTGCAATATTTTCCCCATGCTAAGTGTATGAGAAGGTAAACATTTCAGTAATAATAATAATAATAATAATAATAATAATAATAAAAATGATGAACATTTATATTTATTTATACCTAATAGCAATATAGCGACGAAGCTTGCACTATTTGCATCAATTCATTTGTATGGAATAAATCCACTCTTTTGAGTAATATTAGTGGTTCAACATAATTATTACATAACATGAGATATACATACACAATAATGTGGCACAGAATTTATAATTTGAGATTACACATATCAACGCCAACAGGTTTCTTATAAGTAGCTTAAAAATTGCAGAATTCATCAGTGCATTACAAATAGTTCCAGACTAGCACATCTTTAATTGAACTTTTAAATCTTTTTAACTTTCAAATTCCAACTATCAGAAGCAGTTTGAAATAGATGTTCATTTAACATTATTGAAGTGTGTTGTGTGTGACTGATGAAAATAGCAAATTTTCTTTAATATATAGCAATCACTGAATTGTATTCCTCAAATGTTGAAGACAAAACTATAAGCTCAGTAAATCTGTTTTAACAATTTCGCTTGTGGTACACATTGCCAGTGAGTCTGACCATCTGTGTTTGAGCTACAGAAAGTGAACTTTGTGAATGTTATTTCTTTAGATAAATCCATACATTACATGTGAGTGAATGTATTCATAATAATCAGTAAGAAGTACTTAAGATACTGTGTGTTGAAGATTCTATAACGTCAGGTTCTTTTTATGCAACTGCCAACATATGAGTGATAACCTTGTAAAAAATTTCAAAGAATCATTGTTGATTATTTGTATTTTTGCCATTGGAAATGATAAACACTTGTGTTTTGTTGAGATTTAGGGACCTCCTACTTACACAGTACTGGTCTTTCATTAAGTTTGAGTTCTATAACAGTGCTATCTATTGATGAGTGAATTATTTACCGACAATTTCCAAAGCACTCGTGGTGTTACCTATGATAAGTTTTATTGAAATGCACTGACACTGCTCTTTTGGTATGACTGAATTAATATCACAGCTAAAGGGGAGAAACCAATGGACTCCAGCTTAGATTGTTAAGTTCTGACAAACTGTGTCAAAAGCTTTTGGTAGAAAATAAAATTTGGCATCAAAACTTTTTTTGTTCAGAAAAAAAAAATTAACATTTCAGTATGGTTTCTTCTAAATCTATATTGATTTAGATTATCTGATTCAAGGCCTTTGATTTTCTGCTGTCCTATTAGTCCTGTAAAGTTTAGATATTCTGCCATCAAGTTCTCACATTTAATTGCAGAATCAATTTAGCTTGACCACTTTGAAACTGTAGGTTTGAAGGAAATAGGCTTGTAATTCTTAGGGATATTTTTATTTCCTCTTTTGATACAATTCGAGGCGCTTTCAGTATATCAGAGAAATAATCACTGTCAAAAAACACATTAATTATATGTGCAAGAATTTCAGACACCAAAGCTACTATAATTAATAGTATATGAATGGTATATTATCATTCAATGGTATATGAATAGTATATTATCAATGGTCGCAGAAAAGAAATTAAGTCATGAAAAGTGATTTTTATCACTTTTGAAGTTTAACAGTTTTTCAGAAATTTGTGAATACAAAACTGAGTAATGCTACAAAATGAAAGCACATTTAACTTATTACTTTCGACTTCTCACAGTTACGTTCTTATACGCGCAAATATCGATTTTCAAATGATTGTGACTAACAGTTTATTATTAAACTTAACACCTTATGCACATAAACATACAAAAAAAGTCTTCTTTTACTATTTAAATATATATTCGCCTACAAAAGGATTAGTAGAGAAATTGGAGAAGTCAAAGTTAATGCAAATTAGACTGTGAAATTTTAATCTTTTCAAAAATTAGGGGACAAAAACGGACGTGGAAAGCAAATCAGGGGAAGAATCAAATGTAGTTTTAATTTTTGGGACAGAATTTTCGCAACTAATGTAAAATGATCGTATTAGAGAAAAACGCTAAAGAACAGCTTACAGCTGATATTTTGTGTCCATTTTTGTGAATATTAGCAAAAAAGCATACAAATGGCTGTACTAAATTCTAACTATTCGCACCATCCTGTAAAAAGCGGTACTAAATTCTAACTATTCGCACCATCCATACCTGGCATACCCTAAATGGAGTGTAATAGTCTGAAAGCATATTTTATTGTAATGTACCCTGTTGTTTAGAATTGCAAGGAACATACGTTTATTATGATTAAATAAATCATTCGCATTACAAATTTCCTAGCGTTTTTAATACTTCGAATGCCGAAAAATAGGAGCTTCTCACAAAACGTGTGTCGTAGGACCGCGATGCGATAAACATCATGTGTTTTGAAGCATTGCTTGCAATCTATTCGATCGATTTCCTTTAACGGATCTTCAAAAGAAGAAATTTGCCAACGCTGCGAAAACGGATTAAAAAAAGTCACCGAGTGACAACTTTTCTGTGATCTGGCAGTTCTAGCGTGAACAGACATTCTGTTAGGGACTAAAACTGCCCATTCACAATTTTTGAAGTGAGAAAGTGAAAATATACGAATGACGTGGAGTACAACACTTTATTATATTAGTGAACACTTTTACAACACTTTATTATTTTAGTCTACACCGAGAAAAAAGCGTGCCTGTTTTCTCCACTGAATATTTTTGTTATATTCAATGTTATTGGAGTAATTTCACTTTTCTGTTATTACAAATGCGAATCTGATGTTTTAATCATAAGGTCCGTACCATTATCAAAATGTTTCATTGTTTATTTTTTGTGACAACATACCAATTTTCTTTACAATTTTATGTAAACACTCAAACAGGCCCGGCGGATAATGTGGGTATGGCGGAAAGCTACATCCACACAAAACATTCCGATTGGGTAAAATACCGCCTCGGAATTTGGGATGAGAGAAATATTCCATAAACGTCAAATTTCAGAAATTACCAAAGTTTGTCGATATTGCAAGACTCAAAACGTATATGAGATCTACTAGGTTGCAAGATCAGCTCAACAGTATTGCGATTTTACATCTTTTTAGCACATAGCAGGCAAATCGTTTTGCAATAATTGTTAAATGAGTTTATATAAAAAAAAACGCAAAAAGCAGCCCTGCTTGCAAAAATGAACTGCTGAAGTTACATAAAATAAACGGAATAACAATTTAATGATAAGCATGACGATTTGAAAAAAAAGAAAGTTTTGTATTTTTCCCTTCAAATAAATTTTCAGTGGGTGATAGATGGGGAGGGGGACCCTCACCCGGGTCAACTGCCCACTTGGCATTAATACCAATCGCCGTCCCTGCACTCAAATAAATGCACCGAACTGTTGCAGCAATTTTCAAAGTGTGTGATTTAGAACGGTAAAAATGTTTTTTTATTTTTTTAACCACAGCTCAGCAATCGAAAAAATCACAAAGTTTTGGGTTATAAGAAGAAGTTTTGATATTTTTTCAAGCCTGTTCCAGGGTTTTAAGACAGAAAAAAAAGTTATTTATTTTTAAAAAACTTCGCGTTTGAATTTGGCGCTGGGAAAATATCAAAAAATGTTTCTCTGATACTTCAAATTATTTTGTTATTTTCCATATTTTTCCAATCAAAGAAAATGGTGTTACGTTGTCAAAATAAATAAATCAAATAAAAAGAAGCTCTTTTATGGCAGTAGAAAAATGTGAGTTGTGGGACGGGGCTAAGAAATTTTTAAAAAATATTAAGTTTATGTTAGAATTATAGTGTAACTACTCATATGCCACTTGGTTTGAGGGAACTTTTTACTATACCATCTTATGCAGGCGGACCCTTTGCCCGCCAATAAAAGATCCGAAATGTCACCTGTTTTTAGTAGTTGAACTCTTGCTGCACGGCAGTGGTTTAGAATGATCACTTCTTTAGAATCTTGCAGCAATTGCTTCAGAAGGGTTTGTCACAAATTGAGTGTCCCCTTTCCAATTTTCCTTTAAACTTTGACATATTCTTCCTATGCATGTCCCAATAAAAGCAAATTGAATATTCAACAATAGGGCAAGAGGTAGGAAGTTAGCACGCGTCAGCTACTGCTGAAGAGCTTCACGCTAGCTGCCGTTATAACTTAGTAAGCATAGAGATAGTAAGTTAGTAAGTGATGTTACTGCACTTGGAAGTCTCTTCCTCTGTGCAGCTCGACAGAATGTATCGGCATCAGCAGATCGCAGTATGCTCACTGTGTAAGACATCTTACACCGTGGAGTGAACACATATGTTACACCGTGTATGCATCGTGTAACTGAACGAATCGCGGCCACCAATTCGCAGTCACGGCGTAAGATATGTCTTACACACACTGCGTCACGGTGTAAGATATATTAAATATATTATATATAATGTATTATATATTATATATAATGTATTATATATTATATATAATATATTAAATATATTGTAAGATATATTATATATTAAATATATCTTAGACGTACTGCAACATGGTGTAAGATATATTAAATATCTCACACCGTGTCGCAGTGAGTCAGCGCCCTCTAGAATAAAGGCGCAGTGTGAGTTGGGAACCAGAGTGCGCTGGTACTGGTTACCACTGGTTACTCTTTTATACATCTAAGGTGATGCATCAAGGGGAGCGGGAGAACGTCTTTAAAATAAGTCCGTATGCTTTTAGTTGGGCTGGTGTGAAAATTTAATTTCATAGAAGAAAGAAGGGCTACGATTGTTGATTTGATCTTTGTATCTATTTCAATATTAGATCTATTATCTCTATAAAAAGTTTACGTATCTGTAATTAATTTTTTTACCACATGGTCATGTTTTCCGTCACAACTTGCCTTTTTTGAACTCGTAATTTCATTGCGAACCAATGGCTCGTACCTGTCAAAGCATGCTGTTAGCATGTCTGTGCGCTAGTACTCGTGTGTAAAAGCGTGATGTTTTTTAGAGGTATTGTTTCATATATTTATTTTGTATGCAGAAATTAGTGATGCAAAATGAATAAAACAGGAGCAAAAAAATGTAAGGTGCGTACAGTTGCCCTTGCCAAACACACAAGCACTCAAACGTGTGAAGCAGATTCTTTGTCGAGGCCAACGTTTAATTGTAAAAGATCTATTAAAAACTTATTTTATAAAAGAAACGCTAGTTCATTGAATCCCAGGGCCACCAGGAAGTTAATGCAGACATTATTTGTGAAGCCGCGATACGAATCAACTCCTGTAAAACCCACTGAAAATCACGAAAATTCTGATACTGATTGTGAGATGTTGGTAGAAAATGTGACTCCCATTAGAACAAGATGTAAAAGTTTCAGGAGTTTAAATGAAGGTTCTGATTCGCTGAAACAACATACAAATAGAATGAGCAAATCGGACAGTAATGTTCCTTATGAACTTTGTAGCAATCCTACTACAAATGAAATGCTTTCACTTGATGAAACAGTTTTGAAGTTTTTGGACTTGGATGGTGTTGAAGGTCATTTACCAAGAATGGGCAAAGAAACTACTTTAAATATGAATTTTGGTCACATTCCTGGAACACCGGGTCATTTGATTCTTGACCCACCTGCTGAATGTTCTCGAGTAAATAGTATTGTAAATGAAGCATCAGTTGTGGTTGAACATGTCAGTCCTTGTAGAAGTGATGATGCAAAATTGCAAATGCTGCCTCCTATTTCAGTGCCAAAAAATGCCAAAAAGACATCAAAGCTTTCTCAAGTTCCAGAAAATTGTTCTCGTATTGCTGATGTGCATTTAGATGAATTGAACAATATTGATATTGATAATTGGATTGATGATTCATTTATGGAGAGAGTGTTGAATACAGGTGATGACCCAGTAGAAACTGCAAATGCAAATAAAAAAAAAACTGTTGTTTCAAAAAGACAGTTTCAAGATGATCATAAAAGACCAATCTTGAATAAGAAACAGAAGAAAGATAACAACTTGACACCTGGAAGATACGAGAACAGGCAGAAAAAAGAAAATCCAAGGGCTTCAGAAACATTTTCAGATTTGAAACTTGCTTCTGTAAACGATGGAATTTTGACTGTAAAACAGAATTTGCCAGTGGAAGTAATTAAAAAGGCAAGAGGTATAGATGAGGGGACTTACAAAGAGCAAATTATACAAAATAAAAATTCTGTCAAAGATGTTTCTGTCAGTGACAGTAATTCTTCAATGTTATCTATTGGAGAGAAAGTACTTAGAACATTAGTGACAAATGCACAGAAACCTGTAGTCAGTAGACCTAAAACTTCTGATGTTTTCTCACCTGCAGCAGATTCGGGAAATTTTTCAAAGCTGGGATCATTCTTTGGACTATCATCTGAAGTGAAAGTTTTGTTTGAAAAATACAAGGGAATAAAAAATTTGTATGGTGAGCACAGCCTTATTATTATAATTATTATTATTAATCACACTTCTTAGCCTTAGTCTGGTTGCTACTTATCTGGACTCTGGTCCTACCCAAGAGCTAAAGAAACCCAGTGGTACTTTCACAACATGTGATGTGTACTTTGCGATCTTTGGCATTTGGTTATTGGACTCTTGTCAACTAGTGTTAAACACTGCTGAGTCAGTCATGAGCCTCTGTTTCCAGCCTTGACATCACTATATAGAGATTACAATATTTTGTCACATTTTTTGATTTTTCCAACTATTCTGTAGCCTAGTGGATTAATCATGATCACTCTTCATACATGTTTTTCTTCAATAGCAGTGAGATTGACATATGATCCAATTGCTACATTGCTTCAAATGCTACATTGTTTATTTACACTTCTACTTACCACTGGGTTACTCTTCTTCACTCTTCCGTTTTGCACTACTCAAATTCACAGCTTTCCAAATTGTCTTCCTCTAGAGCTATAAGCTACAGTTTTATTTTTAACATGAAACAATTTCATTGAATTAAAAATTGAATAATTAATTACAAGAGCAAATAAATTTATTAAAATCAAATTTATATTAACAAATGATATAATTTGCTTTATGAATTAATATTAGGAGTAGATTGAAACCTGTCCTGTTACTTAATTCATTTTCCAGTTGCAATCCATTTTCCTCTAGTTCAATCATTACAAAAGTGGTCAATATTGAGTCCTTGTGGTGGATTTGAACTTGCTATACTTTTCACACTTTCTGTTAAAAAAATAGGTGTGTAACCACATGCCACACAAATGACATGAAACTTTCGCCCTACTAATTCAGCCATTTATTTTATAGAGTAGGATTTCCATTAGCAGTTGCATACAGCATATATGTAATGGTTTGTTTCTTGTGACTTTGGAGGCGTGGGAGAAACAAGTTGTTTTCTGAGGGGGAGGGGGAGGAAACGAGGTCTCACTGTTATTCTGAAATAAGAGAACAACATGTAAAAATTATTTTGAACAGGTAAAGTAAAATTACTGTGACTGGACAATGGCTTGAATAATTTTAGCCAAAGGAATCAACAAAAGCAATGCAACCAACAAAAGTGGTCAATATTGAGTTGGGGAACCCTGGCTCTAGTCTTATTTATATGTATTAATACTTAAAATTCTTTTTTTATCTTTCAAAACTATTTGCATTTCTTGAATGATTTAACACTTTTTCAGTAGCAAAGTCAGCATAAAATTGAATGACCTTTTGGAACTTATTTTATTTCCTGAACATGGACCAGCTTTTCAAATTTGCAGGTGTGATTTGAAAGGTCTGAACAAGTTTGAAATAATAACAATTGGATAGGTAGCTAAATGTAAATGAGTCAACGGTTTGAATTTGATGATTTCAGAGCTACTGCAACCAGGGTTTTAAAAAAATAATACTTTTACTAGATCTACATTTCTTAGAGAGTCGAGAGACCTAGTTGAAAAAATCAGAATCATTGGATCAAAAAAACAGGACATTTCACAAAAAGGCAGGTCGTTTTTTTATAAAGACATTCAGGTACAAAGTTCTTAATACGTTAATACTTCACTTTACTGTAATTTAGTATTATCTATCACACATTTCTGAGTTTCCTATTTTTCTTAATAATTTTACATTCTCTGGACTTTGAAATTATTTTTAAAATCTATAAGGAAAAATCATTAAAATTGTACAGCAATAGGTAATAATGTATGCTATATTGCAAAATTACTTTTAGCTAATTCAATAAAATTCATCTAAATAACAGTCGATGAAACTCTTTTGTGTTTAATTCAAATAATTTTAGCCAAAATAATTATATAATGTACTTGATCAATTCTCATTTATAAATTTGACACTGTCAAAAATGCTATTTTGTATTCTTATTAAGAGATGCAAATTTTAAAACATGCACCACATGTTAAGTACTATGCATTTCCTCTTCAATTGTGCCCATCTCCCTCTTGGCCATCAAGATGCTATCTAAATTTGTGTTAGATTTAGATCTGCTGAGTTACTATAAATTTTTGCGAACAAATAATAAATGTGAAGGTAGCAGATTCATATCTGCTTATAAGACCTTGGGGAAAATCTCTAAAATATAGAAATATAGTAAAACCTTAGGGTGGAGCTTTTGTAAGGGGGAAACTTGCCATCCCAAATCTTGGCATGGAACAATTTTATATGTGAAAATGACCTCTATAAGCCAGAAACCTGTTCAACGTAGAAACAGAAAGGGTTTTGGAGAATATAAAGTGATTATTTCCTGGCTAAGGACATTTATTTTTAGATTTCTGGTATTATCTTTGGAAAGGCATAGTCCAAAGTGTCATGTTCTGAGACAATAGTGTGATTGACGAATTTTTCCTCTTATATCTGCTAGCGGAGAATCTTTGCCATCTCTGCAACTGTTCTGCTGCGACTTTCTCACACTTTTGTGTAATCCTTGCTCTCCCTCTGAATCCTTATGTTGGTCGTCAGCACCACGCTCATTTCTGAAAAGCGTCACCATATTTCCTTCAGCTGACAATGAAATGCTGGGAATTCTGTCTTGTCATCCCTAGCATATTCTACACATTCTAAATTTATTTGAAAAATGCGGAATAAGAGCTTCTCTTATATCTCCCCTGTGTTTTGCTGTTGATTTTTTATTTCCTGTAATATTTGCATTGATAAATTAGCTTTATTTTCATTATTTTGTTTCACTAACAAAATTATGTTGAAAATCCTGTACTTAGGTTATATGTTGAATTTTTGGCAACCCTCTACAAAACAGAACATTTTTTGAAGGAACTGTCAGGTTCCGTCTTAGGCAGATTTTACTGTACTGGAATGCTTGCTACTAAACATCTTCCATATTGTAATAGTGAGGTGAGCAAGACAGTGTAAGGAGAGTATGTCTCATTCTGATAATCGCGATAAGTGGATTGTGGCAAAAGGACAGCCTCTCCTGAGACTGGCTGTTTGACAGCTTTTTTAGCTCGCAGATACTACTCTGGTGAGCCTTCCAGGATTTCTATATTTCAAAAAATACAGCTGAACTAAATCTAAAATGGTCAGAGAAGAATGCAAAATTTTGTGGCAGCTTTATTATTAAGGATTCTTTCTGTCTCGGTTTACAGTGTTCACTGTACAAATAAAAAAATAAGACGTACTTGCCTTGCCTATTTATTTATGAATCTAAATTTTTGTCAAAACTGATTTAATGGTGGGTACATATTTTCATGCAGTACTGTTATTTATAATTAGAATATGTGTCATAGAAGTCACATTCATCAGAAGTTAGTATCAACTACTCACTCTAAGAAATCCACATGATACAAATAAGTTCCCTTACAACATATTGCCAGATGATATTAATTAAAATCAATACACAATTGTGAGAACATAATGAAATATTTTCTAATGTATAACTGTTTCTATACTGATAGAGACAATACTGACCATTAAAAAAGAAAAATCATATTTATTTTTATCATGGTTTCTTAAAAATTAGTTAACATTTGTACTGTATAATTTTAAGAATAAATATACCTGTAACGAGTAAAGTACTTCAACTTCTGGATCAATATCACTGTCTTGATTAAGTTTTCATCCAGTTTCCCTGATTCATTGAGCAAATGCTGAGATGACCCCTTGTTTTGTTTCTGGACATAAATGTAACTCACTATGCACAGGTTTTGGTGAGCTCTCCTTTTGCTATTTGTGGTACATGTAGGGGGTATGGATTACTATATTTTTTACAATAATAAAAAATCAAATTGTAGTTTGTTTAACAATGCAAATAATGTTTTGTATAACTTGGGAGCAAAAATTCAAATGTGGCTAATTTCACTTTGTAGGTAATTTTATTCATCATTCAACTATTATTGTTAAAGGGTGGAGTTGAGATTCTAGAGATCAAGAAAACATTTGCTGAATGTTCTTCTCCACTATGTGTCACACAGTTTTTACTGTTCTTTGACAAAATAAATCAAATTAAAAATCTCTCGAAGAGGGCTACAAATTAAGTGTGGTCGAAATATAGGGGAAAAATATTAAAATGCTGGTGTTATAACATATTATATTTATTTTTGACCTTATTCCGATGGAATTTTATTAAATGTATTCATTATATTCAAATTTTGCTTTCTGCAAAGGGTGCATTATATAGGGTCATATAAATTACCAGCAACTTTCACTTTCATCTTCTTTTCTTCACATTGTTCTGTTAAAAAATATCTGATAATGATATTTATCTGAAATTCCTGTAAATTGACAGTTTTGTCAAATTTGTTGAGAAATGTTTAATTACTTTATCTCTATGTTACATTATGTGTTAATTACGCAAAAATGCAATGCATCTTAATACATTATCAGTATTAAGTTGCATTGGGGTGTAAATTTGTATTAAAAAGAATGTTATTTCATTAAATTTCATCTTAACTACAATGATTATTTGTGTGACTTCAATAATGCTTTGAACATTATTCTTTACTCTTGTATTAATAGCTAGCTCTGCTTCGCCTGGGTTCACAAACAAATATTCGAAAGGAAAAGGAATGAATTTAATTTATGGTGTATCCCTGTCCTACCATGTTCTCACCCATTGTGACTTGACGTCATGTTCTTGTGTTAAGTGTTCTAATTGTTAAGAATTTATTGACATTTGCTCTCATGTTCCTGGAGGTGAATGAAGTTCTTTTGACAGGCATTTCTTAATTCTGTAACCGATTGAATCAAGGCTTAGTGTTTTCTTTCTGGTTTGTGTTGCTTTTCCCATGATAAAGTTCCATCTCCTTTTAATATCAATTTTCAGAAAATTGTTTAGTGTATCTTTCTTATTTGTCTCTCTTGCTAAGAGCTTCTTGAATTTCCCTGTCATTTTTAATCATGACCTTCATGACATAACTATCTTTTCTTGTTAATTTGTTCTTATTTTGCACCACCTGTATTTTTCTGTGAAATTGATATTGACTACAGTGATTTCTCTTCCTTTCTAATCTTTTTCTATGAATTTTTTTTGTTCTTTGTGTGTATTCTATGATTCAAAATTCTTCTAACTTTTAAAAGTACATTTTTATTTTCATTTTGTGGACTCTATGAAAATGTTTCTCCTTTTCATTCATTTCATTCACCAACTCATTTCCATCACCATCACCATCATCAATCATCATCATCATCATCATCATCATTGTTTTGTAAATACATTTTTGTTACAGAGTGGCAGGAGGAATGTCTGAGCCTTAAAGCTGTGGAGGAAAAAACAAATTTAGTGTATGCTTTACCAACCAGTGGTGGCAAAACACTTGTTGCTGAAATATTGCTGTTACGTGAATTACTGTGCTACAAGAAAAATGTATTGTTTGTTTTACCGTATATTTCTATTGTACAAGAGAAGGTATGTTTGTGAATCTTTCATGAGTTGTGTTACATATTGATATACTGAAAAAAAGAAAAGGAGGATTTCAATAAATTGGCATGTGGGCCCATTTAGGTTCATTCTCTTTCCCAATTTGCAATTGATTTGGGATTTCTTGTAGAGGAATATGCAGGTGGAAAAGGGCAATATCCTCCAAAGAAGCGGCGTCGTAAACAGTCAATTTATGTAGCTACTATTGAGAAAGCTCATAGTTTAATTAATAGTATGATAGATTCCAAAAGACTGTCAGAGATTGGCCTTACTATTGTGGATGAACTTCATTTGCTTGGTGAAGGTGACAGAGGCGCAACTTTGGAATGTTTACTTACCAAATTACTTTTTTCTTCTGGTGAGTATGCATTTGCTGTTTTTCAAATATAATTTGTTTTGCATTTTGTTCTTTAATTTTTTTGTGTGTCCTCTTTTTAAGAAAAAATTCATATTGTGGGAATGAGTGCCACTATTGGCAATTTGGAGGAAGTTGCAAAATTTCTGCGGGCAGAAATTTATGTGAATAATTTCCGACCTGTGGAATTAAAAGAATTTGTCAAATGTGAAGATTTTTTGTGGAAAGTTAAATATAATGAAGAAGAATTGCTTGAGAAAGAGAGGAAGATAGAACCTCCTGTAAGTACTAATTGAAACACCTGGAGAGATGGAGCATATCTTTTTCCCTGGATTTGGTTGTCACTAATTTCGTTTATCCACTTTGATTTTGATGCGACTAGTTAAACATAGGGAAATTGAGGTTGGTTTTTGTAATTAGAATTATTAGAACACAAGGGTGTTGTACTTGTGTCTTAAAACTATCAACAACATCCAATCTTTTACAGGTTGAACAGTCAGTTTTAAATGGAAGTTAAAATAGGAATTTTGGAACATAATTTGGCATAATGGAAAGTAAACATTAGTAATTTTTACAAAATGATGGAACATTTGGTATTCATATTGTAAGATCATCTTACATTTCTTGATTGGTTGTCAATTCTTGTAATAAGATTTAGATTTTGTTTTAGATTTTGTTGAGATACTGCTAAGTTTATTTTCTTTCTCTGTTTGGCAGCATTTCTCATCATTGTTTAATAAATTCTGCAAGTATGATAATTGCAGTTTTTTATTTTTTTGGTCTCCTTGCGAGAGTTTTTGTCACTTTCTTTAATACTTTTTTACAAAAGTTTCAGGGCCCTTATTAGATCCAATATTTGGTTCATGTAGGGAGCTGTGTGGTGTAGTTTCAGAATTTTGTATGCTATTCAGTGTAGCATTTGTGTTTAATATATCTACGGCAGCAACAATCGCTCTCTTTGTCTCTTTCTCTGGTATCTATTTTGTACCAACTGTAGAAAAGAATGCTGGCTAGCTTGCATTGTATTGTCTAAGCCATATTTTTTTCAAGATTGAAATACGGCAGTATGAAATTAACTATTTTAGTAAGAAATGACACATAATACTCCCGTTACTTCAAATCCTAGAAAAATACTTTACATTAAAAAATGCAGAAAAAGGTTTCTAAAATTCTGGATATTTGATATCTCATGTGACAATATGAAAATATAAATATTTAAAGAAGAAGAAAAAAAGGGGGAGGGGTTTTTGTTTTATGGAATGCCTCCACAGCTTATGTCGCGGAACTAAATACACATTTCCAAGATCCAAAGTGCTTTTGAAGATTTGGAAGGTCATTTGCAAACAGTGAGTGCATTGACAGCCAGTTGGAGATGGTGGGCGCATTACTGAACTATTGTAAAATGCACACCAATTGCGTCAATTCATTTTTTGTCCTTTGCACCCCTCCCTCCCAATAAAACAAAAAGATATGACCATCTGGTAGGATCTTGACGGGCAACATGTCCGGCCCAGCGCCATTTGAGTTAATGGACCCATCTCCAATGTCTTGTATTTTTGTTTTCTTTCTGATTCCCTCACATCTAATTTTATCTCTTAGTGTTATATGACGGATTTTCATCTCCATATGTTTCTGGCATCTTATTAGCATGAACTCCTGTGCCTTTGTTAGAGGATGCCTTTGATAGCCTTATAATACTGGCATGATGAAGGAGTCTACAATGGATTTTTTGATTGTCATGCTGACTTTTCTGTCTAATAGTATAAGGGAGAGACCCCAGAATTTCCATTTTCCATTTTGATGATCAGTATAGTCTTTAATTGTATTGAAACAGTTACGCAACAGAAAAGATTTTGCGTTTAACTTCAATTTGTGTACTGACTTCAATTGTTTATTGTCATCTGGCAACGCGTTGTAAAGTACAGTACATCAATGTAGTACTCCATCCGAATCCTTGTTGCTGTTATTTCTTTCAGCATAATCAGTTTGAGGTTGGTCTTGTTTACTGCCGTAGACTTCTCTGGAATATTGTGTTGCTAAGTGAGAGATTTCTCTTCTTTCTGTGATTTTGTTGTTGTTAATGGTGTTTTTGTTTTTGACTCCTAGTAAGAACTGCTTCTCTATGATAACTTCTTTTTTAGTTTTCCTTACTGACTTCGAGTCTTGCATTATGGTATTTATTGCCTGTGTTTTGTATTCCCTTAGAGTGTTTCTTATGGATCCCTTCTCCAGCTGTCTAGATTTTTATAATCAGCAAACCATCCTATGATCTGAAGAGAAATTTATATTTTCTATACCTGTGTTCACAATACTTTTTATTTTGTCTGTGCGTATAAAGTCAACCTCGTTCCTTGTGTTCCCATCTCTGGAGTGCCAAGACCATCTATTATCCTTCTTCCATCTAAAAAGAGTTTGCAATTTTTAGCCTTTGACCCACAGCAAATTCAATTAACCTGTCTCTTTCATTCCATTTACCATATCCATAACCTCTTCTTCATTAATTTCTTGCATTTCTATCTTTGCAGAAAATCTCCCTTGGCAAAGTTTTGTTGTGTTTTATATTGCTTAAACATGTCATTTAGTAAATTGTAGATATCTTGTAATTCTTCTTCTGTGCATGTGATTGTTGGTGTACATGCTATTTATTATAATTTTGCATGACCCCATTGTCAGTTTCAGAACGGAAATTCTTTTGGAGACTCCTACTATTTCATTTATTGATCTCTTTATATTTTTATTTATTAAAAAGCCCACCCCTTTCTGTCCTTTAATTGTTTCAATACAGGAGAATGTCACCATTCTTCTTTTCTATTATTGCTTCTCCGTGCTTTCTCATTTCAGACATGCCAATTACACAGTATTTTAGATTTCTTAATGCTGTTTCCAGTTCTATTTCTATCTCTTCTGACAAAAGTTAAAAGTGTGAAAAGTGTTGTAATTTTAGTGATGATTTTGATTTAAATGATATTTTAATGATATATTTATTATTCTGGTGCATTTTTTTCTTATGTGTTTCCTTCTCACTGTTTGATAAAATTTATTTTCTATTATTAAATGAATTTTTTCTTGTCTGTATCATGATTTTCTTTGTTTGATGTTGTTTTTCCGTGTTGATTTAATGATTTGTTGTTTTCAGACAGTTATCAATTTGATGCTTTTGACTCTTAAAAGACGGCAATCTGCAGTTCAATCTGAGATAATTTCTTGGTCTGTGCTCCCCAATTTTCCCACTTCCCATTAATTTGAACTTTTAAATGTTCTAATTTTACAGAGTTTCCTTTCTCTCATACGTCTGTAGCTCTTTTTCGTAATGCTGCTTGAATTTCTCTTTCCTGTCTGGTCAAATCTTTGTCAATAAAATAGTTGCTACCTTTTAGTTTACTTTTGATTTTCATAACTTCTATTTTTCCTTCAAAAGAACTCATTTTTACCTTCGTTAGTCCACGGGCCTGTCTGTCTTCTACATAATGTGCTTCAACAAAGGTAGACCGAACTTCTAATTTTTGTAGCATTTTTTGTGCCCATTGGTTTGCATTTGTTATGCTTTGGGTGTTGATTTCTATACTTTTGGTCATTATGTGGTTCTTCTTCTCTTGTTTAATTCGTCTGTCTAATTCTTCTTCTGTTGTGTCTGTATTCAAATCCTTTTTCTGTTTTTGTTAGTTTATTTTCTTGCAGTTGAATTGTTTTTACAATTTCTTTATTTTCTTGAATTTTTCTACGTTGGCTCTTAAAATGTTAATTTTTTCATGGTTGTTACTGGGAACTTTTGGTTTTGATATTTGATTTTATTTATCTCTTTCTTGGTTTCTTTTATTGTTTTTAAAATTTCATCTAGCATTTGTTTGGTGATAGACTCAGTATTAAAATCATTGTTGGTTTGTTAATTTCGGTGTGAGCAGTGTTGTCAGGTTTCTTACTATTGTTACGTCTTATCTTCATTATGTTATTAATTTTATCATCCATTGTTGACTTCAAACCCTATCTAGTTTTACTTGCGTCTCATCAGATTATGATAATTCTGGGCATTGTGACGATCGTTGGTATTAGGCGTAGAATGCAGTAGGTCTTATATTTTCAGCTTTCCTCGTTAGAATGTGTTGATGTTCTAATAATGAATTCAAACACGGTATTCCTTTTCCCCAAAGCTTCATTAGCTGATAGATGGATGCAGAGTGTCAAAGCTTCATAGATAGTGTCAGGGGGTTAGTTCTCTGATATATTGAACAACTAATGTTGCTCTGCAAAAGTTTACTACAAGGAGTCTTGCAGAGCCCAGTCACTTCCAAAGCCGACTCTGTATATATGCCTTTATATTTCTACCTATTTATATTATTTACTTATTTTGGATTAACAGGATATACAAGTTACCCCTCAGAACAGACAGTGATGATGTATGTTGTTTGTTTGACTTTTAGCTATTATTTTTTTTAATGTCAGAAAGTGAAATGAACTTCAATTTCAATTTAAAATATTTTTCTTTGTTGTAGTACACTGATTCCATGAACAAGATTGACCCAGATAAAGTTTGCAGTCTTGTGTTAGAAGTTGTTCCTGAGTATTCTTGTTTAGTATTTTGCCCCACAAAAAACAACTGTGAGAATGTAGCTACATTATTTACTAAAATTATGCCCAGGTATGTATTGATTCTTCTTACCAGTTATAATAATAGTAAGTTGTAAAAATCAGTAAACTGCACAATACTATTTCACGATTTTCAGGGAATTATTGGAAGTCAAAAAAGAAGAACGGAAAGCTCTTTCTCGAGCATTGTCGATAGAAGGGCGAGGTTCAATTTGTTCAGTTCTTGAAAAATGTATACCTTACGGAGTGGCATACCATCATTCTGGTGAGTCATCCCCTGCATATAATACATTAAGGAGAGTTGATGGATTATTTCCTTATATAAATAAACATGAACAGAAAATTTCATAAGGGTATTTCTACTATAGTAGAGTGTTACTCTCCCAGGAGTCAATTAAGCAAATTTAGGGCGGTTTCGATCACCTTCTGCCAAAGTCATGGTTTTGTTACAACCAGTTATGAGATATTTATCATTAACTTTACATGTGTCTTTGATAATTTAATTTTAACTTGAGGTTTGTTATCTTCAAGTTATGCTTAGTAAAGCAAAAGTTAGCTACATGAAATTATATTTTTGGAGTAAATAAATCATTTTGACGTCTCAGTTGCATTTTCTCTTCCTAATCATTTGCTCATTATCGTGTATTAATAGAGTGTTTGTTGATCGTCGTCTTATTCCAGTTGCAAGTTGTGGTAAATTTGATTTCAAAATAGAATAAATTTATTAGAATGCAAAATATCCAATGCATTCACATAGAAAGAGGAAGAAAAGGAATGTATAGAAGTATTTTAATTCTTTTAATTAATTTTAAATTATGATTGTACACATCTATATTTAGTATTTTTTCACATCTGAGATGTACTATTATACATTTATGTTTTAGCGTATTATTCATTAGTAACAATAACATATTCAATCACTGATTTTATATTATCTTTTCATAAATGTTCTTATGCAGTGATATGTTTGTTTTCTCTACGCTAATCAGAAATCAATTATTGCTTTCACTTAATCAAATCAACACTTACTTTCTCACACTGAGTATATTTTACACAATATTATGATACCCGTCAGAATGCCTGAATATCCTGGAACGAAGATATTTTTTGCTCCCAATGTGAAAATGTAAAACTGATGCCCATTGCATCTTTACTCATCTGTCTCCATGACCATCCCACCTCACCATCTTTTCGTGGTTTACACCCTATATTTCTGGAGCTTAAACCAAATTTACACACCCTTTATTATTGGGGCTGTATAAATGTGTACACCCTACAGTCGTGTTTGGGACTCTTCCTTTACTTGTCAGAGGGGTGGCATTTTGAAAACTCCACCACTAATCTCTAATTACTCTCTACAAATTAGATCGACACATTTCTCCTAAGCTACAAACTTGAACAGGTCTATTGTCCTAGCCCTGGTCAACTCTTTACTTGCAAGCTCTCTGGAGTGGACTTTACTAGATGACCTTCACAGATATGATCATTTGTCCACATTAGTGGACTTTGTTGTGGGTTGGCTGGACCCCCTCTGTATATCGTGCTATGCGCAGACTTTGTCACTTCAAATGTCAATCTCCTGGATACTCACTTGGATGGGCATATTTCTCAATTTTTGTTATATTCTCAGCTTCTTTGAAAATCCAATTCCACAGTCAATGGGTAGATTGTGACGTTTGTTCTATATTGGAATTCGAACTGATCAAGAGTGGTCATCGACTGTCCAAAGGCTTTTTAATTGACTACAATAGGAACATTTAATTGACTACAAAAGGTGTAGAGCGAAGGGAGAAAAACATCAAAATCTGTTCATAGAGAGCATGTTTCCTCACTTAATTGCCATACATCGTCACGTTTGGCATGGAGGAAGGTATGTCATATAAAGGGATTTAATCTCCAAACTTAATGCTGGGTCGTCTTAAGACTGGACTGATGATTACGTCTGGAGATAAGATTGTAGGGGATCTCACTGCTAACAAACAAATAATGTTGAATTTGGCAAACATTGCTTAAGTCATGATTTTGTAAAAGAAAGAATGGAGAACAGAGCTGTAAACTATTACAATGCCCCATTATCTATTACTGAAATGCTTTCTGCTCTTGCGCTTATAAAATGTTCCAAACCAGGTCCTCATGAAGCAAAAAACCTAAAGTTTTTTCATTTTCCTAAAATAACCATGCAATTTCTTCTCCAGCTCTATAATATAATTGGAAAGTCACTAATACTATATAACACTGTATAACACTGTCTCTGCTCCAAAGAAGCTATTGTCCCTGTTTTGAGGAAAAGATTGATAGTTACCACCGAAGTACTGACATCTGGATGGATGGAACTTTGGGATTGACAGCTTTTGAGCTCATGATGCGCTGTTGCCAAACACAATCACGAAATGTTTACCACATTCGCTACAGGTATTCAGGGCCCTTTAACAACCCGACACTGCAACCTTATTTATTGCGAATATGTGAGCCCTTCACTAATTTACTCATTGCAATGTGTCTATATACAGTTCAACATACAGGAGAGAAGGATATATGGAATAACTAGTGGTGCTAAAACAGCAATACTTCCTCACCTTTAGTAATAGTTTTGTAATACTATTTATACCACAATTTCTGTCCAAATTAACACATGTAGGTCATCGTTTTTTTAAACTCATTACCAGGGTTGGGCAGTATACTTTATATTTAGTATTTAAATACTTCTGTAAAATACTTTATAAATAAGTATTTAAAGACATACACAAAATACATAAGAAGTTGATGTGCTGAATAAATACGTATTTAAAATACTTCAAATACTCAAAATACTGAAAATATATAATAATTTTGTATTATGTATTTTTTATTGCAACAATATATTGTAATTATCAATTACAGTAAATTAGTAATCGACAGTCATACAAATTTCTGAACAATAACTATTGTAACAATATTTATAGACATTTTCAAATATAAAATATCTAAAATGTGTCTAACATAAGGAATGGAATTTCCTTTTAAAAAGATTTATTTTTTAAACAAATCATCTGACAATAAACCCCTAGTTGGCGAATGTATAGAACCTGCAAAGGAAAACAGTCGTTCAAATGGTATGGATGAACATAAACTAGTGTTACAATGAATAATCGCCTATTTTAATGCTGGATAATTGTCTAGCATTTTTAATGATTTAGATTTATCATTTAAAATGAGGAGAATCCAAATTCAACAGCTATTTTTGTTTCAATGGGGTGCAGTCAATAATGGAACAAAACAAAAAGAATCTATTCTAAACAATATTCTTGTCTGTATTTAAAGTATTCTAAGTACTTTAAAAAAAAAAAAACACCTTCTTTATGTATTTAAATATAACTCTAAAATACATCCCCAAAAAACTCAAAAATACAATTTTTAAATACAAAATGTATTTAAAAAATGTATTTCAAATATAAGTATTGAAATACTGCCAAACTCTGATCATACACTCTGATCGTACATTTGGTGCAAAACTAAAATTTTCAAGCAAATATCAATACCAATTTGACAATTATAATTGCTTTTCATGCAGGTAAATCATCTCCCAACAATAAGACGGAATGGACAAACATTAGCCCCCCCAAGTCATTGCATTCAAATCTGATATTTCCTGAAAAGTAGCAATTTTTATTTAATATATTTCAAATAGGTTTTATATAATTTCTAAACGATTAATATATAAATGTATAACAAAAGGTCGAATGTAAGAAACAAACAAAGAAATATGAAATAATATACAACTTCTAGCTTACGACGCATCCAACTGTCTGGAATAACGTTCACGAAACGCAGTAAATTCGGAGCGGGCGATTATTTTTGTCGCGAAATTACACAAAAATTCTCATATTTTCAAAAAATTCAAAACGACCTTATTTGAAGATCTGTTTTGTACGAACACATATTATTAAGAAACAAGTGGTGCTGAAGAATGGCACAGACCTCCTCGTACTAGTTTTCTAATGTCTTTAGTCTCGGTTATCTTTTCGGTGTTGTTCCAACCCTTTGCAAGTCGCCGTCTAAATGACATTTAAAAAACAATTCACTATTTTTCGGTTTCCTAATTGTAGAACCGAAATATTACTTTAAAAATATAAAAGAAGAGTTCAACCTTGCCCCAAATGGCAATTATCATTAAAAATATTTGGAGCCTTTTTTAAGAATATGGCGATTTAGCCTTACTGTAAATGCGAAATTTGAAGCTCCTTTTTACAGAAAAAATTTCCACAAACAAAGTTCTATAAGTGTCCGTATTCGCGTCATGAGAGAGATTAAAAAAATACTAATGTGTATTTTCATTTAAAACAGAATATCCCAAAAATTAATTTTATGTCATTAAACAATGCAACAGCACTAACCGTACGAAAAGTTTGAAGAAAGAAATTTGGAGTCATTTTTGAAAAAAATGCGTTTGAGCGTTTCTATAAATGAAGAATTTTGACCTTATTTTCACAGAAAACGATTGGGTTTTCGAGAAACTTTTTACGACATTTAGAGGAAATGTATTCATAAACGTAATTAAGTGAACAATTCGCCGCTAATGTATATTATAACGACGTGAGAGAAAAGTCAAAAAACACTTGTTTGTAATTTTTGAAAAAAAAGCAAACAAAAGAATAGAATAATATGGCGTTTTATGTCATCTTATAGAGTACATTTAGCACTATTACTACCAAAAGTTTAGAGATAAAATTTGAGCCTTTTTTGAGAAAATCTTTTTTTTGTAATTGCACAAATTTTACGCAATATTGTTCGAAAACTACTGAAATGAAAAAAAGTCCATGACCTTAACGAAAGAACGATGGACGAAGCATTACATAACTTTCTCTCTACCGCGGTAGAGGTAGCGAGAAAGTAAATATATGCCACGTCATGATAGAAAATGAGGTACGTACAGTTGATGTTTTCGAAGTAAACTGCCCTTGTTTTTCTTAGGTGATGGGATACAAACAATTCTGTTATTAATTGGGGAAAGATACTGCTTATGCCTTTTTCATAACCACCGTTTTCAGCAGAGCTGCCTTCATTATCACTATTCCTGTAATACCATAGTGACATTAGAAAATCTTCAATATTAGTTCTGTTATATCCCGATTTATACAGTATCAGTGTTTTTGACAAAATTCTCCGTAAGTTCAACAACGTTTTCAGTATCAGAAGTGATATGGTGAAAAGCTTCTGATACACCTTTCTGAACCTGGGAAATCGTGAGTCTTGTTTCTTTGTGTTAGACAAATATTTTCAATTGCATTAAATCGACAATGATTTGGTGGTGAACTTGAAATCTTAAACCACAGTAGAGAGACTGCAAGAATTTACTTCAACGGACATATTTCGGCTCTTTTTACTTCTCCGGAAACACCTTTCAAAAAGTTTCTGCGACCGACCCTTACGAGTGTCCCCATACACATTACTGAAGACTATGAACCGAGCTCTCGCCAAGCTATGTGGTTGAATGAGTTTCCCAGAGTTTTCTATTCGGGAAGATAAGTTGTATCGAAAATCCTACTCATCGTTTACAAACTACCGGGGCTTATTCATTTGGGTCCGACTGTTGATGCTGAAGTAACTTTTGTTTATATTGCTTCTATGAAAACGAATGATGTCAGAGGCATTAAAATACATAGATTCAGTGCTGCTAAACATACTGAGGGTAGCGCATGTTTAAAAAAGTCACTTTACTAGTTGGATCAAATTATTATCTAAAACGACCGTAACTTTCACGAATTAATATATTGATGACGTTCATACCTTGTTAAATAAGAAATTATGTATCAAGGTTTTTAATAACTGAAGATCGTTTCGATCGCTTAATGGTCATGAGCTGAAAATACGAGAATTTATTACAAAAATGTGTTAAAGAATATGACAATTATGATGTGCCTGTTTACAAATCTTGAGTTTACGACGTTTACAGATGTTACACTAAAATGATTCGGCCTTTTGAGATGGGCTTGGGGTATGTAATTCCAAGTACGTGGGCACCAAGGCTGTGGGTTCGAAACCGCGTAAGTCATGAATGTTTTGAGTGTGTTCGTCGGGAGATGATTATAGTGGCGGCGGCGGCGGCAGCGAATTCCTTCTGAGTCTCTCGTATATTTCATTTTTACCCTAATCCTTCCGTAACCTGTTGGCCTGGCATGGAACACTGTGAGATGTATGTGTAATTTTTGGAACTGACCCCGTACGTTCAAAACAATGGCACGACACCCAGATGAAATCACATGCTACCATGGGCACAATATAAAGGAAAAGATCCGAGATACTCGTAGCGGCTTCAGTGGTGTAGCGGTTATTGCATCGGCCAGTTATACCTAAGCTCGTGGGTTAAAACCCGATTGAAGCAGTGGATATTTAAGGGCGAAAAAAATCCTTTGTACGTCTTGAAGCTTTTGTACCCAGAGGGGAAGTAAAGCCGGCTGTCCCATGTAAGATCAAACCTAAATGAAGCCTCTGACCTAAATTCAAATCACCCGTTTCGTTGCCCGATTCCTTCTTTCTCTGCTAGATGGCGAAAGGAGCGTAGCGAAATTTGCGTGGCCAGGCGGAAGAGCAGGCCTGACGGCATGAGGCTCGCCACGTAAAATAAAGCATCGTTAAAAAAATTGAATTGAGCTACGTGGAGTTCGGAGAGTGCGAGGGTGCTCTTCACTACGAATGGGCCCACAGGAGCGGTAGATGCCGCGAGAGGTCCCGGTAGAATTTTTAGGAGCATGGTGGGGCAGGGCCGTAAAGCGTGCCCCGACTTGGAAGAATAGGGAACTAACTTATACGAGCATGTGTGAGCCATTTTGTAGCATTACTAATTTACATTGTTTTATTTTCTAGGCTTGACAGGGGACGAACGGCGCTTGTTGGAAGAAGCTTATCGAGCTGGTACGCTTTGTTGCATTTGTTGCACTTCTACTCTTGCTGCTGGAGTAAATTTACCGGCAAAGCGTGTGATTTTGCGCGCTCCATTTGTTGGAAACACTTTTATCAATCTAAGGCAGTACAAACAAATGATAGGCCGTGCTGGTCGAGCTGGTTTGGATTCTATTGGTGAAAGTATTCTTGTTTGTCAACAGCATGATAGGGAACGGGTAAGTAGTTTTATCCAAGTCGTTGGTAGAGGGTGACTCGTGCCTAAAGAAAAATGATTTTTTGCAATAGTTTTTGCAGGATGTGTCAGAACTGTCTTTATAGTAAATTTGTATGAGGAATATTTTTAAAATATAGTTGCACATTAAATTACAGTTAGAAATTCGTTAAGGAGTCTTATCAATCTGATATGGACATGCAATCTTTGTTCACTTCGTTGATATGAAAGAGGTCCCCCAAAATGATATTAACTCACAAATGATTGTGAGTGGACATATAATGATTCCGAACTCTTCATTGATGAATACTTAACTTTTAGAGAAATCAGTGGGTTTGTTTTGCTTAATGTGCTGCATCAGATCTGTGTTAAATTTGATTTTCTATTTTTAATCTATTCACTAATGATGTTACTTTGAGTTTTTGGATTAAAATAATCATAAAATAATTATTATATATCATGTAATGAAATAATTCTGAAGATCACAAGGAGAGACATTGGGAGGCCGTAGACTTCTGGGGATAACGAGACTTCAAACTTCCAAGGAAACACTGTTAGAAAACATCCAAAATTTGAGCGAGTCATGGCTTGTCCGAATGGACGAATGGTCCTTGTACGAATGGACGGACGGCTGGAAAGATGGACTTAAGGATGGTATCCTTCAATCTGGAACCGCCGTGAATCTCTAGAGAGAGGAAACACTGTGTGTGTTTGACTGCGTGAAGGCTCCCTTATGAAAGAGACCGGGGGCCTGCTCCTAGCAGCTCATGAACAGGCTCCAAGAAATAACATCATTTAAGCCAAAATAGATGGGGGCAAGACTGCAATCACTTAATCAATGACAATAGCGTAATTAATTACACAGATTTCAAACAACGCGAGTGTGGTCACAGGTCTTCCTTGCAATTTGTACAGAAAGTAAAGTTTGCTGGCAACTGATTAATGATAGAAGCACAACCTAGGAGGTTGAAAGCTACAGTACGAAAGTACTATGGGATTTTAAGATTGATAGACCTCTGGATCAGAAGATGCCAGATCTCACCGCTGTTAAAGAGGCGCGAGTACGGATATTTGGGGTTCCTACCAGGATTACTTTATATGCGTAAGCACGACTTGGTCACTTTGGGATGTTACGCCCTTCGAAAAACCACGCACCTTAGTTTGGATCGAATCCACGGCCTAGCGGTCCAGCGGCCTGTACCCACTCGCTCCTGCAAGATCGGGTAGGGGATGCGATAGAAAGTAGCTAATAGTTTGTCAATAAAACACTGGTTGCCTTCACTACTTCCTGCGACCTGGCGCTCAATCGTCATTGTATAGTTTCGGCCTAATTTCTTGTAATTTCGTCACGATCCAGCACAAATTTCTGAATGAATCACTATTGCTACTGCACAAAAGTATGTACACGTCCCTACAGTGTACTGCAAGTGCACATCGCTTTCCCTGTACATCCCTTCATTGTCTTAAATTTGATTATACTCTTCCCTTTTGTCACTCTCTAAGCACCTATTCACGCAGCACACGCAGGCACATACGTACTGATCTCGGGAATGTACAGGAATTGCATATGTACATACTAGAATTTAATAATAAAATATTTTTTAAAATAGCATTGTACATCACATTCCGTAATGTTCGTACTTGAAACTAGGTGCTATATAATTCTCGAAAATTAGAACTTAACGTTGTCGAGAAGCTTGAAGAAACTTATATTACTTATTAATCTGTTTAACAACTTGCTGTACAAGCACCCTGGTGAAGCAACTTCAACCGCTTCCGCCAATTCCATATGCTACCGCGCCTGGTGGCCAAGCAGTGAAACTAATGGAGTTGGGGCTAGAATGCCAGATGCGTTTGTGGAATCACATCAGTCACCTAATTTGTAAGCTCATACTCTCAATAGGTAACCTTCTCGAAGGTCTTTCGCCTTGCAGCTGAATCGAACATACGGAAAGGATACAACTATCTTTTGCGAAACGCAGTGTTACAAAACCAGCTACTGCAGCCGATTCAGTGGTCTGAAGCATCCAAAGAAAGGACAACATACTTTTGCATAGAGAAAATGAGAAACCCGTTGTGTAAAGATTAGAAATCATAAAACCGAATAACGAAGGGATGTGGCGCTTCACTCGCATCCATTGACGATACGCCATTGGTTCCGAGTATGCGAATTTAATCGGCAGTGTGAGAATAGACAAATCAACTACATGCATTTTTTCTGTCAAAATCGAAACCGTTTCATTGTTTTCGGAATTTTGCAGAGTTTTGGGTATCTGATCATCCATATACCCCTGGCCGGGCTGCGCCGTTTTCTTGTGATTGGTGCGCGCATCGGAAATTAGTATAACAAATAAAATAAGTAATACAGATAAAATAAAAGTAAGGAATGAGCAATAGTTGATGAAAATCACACACTTGGTTTTCACTTTTTCCTTCTGGTTTTTCTCACAGGATTTCGCCTTTTTAAGCGACCCTTGTGATCTTCGTCGTCAAACGTAGTGTTCAGGTTCTCACATGAGAACACTAGAAACATATTTGAGCAGTAAACGTATTTTATTACTATATTACTTATACATCTTGAGCTCTGGTCGCTCGACATAGAACGCCAACTCGCTCACGCGCTTAATCGCTTCATGCACCATCTATCAGCCGCATTAAGTACCACAAACAGTTTGCGAGCGACTTCCCACGTACAGTTCGCGTTTCAACTTTCAACGTGGGCGATACACATCATTGGAATGTCTGCTTCAAACGACGAAACTAAAACAGTCGCTGTCGCGAGTCTGGTTCTCATGATCTCGGCGTCAACGGACTGCCTGAGGCAAATTATTGTGTATATTTGGCAATTCGTTTCTCATGCTCGAGTAAATTCTATTTTCCTCATTTGCGTCTGCGTCCATTTCTTTATCATGATCTCGAACTTTAAGGTTTTATGAACATTTTGCTTATTCGGTATGGCCCTAGAAAAACAGGTTTTAAAGGTAACCAGCTGTTGTTGAAAAAAAAACGAAAAAAACAACACCAAATCTTTGTTTATACTGGGATTTTCGCAACTCTGTCCGTGGCAGGTATCAGCTGTTGACAGTGTCATCCAATCGGGAGCTTGAAGCTATAAGTAGGAATTCGAAATTTGGATTTAAAAATTGATTGTATATTTTTAAACAATGTTCAACTGATAACAAACTTTAACAATGTAGATTGCATGTTAATTATTGTTTTTGCATATTATTTTTGTGAATAAAATGTTATGATTTAACTACAAGGACTTCTATAAATGTAAATAATTTGTAATTTCAAAAACTCAAGGAATATGACCTTTGGAAATTGAAAAGTTGATAAATGTGCTTTTCAATAGTCTTATATTCAAATTATTGCAAGCATACATTTTTTTGGGGAGCACGATGCTGCCATAACTCTGGCTTTCCTTGGAAAGCATTATTTGTTATATTGTTCAACAGTGCAGAGATCATTTTATGTATTAATGATTATGGATTATTTTGATTTAAACGTGTTAATACAGAATTACTTCAGACGTTTCCATTAGTGTAAGTTGTAAAATAAATTTCAACCCAATTTATTCTCATTCTTTCAGGTAGGAAATCTTTTGAGATCACGGATGAATAATGTTGCTAGTCAGCTTCATGCATCTACAAGTCGAGGCTTGCAATCATTAGTTCTCAGTTCAATTGGTTTGGGCATTGCAAATTGCCGTAAAGATTTGTACAAGATGGTTTCTCATACACTCCTACATGTGCAGAGTGCAATCTTGGAAGTGAAGTCCACAGAACTTGTCGATAGATCTATTGGCAGCCTTTTTAAACTAAGGGCACTGCAAGTGGATTCAACAGAAAGGTAATATTTTCCTGCAGACCCTTAGGATTTTCTATAACTTCCCCATAATTCGTAATTTGAATAATTGCTTTGCCCGAACGTTTCTGGTACATATCGAAGGGTTCTAAGAAGGAATGATCAGGGGTCCAAAATACCAAGATTTCTTGGAAATAGATTATAATGTTTGAAGCGTAGAGCCCCAACCGGTTCACCAGGTTTCATTATGTAAATGTTTTTCTCGCGTACTACCGCGTAGTGTAGAGAAAGTCGTGTATTGCTACAACTAAAAACTAGTTTTGGACAGAAAAACGATTTCAAGAACAACATTGAGTGTCGTGAATTAAACGAGGTATATCATTAGTTAAACTTTTCATCTTAGAATAAATAAAAGAAAAAATACAATATTTTGAATTGAAAACTAGTTTAAAAGTATGACACGCTAGAAACTTATTAGTTTATCGTTTGTGGAGTATAGAAAAAGCTATGTAGTGCTGCTGGAAAAAGTGCCGATTTTTCGACAGAAAAAAACATGTTGCGCGTCCCCGATACCGAAAAAGTTGATTTTTCTTGCTCTTATATGTAGTAAATTATTTTCTTGTGCACGTAGTGTGGTCAGAAACCAATGGGTTTGATTTGTATTGATCCTTTCCTTACAATGCGTTTCTACAGAGCTGAGAGCGTGTTTACTTGCAGCCGAAAGCAATATTTTTTCTGACAGCAATATGTTACTTCAAAATTATATTTTTACAGTACTTCAAATGATAAAAAAGAAATGAATTCTTCATGTGCAAATGAAAAAGCAAACCTTTCACTTAACATTACTCAACTGGGAGGAAAAGAGGGGCCCAACCAAGGTGGAGCAGATGGAAGCAAGCGAGCTAAGAAACATTTGGATATTGGTCGCAATACACGCTTGAAAATAAGCCGTTTGGGAAGAGCATCAATGAAAGGTAAGTAAATCTTATGGTTTTTCTGGAAGATAAAAAGTGAATTTGCTCTTTTTACGCTGAGACATGTATTTACTTCATAAAGTTTGTTTATTTTCTTATTAAAATGTTCACCGAAAGGTGTAGATACACGTCCTGTCGCGGAGACGATAGAAGGCTCTCATATCCATCTTACATTCTTACTCTTCATTTTATATGCAATATTCACTCTTTTATCCTCTTTTCTTCCCCACCTATTTTCTCTGTGTGTTGAAGGCCCACCCACGTCTTTGTCATGCAAGTCGAGCCATGTCGGGACGGAATGAATGACCTGGTGGTTTATGTGAATTTTCCGTGTGCTTTCCTAGGGTAACACTTCATCTAAACTTCCTAGGAGTACGTTGTTACGAGTTGAGAGTAACATTCTGCCGTTTGCTTCGCCTCTTCTAGGCGAGCGGTCGGGCACTAATGTACTCGGGGTCAATCTGGGCCTAGGGTCTCGTGAGCGAGATGCACGTGTGCTGGGGGAACAAGCCATGCCATTCCCTGTTACACGTCCGTGATAACACTGGCACTCCACTCGGGTGTCTCCTTGTTGAGTACCGTGGTGGGTCAGTTCAGTGATGCCTCATTTTACGTGGCGAGACTCTGGACATCAGGCCTGCTCTTCCGTCTGACCACGCAAATTTCGCTACGCTCCTTTCACCGTCTAGCGGAGAAAGATTTCATTCGAGTGACGAAACAGGGGGCTAAGTGTAAGCATCTCTATGGATAAACTACCAAACACGTAGTAGATTGTTGACCTCCTGGTTAAAGTGTCTTCCCTCCATCGCCTGTATTTGGCAATAGGTGGTTTAAACCACGGAGACTTCGCGGAAGTACATGAAGATGAGTGGAAATACTTCCTTTTTTAGGCTTTTAGGATATATATATATATATATATATATATATATATATATATATATATATATATATATATACATACTTGTAATGCATTTGCATTATCCCGAAAGAAGCCCTACTTCTCGCTTTCGACTGCCCTTCTCTTCCGGAATGCATGTGATTTTGCATAACCGTCGGCCACGCCAGTGCGTGCTGATCCCTTTCGTTGTTATAAATGTCGGAGGTTCGACCACGCTGTCCAGCGCTGCATGCCCTGACCAGTATGTCCAACTCGTGGCGTCAAGTGCGGTGAAACGCGATCGCGCGATCAAATAAATCTTTCTCTTCATTGCTGTGCGTGAACTGCGTGAATCACGTGCTAACCAGTCTATATTTACTAAGTAAAGAAATGTTGACGAAAAAAGAAAAAGAATTGCAAGATTTAGATTTGGGTATGAAATGTTCGGAAACATTGAGAAGAGAGATGTGGAAGATAGTAATGATGTAATATAAAAATGTAGGGGATGTAGTGAACGTAGTGTATAAAAGCAAGGAAATGTAACATTACGAGATCTGGACGTAAAGTGTAATATGGGGTAGCTGTAATGGAAATTCTAGAAATAAAGCTCAATTAATTACCACTACATTACTACTACTATTTACGATGAAGGCGGCGACGGCCACAGTCACCACGACCGCTACCGCCACTGCTGCTGATGTCGCTGATGCTGCTATGATCCTGCTGCTGCTCTTGCTGTTTACCGGAATCAAGTCGGCAGTTCATTCCCATGCTTCAGTTTCAAGCAATATTACGTGGTACTTTTGACGGTTTTGTATATGACGGACTTCAACAGAGTAGTAGTGAAGAGCCTATAAATGAGGAAGTTATCGACGGGTAATTCTTCGTTATCAGGAGGGGTCACAGATAAGTTTCATTTTTTGTGTATGAAGTGTATAGTGAGAGTTGCAACCCTGCCGAGATTGAAAATTTACCCTGAATCAGTTATTAATTATTTGTGACATTGTGAACCCATTTTTTTCTTCTGCATGTGATTTACATATTTCATCGGCATCATTATTAATCAACAACAGCAGCATGGTATATAGTTTTGGTTGTCTGTTCTGTCAGCTGTGTAACAATCTTCACAATTTCTCCATCTACTACTTGATCCTTTACTTGAAGACCGATATTTCAGAATTAGGGCAGCTTTCAAGCAATTTTTGAATTTGCAAATCCGGATTTCCTGCATTGCGTTTGCTAGAATCTTCCAGGAGTTTGAAATTCTCAGACCAACTTCTCATTGTTAAGCGCTGTTTCTGGATGTATGGAACGGAGTTTTGGAATGTCTGATTTGTGTTTATACAGCAACTTCAAATGAATTAAATTTTTGCATCTAATGTGCTTCCAGTGCTAATGAGATTTACAAGTAATGTCTGAAATGCGTTAATATGAACAAAATTTGTGCAATTATACTTTAACATAACCGTTACTGATGCTAAAAGAAAGTGCTGTTGGAACACCACTAGTTTCTCTTGTCTGTGTTCACAAGAATAAATAATTCTCGATTCTTTTCTGTGCTCTTTTTCTAATCCAAGAGAATAGTAAGCAGTTAATTTCAGATTGAAATATACAATATGCTACAGGAGTCTCTGATTGTTTTAAGATCTATTGTTTCATTGACCACATATCAGTGATGCATTGGGAGCCGTCACATTTTGAACAAAATGCACAAAACTATCTTCTTATGAAGTGTCCAGAAATATAGATAGATTGTGCTGGACCTCAAAACTGGCCATCAAGATCTACGGCCCTTGGCCCACTTGATTTTTATCTTTGGAATCATTTAAAGAGTGGTGTACCCGCAATATTTTGACAGCAGAGCTGCACTTGTAACACGGATGTCTTATGATCTTGAAAAAATCAGGAATAACTGGGATGAATGAGTGTGTGTCAGAGAAGGAAGAGACCATTTGGAACATCTTTTGTGTACACACCAGCGACAATTTAAAGTCGCACAAAAGAAGACAGAGTGAGTTCAGTGCTACCAAATGTTTCAGAGTCCCAATTTAGACAATTCAATTTCTTTTCTATTTGTGTTAATTTTTCTTTGTAAACAAATTTCTTTGTTTCTTTTGTAAATAAACAATTTACATATTATTGGGAGTGTTTGTTTCTGAAATGAAAATTTTTGCATAGAAATTATTTTTTCACAACAACTTTCGAATGTTTATTGCAGCTCAGCCATCCAAAATCTCAATGAAGTTTATTGGACAAAATAGGCTTTAATTTCACTTAGATCTTATTTTGGAAGTTTTGTTGCTTCCTCTTTCGACACTCTGTATAGTAAATTACTTCCTCTTACACATTGATTTACACGATTATTGAAAAAATGTGTAAAATTATTGGTAAAGAGAATGTAAAATATTTTATTATTAATTTTATATTAGTTAAAAGGTATATTTTGGAATAATTATGGGTTTCCAAAAATCTTCATATCAAAGTAACGCTATGTTTTTACTTCAAGCAAATTCTGTCATAGATAGTTAGCATTATTAAGAGAAATTAATTGAAGTTTATGTATTTGTATTTTCAGGTTCAATAGATCAAGGACGAGCTAGTGAATTGTATAATGATTTAGTAAAAGCTCAAACAAATTTTGTTTTATTGTCATATTTGCATTTATTATATTTAGTTACACCATATGAATTAATGGATCAGATAAAACCTGACCCTGATATTTATTACTATAGTGTAAGTAGTGGCTCAATTTTTTATCACAATGTTCAGTTAAATAAATATTTAATTACATCATTACTTCTTTAGGAATAGGCATATATCTATTAATTTTATTATTTATTTTCCTTTAGTTTCATTGTTTGAATAAAAAAGACCAACAGACAGCCCATGTTATAGGTATTAACTTTGGTTGCGTGATAAACATTAAAAGAGGTATAAAATCATTTGTAAGTGTTTCCTTCATACATTACTTCCATATCATTTTTGAAATTTTTGTACTAATGTACTAGATATTTTTGTAAGCTTTATTTATCTTTTTAGCAAACTGTAGAAGAAAGGGTGGTGCATAGGTTTTACATTACACTCATTCTCAATGATCTGTGGAATCAGTCTGATGTGTGGCAAGTTGCTAAGAAATACAATATTCCAAGGGGCACAGTTCAAACATTAATGACTGCTTCAGCTACATTTGCATCATGTGTACTCCACTTCTGTGAGGTGAGAAAATATAATCTTACTACTACTACTACTACTCGCATATCAAAAGAAAAGTAAAACAGTTCAATCAAATTTTTTATTATATCAAATTACTGAAGGTTTTTATGTAGTTATTAGTGAACGTTTTGTTCTCGTGTAAATGGATTAGAGAACGATCCTTGAATGTCTATTTGTCCACCTGTGATCAATACTAACCCTCACACTGTACTAAGAGTTTTATTTGAAGTAGATATTCTCCTATCAATCTGACCCATCTTCAGTTCCTGCCAATTGTTGATAATTTTGTGAATTATAGATTTCTTTGACCATATTTCAGAATCTTACATTTTTTTAATTTTTCCAATTTTTGCATGCAGCCTCTTTTTTGAGTTATATTTTTTAAGATACATTTAAAATTTTTGTGGAACTTATTTTGAACCTTTTTGAGATCTCTATGTTCACAACTTAAAACTCTCAAAATCTTAAGGATTTTGAAAACTAAACCCCTCCAACTTCACTCGCCAGATAAAAGCGTTGTTGGCGGGGCCTATTTATTCGAGTTCAAATCTAAACCTGAACAAATATTATTTGAATAGCAGCTTTATAAACAATCTTTCTTGTTGCAAAAGTTATTCATAAAATTACATCATTATGAATATTGCCATTTATGGTATTTCACAGCTGACCATTGATTTTTTGCAGTGATTTGTAATTTTGGTGACTTCGTTACAAATTCTTTCCAAAAATTTGCTTCATTTCTATTACAAATTTATAATTCTGTTATAGAAGAAAATATTGTATGCAACTTGTTTATATTGTTGCTTTATTGCTTTCATACAAATTTGAAAATTCACTTCTAATGTCGCTTGTTTTTAACACGTATACTTTTGCAATAAAGCTTTACTTTATAAACTAGTTGCATAATGTATGTATTATTTTGGTATGGAAACACTTTGGATAGATGTAACATCTAAATAACAATGTAAATAATATTGAGAGTGTTCACTGTTGTTGTAGCACCTTTAGTTTCCAAGTTTTAGTAATTTTCGTGTGATTTTAATTGGGCTCATGACAATTTTTAATTAGTGGTACTACAACATGGCACTTGCTTTCACTTACAATGTATAAAGGTATGTAAAATTGAAATAATACAGTCGACTCTGGTTATAGTGAACTTCTAGGGACTAACATTTTTGGTTCACTATGTCCGATGATGTCAAAATTAATTAGAATTTCTCTTTAGAAATTAGGATAAAGATTGGTTTTATTAATATAGAGATACAGCAAAATTCATCAACAGCATGAACTGAAATTCTCAATATCTGTATTTGTCCACAAAAAATGAAATATTTTCAAATGTTCGTACTTTTTCATTGGTAATTGTTCTAGATCTTTCTCCAGTGTTCGTACTCTCTAGGTACTTGATTCTGCTTTGTCCTATGTGTCTTAAGTATCGTAATGCAGTCTTGTGACACCTTTCAATGCTTCTTGCACTGTTGGAACACCGTCCCACTCTCTGAATGCCCCAATCGCTTAATAACATATGAGATGCTTTCGGTAGCGGGATGGTGCCTACGGCTAACGAAACTGATTGCTTTTCCACACCGTAGGGTGGATATTGCAGTGACAGCCGCATGCATCCTGCTGCTTTCGTAGAACTCAACGTGCTTTGTCCCGAGGTACCTCAAGTAACACCAAGGCACGGCCTTTGTTTCCACAGTGAAACTGAGTGGTATAAAATCGTCAGTAAGGTCCACAATTCGTGGCAGCTACCTTCACTTCAGGGAAGACATCTTCGATTGCGACCATTGGCCGACGATATTTTTTGCAAGCTGTCTAATGTTGGAATTTGTGGTACTCGGGCATTTTTTCCAGGAGGGAATTAATATCCATGAGATATTTCCTACTTTCACTATAGCCAAGGTTCAGGTTCACTATAACCGAATCTCTCTTATACCTATTAGTAATGTAAGTGAAACAGGATCAGTGACTTAAGTTCACTATAACCAAGGGTTCACTATATCCTAGTTCACCATAATTGTAGTCCATTGTATTATGGAAAGTACGTAGTTAGAAATCTGAAAAACAAATCACTCATTAGCTCTCATGATGTAGAATATGAATATTGTGTCAAGTGGCTAGATGGAAAAGTAAATTAATGACGTCTTTGCTTGTGTTAAAGATAATTGTTGAAATTATTATAGATATTGTTGTGGTTATTAACATTTTTAATGTGTTATCTCTTCCCGCAAAAATAAATATATCTTTTTCTTTGTAGGAATTGAAAGAGTTCTGGGCGTTCAAAGAATTGCTGGGAGATTTGACTCGACGTTTATCACATTGCTGCTCAGCAGATCTGGTCCAGTTAATGGAGCTTCCAGCAGTTAAAACTGTAAGTAAGATTTTCTGGTTTTGAAGTTTGTATCTTCTATCCGAGTTCATGGAATTCACTCTCCTGAATGCACAGCATTCACGTCCAATGTTCAGTTATCCAAGATTTAACTGAACCCATTCTGAATAAATTTTCACATTAAATTATTACTTTGAAACTCGAGCATATTGTAATAGTGCACCCATCCATCATTAAAATTCACACCTTCATTCAACATGTACCTGCGAGTTACAAAGAAGTTTTACTTTCTCGTACTAACGTAGAAGAGAATATTGTAAAGCTGCAAAAAAATCGACGTTGATATTGATAGAAATACATGTGTTGCTGGTCTAATACCCAAGTGGATTTTACTTTCGCATATTAGTTGTATCGTATTGTGTCATAGTGAATACGTTATATAGATTTAGGTAAGTTAATGTGGAAAACATCGATATCCAGATTTTAACGGAAATATGCTTCAAGAGTCCCTGTTACCGAAATCCGTGGTACCTGATGACATTTTTTTCAAAACTTGTCTGTCTCGAGGTGCTACAACAGCACGTACTGTCCAGCATTATTTTTAAATTTGCAATTTTCAAAAATTGAGAGAGTTCGACGGAATTGAGACTCTTTAAAGAACAGATTTCATTGAGGAAAAGATCAGGATCTTCAATATTATAGTTGCAGGAAGACGCTGAAAAAATTGAGCTTTTGTAATTTTTGTAAACTCAGTGATTTCAACCAAACTTGGGACCTGCACTATTCTCTTAAGCGTTCTTTACTCTATTCGGGGGCTAAAGTTTATAAAGAAATTTGGAGCCATTTTTGAGCAGTTTTTAAAAATTTGAGGCTTTATGTAAGTTATCCTAAAAATCATGATGTGCTTTTAAAATTCAGCGGGCCTTGAATTCGTTTAAATTGATTGGCGAGTATCAATCCTGGAGAAAATCGGCTGAAAGGTTTAGGCATCAGTATTAGCCACAGATGGACGTACGGGCGAACGAATTCCTTTTGCCGGCGATCGATTTTTAGTATGAAGGGCCCACAAAACATGGATGCTAATTACATAACGTGTTAGAGGAAGCAATTTACAATATAGAGGAACAAGATTAATCCACATTTTCGTTTAAAGGGCCTGGCAATAAGAGATTTTCGTTCGAAAATTCGCGGTTTTCCGGCGCTTGTTTACAATATATTCTCTTCTCACTAAGGAAGGGCGAGAAAGTATAAATGAAAGAAAAAATGGAGCAATTGTTTGAGAAAGACTTGAAAATGTATGGGCGTCCTGTAAACAATTTATCAAAACCAAAGTATCCACATCAAATTCCCAGGGCCTGGAGTTTGGCCAGATCGATTGGGGAATATCAGTTTGAAAGAAAATCTTATAAACGGTTTTAAACAGCATTTTGTAGGTACTCACAAACGTGGATTCTGACTATGCAATGTATGAGAGAAAATAATTTACTACATTTAAGAGAAATAATTATCCACATGTTTTGGTATCGGACCATCACAATACGAGTTTTTCTGTCGAAACATCACATTTTGCAACAGCATTACGTTACTTTCATTTTAGTACGTAAGTACGCTGGTGAGAAACGGAAATCAATCTGCTTGACTAGGTGTGTGTTAATACAGCTGAACGCTTAACCTGAAGGTTTGAGCAGGTTTCATTGTATGTCTGTCGGCGTTTTGGTACTAGATAATTTCAGCTTCTTTGAGTTACAGTGGTTGCAAATTATCTCTCGTACCTATAATAATATGCTTGTTTTCCCTGCCTTTAGCTGAAGTATGCAATTTAGGTCTCAATCAAGCATACACTGGTGCTTCATGAATGATACACTATTAAATTGTGCATCATCAGAGCGCACGTTAATGCCTGTAAAGGTGGTTCACATGTTGCCTTTAAAGAAACACACAATTTTAACTTTATATATGACACAAATAATGTTAACGTTTTTACTTTATAAATCTGTTGAATTCATAATGAAAATTTAAGTTTGCAAACTTAGAAATTTTGGGCATGTGTTCATGTATGTCATGACTAAAGATTAATGTATGGCCAATATCAAGAGTGCCTAATTAAATTACATATTGGGCTGATCTTGATAAAGTTGTAGGAATGATAAAAGAGTCTTTTGGACTTCATCATATTCCACCAGCCACGAGGAGCTAGTTGAACTAAGGTAATTTTCTGAGGGTGAGGGGACTTGTGTGTCTGTAAGAAAAATTTTTGGTGTCAGAAATTATGCTTCGAAAACCGGAGTTTGGGGTCCTCACTCGAAAATGTGAAGCGCCAGTTGAGGTATTGCGAGATTAGGGTTTGTAGATATATGGTAGATTCATTTATTTAGTCAAAAACTGTATGTGATGTATGGGGGCGAAGATCATCTGCATATGTTTCCTTGAGTTCCAGAATCCCTTTCCATCATTTTAACTATAAATAGTTGAAGGATTAGTTAAAGGAAAAGGAAATAAATAAATAAATGAAATTGGAAAAAAGTACGAGATTAGCAACATTTGAAACACTAGACATTTTCGTCCCGAGATCTAGAAAACTTATATGCATCGGTAAAGGAACAGCAGGTTTGATTTTTCTGTATTGCTAACAAAATAGTAACTCACCCTCACCCCTACTCCTGCCACTACAAGCAAAAGGAGAGTTCAACAAAACGTGCGCATAGTGAAGCTACATTTACGTCCAGAAGCAAAACAAGGGACCATGTCACCATTTGCTCAATGTATCAGGGAATCTGGACAAAAACCTGAACGAGATGGAGGTCATTGACCTGAAAGTTGAAGTAGATTATTTGTTACAAGCATATTAAGTTTTTTAAATAAAATATACAATACAAATGTAAACTAATTCATTATGTATGACTGTTTTGTTAAAATAAACATTATTTTTCTTTTTGATGACCAGTATAGTCTAATTGTATAGAAACAGTTATGCAGCAGAAAATATTTTACTTTTAACTGAAATTTGTGTACCGGCTTCAATTGTTTAATGTCATCTGTTTTTCTTTTCGTGGTTTGATGCGTAGTCTCCGTTGCTTCTGTGGCCCGTTTCTGTCCTCCGTGAGTGTGGCGCCACTCTATGAATTTCCGCAGTAGCTTGCGCCTGGCCTGGCCTTGCCTTGCTTTGACTGGTCGCAGGCGCAGGCAGGGCGGTCACGGCTACCTGCAGGTGTGGTGGAGGGAGCATTATTTAGGAGGGCTTCTTTGTGGTGGGAGTTTTCCTTTCTCCAGGGACGGATTTGTGCACGTGTTGGTAGCGACTGTGGTGTTACGCTCTTCAGGCTTTGCTGGAGAGGGCCAGTGAAGGCGCAGCGGCGTGACATGGCTCGTCGATTACATTTGCGGAGGCGTGGGCGGGGCTTTTTGCGCCCTCGAGTGCCTGAGAGGGGAGAGGGCTAATTGGGAGCATGTAGGAACACGCAGGAGTCAGTTGGAGTGAAGAGTTAGGTCTTCTTGTGACCCTTACTCTATGTGGTCATGAACGAGTGGAAATTTGTAATTTTTAGAATTAAATCGACGAGTTAATAGGCACATCATGACTAGCTTACAATTCTTTATTGTACAGCTTCTGACCTGAAGTTGAGATTCAGTATGTAGCTATTTTCACTTTTAAAACTGAATTATAAAGTGCGCAAGGTTTGCACGGGTTGCGCTAATTATACCTTCTTAACTTTATCTGAAATTGCTAAAGTAGGCAAATTCACAGGAGCATGCGCATAGAAGTTTTATTTTGATAAACCTTGAGTATATTTTTATGTGCATGAACAGTATTCCTTTCTTTAGACTCGCTAAAAATATGTTCACCTGCTTGTTTCCGACTATGGTCGTAAGACTCGTTAAGTGTAGTACATGTTATTTCTGGGGTTGTAGCGATGTTGCTCACCCACTGAATGGCGAAGTCCGACGTCGACCTATACGTCGGCTTGAGGGGGGTTTCCCCTTCCAGGCATTTCTCCCCAGCGAGGGCACCGTTCCAGCCGGGACAAGATCTTATCTCGTGACTGGTCTCCCGACATGTGCTGTAAATCGTGTGTGTAAGGGGAGCGTATAGGACAAGGAAGAGGGAGGAAAGATGGCGCAAGCTTCGGGAATCCTGCGTCGGCATTCGCCTAGTATTGTTTGGAGAACCCACGGAAAACTACCTATCAGATCAGCCGATCACTAGATTTCTCGTCCAGACAGGGGCTGAATAGCTTAGTAGTCGAAAATCTGCCACTGTCGGCACTCAAACTTTAGGATCTCTGTCAGTCACAGCAGAGGCAATGGTAATGCAGATTGCTGCTCTGAACTAACTCAGCTGGAATGTTTTCAGATGTTCAAGACCATCACGTACCTCTGTACACTTTTCCAAATGTGTTTTTCTTTCAAAAATGGAGAACTGGTTGTGTCATTCATATAAAGGAAAGGTTTGATTCGATATAAGCTTATTTGCTGTCACCGGAAGTGCCGTGTTTTGGCCAGACATTGTACTAACTGTTTCATTAAGTATTTTTCAAATTGAAGTTGGTCTGCGTGAAGATCAATCTTTTGTGTACCACCACAGTTATTCTGTGACACTTCACAGTTTGACATTATGGTGTAGCTTTTAGATACATTATAGTAGGGAATAGTTTTTGCTATTCTGTTTGTCATTTAAAAAGTTTTTCAGTGTCTGCATTCGCAAAGATTAATTAATTATTATTCTCAGTGGTAATTGTAAATGATACTCTGTTGTTGTATACCATCAGATCTGCAGATGAACATAATTGTATATGCTTTGAAATATTGACAAACTAGAAAATTGTAATTTTATTTACTTGACCAATTCCTGCTAACAGTCTACTGGTTTATCTACTTGTGAACATGAAAAACAACATATAAGTATGTAGAATATTGCTGAGAGATGTATAAATAGTATATGTGACTTTAGAATTCTCTTCATATGGGTCTTAGCAAATTAATACATTATAAATTTCATACCTGTAGATAACTAGGAAAAAATGTATGTAATAACACAAAAATCCCCACTCTAGGCTTCATCTAGACTATAATTTTTTTTAATTCAGGAATTTTTGGATCTGTGACTGCTATTGAATATTCAGGGGGATTTTACCCAACAGTTTAAATGAGTTAAGACTTTTTTCTAAAAACTTCATAGAACTTAACTAATAATAATTTAGTAATAATAAGTTAGTAAGTAATTTAGAAATTGGAATAAAAATGTAATTGATGTTTTGTGGTTTTTCTTTTTCAGGGTCGTGCTAGGCAACTTTATAATGCAGGCTATAAGACACTGATTGATATAGCTAATGCAAATGCTAATGATCTAGTGTCTTCTATAGACCATTTGCCCAGAAAGATTGCTACTCGGATTATTGCTGCTGCTAAGGTAGTTTTTAATTTCTTATATTTCTTTTAAAAGATTTATGAGACATTGTAATATTAAATATACGTATTGTATTTCAATTTTTTCAGCTATTACTTCTTTCCAAGGCTGAAAACCTGCGAGAAGAAGCAGAAGATATTGTAGAAGGCATGTTCAATAAATCATTTGATAATTAATCTTACTTAAAACCTTAAAAGAATCTTAAAAGATTTAAAATCTTAAAAGATTTATTCTCACTTGCGAGTCTTGGTTATTTAAGAACTAAGAGGAAATAGTTGATTTTCTGATTGATAATTATTGTAAATAGTGACTTTGATATTTTTGTCTGTGATATCAAGAGGAATGCATCTGTGATTAAAATGTTATTATATATAAAAGATAATTAAAATTGAAGTTTAATGTTCTTGGTAAAGTCATCCACAAGTACGCAGCTACTTTACTGGGTAAGTTTATTTGTAGTATTCTACTTTTGTAGTGAAGAATATGCAGGTTACATTTGTGAAGTTTGAAGAATATTTCAATGTAGATGACATTTTGTAATTCTTGCAGTACTTTTTTTTAAAAATATTTTCAATTTTTATATTTTTCAGAATGTGCCTTTACGTAATAAAATTCTTGTTTATCCATATCAGTGATGTCCGTTTTTTACATTAATTTCTGGTGTGAATAATGAATTGTAAATAAGATGTTAAAACAACAAAACATATCAAGAACAAAAGGAATAGATTTTAATAATTTTGTGGGGAGAAGCTAAGTAAAATACTGTTGGATTTGAAAACTTTTGACGTCAACATTTGAGTGATTCCTTCAAAGGCTTTTTCCATGTTTAACAATGTAATAAATTGTGATATTAGACAGAATTCATTGAGATGTACTGTGTTTAGTTGTTTTTTGCTACTGGGTGATTATTGACAGGGATTTGATTGAAAAGTAAAGTCAGTTTGAGAATGGTAAGAAAATTGTTATGGTAACGAATTGTCTTACAATGAATCAATAGAAATATTTGCTCACAAATCTTATTACAGTAGTGTAAAAGATGGTGTCATATAAAGTAATGCAAATTCATTCTTATATTTGTATCTTTTCCGTCATAGATTTTTTCACATCTTGATGGAGGTACACAGAAGGCTCTCTTATGTTTCTTTTCACCCATCAACACTTTTCATTTTACTCTGACACTCACCTCCATGCATGGGGACCTGTGAGAATGGTTAATAGATATGCAAATTCAAGATGTCTAAGCAGATCTGCTGTGATCCTGGATTTAGAGTGTGCCGACCATTCTGATGACAACATCATAACAACATGAGAACATTAATAATTAGACGAGCCTTAAGTTTTCCAAATATGAGTTGCATAAATGTTCATGACTGGTTTAAAATTTTTGATCTGTTGATTCCAAATCTGAAAACATTTTGTTCTATATTTATCTTTCATCCAATTTGAATTTTTGCATTCAAATTAATTTTTTATTCTAGTATTCCTTTAACAATTCAACCTGCAGAGTACACTGACGAGCTATTAATTGCAGTTTTTGAAACTTTCACTCCATTGGAAAATGACAATGGCGAGTAAAAGTTGGAGTCAAGTGATGAAACTGAAGGAATATATTCCCAGAAGTAGGGGATCATTCTTTCGACACCTCAGTCTTGTAGTCATTGAACGGTGACAATTTCAGAGAGATCATAAGTGGATTGTTTTAAAGGTATTTTACCTTCCTTGCCACAGCCATGTATCCTTTGGAATTTACATTGGTAGGAATAAGATAACATGAATTAAAAATTGGTAAATAATCACTAAATTTATAAAAAATTGAACTTTGAATTAATTATCTTAATTTAAAGAAACATACCCAAATATAAAGAAATGTTGGTGAATCAATGTTTTAAAATAATTTACATGTTACATTGTTCATGTTGTTGCAATGTTGAATGAATTTATAAGACAGTGACAAGAGATTGAAATAGTCATAAAATTCTGTGTATACAATCCATTCAGTGAATATATTTGCGACTTGTAGTCAATTACAGATCTCTTACATTATCTTTTTTAGAGACAACTTAAATCATAACATTATAAATTGTCTTCAAACATGTAATATAATGTGATTCACTTGTGATGATTACATTAAGTTTACAACCGATAGACATTTGGTGATGCATAAGTGGATAATGTGAAATCAAAGTTGAAATCATCTACAATTAAAGTGATTTATGCCAAACACTGAAAAATGGCATCATTAGATCATGTAATAAGGGATAAAGAATATAGTCATCATTGAACGTCATCAAAGTTGAACACATACAATTTACAATAATTACAAGTTCACTTAATGAGAACAAGGAAAAATACCCACTCGGAATTTGAGGTTGAGAGAAATATTCCATAAATGTCAAATTCCAGAAATGAACGAGGTTTCTCGGTTTTGCATTGACTTAAATCGTATGCGATCAACCTTGTTGCAAGATCGGTTCAACAGTATTGTGATTATACATGTTTACATGTATGTATGACTGACAAAATCGATTTACAAAAGTTGTTAAAAGAATTTATATCAAAAAATGCAAAACACAACGCTGTTTTTGCATTGCAACGAACTATTTAGTTACGTGAAATAAATATGTTAATTTGATGACTATTTAATGATAAACTTGACAATTTATATCCTGTTTTGTAATTTTCCCTTCATATGCATTTTCGGTGGGAGATGGAGGGGGTAGGGGGACACCCCCCATGGTCAACTACCCACTCGGACTTAACACCAATTGCCGGCTCTTCAGTCCAGCATCAACGATCTTTCCGATTGCTTCCCAAAGAATGACTGACCTTGGAACCCGGCTCGGCGACCCAACAGAAACTTCTGGAAATTTTCTGTCAACAATTCATTTTGAATTTGATTATTTCTGTTAAACCAACATTAAAACATTTATTTCATGTAATTATTTTTGATTGTATGAAAACTGGTTTTAGCAGTGCATCTGCACAATGAACATACATAAATAAATAAGGGAGGCGCATAAAATGGATTTAAATAGTGGATACCTAGGTGTTTCAATTCTGATAGGTGACATTTTACTGTCGAAGGCTTATAATTTAAGATTTTTTATGTTTTTGTTGATAATGATATTTAAAGAAGTAGTAGTATAGCAAGTTATATTACACCCTAGAGTATCTCTCGCATCCCAGCCTCCACATCTCTATCGTTGTAGTCGTCATTACTCAATCCTCTCTTCACCATCGCCTCATCCACTCCCTCTCCCCAGTAAGTCGAGGTCTTCCTCGGTGGGTAGCTGGTTGCCATTTCCACAATATTTTCGGTCAACATTCTTCGTTGCATGTGCCCATACCAATAAAGTCTTTTTCACTTCTATCTTCAATTATATTAAAACTTACTTCCGCTTTACGTTTAATTTCTTCGTTCTTAACTTTATCCATTAAAGTCAGTCCGCATCTTCGGCTTCAAAAGTCCATTTCCATTGCTTTCAATTTCTTTTCTATCTTTTTTGTTACTTCCCATACCTCATATACATAAAGGGCAATATTTTCTACAACAGTGTTATCCTTTTGCAATTCTGTTTCTAATATCTTGCGTACTGCCTCAATTTGCGTTGATTTCTGTACCGAGGTATATGAATATGTCCTCCAAACCTTCATCCAGTTTCAGACCTTTAGCACTTCCTCCTACAACCATACATTCAGTCTTGTTAAGTTTTTTTTGTAAACACCATTCTGAGTACTCTTCATATAATTTGCGCAGCATGTATAGAGCATCGTCTTCATCTACAGTGAACACCACCTGATCATCTGCGAAATGTAGAGAGGGTAACTTAGTCACCCATTTTAATACCCATATTCCTACATTTCATCCTCCTTCTCAGGGCGTCATTCAAATATATTTTAGACACAGCACCCCTGTCGTAAACCCTTATTTACTCTAAATGGTCCTGAAACGTTTCTCCCTACTTTAATTTGGCTCGTATTATCACTGTACAAATCTTTAACGGCTCTAATCAATTGCGTATGTACATTTTGTTTCTCAATCGCCATCCTTAGCCTGGATAATGGAAGAGTGTCATAGGCCTTTCGCAGATCTATAAACACAAGCGTCTCCAAGTTATGGGCGAGTCGTTTGTCGGTTACCTGTCTTAAGGCCAATTCACAATGCAATCGTAAACATAAGCATAGCTCATAGACAAACATCATAAGTGATTGAAGTATTCACAATGTCTAACATAAACGTAAGCAAAATAAGTTTCTATTGGCTGGATGTGAGAATCGATTTCAAGGTATCGACTGTGTCCATGGCCCATGTGGCGTTAGTTCTACGAGGGTTGCCTTTTATATTTCAGGAGTAGAGAACAAAAACAAATATTAATCATCGAAAATCACTTTATTGTTTTTCAAAATATTCCCCATGAAGATCTATACACTTTTGCATGCGTTTGAACCAATTGTCGAAGCACTTTTGCTACTCTGATTGAGGTATCTCCAAAACATGCATTCTGAATGCAGCAATCGCTTCTTCAGGTGTCGAAAAACGTTGACCTCTCAGTTTGTTTTTTTACGTACGGGAATAAAAAGGAAGTCAGGACTATATTGCGGATGACTCATCAAATCGATGTTTTGGGTGTTCAAAAATGCAGTTGTTTGAGCCGATGTGTGAGAGCTCGCATTGTCGTGGTGAAGAGTGATCCGTCTTCGGCGGATGGTTTTCCTGATTTCTTGGAAGACAGCTGGCAAACAAATCGTTTTGTACCACTCAGAATTGACTGTTCTGCGTTGTTCTAGTGGTACGGTTGCGACATGTCCAATTTGTCCGAAAAAACAGGCGACCATCTGTTTGGAAGTGCTTCGTGCGCGAACAACTTTTGTTGGATTTTGCTCACCTTGAAACACCCATACAGTCGACTGCTGTTTACTTTCGGGCTCATACGCGTAAATCCACGATTCATCACCTGTCACTATGTCATAGACGTGTTTCGAAGCATCGCGATCGTATTTTTGAGCACTTCTTTCCACCAATCGACACGAGCCTTTTTTTTGTGCGATTGAATCAGTGGGATTCAATGCGAACAATTTTTTTGACAGTCAAATGTTCATGCAATATTGAATGTATGCTGGTCCCACTAATGCCTAAGGGTGTCAATCTCATTATAGGTCACATGACGATCTTGCAATATCAGTTCACGCACAGCATCAATGGTTTTCGGAACAACTGATTTTGGACGACCTTCGCGAAATTCGTCTTGGAGTGAACTACGACCACAATTGAATTCACCATACCATCGATAAACACTGGTCCTTGATGGAGCTTCATCGCCAAAAATTGAATTAAGTTCATGCATGCACTGTTGCTGAGTTAATCCACGTCGAAAGTTGTCAAAAATAATCGCACGAAAATGTTCACTATTTAATTCACTTTTTGGGCCAAGACGAATCTTTTAAGTTACTGTAAACAACACAAATAGCGCTCGTATGTCAAAACGTTCTGAGTACGTATAACCTCAAAACATCCAACTTTTCGATAGAGCTGTCAGTTGTCAGATTGCAACACCAGGTTTGCCAAATCCCAAAACATAAGGCAACCTTCGTATCGACTTCGCTGCAATTTCGATTCTCGATTTTGAGTTACTGTTCTGTGATTGGTTCATTTCTTATATCTTACGCATAAACCATGGTGTACCTACTGCTAATCTCGGATATTGGTTTCGTAAAAGTTGTATTTTGATAATGATAATCGTGATGCTCCTCCCCAAATTGTATGCATATGTGGTAATGAGTCTAATCAGGATCTCGCGGAAAACAATTGAGAATTTTTAGAGCAATGGAATAATGTGAGTTGTGAAGAACAGCAATTCGTTGGACTGGACTAACTAAAAGTGCTATATGTGAGACCTAAAGGCGTCTCCTATCCAGTTGGACCCCTGGATAAGTGCCACGCAACAGTTTCTGCCATTTCTATCACCTGTTAGGAAATTGCTTGTTAAGAAAATTACCCACAGTGCGCGTATTGAGGACAGCTATTGTGTTGAAGCCACTGACTTGTCCTCTCTTTCAAGGACATATTCAAGAAGTATTGGTAAAGTTCGCGTCAAAAACTGCGCGGCATGCGTCACAATTTAGGGGTGGCGGTAAGAAGACAGGTCCAACCACAATATTTCGACAATACCAGCCCCAGAAATTGTCTCGTGACACTGCCTGGAAGTACCGGCTTGACTTGAACAGCCCTTCGCGTGTAAAAGTGGCGTCGTCAGAAAACAAAATTGGGATTCGGAATTCTGGATTATTCACTTGTTACAGGAGGAACCATTTGGTAGAGTTGTCTGGTGAGGGTTATCATTAGAGCCAGGATACTGTACACGCTGTAAAAGAGATATCAGCTTGCTTGCGGTACTCCAACCAGACTTGTGGTTACCTAGTATCTTGAGCAATTGCTATAGTGCTTATTGGAGGACGCGATTTTGATTCAAATTCGTAAAATAAAAAAAATCAAGATTTTTATCCCCGGAATTTCTTGTCGTTTTGTTTAGGTAAATGCCGGTCAGCAAAAATGGAACTTAACATTCCAATTGTGATCTGACTTTTACGATGACCACTGCAAAAGGGTTCGTAAGATCAATGTCCATTGTCGTAAAGCCACTAAATCTTTTACATTGCTTTCAAATTCTAATAGTGCACCCGTCTTGCATGTTTGCGCACTGTCGATTTTTACACCTACGAAGGTTGGAAAGAAAAAATATTTTGGGAGTTGTGCATCCTCGAACGTTAAAGCACTATCGATCCTCTGCGCATGTGAAGTTCAAGATTCGCATCACTTTAGTGCATCTGCGCATGCGCACAAGATCGATAATGCTTTTCGGTATGGTGTGCACAAACTACCTATTACGCGTTGCGCCTGGTGTCAAGCATTCCTTTGCAGACACTCAACCGATTCCGCAGTCCTCTCAGGAAGCTCTTTCCCCTTTCGAGCTGTGACCTCAATCCCCACCGCGACAGAAGGCAGCTCGAGGGAGAAGCTAGTCCCGTTGGCTCGGTGAGTTACTGAGTCGAGCAGGTCGGGTTAAATTGTTCCTACCAGTACTCAGTGGCACGGTTTGTCAGAAACGTACAGAATATCGAAATGCACGTCTAATTAACTTTTTTTTGTCTGATATTCTGAACAATTTAATCGCACAGACGTACCATGAATATTTGTTTGTTAATAAACGTTTATCTATATAATATATATTCAAGCACAGTTCCGTGCCTATATAATGTAAAACGAAAAGTTCGAAGTTGGGTTCCTATATTTGAATGAAAGACTAATACTTAAGCGTAAGGCAGCTGTTAATCTAATGAAGTTAGCAATGATGCCTCTCATTTTTCTCTCTATTTGAAATGCCAACTATACATCAGTGAACCAGTTTTCGCGTATGAAACATTCTCTTTTAATTCAATGATTTCGAAAGTTCGGAATGTTCTCAAGGGTCCAACTACTACTAGTTGTTATTAAAAAGTTGGCACAAGTATCGTTTAACAAACCATTGATCATTCTAAAATGTACTGGATAAGTATGTTATATGTTATATATGTTTCAAAAGATCAACATCTGTTGAAGAAAATTGCGTATAGTTAAAAAATGTATGTATTTTTATCACCTGTGATCAGAATAATTTTATCAAAAATGTATAAAACAATTCCAGACTTGACTGTACATGATTTTTACACCCGAATATGCGAATAAGATTTATGCAGAACGTAGTACAGGTATAGAAAAAATCATAGTTCATAAAACTTTCTTCTGGAAAATATGAATTTGTTCCAAAATAATAAAAGATACTTGTGTCTACATTTTTATCGTATTTTCGACAATCATAAGTATGAGATATTACAATTCTGTAATATTTACTACTTCACTGTTTGTTCTAGTTATTGCAGCTATAGTTATATTATTATTTAATAATTTTGGTATGGTTTCGGGAAATTTTCGACGCATGGCAACTGATTCAGAGAAGTCACATCTCTGGATGTGCAGGACTGCTATCAGCGACCACCCAGCATCCCTCCGCCTGAGAAACATCGACGTTCCCAGCGCAATTGGCGGGTAATTCAATTTAACGGCCCGGAAATCGGCATTCAACTGTCGGGATGAGTTCGGAACACAGGCCCTGCTAAATTGGGCTCGGATCTAAAGGCATACCTCGTGTTTACGTGAAACGAGTTTATTTTTGGGAATGTGAAGCTAATTTTAACTTCGAAGGTTATTCGCCCACGACTGCAGTTCACATTTACTGACAGCAAATCGCAGTTTTGATTAAATTTTCTTCTTGGCGGTCATTCAAGAAATACGTACTCACTATTGTGAGGGGAGTGCTTTGTTAAGAAATTGTGAGGAGTGAGGGACTAATTAAAGAGAGTACCTGAACTACAGAATAAGTGCCACAATTGAAGACATTTTTGGTTGAAGACAAAAGAAGTGTTTTACAACGAGACGAGACTTAAAAGCAGAGTAGGCATTTTCTTTCCTTTACACATCGTTCAAATATTTACTCTACTACTTATATTACATTGTACTTCTATCCATTATTGTAACGGCAATTTCATGGTGTATACGTACATTGGGAGGTGTAGACGCTTTTTGTTACGTTTGTTAATTGTACTAATAATAATATGGGGAATGGTGAAATCTTGCAGCTAGGAAAACTGACATATCATGATATCACGAACTTGAATCCACCTGACCCCACCCACTCATGACACTTAAAAAACCCACCCACTCATGACGATTCTTGCGTGCCATGTCAGGTTGTGTAGTTTTGTGCACCCGATGTCCTTTAAAGTGCGAGCGGGACACGTGAATAGAGGTACTGCGCTCGCGCAATAGAGCCACACGCGCACTACTACTATACAGAAAACATCGGGTAGCGAATTGCGAGCTAGGGATTGTAATTGTTCTGAAATAAGTTTTACAAAAAATATAAATGCATTTTTTTGTACCAAGACTGCGTGACGAAACACAAGAAAGTATATGCTTTTGAGGCGGCATTCAGTAAAGCCGACAATAGTCTTGTCTCGCTGTCACTAGTCTGTTCTAAGATATATAGTCGTGCGAACGACTGTAATGTCTACGAAACTACAATTAATTACAGTACAATCTGTCTAAGCCGTAATCAATTGGGATGTAAAGATGGGGTATGTAAAGATGTAATTAAGTGAAGTAAAAATTACATGATTTATTATGATTATTAAAATAGATTTACATACATCGTATTTATGGAAGAAATCACCAATAAATGACTATAAGTGACTATTTCTGAGTTTTTCTTGCTTCCATAAGTTTGAGCAAGTAGGCAATTGCTCAAGATGGTTGGTCGTACATGTGTTGGGAGTATCGCAAGCCTTTTTACAGCAGGATCTTGACCTTAATGACAACCCTCAAGACCCAGACAACTCTACCAATGGTTCCTCCTGTGACAGTGATTAATCCTGAATTCCGAATCCTAATTTTGTTTTCTGACGACGCCACGTTTACACGTGAAGGGCTGTTCAAGTCAACCCAATACTTCCAGGATGCGGCAAACCTGCGTACCATGAGACAATTTCTGTCAAGGTTTGGGGGCTGGTATTGTTGGGAATATTGTGGTTGGACCTGACTTCATACTGCCACCCCTAAATGGTGACGCATGCCTTTAAATTTTTGCAACGAATTTTAAAAATACTTCTTGAACACGTCCTGGGGAGGACAAGTTTGTGGCTTCAACAGAATTGCTGTCCTCATTATGCGCATTTTGGGTAATTATATTAACAAGCAATTTCCTAACAGGTGGATAGAAAAGACAGGAACTATTTCGTGGCAAATATCCTGACGTCCAACAGGGTAAACTCCTTTAGGTCCACACATACCTTTTTTTTGGGTAGGTCATTCAAACGAGTTGCCGTTCTTCACCACTTAAATTGCTCCACTGCCCTAAAAAATCTTAAAATTATTTCGGAAGATCCTGATTAGACTCATTACCACATACGCTTACACACAAATTCTACTCTTCCGCGTAATAGCTGTATGAATTCATATTTACGTAATTACAATGAGGCAGATACACACACACATGTCAAAAACGGTTAAAACTGTCTGTGACGTGCTATGGGGGAGACGTTAAATTAAAGTTACATGTATGACCAGAATTAAAACAAAGGACCATCTCAGCATATGCTCAAGGATCAGGGAAACTGGACGAGAACCTGATCGAGATGGGAGTCATTGACCCAGAAGTTGAAGTACAATACTTGTTGCTGGTTCTTTAGAATAATACAATACACATGGTAAATAATACACTGGATGTCGTTAAAATTAATATTACTTTCCTTTTGGATGCTCGGTTTAGTCTCTAATTGAATAAAAACAGTTGTGTGTGCAGCAGAAAAGATTTTACTTGGGACTTAAACTTTTGTATAGAATTTAATGTCATATGGCAAGGTGTAAAATAATGTACATATATTGGGTGTGAATTTTTTGTGGGGAGCTATTGATACTGTCACCTGATGAATATGATTACTACGTGGAGTCAACACTTAGTAGTTATAGATATCTGCGTTTGCTGAAAATATATTCTCAAGCTTCATCGCCTGGCAAGGATCACGTGGGTGGGATTTGCTTATTATTCGTACAATTCTTTTTTGAAATCAAAAAGTCTCGGAGCTATAAGATGTATTTCTCCTGAATATTATGCCATATCTTAGGTGGGAATAAACATTCGCGGAATATGCACAACTAGCAGTATGGAGGCTGACTGATTTTTAAAGGACTTAATTTAGTATTCAATTCATTTAAATGGACATTCAATTTATATAATTTAAGCCGAGGGATCATCGAGGCACACCACAAGCGATTGTCTAAATCCAGGGAAACTTGAATCAGGATGACGATTTAGGGTGGGGCAAGTATTGGCTAGTTCGGAATAAGTGTTACATACTTCTAGAGCGTTTAGGGGTCGAAGATCATTTTTTCCCCGTGACGTTTGACGTCCCGTAATGAAGGTACATGAAACAAATTTTTGACATCGCGGCCTTGATCGGTGGGCAACTCATCCTGCACTGTTTGGTAAACAAACTCTGTAGGAGTCTTGACGGATCCGGTGGTAACGGCATCGCACGTTCAGACGCAGTTAAGGCTTGCGACCCGAGCATCAAATGACGGACGTTAAAGTGCGTCCGTCGCGAAGCGCGAGAGGGATGCATTCGGGTCGTGACTCACTAGCGCACTACGTGTTGAAATTATTATTACTTGTGACGTTGTGACGTCCGTCGCATTGCAGCCAACGGACGTCATAATTTCTTAGGCATCCATAGTGTGCGGAACACACGCAATACATGTGACGTACGTTGGCTACACTAGTCTTCCCCACACAATTCGAGTGTTATTTGAAATGTAAAATACATATATAGTATATTCAAAGTGGCTTACGAGGGACCGACGTGCACGTGAACAGCCGTAACGTGTAGCGAGTGATGAATTCCGAAGTGGGGAGTGCGTTAGAAGGAGCATGCCCTCTACAAGTCCAACAATGTTTTTATGATTGAACTCAATATACTGAAAACAGTTACCACATACTGATCACATCACATCCAAAATTCCCTTTATGTATTCCCTTATGTAAAATGAAAATGGTTGTAATTTGTTCGGAATGTCTTGCCAACTCTAAAAAATATTAATGGTGGTGTCTCGTTCCAATAAAATATGTATTTATTTGAAAATTCGTTCCCTATTCAATTAGTAATAGGGTCGGAACTTAAGTAATAATAATAAAATGATAACAGCACTCCACAAGCTAATGCTTTCGTTTTTTATTTTCTCTCTATTGCTTACGTAGTATAAAGAAAGAATTGTAATGCTACGGGAGAAAACGGGGAATTTTCGACAGAATATTTCTTGTTGTCGGGCCCTGGTTACTACAAAGCGGATAAATCCCGTACCCATATATAGTAACTTACTTCCTCTAACACGTGTGTAGTCAGAATCCATATATTGTGATTTCTTGATTTCGAAAAATCGATTGAAGTCAAAACATCCGACTATCTGTGAACAACGCTAGCGGCTAAACCGCAAGCAAGATATTCACCCAAATTGATATTCCCTTAATCGGTCTGGCTGATGTTTTGGCCCCGTGATTTTGAAAACGTTTTAATTTTGGGGGTACTTAACATGAAACCCTTGGGAATTTTCGAATTAAAAAAAATGCACTAATTTTTTTTATTAAACGTTGAGCTCGAATAACGTAAAGACCACGTAAGTGCAGGTCTCATTTTCGTTCAAATTCCTGATTTTTCGAAAATTAGACAAGTTCAAGTAGACACGTAGACAAGTAGACAAGAAATATCTTCCGGCGCCTTCCTTCAACTACCATATTGTGAAGATACTTTTTTTATTAACGAAATTATTTAATCAGAAACAGTTCTCAATTATGGTCATATTCAAGTTTTCGAAAGTATGAGTATTTTTTGCGTGAAACTTAGGCAGTTTTTAATTTTTAAACAATTATTTTCTCAGGAAAGGCTACAATTTTTTCTTTATTTTTTCACGTAATATACAAAGAACGGTAAAGAAAGTGGTGCTGGTTCCATTATCGACGCATTGCCAGTATTTTCAAAAATTGAAAAAAAAATCGAAATGCTTTGCGTTTTGTGTCCTTAAATAGACTCCAGGCTCTGTTACACCGATTGTATTCACATAACCTACCTTAATAAATCGAGTACCGCACACTGATCTGATCGCTGATCGTCGTGTTCTACTCTCTGACGTGACACACATACTGCGTTTGCTCACCGTACTCAAAAACAGTTCCATTAAATTATATGATCTTAATTTTTTCTTTATTTTATAAAGTAGACAAGTCTCATGGAAAAAACAATTAACTGTAGAAGGGGTAGTTTTTCCTCGTGTAGCCGCTATTACCTTCAAATGGGTCCGAGCTGTCTTCTTTTCACTTCAATCTCTCTCTCTCTCTCTCTCTCTCTCTCTCTCTCTCTCTCTCTCCTGTCTCTCTCTCTCTCCTGTCTCTCTCTCTCTCTCTCTCTCTCTCTCTGACGTCAGCACCTGCCGTCGGAAAGCTCTAGATGACGTCATACACCCACCGGGAAACTGGAAGGATCGATAGACAAAACAAGGCGTTGCTGCGCCTCGCACGTTATGAACTGATGACGTCGGTTTCGTGATCCTACGAAGATCCCTGGATTAACTTTCGTGTACATTCGTAGAGCACAGTAGCTATTTTTAGAGCTCGTTTATTTATGTCTCTCATAGTGGATTCGGCCACTGCAATTTCTCGAGAGATGAAAATCACTTAAATAACGTCTTGCAGAGAAGACAAAGCCAAGATCTCATGTCGATGAACTATGTGTAAATCACGATAACTAACCTTTTCGAGAAATCGACCTGTTTTCCTCTCAACGGCTTATTGAATATTAAACGTACGGAAACACATAGTTGGTAGATTTAATTTCGATTGTTAACATGATATTTCTACTTTCGTTACACTAAATGTTTGTTACGTAAATACCTGGTGAAGGTAAACTTTATAAATAACGGTGCTACTATTTACAATAAATGCATGAGTTTTTTACAGAGTAAAAAGTATAATTTGTGTATATACCTACTTCTATGTATAGTTGTTATTTTTTGGAATCTATTTCTTGGAAATATATTTTTCTTACTCTCATACGTAGTAAATTATTTTTTCGTAGGAAAAAATTTAGGATTTTGTTTCGTATTTTCTCTAATACTGAGTATGAAGAAAATTCACGTTTTGTGGGCTTCAGAAAGACAAGGTCGTTAATCCCTCGTGCTTGTTCATGTGTCTGTAACCATCTCTAGTGCCTAAACCTTCACAGGATTTCCATAAGTAATGTCACGGGCGCTTTGGAAACAGCAACGGTGAATACGCGTGAGGATTTCTGTACTCACGCCACTTTTAGGACTATTTTACGAATTAAATCAAATTTACAATGAAAATAAATATTGTAAATTTAATTTATGGTGACATTTCAATAAATGTTGCATTCGAACTGTAATACGAGACCCTGCAGATGACGTTGGATGAACAAGATATGACAATATACATTCCTTATTAAATCTTTACTTTCTCATACGTATAAACGGAGTAATGTACGTAGTGTAGAGAAAGTTATGTAATGCTGCGAAAAATCGTTTATAACGAAACGATAAATAATATTAAAGCGATTAATAATCGAAATATTTGTTTTGGTGTCCCCTGAAAACGAATCATTTTTATTTTCAAAACGTCATTCCATCTGTTCGCCCGTAAGAAAATTAGCGTCTAAACTTTTCTTAGAATTTTTACCGTACTTTTACCGAATTTTTACCGTACCGTACCGGGTACTCCCCGTTGATCTGGCTGCACTTGAAGCTCTACGATTTTGTAATTCATTCTTCAAATTTTCGAAGCACTTTTCGTGAAGCGCCTTAGAAATGTTTTAATTCTCAAAAACTGTTCCAATTAAAAAAAGTCTTGTAAGAATATACTTATTAAGATGGCTCTTCTAAAATATTCCTAAAGTCATATTTCAATTCTACTTTTAGGGATCCAAGAATTAAGAAAACGTGAAAAGTTGTCTTTTAGGCGGGCATAGATGACAGCTGAGAAGATAGCGGGGCAAAACTGAAAAAAATAGTCCAAACCGAAGAGATAAGGAAATTAAGTAGTACGAGAAAGTCTGTGCCATTCTGTAGCACCACTAATTAGAATTAATTGTTGGTTTGCGTACTTAATCTAGCTGAATATTGTTGATCTGTTGTACGTGAAGGGCAGAAAATATATTTTCTTGAATAACATTTGTTGTTCAAATATATACCTCGATATAAGGTAATGTACAATTTTTTGAATATAGGAGTAGTTTTTGCCTGAAACCTAGACAATTTTCAAATAATTATTTTCTGAAAAACTAATTTTTCTTTCAATATTTTCTTCAGGTAGGGCAAAAGACACTTAAAAATAGCGCAGGTGTCATTTTCCTTGAATTTTGAATTTTCGAAAATTGCAAAAGTTAGAAATATGTGCGGATGTAGCACAAGTTCTATTCTGCTATTAGGGGTCCGGAAAATTGAGAAAATGCGAAAAAATGCCTTTTGTACGCGAGAGGTAGCACATGGAAAGCGGGTGGGGTCGCAACCGAAAAGCTATACTTCGTTTTCCTACGTCACCGTGATGGCATTTAAGCTCTCGAATGGATGACATCTGATTTACGTCATGCGCCTCGTAAAAATACGACGTATAATACAGATGAAACAGATCAGGAAACCAACTAGTAAGAGAAAGTTTGTGCCATTCTGTAACACCACTAGATCGTCTTTACGAATGTAAGAAGAGAAAGTTATGTAGTCGTGCGCCCGATAAAGGCGCATTTTGGACACAAAACACTCATTGCCGGGCCCTTGCGTAAAAGTGGATTAATCCGATTGATAAATATAGAAAAATATTCCTCCGACAAGTGATTTATCCGGAATCCATGATTTGTAGGTCCTTGGTTCCGAAAAATCTATTGCCAGCCAAACGTCTCTCTCCCATGTGGTCAACACTTACGCCTAAACCAGGCCTGCACAACGCTTACTCCCGCGGGCATTTTGCTCTTACGAGTCAGCCGTCTGCCCGCGGGAGGTGCCAAAGTGCAAGTAGTGGGGTGTAGACGGGGGGGGGGGAGCGGAAGTGGGGTTGGCGCGGCGCGCAGATTGATGCCCGGGTGTTTAATACAGTGTGAAATGATTTGGTCACTTATTTAAAATGGGTAATCTACCGTATTTCTAGCTACAAGAGCCATATATCAGTTCATGTTCTTGCATGCACTGCTATGTATCGACATTTAAAAGTATTTTTACTTTATGTTCATTGTAACCCATAAACAATGGCAGTGGCCTCTTTTTAAAATGTGTTATGTAATTTTAACTAACAAAATATTACAATTTAATAATTGATTTTTCATCAAGAATGTTATAATTTCCAAATGATAGCAAAACGGAGGAAATTGATAACATCTCACATCGAGATTGATATAAAAAAGAAATGTAGGCCATTCCAAGAAGGGTAATGTTTGGCAGTACATATTTGTGATCAATTTCCCTCATTATGAAGATGAATAAAGGTACCAACAAACACACTTCTTTTACGATATTTTCGTACAATTATGACATTATTATGAGTCTCATTAAATAGAACGCAAAGGGCTTAAGTTTTTATACGATTATGAATAAAGTGTTCGTCGGAAATTAGAGAAGAAAGTAATCATGATTTTCTAAGAAAAATATTTTTTAGCTTTGATAGAACCGTCTTCATCAATTAAACATTGGCAGTGAAAAAATAATTGAAATGAAATGGAGATATTCCGAATGTGGTGCGGTAAAGCACAAGTCGTCCAAATAGGTATCGGAGCTCTGGGATATGTCCTGTAAAATTTGTATAACCTCCAGGTCATTCAAAAGATTGAAAAGTACAAGTACATTGCTTTATTGGGAACATCCCACATTTTGCGCAAATTATTCTACGTAGAGGCACCGACAGTCCATAGGTCTGCTTCTTAGAAAGGTGGATGCAATCTGGAGTAGATTTTACAACCAACCGACTCATAACATCTTTAGTCGTGAATCAGAGGAATAATGATGCTGCTGCTGCTGATGATTCGCAATCGGATGGTCCAGGTTCGATCCCCGGGCCGGCCATCCTGACTTTTTTTTCGAGGTTTCCCTTGGTCATAAGGCTGGGATGGTTCCAAAATCCCACGAACACCTCCCTCTACCCCACCTCCCACCATCATCCTTTTACCTTGTCACTTCAATAATGATAATAATAATAATAATAATAATAATAATAATAATAATAATAATAATAATAATAATAATGTGTGTCTCTGTATGTTTGTGTGTCTATTTCATCACTTCCCCCAGGCCTTACAATCTTGGGGTATAAAAATGGAATCAACATTAAAAAATGCTGATCCCCCAATAGAAAAATAACTGGCACCATGATTCCTGTTTCGCGGGGGGGGGGGGGGATCTGTTCTCCGTGGCGCAGGCAGTTGCAGCAGCCTCCGCTGAGGAAGCAACACGTTGGAATCCTGCATAGGCATCGACATATTTGTGATTGCCCCTTCACCTCTCAGAATCATCCTATCGCCTCATAGTTCATAATTCGACAACCTTGTCTGCACAATGGATACAGTCCAAAGGCTGTTCCTCATAGCGAGAAAAGACTCGTTAAACTCTCCGGGATAAACATGACTGGACTTCGGAGAATAACGGGGTGCGTGGTCCCAGATGGCCGATATTTGCATTAAAAAATGCATAATAACAACTACAAATGCACATGACCTTGGTGACATTCCAGCAGTCTGTTCGACAGAAGCAGCCAATACAACTCGTCGCATCGCTGCCCATCTGCCCAGACCTCCCCCCCCCTCGAATCACCCGCCACAACGCCTGTCCCCGCGGCCTCCTGCCCTGTCGCCCCGCGCGTCCACAGCGACCGACCGGAGATGAAGGGGATTAAGCGACGCGCGATGGAAGCAGTTTCTCATCAGGTCATTTGAGTGGAGCGCAGCAGCTGTCGCCGCCGCCGCCGCCGCCACCGCCGTCGGCTCCGCCGCTGCCGCCGTCACCGCCGCCGTCGCCGCCGCCGTCGCCGCCGCCGTCGCCGCCGCCGTCGCCGCCGCCGCCGCCTCCGCTGCCACCGCTGCCGCCACCGCCTTTGCCTCCGCCGCTGCCACCTCCGCCACCTTAGCAGCTACCGCCGCCGCCGCCGTCGCTGCCACCTCCGTTGCTTCCGTCTCCGCTGCCACCACTGCCGCCGCCGCCGCCCCCGCCCCCGCCCCCGCCGCCGCCGCCGCCGCCGTCGCCGTCGCCGTCGCCGTCGCCGTCGCCGCTGCCGCCACCGCCACGGCCACCGCCGCCGCCACCGCCGCCGTCCCCACCGCCGTCTCCGCCGCCACCTTCGCTGCTACCGCCGCCGTCACCGCCACCGCCGTTGCTTCCGCCTCCGCTGCCGCCTCCGTTGCCTCCGCCACTCTCAACTCCGGACCCGGCGAACACACCTCCCATTTACTCCTCCCCCATTTCCCCTCCATTTCCCTCCCCATCCCTCGCCTAATACTCCTGTAACCAAGCTAATTGCTGCAGCCCAGTGGTCGAAACGGGCAAATTCGGGTTGGGACGAGCCACTAGGACTCAGGGCTACGAATAAAATGAAGCCCTCAGGAATGGAATATTCTAAGAACACATCAAACATGAGTCTGAAACAATCCCTCCTAACATATCTTTCGGTTTTTCAATTTTTTTATTAAAAGACCTCCAGCTGACTGAAGCTTTGGGGTTACCACTGTGAGATCTACATCTTTAACAGCAACTCAGGTCGTTGGAGATTATTTGGACAGATCCGTTTTACAAAACATATTTTTGGATAATCCTATTACAGATTTAGAATTGTGTGTAAAGTTGTGTTTAGACACATGTGGTTATTTATACAAAAATTATAGAGAGGTAAAAAGAAGTGCCTAGTACAAATAACTGGAATGTATACAATAGAGCTTCCGTATTTTCATATAAATGTACAATCAAAAGTTCAAAACATACTAACTTTTTTTGCAAACTTTGAAACCACGTAGGCAATAGTATGTATAAATATTTTCTTCGGAACAGCGTGCGAATAGCAAATTACTCTCACGCGCAGCAATAGAACAAATACTATCTACTGAAAATAAGTTTTAGCTAAAGCTGTTTTTTTTGTTTCTCATATACTTACAACTTTATTTAAAAACTTTGTACATGTGCCGAAGGCCTTTAAGCCATCGCATCAAAGCCTCGGAAAAGAGACCACAAGTTACGGCAGAAGAAAACAACCCCTGAAGAGGGAAAAACCGAGTACATGCTACTTCCTGGTGCGAACGTCATGTAATTTTATTCCAGTCTTTGGCCTCCTCAGCACCTGAAATCAAACACCGCCACAGCAAATCGTCAGCACCAACGCCTCTGCACTTACATTTGGGCCACCCTCTTTTTTTTTTTGCTCCCTAATGTTCTTATCAAATTATTGACGGTTTCATTTTTAAAATTAAAAAAAATTGATTTATGTATTACTTAACAGTTGACTATGAATGATGGCTTATTTACTTAGCAGTTTACTAACCTAAATTATTGATTAAATTATTAATTGTTTGCTTAAGTTATTTATTTCCTCTCCTGCCTAGGCTTCGCTCGTACTAACCCATGCTGTTTTCCCTCTCAGTAAGTTCCGTTTCATTAATGGTCCGAACCTTTTGTAGACATGTTCCTAATTTTTTCATGAATGGGACCTTTTATCACCTAATATGTTCTGGGCGAGCGTATCCTTTCCATGTTGGAAGTAGTAGTTTCCCATTCCCATCAATTTTCGTCTCCATGCTTTGGTCGCACAGCAATTTAAAAGGATACGGATCCAATCTTTCTTATCACCGCAAAACACGCAGATGCCATTACCATTCGTGTCTTTCAATCTACATTTCATTCACCCCCCGACCCTGAACCAAGCGCATCCCCCTACTGCGTCCCCTCTAAGTGTGTGAACGTAACTTTCGCAACCCCATATCAGGCTCGAGTGAGTTTGTGCCACAAGCGAACGGTTTTCGGCTGTTGCTGCCAGAATATCTTGCCTTTTAATATCCGCAAGTCTACCCGATTTTAGCCGTTCTACCTTACGTGATCCCTTATCCCCCACCGACTCCGGTGAATCTTCTCCAAGACCTACGCGTTCAAGTAGAAGTTTAATTTTGTACGATCAGTATCGTTGGTCGCTTTCCTGTAACTGCTCCCTAAAGCACTTATGTATAAGCGTGTCAGCCTGTTCACCTGCTAATCTAATCCAAAGTTTAATGGGTTTCATTTTAAAATATTTCCAAATTCCTACACTACCGACCTCTCTCAAGACCCCTGCGTTCAAATCTAGAGATTCTGAGAATTAATTTGTAATCTGTTTCTATTATTTCTAGTCGATCTATGCTATCCACCCCCCCGATTTCTGCCCCATAATTCCCAGCTGGGAGAACTAGCGATTTAAACATTGTATCGCACACCTTTATAGGCAATTCCAGTAACCTTCGCAGTGAGCAAACGATTTCTTTGAGTGCAATTCTTCCTTTACTTTGCGCCCCCACTATGTGACTATTCCATTCTCTATTCATGGAAATTTTTGAACCCAGATATATAAAAGTTTTGACCCGGTCGATCTCATCCTGCGTATAATACCATTTCTCTTTTTTACTCCTAATAATGCCATTCTTGAAGACACAAACAATTTTCGTGTTTTGAATATTTACTTTTAGACCCCATGTCTCACTATACTTTTCTAGGGTGTTTAAATTTCACTGTACATCTAAACACAGTCCTTGTTTATATATTTTGTGACTTTTGGGACGTCCCAAATACCCCAGCCGCCTACGCAGCCAAGGCGATGCCCAGACACATCTCCGCAATGCACACACCCCGCTATTATAGGTGCGAAACAGCTCAGTGTAGTATCTGCTGCCCGCAGCTCCGACGCCGGATTTCCAGTGCGGGGCGAGCGCGCGAGGACAGTCGGTAGAGGTTGTGACACGGTGTTACCCCTCCAGGAGATGCCGGACATCTGACCGCTCCTTCTTGAGTGAGTCGTCGGCGAAGTAGGTTGTGCGTTCCCAGTTGGCTGAGTGAGGTGTAATAGGCGCCATCTTGGCGAGCGTACGTAGGAAAGCAATTGTTCGTGCAAGAAAGTAGTTAGAAGAGTGGAGAATCTAGACATTAAACTGTGATTATAATTGGGCGAATTATAGACTGTGGAGATTCGTAAAGTAACGAGTACAAGGCGCAATAGTGGCCGCGATTTAACATTTGAGCTGCTGTGAGGAGTTGGGAGAACTGTTAAAATTAGCAGTATGAGGGAGCGTGCGTCGTAAAGAACGCCAAGAACTAATACGCCGTTATCAAACGCGAGAGAACTTTGCAATGCGCGCCGCCGTGCCGTACGAGAAGAGCGATGAAGAAAGAAGAAGAGGCTTGCTCTGGTGTGGAGCGTTTCAGGAATGAAGACGGGCGAAGATTTGGCGAGGATCTGGTGGAGGGCGAGAGAAGGTGGAGCTTCGAACGCCATCGCAGACGACTGGTTTGCAGGGGAGCGAGGCGACAGCGCGGCCGCAGTAGGCTAAGGTCGTGAGCCCGCGGCGCAGGCGTTCCGATCGGAGGCTGGCGACCCCGACCGCCGCGCGAGCGCAGAACAAGGTAAAAGAGAATCATTGTTACGGGACTTGAGGGGCAGGCGACGCAGCGACGTAGCGAGCGCGCGATTGAAGTAATTAACGAAGATTGAGGGGAAAACTGAATACTAAATCAGAAGATGTAGCGGTCAGAGTGTGTAAAGGACAGTAAACGCCTTGCAGACTGTGTAATATATTTCATTCTTAAATGAATCTCTGAAAGAAATTGATTGCAAATATTTAAAATGCTCAAATAAGTAATTATATGGAATTGTTGAATATCATTCTAAGTGTGGTGAAATTCATTGCAAATTTTCAGAAGTAAATTCAATTTAAATTGTGTTCTATTTAAAGAAAAGAGAGTAAAGGAAATTTAACTCAATTATTCACAAACGTTTGCTGACCTAGCATCTGGTAACGACCGTGCACGGTGTTGGGAGAACTATTAATTTGTCAGTTCAGGGTATTTCAAAGTTACTAAGGATTGCAAGTTATTGATTCCAGAGAGCTTATGTGAAAGTGGTTTCACATTTTGGATTGATTTGAAGATGTTATGTGATTATTTTATCAGTGCTTTGTAAGATGTAAATAATCGTTTTAAGAATATACGCACTGATTTTACCTAATTTCTGTGTCTTGGGTACACTTTTTCACACACGAAAGATCTCGCCCCCTGAACAAAGAATAATAAAAACAAAGAACAAAGCTCATTACGAGCATTCATTCTGCCGTCCTTCCGAGCTGCCTGAGTGGGTGTTAGGTGCTTAGTTGGGGCGGTCGGAATATATATAATTATTCTCACTCTTTGCCTCTTCCCTCATCAGTGAAATACTGAATGTCATTAGTCCCATCAGTGAAGTCTCAAGTGAATGATTTATTTCGGGATGTGCCGGTGTTTCCTCCGCTTACTATAACAATACAAATAATGAAAGATATGGGAATGGAAGGAGTCCTATGGGGAACTAAATGGGCAAACATATGTTGTGTATTATTAATTCATCCATATAATATGAATGGTAATGCTAAGGATAATGTGAATGTCAAGTGACTTGTTCTAACGGTTACAATATTGTAATATTATACATGTATTATAATATTGCATCTTGGGTGAATTATATCTACACTCCTAGGGAAATTAACGGACGTAAATAATATTTATGCACCAAGGGCGTTAATAAGGGTTCTAATAATCGTGCGGCAACAATATGCCCGAGGGCTAAAGGCCCGAGAACATTAGAACCCTTATTAACGCCCGTGGTACATACATAATTTTATCTTCTTACCTAATTTTGATGATTTAGATTTACTAATTTACTAATTAACTAGATCTTATAGTATAACAGTTTTGGTAATTTCGTTTATAATGATGGAAAATGTTTTTTGTAACGAATGTGGTTTTGAGGGACTGGGGAAATATTATATCAAATATAACCATGAGAGAATAATCACGGTGGCGTTATGTCACTGTTTTTCGCACTTTTCTCCGTGGGGATGCTAGATGTCGCATGATCGCGACCGTATACAGTACTGCTATGCGGTCGCGATCATGCGACATCTAGCGGACCGACGGAGAAAGATGCGAAAAACAGTGACATCATGCCACCGTGAAGCAGGGCCTTGAGGGGCGGAGTTAGAAAATCGCAGTATAAATCGAGAACTTACATGAACTTTTATAAACGCGACACGCCGTAAGGAACTCCCTCCGCTGGGGGTACGACGGGTGGGGAGGGTAGAGGGGAGGGGCGGTGGGGTTGGACCCGCGTGAATTTACGCAGAACGAAAAATGTTTTCGGGAAGTGCGGACATAAGCAGCAACTGGAACAGGCCTAACAAAGGACGCAGCCACTGCGGTCAAATACGCAGTACGTAGGTTTGGTAAAAGTAACAGGATTCGTTGTGCAGTTTATAGAACCAAGTGCTATCAAGTCAACAATACGATAGCTTGAGAAACATTTCACAGTCCACTATTCGGGTTCTACTGCCAATATTGGCGAATTTCTGTGTTACATTTTGTACTTGGACATCAATAATGAATTTTATTGGAATTGAACTTCGGGTTTGCTTCACAAGGCTGCACGACCTTTAGACAGGGCCTTTCAAAGCAATGGAAACCTAATGGTTGAATTACCGATTATGATTACATTCTTTCTAGACATTACGGATCATTCCACGCTATTAGCGCAATGAGCTAACGTGTACGTCCTTCATAATGTGTGCATGCTCACTCTTTTATAAATCTGTGTAATTCCAAGTTCTTTTAACGATTTGTTATGACATTTTTTTTCGACGATTTGTTACGCCACGAGGCTCAATTAAGTATGTTCTGTGTTACTTCAAGTCACCCTACAACGCGTCAAAAGATGTTAATAAGTTCTTTAAATTGGAAGTAATCACTCCTTAGTTGGCAAATGAAATGTTGCCTCCCAACCCACATTGTAACATTTAATTTCTTGTTCAGGGCTACTTTGTGGTGCGACATTAGGCATTAGTTTTTTTTCAATTGACTTATGTTAGTAATTTTAGCATTGTTGTTCTTAACTAGAAACTTTCCAAAGTTATTAACTTTTCAAAATGCAACTTGCAAAATTTGAAGAGTGCATCAGAATGGGATAGCATCAAATCATTGTCAAGGGCGTCATGTGGCGATTGTCAAGGATGATAAGAATATTTCTCTCATAAAGGAACTGTTATTTAAAAAGAATGTTTAAAGGTACTCCAGTACTGTTGATTTTGCTTTTGAAGTTCACAGTGGAAAACTTTATATGGAATGGCAAATTTGATTGAAAAGATAAGACAATAACTCGCATACAACCATTCAAATTGTTGATAAGCTCTTTTCAGTAAAATGTTTGCAGGATCTGAAACCGGGTCTGTTACGGCAATGATAGATATGTTCCAACGGAACACAGCATTATAGTACGCGATGAATTATTCCACTAAACAGTGGTTCTTAATTCTCATATGCCTGTTACTATCAAAGTTTAGGTAATAAGAAAAAAGTGGAAAATGAAAAACGTGACTGGTGTAATTCCTGCTTTCCATACCTGTATAGACATTTTACAGCAACCCTGGAAAGGATTCATGATTGCCATATATTGACTTCGGATACGGATAAAACCGTAGTTTAGTACGCAACGTTCTAGTCACGGTAACGACTTACAATTCTTTTAGAACTGTAATACAAATGACTGCAAGATATAGAAAAAAACTATTGAAAATTATACCTACAACCACTACAGAGAACCGACAATATCTATAGATATATCCGGAAAACATACAATTGGAAAATACTAGTTTCTGACAAAACTCAAAATATCTGGCGGATTAACTTTCCCATCGTCCATAAGTCATTAACAGAATTCTATACCAAATATCTGGAACATACCACAGCAATCCTTGGCTTTCTGTAGGAAAAAAACTCCTACTGACAAAGGTACTCGGGGAGTAGCTACAACAGCACATTTTTTCGCATTATTTCTAAGTTTATAAAATTCGGAGAGTTGAATAAAAATGAGACGCGTCACGTTTAAGCGTTCTTTGCGCTATCCACGGAATATAATTAGAAAAAATTGGGTATACACAACATACCCAAGGAAAACTAGTTTATGAACTTTTCCTTGGTAACTCCACCATTTCAGTAATACTTGTAGGCTGGTCTATCCCAAAAGCTGCATTACGCGAGATCACTGAAAATAAAATGTTTTGGTAGTAATGCACTGAGATGCATTTTTTGAGAAATTCGATTACATTGAACTTGTGAATCAGTCCTGGAACACAATTTAAAACCTACTACTAAAATACGTCTGACTCTTTACCCATCGCTTGGAGCATCGGAAATGGGAGCATCGATTCCTGCCTCCGCGCTTGCAAACAGCACAAGCACCTCGCTGGGGGCTGTGCCCCAGCGCAGTGTCGGGTGGGTGGGAGGGAAGAGGGGTTGGTTCCAGTCAGATGCCCAAACGAACCCCTCGCAGCGGGCCGCCGCCTCCGCCCCCTCCCCCGCTGCCACGACAGCCCAGTCGACCCGACCCGACCCGACCCGACCCGACCCGACCCGACCCGACCCGACCCGACCCGACCCTGATCCGACCCGACCCGACCCGACCCGACCCGACCCGACCCGACCCGACCCGACCCGACCCGACCCGACCCGACCCGGCCCGGCCCGACGCGCGGAGGATGAGACCCAAGCCGCCACTCGCGAGACGCTCGCGAAAGGTTAAAGTTGAGTGCGGCGGCGGTGGTGGGGGTGGTGGTGAGGGTGGCGGCAGCGGTGGCGGACGGGGTGGGAGCGACGGCGGGGGCGGTGCGCGTGGGTCGTCGGCGGCGGTGGCGGCCCGCCGCGGGTCAAGGATCATCCCCCGGCGAGGTCTTCGTGTCGCCCCGCGCCGCGCCGCGCCCCGCCCCGCCAGCCGCGCCCGAGATGACGTCACCGTTGCTGGGTGGTTACGCTCCACGTGGCGAGCTCGTCTTTGGCCCGCATCGCAACGAGCGTCGTACTGTAGCATCGCGCCTCCCCCCCTCTCCCCCGCTGGGCTTCGATCCAGCGCTGGACCCTGTGGCTCCCGACCTCGCTCTTCTCAAAGCCTCAACAGCTCTCAGAACGCTCAGCAGCTCAGATTTTGTGACACGCTTTTTAACTTTATTTCTCAGTTCAAGACTCACCGATTTCCGAAATGGTAATTGATGGAATACAACATCTGTATACCATTTAAAACACTAAAGTTTATGTTTGGAAGAAACATTCTGTCGTCCGGATGGCCGAGATCGCCGAGACAGTAGTGCCGTAGCTGAATGATCGCGGATTCGAATCTCGCCTCGGGCATGGTTGTATTTGTGGTCGCCCTTTCACCCCTCACCATCACCACATCACGTCATATTGTTTACCCTATACTTAATCTATAGTGGTCGCTAATGACCTAGCTGTGAGTGCGATGTTAAATAAAAAAAAGTATTGAGCTTTTTATGCAAGCAAATTTTCTTTTTTCTTTAAACGAACGGTTCAGGGCCCTAGATGTGTTAACACTTGCTCTTGACCTTGTGTTAACTCTTGCTTTAACAGGTTTTTCGGCCGTCATTTTTCATTGCATCACTTTCAAGACCAACTACGTCGTGTAGTTGGATGTTGGAATGTAGATAGTCTTGGACATTTTTTGGTCAAAAATGACTTACCGAGTGGCAGGAACATATTTTCACAGAATGCAGGTGTCTAAAACTATAACTTTTTCCCTCCTGCATAACTGCCTATACAAGACCATACCGAGCATCAAAGAGACAAGTAATATTGATTTTATCGATATTTTATATCTACCTTTGGTCTGTATAATTCTAAAATACTAAATTTGCCTTTAACAAGTATTGTACCTCATCTTCTGGGTCAATTACTTCCTATCTCAAACAGGTTTTTCGTCCAATTTCCCTGATCCTTTGAGTGAATGATGAGATGACCATATGTTTTGCTTCTGGACATAAATGTAACTTTACTTGCTGTTCACGTTTTCTAGAGTTCAGTACGGAGTATAGTTACCCAAATTAACGTTATCCGTATTGTCGCGACACTAAGTCGATTCCTTAACGAAGGGTGAGGGATAATGGTCAAAACCTGGAGCTGATTTGACTTTGCATATATTTTTATTACACATAAGCTAATCTTATCAATTCTGACCAAAAACGCTCCTTTCCACTAGTTTTCATAATTCAACTTGTACATGAGTTAGAGTAGAGATCCCAGAATTCAGGAAAATGTGGACAGAATACACTCCTCTCCACAGTACGTCACATACGATTTTTAACTGTTTTTTGACTTTAAATATAGCAATTGGCGTTTCGATTCGCACAAATGTAGGAGTGTGACGTTAACGAAGCGAAGATGAAGTTTTTTGTGTTCTAAGAGTGAATGTTGTAAAGGTAGCTGTCTACCTCACAATGCTGAAAAATCGTGAAATTTCATATTTTTCAATTTTTATTGATTCGTATGCTGTTTTATTCTCTTTTAAACGCTTCAAATCGTTTCTTGCTACGTTTCTTAGTTTTTGAGAAGAAAAGAAATTGAAGCGAGTGTCATCTGTCAAGCTCTTAGTGAGTGAACTTCAGATGCATTTTCCCGAATTTGGAATTTTCAGCACATTCATGCAGTCAAGCATCATAAAACTATAATACTATAAAAGATAATTCTTTTTGCAGAATGTAACTCATGATTTGTTCTCGTGAATCAGCTATAATAATTATGGGTCAATAAAAGTTTGTTACATGACCGGAAATGTCCTGACTAAATTTATAAACAATTATTTTTTCTCGAATAATCAAACCTGCACTTTGGTCAATTATTGGTAAACAAATGCAGACATTTGTTATTATTTGATCTCCAAAAGCATAAAGAAATCGAATGTACAAGGAAAAAGCAACAAAAAAACAACAACACAAAATTCTAGATTTTATTTGGTTCAGGTAGACAGCTGCCTACAAAGATTAGTAAGTGTATATAAACACAATGTCCAGCAGATCTTGATAAATATCTGTCAGATCTCGGTAAATATAAAACATTTCAATTATATTTTCAGATACATGTTTAACTCGGTGTTCACAATGAATAGGGATTATATTTCTTTGTGTATTATAGATGGCAGACAAACATTTAATAAACACTCAACATAATGGAAATACAGTGCGCTCGCCGTTGGCGAGGCCGTCGAGAAGCGAACAAAGACGGCGGGGAGGTCAGCGCCCAGTCTCGGCGGTGTGTTCGGCGGCAGAAAAAGTTTCGTAGAACAGTCCGTAGCCTCCCTAGTTCGAAGTCCGTGGTCGATTGATTGTTAGTGATTGCAGGGGGCGTCAAATAATGTGGTCACTTGTTCGGGTGCATGTTTTTCATCGGGTGGGGGGGGGGGGTGATCTTTCCTCGCTGGATGGTGAGATCCGGCGCCGACCTACTGTCGATTTGCGAGGTTTTCCCATTCAGGTATCTCATCTGCAGTGCTTCGCCCCCAGCCGGGGCAAGCTATAAGATCCCGGCCGGTCTCCCGGCATGTGCGAACTTATTCCCTCTGTCAACAAGCATGTTTCAGACGGGAAAACGTTCTACATTTATACTAGTCTGCATGCCGAGCCGCGTTCACGCTGCTAAAAGCGGTCGAAAACTTCATTCTTTCTTGTAACTTCGATGAATTTGAAACGCAGTGCAGCTTGTCGCTCCGCTTCGCGCCCGGGCGTAAGGTCAAATGTGACTCGCGCATGCCGTCTCGTGTTGGCGAGTTCAGCGAAGACTGACAAAACGGATATGTGATCCGTTTGGGAAGACAGACCCCGAACATTGCGTTTGCTGAGCGGCCGCTACTAAGGGCTGTGGATCCCTGCTTTCATAACAGAGAAATTGAAAGGTTCATAGGGCAACAAAATGCAGAATTGTTACATATAAAATGACACTTTGGTGTCCCTAACCACCCGAATGCACTGCTGGTATCTCACATTTTTTTTTCTTAAACGAAATCTTAAAAAAAGACATATTAAATCAAGTTGATAATATAAGAATTATATTTGTACACGTAGGTTTCCGCGGCTCGAGTTCATGACTTCTAGGCTGTCCGGGTGACGCCGCGTCGTTGGCAGAGAGGCCGACGTTTCGCCTGTCATGTCGCAAGCTGCTTCAGGGTATCCGGACAGCCTAGACGTCAATATAAGAATTATAATGTATACACAAAACCATGAATGTTGCAAATTTGTCCAGTAAAATCCCCAAATTGCAATTTTCAGGTAAGCAATTTTCAGGCAGCATTATCTAAAACGTGCAATACTGTGCAGAAACCCCCCAAAGGTGCAGTTTCGTGCAAAATGAAGCAATAAAATAACGTCTGTTTCGCGATCCACATTTCTGTCAGGTTTCATCCATTTTTAAGTTAGCAAAGAAAAGATGCAGTAAGACGGGAATTCGGTCTTTAGTGATGAAGACCATGACAACATTTAAAACGATTCGTTGGCTCCCTCTTTAACGTTCGAGAATTTAAATATATAGTGCGAATTAAAAAGTGCTAGGCCGGTCTGGCCGGGATCGCTAAGGCGGTAGTGCCGTAGTGATGTTGGACCGAATGGTCGCGGGTTCCAGTCCCGCCTCGGGCATAGTTGTATTGTGTTCGTCCTTTCACACCCCTCTCATCATCATATCGTGTCATCCTCATAGTTACCATACCATTACACGCAATAATGGTCGCTTACGTCCTAGTAGTTGATGCAACCTTAAATAACAAGAAAAAGTGCTATTTGTTTGTAAACACTAAATCCGCTTTGTCCTGTACGAATATTTGCGCGCAATAGTGTAGTAGTTGATAAAAACCAACTGGAGGGATTGTGATGTCTTAGAAAGAGATGTTAACGTCTTCTTCTTTGACTTCTGATGTCTTTGACTTCTGATCTTCGGCGAAGTCGGTGCGGATCTCTGTCGCCAATGCGCCAGCTTCTCGCAATCCGTGCCACAAGCCACTGAAAACCAAGCCTAGGATTATAATACAACAGGAGAGATCGAAAACAAACCTAGCCTTCTTCTCAATTATACGAATAAATATTCCTTGAGCCATTTTCTTGAGAAACGCTACTTTTCCACACAGCAGTTTCGTCGTAATTTCTCTTCTACCACGTCAAACTACAAGTAAAACAAAGCACTGAGGATATTTCTAAGTACTGCCAAAGAAAAAACACTTACATTTATTTTCTGTATACATACATATACCTATGAGAGTAGTACAATCATAGAGAAAATTATAAATCAATGATGCCTTATTTTACGTGGCGAGGCTGAGGCCTGCTCTTCCGCCTGGCCACGCAAGTTTCGCTACGTACTCTTCGCCGTTTAGCAGAGAAAGAAGGTAACACTTGGGTGATGAAACAAGAGATCTCAATTTACCTTACAGTTTTCTTTTAGGCTATATGATCTTTTACATATGGTTATCAATACCGACTATAAACTCTATTCAACAACTTGTTGACCTGTTGCCTTCCAAATTACTCAGTTGTCAACACGGCCATTTGCGCTCCAAGCAAGGTCAGCTCGTAATTATTGAGCGGCCGTTGTTATTTGCCAGGAGTTGACAAGGTTATATGGTTAAATGTACTTTTATGTTGTGTGTATTATATTTGCCCTCATTTGTGCAACCTTTTAATGTGCAAGTTATGATAACGCTCCCTATTGCCGTATTTATCAAAAACGCTAGTGGATAGCCTCATGGACCCCTACGTCAGCGAGATTTTAATTATATAATTTAAACTTCTTTACAAGTTTTATGTAAAAATTGTAACACAAGAGACAATTAATTAATTATAGATTTTAAGTTTGCTTTGTTCGTAAGTACATAATTATTCATTTTTACTTGACGCTACCGCTTACGCCGGAGAGAGAAAGTTATATAATGCTGCACGAAAATACAACGAATTATCGGCAGAAAACTCCTATTACTGGACCCTTACAGTGAAAAAGTGGATAAATCCAATTGGTAAATTTAGAAGGAAAAATCTTCTAACACGTAGTGCACCTGAATCGATGTTTTGTGGGTCCTTACTAAGGAAAAATCGAATGACAGCAAAACGTCTCTCTGTCCGTCCGTCTATGAACAATGCAAACAGCTAAACCGTTGAGACGATTTTCTCCAAAATCGGTATTCTCCAATTGATCTGTCTGATGTCACGGGCCCTTGAATTTGAAATCGATATTTTAATTTTGTACAAGAGAAAATATATGTAGAAGAAATATTCCTGATAGTTTATAAGAATAGAGTTAATAAAATACTTGATACGTTCGACGCCTAAGATCTACAGATTAAATTCTCTTGAGAGTGGGAAGTTCAATGTAGTTTGGATACAAAAATTATTAGAAGCATTAGCGCGCTGAAACGGATTGATAGAAAAAAAACAGTGATTATATACAGGACATTTAACTCAAAACATCCTATGAGCATCAAAATTGTTTCATTTATGACCTCATTGATAAAATGTTTCGCATTTCACACAAACGATTCCAAGCCGGAAACGTGGCTAAAATAACAATTCAGTTACTTGCCAATGACAATGAGTGTTATCTACACATTCGTCACAAAAACACTAAATATGAATGAAAATAGTTTTAAGAATGGTCTAGAAACCGAACAGACTAATAATTTAGAATGTAAAAACATGAAATACATTACATTATCATATATTTACAAAAAATAAATTCAAGAAACAAATTATGGAACTTCTAGTCAAAAAATTCAAGTTCAAAAACCGTATAACAAACACGACTAATGTTGCTCGTGATGTAAAAGATAAAACTCCATTTAACGAAATGAAAAAAACACTATACAAAATACCATTTTTGGATTGTAAAGTAATATATTTTGGACAAACAAAATGGAAGTTATTAGAGAGAACTATAGAACATGTTAAAAGCGTAAAAGAGGCAGGCCACTAATGGGCAACATTAAATTACAGTATACCGCCTCATTGAAGGTCATAAACTAGGCTTCAATTGTGTTGAAATAATATACGGACGTTAGTAGAACATAGCAAGTTTCTAAGACTTGTTTCGGAAACATTATTTCTATTATGCGCTATGTATCGACATTTGTTTTCTTGTATGCTCATTGTAACTCATAAACAGTATTTAAAGCAGTGGCCTCTTTTAAAAATGTATTATGTAATTTTAACTAACAAAAAATTACAATTAAATAATTGTTTTTTCACCATGAATGTAATAATATTCACGTGATAACATAACGGAGGTTATTGAGGGCAGTCTCCCAACTCGAGATTGATATAAAATTGAAATACAGGCAACTCCAAGACGGATAGTGTTTGGCAGCACATATTTGTGACAATTTTCTCTCATTATGAAGCTGAAGAAAATGTACCAACGAGCAAACCTCTTTTACGATATTTTGTGGGCAAACATGAAATTATTTTGAGTTTTGTTAAATAGAACGAAAAGGGTTCAATCTTTTTACACGATGTAGTAAATGATAATGAATAAATAGTGTTAGTTGATTTGAAATATATAATTTACTCTTACTGGAAATTAGAGCAGAAAATAATCATGATTTTTAAGAGTATTTTTTTTAGCTTCAATAGAACAGTCGTAGTCAATTAAACATAGTTCATGAAAAAATAATTTATTTCTGTCATCATCAAGCAAAAGAGATTCAATATTACATTTTTTATTTAGCAGCTCTGCTCTGGCGGCTCTGCTCTGGCGGCTCTGCTCTTGGAATGTCTTAGCCTTACCCTTCCACGCCTTAAGTTGCTTTCGCGGCTCCCGAGGTCAGTCAAAGTGCAGAATGCTGTGCAGGCCTGGTCCAGAGGGTTATGGGTCGACAGCCATCTTTTATATAAAGATTCCTTTTTGATCACCAATAGTTACAGATTTTCGTTCCACCAATAATTATTACATTTGTTTCTTTTGAAGATTTCTTTCTCCTCGTGCGTTAACAGCTGCTTGAAATTATCATATATACTCTCTACATGTAAATTTCAATCGATTTCCTGCATTTGTGTCAGTATCAATTTGTACAAGAATATCACCGGATTATTATTAAAACTCTGTGAAATATATTTTGGCAATTCAACCATTTTCCCCTTTTCTTCAACATTCCCTCGAAACCTAATAGCATCAGGGTCGAAAAACGCGAGGGATCAAGAGAGACCTAATACAAAAGAGTAGAACTATGCCACAAGTAAGTGGAAGCAATGCCACACTAGAGACCCTCCTCCTTTATCCACGCTTGGGACCGGCAGTGTTGGCGCTGCACCCCCACTCGAAACGCTACATTGCGATGCAGGTACGTCGAGCAGATCACAAATTGCAGCATCATGCGAGCAGAAGAATCATGAATTGATACGAAACACAAATCAATGAAGCGCCGGGGAACATTGCGGAAGAGATCATTTAAAAAAGGAGAGAGTTCTTTAAAAGAAAAATTGACTTAAAGAATCTACTCCCGCATTCGCTTCTAGGTAGATTATCAACAGATATTCTAACTCGAAAATTCCAATTCGCGTCCTTCCAACATTCCAATAGCACACTGCAGATGATCGACGTATAAGGATTATTCATATTCTGTTGACAACTTGGCAAGAGAAAGTTTTAATAATTTTTTGATAGTCAAACTGGAGCAAAAATGTTTTTTATTTTTATTTTTACCAAAGAATAATAATTAGAAGCATATAAACTGTGTAAAAAGTGTATTTTACTCTAATTTTTAAAAGAAATTTAAAGAAAAATTTGAAGCGGTTTTTGAAAAAAAATTGGAAATGTCCCGGGGAGCTTCATGTAACGCACTACTAATACTTCATGTATCAACTAAGAGAGATACCTGATTGGGGAAATCAGGCGCAAACCGGCGTGTAGGTCGTCGTCAGATCTCGTCATCCAGAGGAACACCGCCACTTCTAGGATGAAAACATTCACTACCCCAACGGGACTAATGATCACGGCAGTTGACGTGCCCGAGACTTCAATCAATAGTAGAAAGCGCGTACTCGAGTACGGTGCTCCTGACAAGACCTTCGCGCCAGCCATTGGAAAAGGGAGCTAAACAGGAATATTTGGTTTACTGGCATGCTCATGACATTCCCCACCACTTTTTACTTCCACGTATACATACGTATATACGGACTAATAGTTCAGGGTAAGTTATGTAACGCTGCGCAAACGGCAGATTTTAGCCTGAAAAAAATATTGCCCGGCTCTGACAACGAAAATGTGGATAAATCCAGTTGCTAAATTAAGAACGAAAATCCTTTAACACCTAGTGTAACCAGAATACCTGTTTTGGGGTCCTTGATACCGAAAATCCAATTGACGGCAAAACGTCCGTCCATCTGTGAACACTACTAGCGCCTTAACCAGACGTACATTTCTTTCCAAAATAGATATTCCCCGGTCGTTCTCACTTCTCTCATGGCGCCGCTATTTTGAAAAACTTTCTTAAAAATTTGCGGGTATTTTACATGAAGCGCCTCGGACATTATCAAAATTTTCTCAAAAATGGGTCCAAATTTTTCTTTTAATTTGTTGTAAGAATAAAGTAAAATGCACTTCTAAAGGAGACATAGGTGCGATATTGGGGGTTAACTCCGAATTTTCGCAAATTGCAAAAGTTTGGATTTTTCCGCGTCTTCCTACAACTACAAAATTAGATAGAGGTTTTTCCTTCTCATAAAATATATTGTCAAAAATTAGTTCTTTCATTAAGGTCGTATACATTTTATTTAAATGTTTAGGAGTTTTCGCGCAATACAGTGTGAAATATTTGCATTTCTAAACAGTAACAAAAACAAGGTTTTGTCAAAAACAGCTCCAAATTTCTTCTTTAAACTTTTATTACGGGTAGTGCCAAATGCACTCTATAAGATGCCATGAGCTCCACGTAGTTCTAAACTTTTTGTTTGAAAAATTACAAAAATGTAATTTTTACTTGTCTCTCACGTTGTTAATAGTAGCATTGTGTGGCTATTGCCAGTCACATAGAACGCTAGCATTGTCTAGGTGCTGGGAAACCTGTAACTGACACATCAGTATTGGCAAAGTTGTTACACGCGCCGGATATCACGTAACAACGTGAAGCAGGCCAGGGACGGATCCAGCCGATCGCTTCAGAGGGGGCTGTCGTAGATTTTTGTTAAATACTACATATATTTGTTACTATATTGTATATTATTTATGTACTGTAGATATACTCTACAATATTATTGTGTAAATAATTTCATAATTCGAACATAAAGACTATTTAAGTCAATTTTGCCAACTACAGGAAGGTAAACAAGAGCTCTAGGTCTTGGGGACTGCCAGTGAACCAGGCTTAAGGTTCGCTCTCCAACCAGATCTCATCGCGAGTCGCGCCGGGCGACGAGTCTGCGGAGGGGCCCCGAGCTAAGAAGAGCATCGGTTCCCGCCGAGGGCGCGCGCCTGCGGGCCAGTCCCTTGGGCCGCCGTCCCCGCCGCGCCCTCGCGCCCATCACCGTCGCATCGCGCCGCGCACTGGGCCGAGCCGAGCAAGGGCGCGAGCGTTCCCTCACAGCATTTCGTGTTATTTATTTACTTATTCTTGGGCCATGCATTTAGAACACGTCATTATTATTCATTTTACATTCATATATATATATATATATATATATATATATATATATATATATATATATATATATATATGAATTATTTTTAAAAAAATAATTCTAGCCTAATGATGAGGAAAATAACGTCCTTGAAAGTAGAGCTATAAAAATGCACATTTACTTGAATTATTTTTTCCTATAATAATAGTCTGTTCTAAATACGTGAACCAATGATAAATAATTGATTATAATATAAACAAACGTATACACTTTAAATAATCTTTTCTAATTGCGTGACGGTGAAAATAAATATTGAAAAAAATAGTGATATGAAGCTACTATTGATTGATCGATTGATTGTTAGTGATGCCGAGCGCGTCAACTGCTGAACTCATGATTCCTGTGAGTGTAGTGCATGGGTTGTCCTTGGGAGATTGCGGTGATCCTCCCCCGCTGGGTGGGGAGATCCGGCGCCGACGTACTGTCAGCTGGCGGAGTTTTTCTGAAGCGGTCCCACGCTGGTGGGAGATGCGTGGTTGGCCCGCCAGCCGACGGTAGGTCGGCGCCCGATCTCGCCATCCAGCGGGGAAGATCACCGCCACTTCCCGAGAAAAAAACATGCCCTGTACCTACTGGACGTATGACCTTCGCAGTTGACACGCCCGGAAACACTAACAATCAATTAATTGTTGAAAAGGTAGTCGTTACAATCGTTTGTAACGTAATGTTTATATCGGCGTAACGTCTTTGAAAATTTGCAAAAACAACAACAACAACAACAAAAGAGCCCATGAGGCCTTCCGCATGGAGTTCGGTGCACTGTGCCCACGCGTCCTCCGGTTGCGGTGCCTCGGGCGGCCTCTCCCCCCTCCCATCCGAGGGCGGCGGCAGCTTCTTATCGCCTTCAGGATGCTCACTGACGAGTGCTGCCTCGAGGCGACACCTTCAGTTCTCGCCCTCGCGCGCGCGAAGCCCCCATCTATTTGCAAATACGGAATTGCAGGAATCCTCGAAGTTTGTTATGCGATTTCACAATGCGGTTAAATTTATAAGATTACTTTGGGCGGTAATCTCTACTCAATACAGAGTTAGAAGTAAGACTTTTTGTGTTTTGTGTATAAAGGTGATGGTGATCCCATACAGCTTTTTCTAGGTGATGCCCAATAATTTTGTTCACAATTTTCAATGTATTGTTGTAAGTTGCGTTATTGGCAAAATAAACACTTTTTGACTTTTTTGACTGATGTTTAAGATGTGCCGTTATGTCGCATCCCGCTCGTAGTAAGGTTGAGGCATCATACGTAGATGAATCTACTTGGCTGTCCCAGAGACATCGCTATATGCTATAGATTTTCTCGTTTAAGAAATATTTTGAAGAGGTAAAATGTATATGAGATAGGGTGGCTAGGGAAAACCTCGGTACCCAACGGTAGGTCCCGCCATCCAGCGGGGGAAGATCACAGCCACTTCCCGAGCAAAAACATGCACTACACTTACGGGACTAATGACCTGAGTAGTAGACGCGCCCGGAATCACTAACAAGCAATCAATCCCATCATAACGTGATAAGGTTTCAATGTGTGCGGCTTTGTGTGCGGCGTTTCTTTGTGTGCGGCTTTCGGAGAACTGCAGCTCGGCAGTGAGTTGGAGATTCGAGTAGGAGACGTCTCCTTTGAGAGAACTCATTCCGCCATCGATGCAACTCAAACCTAAACAGATTTGCATACAGGTGTACTTTTGAAAAGTGTGCAATTTGTTGCGGATATATAACTATTTATATATCGCCCCGCATATATATTATACTATCGCCCCCGCATTAGATTCGTGGGATTACAAATTACCTGAAAGGTCTCAATCACAATGACACCGGTCGCTGCTCCTCAACAACACACATAGTGAAACTTATTCATTTTGTTTAGAAGGGCGCCACCTACTAAAATTGATGTAGAAAATTATCTTCGGAAATATTGCTGTAATCTTGGCAATCGCGAAGGGGGGGTACCTATCATTGTGGAGGGTAAAAACGCGAGAACAATAGCGTCATAGGAAGAAAGCGTATCCGATGGGACTGAAAGGACGAAACGCTGATTGCTGTTAATTAGTTTCTCACGACCCTTTCGGGTTTACACTGGACCAGAAGGAATGTTCGGGCAGGATGGGCACAAAGGCCAAAATCTCGCCCCTTAAATACAAGTAAAGCAACGCAGGAATCATGTTCTCTTTTCAGAGCGTCATCGCCACATACAAGTTGGTGATATGGCGGGACAGCCCCAGTTTCGCCTTGTTTTCGGCTCTTAAGACGCGGACAAACCGCATGACTGGTGTTTTTCGCCCTAAATGAGTGCAAGCATCAGTTAATGATAGACAGCTTCAGGCTAACTGCTTTAAGTGGTGGTTGTACACGAGGAAGTATCGTTCTCTGTTCATCAAAACTCATCACCGCCACCCGCCCTGGCCAAAAACATGCACTGGCGGGGTTAATGACTTTAGTCGTTGACATGCTCGGAATCACTAGTAATCAATCAACCAATCAACCAATAATTTTCCACTCGTGTTGTTATAATTGGTACCACCCTGACAATTCTTTTCGCCCCCAAAGCGGCCCCTGATGCCCGTCCGCAGCCTCCGCCGTGGCCGCTGCTGCTAATGGAGGTGCGGGGCTTCTCGCTCCTGGCGACGCCGCCCCGCCCCGGAGCCGCCAGGGCTGTTTCTCTGTTGAGACGGCGGCGGCGGCGGCCGCCGTCGCGGGCCTTTGTTCACCCCGAAGCCAAGGCGCCCGTGCGACGCCAGGGGGCGGGGGCGGGGGCGGGGGCGGCGACGGTGTCGGGTGAAGGGGGTGACCTTGAGGCGAGGACGCACCCTGGCAAGGTGGCGCACGTCTTTCGCGAGAAAAAAGAGTAGACTTCGACATGCATTGACTACCTCAATTGTGGAACTTAACGATGGGAGGAAGTATTGAAATACTTACCAAGGTTGCTGTTTCCACTGCACGTTGGGACGCGATAATTGCCACGAGAACTGTCAAGATCGTAGACTAATAGGTAATCTCTCAGTGCAAATAGATTCAACACCTTAGGAGGAACAAGCTACTCAGACAAATGTGTATTAAAAAAGCTGTATTAGAATTCTACTTTTATCCTACATTATGAAAGCAATCTTTTACAATTTTCAATATATTTAATTTTCTAGTAGCCTGCAGTATCAAAAATGCTGTCATACAAACCCTCAGGAAATCCTAGAATAACCGGTTGGTAAATGTAGCTGAAATTGAGTCTAAGGTCGGTACCAGCTGTAACAGGGCTCAAGCAGTCATCACATCATCTTAGGTTTTAAAAGTATGGGCAAGATACTTTTCCTCTAGATGACAGAAACAACGTTTCTAGGTGTGTAAACTACGCTTGACACACTACTAAGTTGAAGGGAAGTATTTTTGTATCACGTAAATTTTGAGTTTACCTTTTTCACCGCAGAATCCCGCTTGCAGAGAAGCTCTACTTCTAGAGGAGTAGTTGCGTATCGAACTGACCACCTTCACGATTCACAGAAAAATGGAGGACTGCTAGTTAGATTAAACATTTTCTCAAATGCTGCTTTTCTTGTGTGAGAAATTCGTAATTGGTCGAGTTCAAGGAAGCATAACATCTGTTCACTGGATACTGCGCTCTATCTGAAGCTTCGGTAAATTATTGGTGCATGTTGAGGCGCGAGTCTCGAAATTCGTGACTAGATTTAGTATACTATTTTGAACGGTTACACCTTCAACTACAGAATTGAAGGTAGAGATTTTTTCCTTAACAAAATCTGCTCTTCAATAACAAATCTGTAAATAAGGTAATGTACATTTTTGCAGAGATATAAGTACTTCCCACGTGAAATATAGGCACTTTTCAAACAATTATTTTTTTAAAATTGCTGAAATTTTTCTTAATTTTTTACTGGTATAGTACTAAACAGTGATGCAGGATTTTTTCCTGGATTAGGGCATTAGACGCTTAAACCAATGATGCAGGACCCATTTTCAGCGAACACTTCGTCTTTTCAAAAATTGCAATTAAAAAAATTAACATTGCAAAACTACAATATTTATATAACATATTTTTTCCCTTAATGAATTATATTCTTCAAAATTATGTCTTGATGTAATGTATATGAAAATCTCTGACATTGCAAACGCAAATGTTCAAATTTTTTAAAGCACCGGCAAAGTTGATTTCACCTGTGCGGCTTGTGGTGTAGAGGTGATATAAAAGGCGGACTGACTCTAAAATTCGGAGTTCGAGTCCCAGGTGAAAAATATTTTGCTGATTGGAAACACTTTTTCAGGTTCATGTTGTATTATGATATTCCGAGAAAGTATATGCTGTTGTAGCACCACTAGTTTTAATTTTAAAGGGGTTGTCCACATTAATTTTCTCCTCGAACGTCCTACTTTGAACGATGGCTACTGCTAATCCTTAGAATAAATAAATTGCTCGAACCTTCGTAAAAGACGTCATTTCCCATTTGCGACGTGATTGTGCTGGACGACAAATCCAGACTGCATATTGCATGTACCTCAGTTTGACAAGCAATTGAAGATTGTTTTGATTTACACCGAAACATATTTCATACAGTCCAATAATAGAGCGCTTCAATTTTTATTTATTTGGACCATTGGACGAAGCGCTGAGGCGCAGGAGTTTAGTTGACGATGTTGCTGTTGAAGCGTTTTTACTTACCTTCTATCTTTATTTTCATGAGCAAGATAAATAATATTAGGCAAAAGATTCATTAGAAAAATAAAAATTTTGTGTGAATTTTCTTAAAGTTTCAGTAATATTTTGGAAATGAGTTAGTTGTATTTGATTGACCCAGTACGTTATCTCTGGGAAGGTTTTTGATTCCAACGAATTTTACCTGAGTGGAAACACTCCAGTGTCGGAATGAGAAGTGTAGATGGAGGCTGCTCCGGTGACAAATTTCCGTAGTCTCCTCTGATGAATTCCAGGGGGATGATGGAGTTATCTCAACTTGCTACTGAATGGGTATGATACTTACTCCTCACCCTTCTTTATTTGATCTCAGTGCGACGAGCGTTGTGCTGATTTCACATCCTCATACGGTCCATCCCCTCATTGATCGCAAAAATCTGATAACCGTGTGTGTAGCAACGAGTTCGAAACGCATGATGTAGCAGCGAGCTTCAGGACCCCGAAATTTCTGTATATGTCTCCTGTAGTAAAAGTAAAGGTGCAAAAAAAGAAACCTTTTTTGGCAGCCATCGGTACAAGGAGGAATTTGGGCGGAGAGCATAACGCTCCGACCGCGTTACCCCCAGGCACTGACTGGGAAAGGAGGCTTGAGTCGACCTCAACGCCGCTCAGAACGGATAGCACCAGATAAAAATGCGTCCCCATGTCGGGATTCGAACCCCAAGTGTTCAGGGAGCCTGTGTTGTACTAGAGTTCCACCGCAGCTCCTTTGTAATACATATAGAAATCTTTTAAAAATTTTGCCTCTCAGAAATAAAAGGACAACGCCCATTGTATACCATGCGTGGGATACTTCTCGACACTTTTTCTTGTGTGACCAGAACAATTGCCCCTCGGGGAGGGCACCTAGGATATTTGTCCTTTTCCGCACCTCCTTTCAGTGCAAAAACACCTTCAGGCTGGTATCCAAATCCCGGCGGAACGGAGCTACCCTTCACCGGAACCTCTCCATTTAAACCTGAGCCGGGCCTCTCTCAGAGCTCAGAGCTCCTAGCTTTCGAGGTTAGCATCGGAGTCAAATTAAGCACCGCTCACAATGCGTCGGGTTAAGTCTTTCCTCAAGTGCCCATGAGTATTGGGCACTGCTACGGAAAAGCCAAGTGCCCAACTGGGGGACGCTCGGCCTTAACCTGGGTGGCTTGGGGGCCGAACCCCTCTAGACACTGCCTTCACCTGGGAGCTGTCGCCGTGAGTACTCCCGGAACCTGTGCAACATGCATTGGGGATTCACGCTCATCGTCGAACTTGTGGGATTGGGACGAGTTCTCCACCCAATCCTGCCCAAAGGTCGGTTGCGAACCACCTTGGAGCTAACGACGTGAGTAACTCTGATCCGAGTGAACGTTATCTCCTCCACTGAGAGCCTCTCCCTACTGGGAGGATCGCGGTAGCGTTGGCTGTTGCACTCTCTTGTGGAAAGTTGTAGACGACTACCCGGACCCTGCGTTTTACGACGACGCTCAGGCCATTAGCTTCAAGGTAGAGGCAGTGAGAAGGCGATGCTAAGCTCCGTGTTCCGGGCCTTGCCAAGCAAAACACCGGTCGGGACCCTGGCGCGTCGACCTTTCGACAGGTTTAAGCAAACGACGTTGCTCGGAACGCTCCGAATCCCACATATGGAAGTCCGACAGGGACCAGATATCCTCTGTCAGATTGCCTAGGTTTTGGTGGTACTCACGTCAATAACCTCAAGGTGGAGGCAGTAAGGAACGGGGCCTCGAGCCGCTCGGACCTTAGTTCGGGAGGCCCCATGCTGGGCTCTTGGTTTCGGTGGTCTAATACTCCGAGAAAAGCAGAGCGACGAGTTTCTGGCGCATGTGCGTAGGGCATTGGGTGCGGTACTAGCCTGGATAGCTAGTAGCTCTGAGCGGGCGGGGTGGCCCCAACCCAGGTATTGTATGGGGAGGTTGTCCTGAGGGCAGACTGTGTTCCGGCGGGATCCGGGTACCAGCCCGTCGATGTGTACTTGTGCAAACTCCATTGGTACCCACTCCGGAGATTAATGTTTTCTGAGTGTCAACTGTGTGGGGTGGTATCCCACGTAGGGTTCATACATGTATTGTCTAAGAACCTCAGGGCTTGCGATCGTCAGACCCCCGTGCGGGAGGCGGGGGCGGGCAGACGGCCATCACGACGCTCAGAGTGAATTCGGATTGGAGCCCTCCAAGGGGATAGGCCGACTCGGCGCGGGGCGGCGCGGGGCGGCGCGGGGCGGCGCGGGGCGGCGCGGGGCGGCGCGGCGCGGGGCGGCGCGGGGCGGCGCGGGGCGGCGCGGGGCGGCGCGGGGCGGCGCGGGGCGGCGCGGGGCGGGGCGGGGCGAAGCGGCGCGGGGCGGCGCGGGGCGGCGCGGGGCGGCGCGGGGCGGGGCGGGGCGGCGCGGGGCGGCGCGGGGCGGCGCGGGGCGGGGCGGGGCGAAGCGGCGCGGGGCGGCGCGGGGCGGCGCGGGGCGGCGCGGGGCGGCGCGGGGCGGCGCGGGGCGGCGCGGGGCGGCGCGGGGTGGTGTGTGTGGCGGCGCGCGAGCTTCCACCGGGCGCCGCGGCGCGCCGCCGCCGTCGCCTCTTCGGCAGCTGGCCGGGCGAGGCAGCGCCTGAATCAGGTCGCCCCCTCGCATCGACCCGCCCCGGCCCGCGGGCGGCCTTGACCCGCTCCGCGCCCTGGACCTGCGCGCCGCGCAGCGCCGAGGCTGTGCCATCCCCCTCTCCCCCCTCCCCCTCCCCCGCTCTCCATCCCGCTCCCCTTCCTCCGCATTCTGCCAGCAGCCTTCTGCCCGCCGCGCCGCGGCGCCCGCAAAGCACTTCCCTTTTGCCTCCAGCCGCCACTTACGTGGCACGCTGCACGCCACGCGCCCTCCTCGTGATAGTCTCTTCCTCCCAACAACTAATCCCCCTCTTTCTTTTTATTTGTTTTCCTCTCGCACATTCCACGACTACGTTTCTCCCCCTCTCCTTCAAACAGTGTTTAACGAGCATCCCTACTACTTCTACTTGTTTTTTGCTCTTTTCTTTCATTATCTACACTTTTCTCGTCTCTTCTCCTTCACTCATCGCTCAGAGAGTGACTGATTGTCTGCCTTCGTTAGTCGTGCGTTTTCTGAACGCCCTTTCTCTCTTTTGTGAACGTCCTTGCAAGATCTACCGAATACGACCCACTCTACTCTATAACCGGGACGGTCACGGTGCTTTCGCATCTCCTTATCCGTCGGCGGTGCCCTACGTGTTCGCTCCTCGCTGCCTAGCAATCTATTCCATCGTCGTGCGTCCTCCTCTGCCGCCGCCAGCGCCACCGCCCGCCCCCCGGTCGGCGCCCTCCGCCGCCGGCAGCAGTTCGCCGCCCCCGGCGCGCCGACGCCGTGGGGACGTGCCCAAGCCCTCGCCCTCGCCGCGTGCCCTTTCGCGCCCTCACATCTCAAGGGCGCCAGAGAACATCCGTCACCAGCGCAGGCCAGGGGGCGAACAACGTTCTTACTAATGGACACTCCCAACTTGCTTGAACGTCATCCCGCTACTTCGAATGCAATACGACAAGCGGTTTATCTGCCTTGTTTCGTATTTTCGGGGTGGTGGATTTTCCATCAATGTCGCGATTTAGAAAGATTCAGTGGAAGTGATTAATGACGGGGAGCAGAATCGTTTTACCGCTGAGACTGTGAATATCGACGTCAACTCTTTGTGGTAATGAGAGAAATATCTACTTTTCAGTTAAGTGTTATTTAACGACTACATTACTACTTTGTATTCGAACTTGAGATCTTTTTCACGCATTCTAATTAGGCTGAATGGAGAACGTATTGTAATCCTGCGGAGATAATGGCGTTTATTTTTAAACAGAAAAACTCATTGATGGTCTCTGATCCAGAAAAAGCATATCAATCTTGCTAAAATATGTTGTAAATTACTTTCTCTAGTCAGAACACACGTTTGGAGGTTACCCGAATATCTCCCCGTCCATACGTTTGTGAACAACGATAGCGACTAAACCGGGGGTAGGACTTTCACCAAAATGATGTTCTTCCATCAGACTTACTGAGGTCACGGCCTTTTCAACTTGACACTGGCATTTTAATTAATTAGGGTATTTTACATGAAGTCTCAACCTTTTCAAAATTTTCTCAAAACGTCTTCCAAACCTTTTGATTAAATTTTCTCCTCTAGAAGCGAAGGACATGTTTAAAAAATGGCCTAGGTCCCTGAATTTTCCAAAATTGCGTAAGTTTATCTTTTTCAGCGTCTTTCTACAACAACCATGTTAAAAATAGATTTTTCCCCTTAATGATAATTCATATAACTAGATGTCATTTTTCGAAAATTTGAGTAGTTGTTTCGTGCAATATCATTATTCAAAAATAGGTCATGAAATAAGCTAATAGTTTATGAATTGAGATTGTTTAAACAATTATTTTTTTCAACATTGGCTCTTCGAAATTGTGGATTCGAATTTCCTGCACTTCGTTTCACGAGCTGTCAGTTCGCAAAACAATGGCAACGCCGCGAAATGACAGTTTAAAATTGTTAGAATTCTTCTCATTATTAGTACTATTTATTAATATTTCTATGAACTTTATTACTAAAGGTAAGATTCTGTCAACTTTTAGATTATAATGTGAAAACAATGTATAAAAACATGTACTGTAACAATTCATTGCTGAAGAGATGCCTGATGATGGCGTTATGTATTTAATCTTAATGTAACTATAAAAATTCGTCTATATTACAGCCGGGAAGAATATTTATAGTAGAAAATTGTGAAGAATGTAAAAGTTCTCGTTCTAAAGATGAACATTTCGTGATATCAACAGCTATAGTTACGTATATGGCTTAAATATATTTCACATGTCGCATCCATGTTCAATGTTCCAATGTTCAATTAGTGATTTGTAGTTGCTTTAAAATTATTAATTTCGTAATAATGTTTCTGTTATGTTTCAGATATAATATTTAATTGATAAAAGGTGATCGCTTTTTAACTTCATTTTTAAGCATTCATAATAAAATATATAGGTAGGTCTTCTGCTCTGAATGTTTAATTTATACACTTCTTTTACATAAAAATTGTAGAGGGATGATTACGGTATATTTATTCAAAAATATTAATTTCACTTCGATGTAATGAAGGCAAGCTTGTGCTGCTTGTCTTCTGTCATGCTGCATAATGTGCTGCAAGTACTGTATCAGTTGAGATTTATTCACATTTGTTTCGATTATAGAAGTAAGAAATTACTCATACTCCTGGCTATCAAAATGGTTCATGATATACGTCGCAGGCACTTTGTTTCGGTTTGTCTTTTTCAAGCGATTGCTGAAATGAGAGGGGGAATAAATTGCGGTGTTATAATGTTACATAACTCTTCCCAATAATGCTCTCGCAAGTATATACTCTCGTAGAACTGCTTGTTTTCACATTTGTGATATTCATTGCGCCATTTCTCAGAATATATCTCCCATGGTTTTACCTTCTGTGTTTTAACTTTTTCTTTATTACTTCTAGAATTTTGAACAATGTCGGTAATATGTACAAGAACAATCACTGTTGTTTTATATCAAATGTGTCATATGTCTTATATAACAGGGAAGTTATTTTTCAACCAACAGTTTGTGTAACTATTTATAGTATCAGACACCACAGAATATGCGAAGATGACCATTTAACCAGAGAAAGAAACCATAATAAAGCTGAAGTCACAGTGAAGTAAATATGCCAAAAACAGTAGACAGAAACTAATTTGACTTGCAATATCACACAAACCTCAGCTTTCGCCTTGTTACTTATCTCGTCACTTCGCAATATAAGAGCGGCGATGCCTTTCATTGCCCCAGCATCAAGAGAAATAGCACTTCCCCGTCTAGGGCGGGGGCATAATCCTAGACTCGACGCATTTCTCCCACTTCTCTGTAAGCGCCTGCCACTGCAGCGCTGCTTTCCTGCGGCAAGTGCTTGGCTGCGCGGGCGATTAAAGAGCAGCTGAGTTCACGCGAAATTCGAAATTTTACTGCTGATGCAAAGCCAAAAATATCACTACTGGAACTACAATTATATTCACCAAATCATAAAAAAAAACTAGTTATGCTACCGGTCACATATTTTCTCGATTTATTGTATCAGTTATGTGAAAAAATAATTTAATTACAAATTATGTAATTTTTAAAATTAGGAAGGATACAAAGATAATACCTAACTCGCTGTCTTTTGTTTTTCATTTGCATTTTTTTGCGAATGAAAATGAGCGAGAGTAAAATTTTGTGTATTCTCCTTCGAGGTTAGGGTTCGTGTGAGGCATGTGAACGATGAGGCTAGTAATATGCACTCTATACAATTACTAGCTTGACCCGTGCTATCATTCCGCCCCCCCCATTGAACCCCTTCAACAATCGAATATCATTTGATCTCAACATTCCTTCATGACAGACCTATTGTCAAGTCAAATTAATTTTACGTAGATTTCGAGATTCTGGTCATTCTGATCACCCGTGAATACAACAGGTGAAGTTACACAAAGAGCTAAATTTCTAAAAATGTAACACAAATTTCAAAAGATTATCAATTTTTCAAAATACTGCTTAAAACAGCAACTCGAGCGACATCTGCTCCCTCCACGAATTCTCCGGATGTTTCCCCTCACGGTTTTAGCAGTATCCCCATATTCTACTCACATCATTACAGCCTGTTACATCGCATTTAAAAGTGAAAATCGCTTCAGACTGAAATCCAACTTCCAACGTTTCTGGCAACCCATGCCACGGGGAGAGAGAACCGCCCAGATGGATTTAAGTTTGTAGGTAACGGCATAAAAACAAAAATTTTTCCTTCATTGTACACGAAGTCCTGGTTTTAAGGTTCTAAATGTAGTATCCTAAAGATCCTAAACGCAGTTATGCTAGTAAAATGTGGCGTCGCCGACGCTGAAAAACTGTTTAAAAAATAGTTTCATGTGTTGAAAATTTCTTTCATACGTCATTTCTTTCATGGCCAGCTTTGTTCAGATATGTTATTTCAGTATGTGGCATTGGACTTGCGAATGAATCGTAGAAGCTGATAATGTTATACTCCCGTTCAAAAGTTCCCAACACCCAATGGCCTAGTATGTTATCTCCATACGGAAATGAACTGGTCTTATTGAAATTTCAAAAGTATAATAGACGAAACAATTACTTGTAGGTTTTGGTTACGCTAATAGTTAAATTTTAGTAAATCTACATTCTTCGCTATTTTGCTAATATGCACAGAAATGCACATACCATATTTGCATTATCACAGATGCTAATTGCAAAAATGCAGATCATTCCCAAATAATTACGAAAATTCTGACGCAACATCTTTTACAAGTACATTTGATTCTTCCCCGGATTTTCTTAACACATCCATATTTGTTTCTCCAAATTTTTGAAGAGATTAAAACTTCACAAACTCAGTCTAATTTGTTTTTACTTCTACTTGTGCAATTGCTCCACTAACCATTTTGTATGCGAATCTTGAAACGTAGAATATGAATTTTGGAACAACTTCATACCAAATTCAAAAACTATGCAGATATGAAAAGGACAGCCGAGGACAGAATGTCATGGTAGCAGCGACAAGGCACTTTTTGACTTTTAGAATGATGACTTTTAGGAATCTAGCACTGCATGCAAATCTAACATTAACAGGCGACTGTTTAAGTTTAATTAATAAGAACAATTTGTGAGTCACATTCATTTGAAAATCGGTATATGCACACTGATGCAAGAACATAAAAATGAGAAGTCGAACATAACGTTCATTAATTCTCAAGGGTTACTCACAGTTTTGTTTTCTCTGTATTCACTTGAAATTCTTCAAGTTTAACAAGTTACGAGGCAATACTGTTCTTAGGGTTTCGCAAATTCAACGCACATCTGCTCACTCAAGGGGTTTACTCAAATACTGTTTACGAATTGTAAAGGATGTGTTGAAGCACGGCGTGTGTTGCGGGTTGCATAAGGAGGTTTTGGGTCTGTACTTGGATTTATTTAGAACTACGTTTGAAGTAGTTCGACATGAAATCGGGAGCCTATATGTCGCTATAGTGACGTTCAATCTCCCTATTGGATGAAACGGTCAACAGTTGATTTACTTCAAACGTATCTCTAAACAAATCAATTATATGGTTTCTTGTACACAACCGAAAACCATAATTTCTACTGAACTAATTTATATATACTTGTAGCCCGCAAAAGAGAAAAACTATGTACAAGTATTTGTTATTGCCTCGCGTGGCCTCAAACTAAAAGTATATAAATAAAAATAGCAAATGTTTTACTATAAATACTTTAATAAGTTCTCCAGAAAGTCATAATATCGTAGACATTATGACTTTCTCAGATTTCATAGTTACTAACCAATTTTTTTCCTTATATTTATGCAGTATATCAATTTACATTTTTCTCCAATCCTTTAGAACTTCTTAAAATACTGAAAATAGTTTATTGAAAGAATATCTCTAGCAAACTAGTTTTTTGCCTTTAGATCCACCCTCATTGATGTCCTTTAATCAAGAAACTCCACATTTTCCATTTTTGCTGACTCTGGAAGTGCTAATGAAACTATTCATATTAAAATAATAAGAAACCAATATGCCTGAATATTATTTGAATGAATTCTGAAATTTGGGAAAACTGCAGCTTCCCTTCAATCCTTTCCAATGTACAAATTCCAGGTAATGTAACAGCTGATAGAGTAGTGTAAGCAGCATCTTCTCTTCGATATGAATCAAACCTCTCAGCATTTCACAATGATTTTAAGGGCGAAAAAATCCTTCGTACGCCTTCCTTCGGAGAGAAAGTAAAACCGGCGGTCCCGTGTTAGTAGATTTACTTGCATGTAAAAGATCCTCAAGCCTAAATGACGCCTCTGAGCTGAATTCAAAATCGCCTGTTTCTCGCCCAAGAAATACCGCCTTTCTCCGCTAGTTGGTGAAAGGAGCGTAGCGAAATTTGCGTGGTCAGACGGAAGAGCAGGCCTCCTGGCCTGAGTCTCGCCACGTAAAATAAGGCATTAATTCAATTCAATTCAATTCAATTCAGTTCATCGTGACTACGTCCTTAATAGATATTTTCACGGTCATACAAGAGCATGCAGACATCAAAATGATATTGATCAGATTTACTCATTGACGAGAAGGTGTAAGTCCAAATTGAACAATTCAAAATCCGTTCTTATTAACTTAACAGGAATATTAAGCACCCCTCTAGTTAAAAAATGTAATTACTGTTAAATATTTAGATATGACATAAGGTGATTAACGATGGTGAAGGAAACCTGCTCAAAGGAGAAAAGAGCAAACCTCAACTATAGGCAATTGTATTGGCTCATGGAAGGCACTTCTCTTCTGCCCATAGATAACAATATTACAAAAATTATACCTTAAACCTGGGGTGGTTTTATGACTTTAATATTTGGGGCTGTATCAAAGTAAGCATTATAAATTTTATTTCCACCTTTCCACATAAATTACTGCAAGACATGATAATACCTCATGATATAATTTATGTAGTGTCATCATTTTGGGACACCTTAAATCTCTATCAAAATCACGTCATTCTTTGCCAATTATGAATTATGACTTCGTGATGATAGAAACTATTCATTTTTTTAAATAAGCGCAACCAGTAAAGAAAGTTTAATAAGATCAAACCTTTTGAATTAGTATGTGATAATAAGACAATTCTATAGATTAAGTGCCTCATGGATATATGGATAAAGTAATTTGATAATTATCCTAGTGTTCAAGAGTTAACATATGAATAGTATTTTAATTTTTTTTACAATATAAGAGAACTAATTGTTAGTCATTTGTGACCATTTTGAATGTTTGCGTTGTCGTAATGTATATTTATAAGAATTGTTTATCTCCATGTACTCTTCCTCTTCATCGCTCACCACACTGTATTAATCGTTTATCCATTTATTCTGTTGTTCAAACAATTTCTCCCCTAATCTATTCTTATTTCTAGATAGTTCTGCTCGTAAGCAGTGGTATTGATATAGTATTATTCTAAGAAGGGACCACTTTGACAGGTCGGGAAACAAATGAGGGTTATACAGGGCGATGAGATTGCAAGAGATAGTGATGAAATCATTTACGAATGAGCTAACGGTAAACGAACGCACTGACAAGATGAACGCGTGAACATAAGCTGCGCTTATGTTGCTAGCAGTTGCTCAGCAGTAGCTGCCAAAGCGGTTCCTTCTTACAGTGATATCTCTATAAAATTTGAAAATGTAACTCTAAAAATCTTGAGAACGAGCTCTAAACATTATTGGTTACTCTCATACACCGTGTACTTCATTCAAGGGAGGGAACCTGACGGTCGGTGGAACAGATAGGAAGAGGAGGAGGCCTTTTTGGGTTCACTCCAGTTGAATGTGCAGAGGCGCGCGGACAACTTCTCCCTGCGAAAGTAGGTCGCGGGCTGGCCAGGGTAGGGCCGTCCTTTTCCCGCGCCCTACCACCCTTCTCTCTCTCTCTCTCCCTCTCTCTCTCCCTTGCGCTGACTCAGGCCCTGCTGAGCCTGCGCCACCGCATGCTTCCGTCTCGTCGTCCTCTCCCCCACTTTCCAAATACCTGATCGCTCCTACTCGACTCACTACTCGTTCATTGTTGTCGGTTCTTACAATTACCTGAATCTGCTTCTCTTCGAATTTGTACTTAGTGTACTTGACAACCTCTTGCCGAACTATTCACCAACTGTCAATTTTGCTCTCTCTTTTCTAGTTCTAGACTATTTTTCCTTTACCAACCAAAGGACAATGTATAACTTATTTGTTTGTTAGTTGTATCCGCTTGGTCCTCTTGCAAACATCACGTTTATTCAGACAGACAATAGTTTTTGCCAGAGTCCTTCTGCGACGCGCCTTCTCGTTTGCTTTATATTTATTTTCCCACATCATTCCCACCTCAGAGCCTCTTTTCATCTGTTCGGCAATTTCGTTTTGATGACCTAAAAGATGCCTGACCAATTTTTGTGCTTCTCTTCATCGCAGTTCGGTGGACTATTTCTTCTCCAATCCCACTCCCCCAACGTCTTTTTCTCCTCCCTATGCTGCTCCCGTCATTCCGCGCGTATTCAGATAAACGCCCTTCTCTATGACCCTAATTTACTCGTCCGTTTGCACACGGTGTCTTCGCCTTGGGTTAACATCTCTTTCTTAAGGCATGGTTCCGTAACTCGTCTGGCGTACCCCATTTGGGCAGTTTCCCACTGCCCCTGCCAGTATCCCACTCGTCCCGACCTCCCACATCTGGACCGCGGAGGACGGCGGAAGCTGGAGCGGGAGGGGAAGGGGGGGGGAAGAGTGGGTATTGATCTGGCGAAGGGGAGGTTCGCGCGGGCGCCACCCGCGGCGCGGCCGTCGCCGCCGGCGCGCGCGCCCTTCGCTCGCGGTGCGAACGGCCGCCGCGCCGCGCCGGTTCAGTTGCCTGCTGTCCAAGAAGCGTGCGAGGTGGGAGGCACCGCTTCTTCCTCCTCCACCGGCTCCGCTACCGCCGCCACCACCATCCGCCCGGCGCTGTCACATCTTCCACCCAAATCCGCCGCGCCTGCAGCGACAGCAGCAACCACACTCACAACTACGTTCTTTTTTTGTTCTATTCGTCTTCGTGTTAAGCAAGCATTTTTTTCCCAACCGCAAATATTACGTTTTAGGCTCTGAAGCTTTTTGCAAATGTGTTGTATATGCTGACATTGTTCTTGCAAAGATACTGTAGTTTCGAACAAAATATCTGCATCGTCAGCTTGTTCCGTGATACTGTACTGTTCGTTTTATAAAAAAAAATGTTTATTGTGGAAATGGTGCTGTAGAATTCAGTTATTAAGTGTTAACTTGTTGTTCGTTGTGAAAAAAACATAGAGAATTCTATACAAACACTTGTTTGTCTATATCCCCGTTGATGTTAGTTGTGAGAAAACTTTATTTAGAAAAATCGTATTCGTTAATAACTGTCAGAAATTTAATAGATTTCGAGTTAGTTTGGCCTCAGTATTACTTCCCTGCGAGAACCGTTAAGAGCCAGAAGATATAGAAGCTGAGAACTGCATTTATAAAGTTATCTGTGATGCGACGTAAGATAGTTGTAATTGTGAATTGCAACAAGGCTGTGTAGAGATTAAAAGTCATAAAGAGGTTATCTGTAGAAGCTACATATCCCTCAACTTAAAGAGAAAAAATAGATACCAAACAGTATCTTAAATACGTATTTATACACAAAGAGATTCATAGATTCGAGAACTCTAATTTTTGATGTGATTCCCTTGTCAATCTATTTTTCCTACCGTTGTTATATAGGATCCGATCCAAAAGTAGAAGAGAGTATAGCAAGTGTTATCTAGTGATTCGAGAAAGGACTATTTTATTGCAAGAATCGTGGAGGGAAAACAGGGTGCAAAAGTGTCAAGTGTGGAGGACAAAGGATTAAACAAACAGCCGAAGCTCGCGTCGAGCGAGCGGCTGCAACAATGCACTGAAAAGGTCGCAAAGACCCCAACTACGGCGGCCCCGTTGTCGCAGGCAACGGTGTCATCGTCTGCAGCGGTGACACCGTCGCCTACGTCGACGCCGCCGTCCACTTCAATATCGGCGGCGTCGACGGGAACGGTGTCAGCAACAGCACCTGCAAAAGTGACGGCGCCAACAACAGCACCAACAAAAGTGACGGCTCCAACAACAGCAGCTCCAAAGGTGACGGTACCAACAACAGCAGCTTCGAAAGTGACGATGCCAAAAACAGCAGCTTCGAAAGCTACGGCGCCATCATCAGCAGCTACGAAAGTGACGGCACCAACAACAGCAGCTACGAAAGTGACGCCACCAACAACAGCAGCTACGAAAGTGGCAGCGCCAACAACAGCAGCTACGAAAGTGACGGCGACAACAGCAGCAGCTACTAAAGTGTCGGCGCCAACAACAGCAGCTACGAAAGTGTCGGCGCCAATAACAGCAGCTACGAAAGTGACGGCTCCAACAACAGCAGCTACGAAAGTGACGGCTCCAACAACAGCAGCTACGAAAGTGACGGCGCCAACAACAGCTACGAAAGTGCCAATGCTAACAACAGCAGCTACGAAAGTGACCGCCCCAACAACAGCGACTACGAAAGGGACGACACCAACAGCAGCAGCTACGAAAGTGACGGCGCCAACAACAGCTACGAAAGTCCCAGCGCCAACAACAGCAGCTACGAAAGTGACGGCTCCAACAACGGCAGCTACAAAAGTGCCGGCGTCAACCACGGCAGCCACGAAAGTTCCGGCGCCAACAACGGCAGCTGCGAAAGTGCCGACGCCAACAACGGCAGGTACGAAAGTGCCAGCGCCAACAACGGCAGCTACAAAAGTGACTGCGCCAACAACGGCAGCTGCGAAAGTAAAGGCACCAACAACGGCAGCTACGAAACTGCCGGCGCCAACAACGGCAGCTACGAAAGTCAAGTCGCCACTAACGGCCGCTACGAAAGTGACTGCGCCAACAACGACATCTACGAAAGTGCCGGCATCAACAACGGAAGTTACGGAAGTGCCAGCGCCAACAACGGGAGCTACGAAAGAGCCGGCACCAGTAACTGCAGCTACGAAAGTGACTGCCCCAACAACAGCAGCTACGAAAGTGACTGCCCCAACAACAGCAGCTACCAAAGTGACGGTGCCAACAACAACAGCTACGAAAGTAACGGTGCCAACAACATCACCGGGAAAAGTGATGGTGCCTACAACAGCAGCAGCTACGAAAGTGACGACAACAGCAGCTACGAAAGTGACAGCGCCAACAACATCTACAAAAGAAACGGCGCCTATAACTGTATCTACAAAAGTAAGGGTGCCAACAACAGCACATACGAAAGTAACGGAACCAAAAACCGCACAACCAATGGAGCCAACAACAGCACCTGCGAAAGTGACAGTGCCAACATCTGTGCCGTCTACGGTGGATCAGCCAACAACAGCATCCGCTAAAGTGTCAATGCCAACAACAGCGCCGACTAAGGTGACAGTGCCAATAACCACATCCGCGAAAACGTTGGGGCAAACATCTGTACTTGCACGAGAAGCGGTGCCATCAACCACATTGGTGAAGGAAACCTCGCCGTCAATAATTTCACCAATGGATATGGTAACAACCACAACGTCGACGCAGGTGACAACTGCATCAACAGTGCAGAATGTGTTGTCGAAACCGTCTACAGAACCAACAAAGGTGACGGCGCCATCAACAGTGACGCCGAAAACCACACCATCCACAGTACCGTTGAAGACGACGGCACCAACTACAGCACTGACAAAGGTGGGGGAGCCAACAGAAGCATCTGTGAAAGTGACTGCGCCATCAACAATAGTCACGAAGGTAACGGCGCCTTCAATTGCTCTGGATAAAAGTATGATGTCATCTACGGTGGCAACGAATGGGACGGTGCCATCAACCACTCCAACGAAGGTGACAGTGCCAATAACAGCGTCTGCAAAAGTAACGTTACCCTCAACCGCAGTGACGAAGGTTTCGACACCATCAACTGTTGCGGTGAAGGATGTGGAAGTGAAGACACAACCGTCAAAGATTACGCCGTCATCAGCAGAATCGACAGCAACATCGCCATCTTCCGCGCCGTCAACATCTTCTACAAAAATTACTGGGTTGTCAACAGCGCATGCGAATATCACACGACCATCAACTGTTTTTACAAAGGTAACTGCACCTTCAGTAGTTCCAGCAAATGATACAGTGCCATCAATGGCAGCGAAGATGACTACGTCATCCACCGCGCCGACAAAGGTGGCATTGCCAACATCGTCTGCAAAAATAACGGAGCCATCATCTGCGCATACAAATGTTATAGCACCATCAACCTTACTGACCTCACAAGCAACAGGTTCGTCAAAGGAAACAGCGCCTTCGAAGTCGCCTACCTCATCAACGACACCGACGACTATGGGAGTGCCATTGCCATCATTTGCGAAGGAATCAGCGGGGCGCTCAGCAACGTCGACGAAGGTGGAAATGCCATCAACGATCCTATTGCCATCACCCGCGCCGGCGAAGGGAACAGTTCCCTCAACAGTACCATCTAAGGATATTGTATCACCATCTGGATCTTCAAAGACAACGGTTCCATTAGCAACGCCGACGCAGGTGACACTGACAAATGGCTCGACGAAAGTGACGATTCCATCAATCTTACCGACGACCTTGAGCATGTCACCGACTACTGCGGCAAAGGAATCAATTACATCAACAGTGCCGGCGGCGACCCTACCATCAACAGCTTTGACGCGTGTAACGCCATCAACCGTGCCAACAAAGGGGATGGCGCCGTCAACCTCACCAACCATCATGGCATTTCCATCGAACGCACCTGTTAAAGCAACGATACCATCTACTGCATTTGCGAATATAACATTGCCATCAACAGCGTCATCGAAAATCACAATGCCTTTAACAGCGCCAACGAAATTGACGCTGACATCAACGGCGCCTTCGAAAGTGACGATGCCATCTATTTTACCAACAACCACGACTGTGCCATCAGCGACGGCAGCAAAAGTAACTGTGCCATTAACAACGATTCCGAAAGGGGCTGTGACAACTATACCACAGACCAACGTAACGGTACCAACCATAGGTCTGACGAAAGTGACAATACCTACTATAGCGCCCATGTCCGTTACGGCACCAACAATAGCGCCGTCAAAGTTGACCTTGACATCTACCATGACGACAAAAGTGACGACTCTATCGACAACGCCAACAAAAGTGACATTGACCTCAACGTCCCCGGGGAAGGTAACGGTGACTGTTACAACCACGGAGAAGACGTCTCCCACTGCTTCAGCGGCGAGTGCGCCGACGAAGTCAACGGAGCCGACGCGAGCAATCGGCAGCACAAACCTCGGCGGCGTGGCCGCGGCTGCCGGCGGGGGCAGCACCGTCTGCGCCGTGGACAGCAGCGATCGCAGTGGGGGCGAAGAGGAAGAACAGATCCCCCTAGAGACCACCAAAATGCGGCCTTACCTAGACATCTGGGACGTAAGTGTGCGCGATGCTCTTGCTCACAATGGCTTGCACAACTCCCCTGCATACATGTATTGATAGTGTGGTAGGAACTATTTGTCTTCTAGGCCTCAGCCGCCTGCCCTGGTATATTTATTTTTGATTTTGATCGTTTTTCTTACGTTTATATTTATCTTTGCACAAGTATTTCATTTCAGGAATTGTGTTCGTAATTTGATGATTGGTTTAATTTTAGACTCCCTTTTCATTAAAATTTGTCTGTATAGTTCGTGTCAATAGAATTAGAATTCTGCTTTGTGTGACCCCCATGTCCTCTTTGTGAAGGTAATCCTTTTCTCTAAAACTCCATCTTCATTGTAAAAATTCACATTTAACTTTTTTGCCAAAGTATAAAACGCTGACCTCATTTACCTGCATTTCTATTAATATGAATATTTATTCAATAAAAATCGAAGCATATAAATAAGTTCTTACAGCAATGCTTTAAATTGGCAAAATTATATCACAACATTCCTCTTCAAAACATAAATGTACATTTCACGTGTTCTACTTATACGTCGCATCTTACTGCCTACAATTTGTTTAATTCTATTTTTACTAATGTTTTCCAGTTATAATGTCATGATGTCCAATTCTTAAAGCATTTATATATATATATATATATATATATATATATATATATATATATATATACACACTTTAAAATATTCTTATATTATACTTTAAAAGTATAATATATTTTAAAATTTAAACACTTCAATTATTAATGTTGTAATTTGTGGGAATATTAGGTACTTCAATTTTAAGACAGATTTACAACAAAATTAAATTTGTTAAGTCATGGATGACAATTTTTTTCAAAAATCGCTGTCACTTTCATATTGTCACATGCCATTTACATATTCCACAGTGACAAGTGACTATAATTTTCATTTTAAAAATATTATCCATTACTTAATACATTTAAGTGTGTTGTATGTGTGTCTTAAAATCAAAGGACCAAATCTTCTAACACATTAAGATATACTCATAAATCAGTCTTATTTTCAATTTATTTTTAACGTTCTTAACAAATATTAACGCTGTACAAGTCTAAAATCGTTTAAAAAATGTTACCACATATTTAAAAACAATTTTCTCGTATATTTTATCGACTAAGACATTAAACAACACGCGAGAACAGGAAAAAATCACATTATCACTTCCTTGTGAAAGGGAAATCCTTATGGCTTCGCATGCACTTTACAGCTATAAAAGCAATCTGTTTAGTGCCGAAGAAGGGATTCTTGCCTTGCGTGCGAGCTGCTCTCAACAGTCGGAGTGGGAGATCAACAGTCGGCTCGTGCGGTTGGCTACAGGAATATAAGAGGTGCGGCCAATTCTATGTGGCACGCCACTATTGCATCTAGTGATGTAAACAAGCCTGCTTTTCCCTTGTCTCTGAATTAAATTAGCATCTTTACACAAGAACAGATGTAGAAAAGATTAAATTTATGGCAAATATTAGGTCTTTAAATTCCGGAAACGCATTTTCCCTACCAGCTCAGTGTTCGTGGATTTTTGTGTAATGCTGCGAGTATAATAAAGATAATTGGTAAAATAATCGGCTTTGCCATTAAAAAGTAAAAAAAGTTATGAAAATTGCCTTGATATCAAAAATAATTTTTTGTAGTTTCTGAATATCTATTTTTTAAAATTAAAATTTGTGTTTGCCTCGCTAAAGATAATTACGTGGTTTAGGAAATGTAGTATGTAGGAATTTTGAAAGTAAATTATTTTAACATTATCAAATGTATATGGTCCTTCAGTTAAAAAAAGTTTTATGTAAAATTGCTCCAGATGTCTTCGTTCTTTCATGGTTATCTTTACCTGGCATTATTTTCGGCCCAACGCAATACTCAATTGGATGCATCAATAATGAACATATCGTCAGAAAAAATACATATCTAATAGGTTGGCCTTTTTTGGGCCAACCGCCCCGCTCCGCCCCGCCCCGCCCGCCACGCACTCCGCCCCGTGCCCATGCCTCGTGCTCCGCGTCCCGGGCCCCGTCTCCCGCGCCCCGTACCCCGTTTCCCTAGCCCCACGCCCGCGCCCCGCGCATCCGCCATGGGCCTTGCGCCACACGCTCTACGCACCATGCCCCGTTCCCCACGTCTCGCATCTCGGTCCCCGCGTTATCGTGTCCTCGCTCCCGCGCCCCTCTTCACTACGTTCTGAGCCCTGCATTCCCACGCCCCGCACTAGCATCCCCTCATCCCATTCCCCCGTGACCCTCACCTCGCGCCCCCACACCTCGCGCCACGAGCCACGTGCCACACTCTCCGCAGTCCTGGTTCTACGCCCAGCACTCCTTGCCTCCCGCCACTTACGTTTGCGCCATACCACCCTCGCCCCCGATCACACGCCATCACGAGTCCCTCTCCACAGCCCACGTGCTTCACACCCTGTCTTCCACCGTACTCCGAAGACCTCACTCGCTGGCCCGGAATACTCATTATACACGAAAGCGGTTAAAGTACGTTCTCAGAATACTAGCGTTCGGTTCGGCAATTGGAAGCTTCGAAACTTACGTAATAAATATTGACAGTCACATTATTAGATTTTGTGAGATCAGACGACTAATTTTGTTTCTAAAATTGTTTTGGGAGAGCAAACATTAAGTGGCCATGATACGCTCAACACACTCCATTTAAATATTAAATAAATTTCGAGAATGGAATTGGCGTTCAAAATTTCAATAATGCAGGGTCCCTTCGGGAGTAGAAAAGTACAAACGTTTTTCACGGATTCGGCTAGCACAGAACGTGATTATTTTCTCGCATCCAACAAATGTAGTATAGAGAGAGTTATGGAAAAATTGGTTTTCGACAAAACCTCAGTCAGTCTGTCAATACCGCTAGGTGCTAAATCGTTAATAGGTTTTTCACCCAAATTAATATTCCCCAATCGAACTGCAGGACGTCGCCACCCTTTGAATTTGAAACCGCTGTGTTAATTTTTTAGGGTACTATATTTGAGCTTCGATGATTTTTCATTTTTTCCAAAAAATGGCTCCAAATTTTTTGATTAAACTTTGTATTGGAACAGCGTAAAGAACATTTAAAATGGCGCAGGTCACATTTTCGTATATTTAAGATACGAAAATTGCAAAGTTTAAAACATTTACGGCATCTTACTTCAACAATAGTATTGAAGATAGGTATTTATTCTTTGAATAACACATCTTCAAAATTAGAAATTCCAATGACAAAACATAGAAATTAGAAAAAAATACAGTGGACTCTGCTTATTTTAGTCACGGTTAATGTTATTCGTTTAATATTGACTTATTTATGGTGTCCCGCAAAGACTAATATTACAACATTACGAAAACGTCTTTTAAAATGATCAAAATTCGTTTTATGTTGTTTTGAAACACATATCAGTTACGCACAGTTTTGACACAACAAGGTTCGTCTCGACTGGAGAAAAAAATACTGTTCGCTACTGGCACACATGTCACTTTCCCACGCGCTGTTCTAAAAATAACTTGCTGGCCGGCGCTTGATCGCCCCTCCCCTCTCCCAGGTAGACATCCAAACTTTCAGGGTGGTGCACGATGCCGTCAGTTCTCATTCGTTCGTGAAGATAAGCTGCAGGGATGACCAGTGTGAAAAATTGGGAATATGATTGCCTAAATAAATTTTCTTTTGTTTTTGTGAAGGAACAATTGAATTTACGAGTATTATGAATGGATGTGTTCCCCATAGTAAATAATTTGATGTCAATTTCTTTTTCATTCGATAA